>OX443564.1:71470598-72670598 GCA_949372485.1 Cheilosia soror | reverse complement strand
TTGCTGATTTCTTTGATCATTAACGCATACCTATACCTACCTACATTATAAATGGTACATTCCAATCTATTTATCTGAAATTGACATTTATGATCCACGAATACATTTGCTATGAAATGAAAGTTTAATCAAAACAGTATATCAACACGCAAAAATGCAAGGTGGCCTCATAATATGTTAGTTCTAAAACTGGTTTGGTTTATCGCAAACATGCTGCTTACATAAATGGATAACTGATCATTGCAATGTTGCAAAGAATTTAAATATTTTCTTGTTAGCTTTTGTTTATCCTTGTGAATTTAATATCATACCCACTCATTCGTCGTGACCCGGTTACCGAACTTAAGCGAGTGCTCCGATATATCATGTCTATTGCCAAAATAAAAACACATTGAGGTTGTACAACACTTTCAAAATAAATGCATCTAAACAATGCTCAAGATTGTCTCGATAAAGGAATAGAGTTCTGCCACTTGATCAAACGCAGCTTCGTTATACATAATTGAATTGAATCCTGCCAAGTAAGGAAATGGTTGACACTGCGGCGGTATGGTGTAATATCTAATTAACTTGTCCCCTTATAGGTGAGTGCGACAAGCGCACAGTCTTTTTCAGTTTCTTTTACAGCATAGCATTAGCACCTGGATCGATCGAAAAATAAAAATGTGCATGTATATAGCAATAACCCCAAAGGATTGCGTAAGTTGCTCATTCATTCATTTCTCATCATGCGTCTGGTCTCTTATCCTACTCGTCTTGCGCCCGTTCAATCGACCGCCGCGCCGATCGGTCATTTGGTCTCAACTTGAGTATCATTAAGGCCCACGTTTTGATTTGTTAAAGAAGAAACAACTTTAGTTTTAAATGATCAGAGCAATACCAATGTGAAGCCACTTGAATGACACAGTTCTTGAAGTGGAGAACTGTCCAAAATGGAAATACGTTTTATGTTCTGTCTATTAGCAACCGGATCAACAACACTTAATTGACCATCGGAAAGTGGTTAGAGACATAGATGCCCGCAGGCAAGAGAAAACATGAAATTAGGTCAAACGGCCTATCATCTTGTCTGGTTTCGTGCTTCAAGTGACTGGTTCAAGTATTTAGCTCCTGACCTAATAATAGGCGCTAATATTTGCAATAGGAAGTAGAGCTCACGAAGAAATAAATATATGCTTTCCGCTCTTGGTAAATTGAAGGACGCTTTCTGATTAATACATCTGGGTAATGAGTGCATTATGCAACTAATTATGATGAATGCAGTTGCAACCGGACACGCCTCTCATTAATCAGTTATGATAAAGTCTGCAAGAAAAATGTGATTTTTAAATGCAAACTATCGCATGCACTTTAATTAGCATTTTACAGTTTAACATGTTTACCGAGTGCGTCCACTTCCCCTCATTTAATTTGCAACAATGTTTTATGTATATCATGCATAGAAGGTAGGTATATAGAATTATACGCACTGAAACTGGACCATTTAGATAAAAATAGTAAAACAGACAAGTCACATTTTTATTGTCACTAAAAATTGGTATCAAAAACCCACAAGTGAGATACCTATTATGATGTCTTAACAAAATATTCAGACGATATGGAATTACCTTTTTACTCTTGGTTATTGTTCCCAACTATTCTCTAACTTTAACGTACCTGGAATAAAAAGAACATAATAGATTAGATATATTATATATATATGTATACATACATAAGTACATAATGTATCTTAATAAAACTCATCCAGCATGTAGGTTTATAAATAATGATTAGTGTAGTAATCGGATTTGGTTCACATAATACATATATAAAATTGAAAAGTCAACAGAAAATATCTGAAGGTTTCTCTCTTCTTGGTGTTTACAAGTTAATTATGCAATTTTTTGAAAGAACTACAGCATTCATGTTTTATATAACCCCATAGCCATAGGTAATGCCAAACAGAGTGGCTTTCTTTCCAATCCCATTTTAAAAGAAAGCTCGGGATTGTTTTAATTAATTTCATAACTTAAAGATTTATGTAGGCAAGCGCAATGATGCGGTGATTCAAAAAGACAGATATTCTACACATTCAAAATCGCCCCTTATCGCTGTACCGACGTTCATCGGAAGGCTGTTTAAAATTCGGAGAGCTTGGATGTTTCTATTAAACATCTCTTAAATTTACCCTTAAACGAATGGTTTTAATTTTACTTCAAATATATCCAAATTATATATAATAGTACACATATTAGGTAGGTACATTTATTGGCGTATTTTTTTGGGAAGTGAGTATAACAATTTTGCATGTAAAACCAAAAGTGAGTAGGTATAATAAAACCAAAAATGAGTATAAAAGTTTTGGATATAAAAGAAAAAGTGAGCTAGCTAAAGATTCTCAAAAAAATACGCCTTATATTACCTGGTATAATATGTAGGCAGTTTGAAACACCTTTTTTTTTTTAAAGAACTTGATGTGATTATTGTCCATTGATTAAGGATTATTAACTGTAACATACGGACCCGACATACATTTATTAACCAAACCAAACCAAACCAAAATCTGAATATTTGGTATACTTCGCTCCACCATATCGTGGAGCTTTGTGGTGAATAATTCACATGTCTCGTCGTCTATTGAATCAGAATAGTCGATAGTTATTGGTCACCCAATCGTAGTGTGCGAGGTTCATGAATAATCATAATATGACTTCTATGATCTCGTAAATTGGATCCAACAGCTATAGCTTTTTAAATAAAAATTCTTTTTTAAAGACTCGAAGTAAAATGTGTTCAGTAAATAGAATTATTACTATACTTATTTTACCCTGTAGTCACACGTTTCGTGAGAAATACCTTAAGTAAGTAGGTACATATTACATACCAAATGAAAATGTATCTCTTTATAGGTACATATGTATAATTGCTAAAAGAATATAATTTAATTTATCTATCCACACAATGGCCATCCAGTGTTTTATGTAAACAAATCCAGCGATGCTCTGGCTAAACAAAATTTTCCAACTTCCAAGAATTCGAATTAATTACTGTACATTTATGTGAATTATTCTAGCACAGTATGTATATACTATACAGTCAAGGATTAAGTATAAGAGTAATATAACATGGGCGTTGCAAATTGATCAGGTAGTTTTATTTTAACTATGCAAGTTGATATAAGTTAAGTCAAATGTGTAGATACTTGCTACATATTATAGATTTATGTAACTATGAAACGTGCCACTCGGCTGCTAAAAGAATTTCGCAAGGCTTCCACAACTGAAGGTTGCCTGTGTGAAAATAAAATGGAATGGGAGCAACATTAGCAGAGATGGCGGCAGGAAAAGGGGTAATTAAAATACGATACAAAAATTTCCGTTTTGCATAAATTTGCTGCATGTGAATACGGTTTTTTCGAGCATTTATTTTATGTATGCACACTAATCAAGCAATCGAGTATACACGCGATTGATTTAGTTGGTGTGAAGTAATATATCAGCAAGGAACAATTTCGTAATGCTGATTTTAGTTTTGTGTTTCTTTTATTGCACATAGATACCTACTCGTACACCCAATTTAGATTAAGCACGGAATTCGTGTTGTATCTTTCTAGTATGCATTTAAAAAAAAAATGCGAATCGGGCTTTTAATTATATTCAAGGTAGGTAGGTACTTATAAAATAAACGCTTGTTCGATTAGAAGATGTAATGCTGGTCAAACTGATTTCTCTGAGTTGTCACGTTTTTGACACAATTGATTTCAATAAAGTTGTATTGAGAGGTACCTACCTACATGATGACTACTCTGAAGGCTGATATTTCAATATCTTTAGATAAATTACAATATACAACATTTTAAACCCCCTTTTTTCCCTTTTGGAGTTCGAATTTCCATAAATCGCTTTCTATTGCTCTTGTGCCATAAAAAGGAATTTGTATCAAAATGTCAGCTTCCTATAGCTTTTGCCGTTTGAGCTGGGCGTTGGTCACCAATCACCAATCAGTCAGTATATACTGTTTTAAATATGAGGTTATTATCTTATAGCCTTTAAAGCTGAACCAATGACGCGCAGTGTACATACTTAACTACTTGGTTATTGACATTATTACTTCCAACGTTCGTAGATAGCGGGTGAATTTATTTATTTAGAAAATGAAAAACTATATATGTATGTTGGTATTTTAGATTATTTTTGTTTTGCAATTCGATCGATCTCCTCTTTAGTTCAAAGCATTTCTTTAACTCGGAACCATATTTACATATAACATATGCTATACAACTAATCTCTTGGAATGTACCTACATATAGGTATGCACCGCAGTTCATTTTTAATACTTTTCCTTTCTAATCTTAATGGTTAGAATGTTAAAAATATCCACCAACGGAAGAAACCTGTTTCCTGGCATTCTATATATAATATGTTGTTTTTTCTTTGTGTCTTTACTTAACCTAACTTGACTTCCTTTTATCCAGAGCCACACTCATCTATTATATAACGATACATATGGTGGCCACAGAAAGCATGTGGTAGTGTAATAAATAAATAAAAATAATAAAAAAAAAAACAACTTGAAGGCAATATTAAACTAAAAAGACAACAAAGAAGAACGGGTAGACAGTCACTAAATTAATTAAAACCAAAAACGTCTTATTTCCATATTAAGTATCGTAACCTTTTTTTTATCACTTCTAAGAGATAGCATGTGTGGTGAGCTAGTGCTTGTGCTAGTAGATACATTGAGAATTGTACACCCAAAAGAGGTTTAACAGCGATAGCAGCGCTGTTTTTTTTTAACCGATTTCTACCGTTATGCAATGTATGACCATTGATTGCAAAAAAGCACACACCATTGGCAATCAAGCAGCAATATGGTACGTACTCCCTGTGGTCGGTGACTGTATCAGGAAATATAGCGCAGTATGCATACACATATCTGAGGGATACAAGAAACAGCACAATATCAACATCGATCGGACTTATTTAAACTTTATATTTTATTTTTATTTATGCACTACAATTTGGGGTAGACTGTTATAAGACCTACGACCGGAAAAGTAATGCAACGAGTTGAATTCGTGACTTGCTCCGTCATCGATTCTTCGTCCGTACGTAATCATATGGACGGTGTGACACCGAAAGTGCGATTTATCTGTTTTTCGCTGGTAGACAGACACCTTCTTGAGTGCTCCCACACGAGAGCAACATTAGCATAGACAAAAGATTAGAATGGAATGTTCGCTGTGTGAAATAAAAATCAAATTCAAAAATAACCCAACCATTTACAAAACAAATGGTTAATATTCAAAATGAGTCAAATATTCAAATTTTGACATTTCCTTTAACATATGCTTTAATTGAATATTATTCTCAGTTATGTTGCCAAGTAACTTTTTTAACTATTTTTATTTTGTTGACGAACGTCCTCGTGAAATATTTTAAATATTTAAATACATAAAGTAGAGTCAAAATGCTAAGAACACGAAAAACTAGATTTTAGTGACATTATCCTATACTAATTGTTTAGGTATTTACTGTACCTATACATTTTTGTATCTAATTGTTATGAGAACAACGCACCATGAGAGTATGAGGCATGCAAATTTTCCTGTACATACCTACATACTTCATATACGTAAGTCCACTGTGAGTTTATCATAAAATTTAATTTTACTGATTTACCGAAAATCGAGTCGTTACGTTATCCAACACTCTAAAAAGTGGATAATTATTATCTAGGTAGGTAGGTATATATGCATGTTAAAACGTATGCAGAAATACAAATTTGGCAAGCAATGAAGAAAAATTAAAAATTACATTCAAAGTAATTTCTTCTAAAGAGAGGGTCAGCGAACTTATTTTCTTTAATCTCCAAACGTTTACAATCCACTTTAGTTTACATATTCGGTTTGATTTTAGATAGCAAGTTCTAAATCAGTTTACGTAAATAGAAGAAATGTTCCAACAATAAACCAAAATTTCATTTTTGAAATGGTCACCTAAACATATTGATGTCTACCTATATGGTAGTGGTAGAATAAAAATGATGCCGCCAGAAAGGCTTCCAGCATTTATCTTTTGAATATCACTCAGGAGTCAGATTGAGTAAGAGACAGAGGAGACAATTACATCTTAAAATTTTGGCGGAGGATTTGTTGCATTGGATTTGGAATATTTAAAGCGGCAGTTGATTCGTCCCATAGAATGGTCTTTTATCCATTTTGTTTTTGTTATTGAGTTTGATTTTATTTAAACTCTTCTTCATGTGTCGGGTGTCCCGGTCCCAGTCGAAAAAGTGCGAGTAAGCGAGTAAACTCGGTTCGAGGTTCGAGTAAGCCCTGCAGACAGAGAGAGTGGGAGACCAATTTGCTTCCTTGCGCTTCTCACACGTTAGACACTCATCATCATTATGTCATATATAATAGACCGCTAACTTCCGTGTACCTCCCCAGAAAAATCTATTCTATAATTGCACTGTCTGTGAATGCGTGTGGAATGTTAAAATGTATGGCTCTGCTACGGTGCTATTGTGTTACTATTGCGGTATAACGAAATGACAAATAGCAGCAGAAAACCCCCCTCACTGTTACGCTATAGGATTTGTTAAAGATTTCGTGGGCAATGGCGATCGTTTGTTTTATACAGGCCAAATATAGATGACCGAATCCTGGGCGCACCAAGGAGCTTGTAAGCAGACAGACGGAAATAGCTAAATCGATTCAGAATGTGATCCTGATTCAGAATATATATACTATAATTATAGGATCTCCGGTGAGTGAATATACCTTCCTGTGAAGGGTATACGTATAATGAAGTGGTCGATTAAATAAAAGAGGAAATAAACGCGTAAACTACTCCGCAGCACTCGAACTTAGTTCGATGATCACCAATCTCCCCCCTCGAACATTGAAAAATATTTATAAATATTGGTACGTAAGCTTTTATCCACCAAACCAAATGAACTAAGTTCGAAGATGAGCAGTATCGGATGAAAACTACTACCACCTCCCATACAAAAAATATCGAATTTTTATAGCCTTTTGATGTTAAAAATTAAATTTAAATAACTACAGTAAAGACAGCAAGTTTAAACATTTTACTTTAATAATACATATTTAAATATTTTTAATAATATTTAAAATTTTTTGACAAAAAATGAGCTTGGTCGAAAAAAAACTACCCATACCTCCCATACAAATATATAATTTTTTAATACTAAAATATTTTTTACATTAATATAGTACCGATATTTGAGCTTCGGCATAGTCGAAGATAATTTTCTTACTGGTTTATTCTTATATTATTTTTTGCAATGAAGTTGATCAACTAATTACGGTTGTCTATATATAAGCACCATAGACTAAGGAGTAACACTAAACAAAATAAAATATCTCTCTTGTTGACTATTATAGTCTGAGAAAAGTTTACCTAATGTTTCTTCCCACACATCCATTACAACATGAGACTACCGCAAAACTTATATGTGAGTAGGAAGGTATATAATACTTTACCTATAAGTATATATTTGTGTACACTTTTGATGCAAGTTTTTTTTGCTTAAAAATTTGCCACATTTTTTACACATTCACCTCTATTACTTAATTACAAGTGTAAGAGCAAAACACATCTGAACAATACTTATGATTATGACCTGTTGATGTGTGGAACAAAAATTGACATAAGATTGACAAATTGGTGGTAAATTGTGGTGACTTAAGTAGCTACTCAAAACGGAAGAATTTCGTGACATATGAATGCTTAAGTTGTGGTACCTAAAAACTAAGCAATTAAATCCACTTTAATTGTGGGAGTGTAGTGTGAAACAAGAGAGAAAGACAATCTTGGACTGTACGAAAAGTGACTCAGCTTTAGCGTTAATTTGCTGAAATGTGAAGGGTACAATCAAGAAAATTGTTTTATGTAACCTAAAATGTCCGTGGGAATGTGCCAGGAGTGGTTCAATGTTTACTTTGCTGGACTACTAAGCGAGGGGGTCTCTTAGTTTCAATTTCAACCCTCGGAAGAGGCAAATTACACCTTAAAGTTTCTACTGCGCCAATTATGAATATTTGATTTATACATCCGAGAGATGAGCGGGACCTATCGATCGTCGTCGTCGATGTTGTAGACTTTAGTATCGTGAATGTCGATTGTGATTAATATTTTTGTAGTCGATTGCAAAAGCAAATTTAAGCTTTTGGTTTCCCTTATAGATATAGCGATTTTTAAAATAAATTTCAACACCAATAAATAATTGCGAAAACAATAGCCAGTATGATGTTTTCACAATAATCTATTTCCCCATCGACTGAGTTACACAATTCCAAAAGCTAAAATTAATCGAAGTATTCTATAATTGTCGTGACGATAGCTGGTCGACAACTACAATAAGGGTCCTAAGAAGGCTTCTCAATTCAGCCGTTCGGACTCATTACACATTTTAGCAGCTGATTCGTAGGTGCATCAACTGTAGTCTTGTATTTGTAATGGAATCCGCAGCACCAAACATAATTTCTGCCTTGTGATAGAAAGAACAATGTAGCAATGAATTCCTTTCGCCCTGACACAATGCAGTGTATTACCAAATATCAGCCTCTGGCTCAGAGTGTAATTACGTATACACATTGCAGATGCAAATATGAGGTGGGAACATCTGCCAAGAGGTGACAAAGACAATAGAATTCATAACTCGTATTCCACGAGTGATTTACTTACAACTGGATTGCAGTGGCACGTTTGAGATGACGCTTTAAAAATAATGACTGAGTAAGACGAAGAGAAAATACCACTGGCATCGATTTAATGTTTTTTTGATTTGCTTTATTGCTGTGTCGTCAGCGAATCGGCGATTTCAAACAAAAGTGCACTTTTGATGAAGAATTCACATTCGTCATTTGCAATTGACAGAGCCAATTAAGCATCATCAAGTCCCTTTTTCACCGCGTAAGTCACTTCTTACTATGATATAACAATTTACCCCATTGGAATCCACATTGCTATAGACATCGAACATCAGGATAATTCGGTATCCACTGATTCAGTTAAAAGCTACATATAGACTCCCCGCCAAAAGTCGTCTCAAATGAACATACCAAAGAGCTTAGGTATATGCATTGCATATTTAATGCCATTATATATAGAAGCTATAGGTAGTGTGACAAAAGTCGAAACATTTAAAATCAATCAAGCACCACTAAACCATAGCTGGCATAGATGATGCTGGTCCATAGACAAGACAGTCTCAGGGACTTTCTTGTATGTCCATGTCCAACTTGCAGGTGATTGGAACACGAGTGCGCGTTCCACGATCACGATTGTAAACGGCTGTTGTTGTCAAAATATAAAAAAAAGACAAAAAAAAAAGTCAACACGAATTGGAGCAGCCGGCTTCTTAGCCACAAAATTGATTATAATCTGAGCCTGGTAATTGTTTTAGGTTGGTTTTTTTCTTCTTGTTAATATCTGTATGCCTGCCTGTTTCTTCTGATGCTTACATAACATTCGCCAACGCTATGCTGCTGACGCGACGTGAGTATCTACATTTTTTCTGTGTCATTGTTTGTGCCATTGTGCTCAATATCCAATTGTTATCGTAATTTGAGTCAGATTCGGTCAACCATTGACAGAGCAACCAAGTTCTTTTATATGCCTTTTTGCCTATGGGAAAAGTTTAAGTAGGTACCTAAGATACTCGTACTTGCATCAGGGCGCGTGTTGAAGGTAAAAGAAAGTGTGTATGCCTGAATGAATTTTGTGACTCAGATATTTGACAAATCTCCTTTTAGATGTAGGTTTATCTGCGATTGTTTTGGTGGATTGCATTTTGTTGCTCGAATTGCTAATGGTCGAATGAATATATTACATACTTTAATTGACTGCAATTAGATAAGGATGAATTTCGATCGCGATTGTTTCTCAAATGGTAATCGTTTCCGACATAAAATTGCATAAAATGTATGTATGTATATTGTATGTAGTATAAAGTATGTACATATTTTTATAGAAAATATGAAAATTGGGTATGTAAAGGATGTCGCATAATTCACGCAAAATGTAATTTTGATAGGAAATACAGATTTTAAATTAGAGAGCTAACATTTTTTATTGATTCATAGAGTATACAGATTGGGGGTATTTATAGAGTATCATATCGAATAAGTGGCAGCCACGGCTTTACTGGCAAGTACCTACGTACTCTTTTATTGAAATTTTCTATGACCGTTTCTGAATTTCATTAATACACCTCCCAATTTCCTCTTTCAAGGCGTGCGTTGGTTGGTGGTCGTGGGCTTGTTTGCATAGACCTTTGACTTCAAAAAACCCAAAAGGAAGAAGTCCAATGGCGTTAAATCGGAAGATCTGGATGCCTAATTCTGATCGCAAAAGCGCTAAAGATGACATTTGTTTGCTTTGCTTGTTTCGTTTCACTCAGTTTTGTTGCAGGTTTAACCTCTTAAAATGTCAAAAAGCATTAACATGCATTAATAAAGACAAGCGGTACAAAACGTTCAAATTGCAAAATTATTAAAATAAATTAGCAGCAAATCGCTAACTCTCACCCTCAAACCTGGTTTTTTGACATATAACTTTTAATACTCGGGCAGACGGCAGAGTTTAACAAATTTTTAACACAGATCAAACAAATTTTACTTTCAAAATCAACATCTGTATAATAAAACAGAAAAGAAATTCTATTGCGAATGTTGTGTTATAAAAGTATGTCAATGCAATATCAACAACAAATAATCACATCACAATACGAAATTCTCACATAAACCACTTTATACTAGTGTAGTGATGTGGCCTAATGATTGCACTTTCTAACAATTCAAAATGATTATTATTCGAGTTTCTTCTTTTTTTTCACTTTTTTTCGATTTAATGCAGTGTCTGAGACCATGTGGATGTGTGAGTGATGTGTCCCTGGCAAAGATTTTCATTCTTCGACGAACAAAGAAATGAAAATGTTTGTTAGAAGGAAGAAAAAAAAAACAAATAAATATAAATCGACGGGGAAATTGCTGCATATCATCATGTTCGAATGGGCGCGAAGACATCTGCCAAGAATCGCGTGTGTTAAGAAATCGCAGGAAATCACTGCGTATCGATTTTCCACGCGTCTGATGTTGTTGTCGTCGTGCGCAGTGGAAAGCGATAAAGTTCATTCATCCATATCGCAAACAGGTATTGTAGACGATGTTAAACGGGTGGGCACTTAGTGACTTGTTTGAGATTTATCTCTGAGTTATCCTAAAATTCAATTCATTTCTCTTACATAATATGACTTAAGTTAGGGATTTTATTTCGCAATATTAATTGGATTTTTAAGAACTTGTTTTCAGAAAACTGGTGCAGACTGAATTAGCTGCTTGAATAGAAAGCTACCGGTGCAGCAGTAAATACGTTGAACTTGTAATGTTGGAAAGTTAAAGAAAAAAAATTTATTGCATGCATAAAAACATAGTAATATTTACCATTACGTATACTTATACCATAAACGGCGTTAAATCAATACCTTTCACCGTGGGCGTTGGACTTCGTCAAGGGTGCGTCTTGTCTCCTCTTTTCAAATTGGGGGATCTGAGGATAAGTCATTTGCTCGTCGCTGATGACTTGGTCATCCTTGGGTCCTCTCAGGCTGAACTTCAGCGCCAGTTCAGTGTTCTTAATGAAACACTTAATTTTAAGAAGACATTAGATTGCATTCTTTTTCATACAACATTTAATTGAGTTAACACCAAATTTTTCTGAGAAACTGAAATTGTCAGACGAAGGCCATTTCTTTGTTGTATCTAATGTACATATATACTGAGTATTAGATTTTAGAGTAAACTCAGTTGAACCTTAATATACTAATGAGTGGACTTGTTTTCTTAATTATCGTACCTATTAGGAGACAATTCCACAATTTTTACCTCAATGACTTCTTCAATAAACAAAACATGAGGGTCTAAAGTGCGGAAAATCGGCAAATAATTAAAGCGTCAAAACTGGCAATATTTATTGCCATATATATTTATTATAGAAAAAATGGGGTTTCCCTATTGCAATAATTGTGGCAATTTGTCCACTACTACGTCAACTTGTGTTAAATTTTGTCAAGTAAATATTTGAACGTGTTTATGGTCATTTAGAAAAATGCATTCTTGAAACTTGACGCGATCTTCTTGTAACTCTCGGAATAAGTGGTGAAATTCACCGTGGACACCTCGAGTTTGGTTAATACCTTCTGTTTCCGCGTGTCGTAAAATACCACATATTTAAAAAATTCAAAATATTGAGAACCATTCTTATGTAATTTACTTAATTTACTTAACTAAAGTTAACTGACGACTTCTTCTACCGAGTAAAATAACTCGTCCGATAAAAGTACTTAAGCTACAATGACTAGAAGGCGTTTGTGTTTTTTTTTTAATAAAAATTTCTCTCATTAATTAACATTAACCAAATAAAGTTCCTAAAGTGTGACTTACAATTACATTCTTATTCTTTTTTAACACAAGCGTTCTTTTAAGGACGATCGATAATTCGATATTATATTGAGATATTTCAGATGAAAATTAAATTTTCTTTAGAACTTGAATTTCAGCGTAAATATGATGATTTTTGTTTTTCGGTCATTTGTGGACGGGATTTTGTGCCTCGGGATTTCTTTTTAACTTTCTTTCTTTTTTTCATAAATTCGAGATTTTTTTCGTTCTAAATTATAGTCGAATATGGTCTTCTATATAATGTACATATGTTGAATTATACGTTTTAGTACACAAAAATTCTTAACTGCATTTGAGTTCAGTTCAAGATCTATAGCACTAACCGTGTCCAGTGACAAAAACCATTCAAGTAAAAGTCAAACCGAAACAAACGAGTTAGCGTCCTTCATAAACCATACTATATATAGGTAGTAATGATATTTCATTCCAAAGTCTGGTAAAATCAAATCGTGATCGCAATGAACTTCTAAAAGTAAACGAACAACTTTTCCAAGTGATTTTCTTCTCTGACATTTTAAAAACAAAAAAAGTAATCGTACGTAAACATGGAAAAGTTGAATATGTTGTACATACAGATGCAATTACAGCGGCATCCGAAGAAGATGTAGTTGATCCACAGTTTTCTTGGCCACAAACCGGAAATAAATAAAACAGAGTAGCAGTAGCAACGTACATAATGCAGGCGGCTGTAAGTCCAAGACTAGATTACGTTCGGGCTCGTGATGCTCAATGCTTTATAATTCTGTATAGCTTCGTGTACCAGGTTTTCTTAAAAAAGTATGCTTGTTATTGTTATTAGCTTAATGAGATAATAATGGTTTAAATAAAAATATTTCAAATATTAAGCACTTGACTTTATTGTTTCATGGAGTGCCTTACATTAAAAATGGAGCTGATTTCCAAGTTTAGTATCAAGCAGTGTTCGCCGCATATTGACAAAGTCATGCTTCAACTGAATTGGTGTTTTTTTTTTTTGATAAAAATATGTCATTCAATTATGTACATATCCTGACAATATCCATAAACATACATTTTTTTTATCATTTCCTCCTTTTTATCAAAAAAATTATACAACAATAATCCATTTGACGACGACAAACAAGATGTATTTTTTCTATAGAAGAAAAATACCATTGAAAGGAGAAGGAAATGCCTACCAAGTTAAGTGGTATACACACCTTTTACAACGTAGCTACCTACTAATTTAGACACTTGCGGTTCACTTTGCACATTTGTATTCCCTTCACGCTTCACACTTTTTCGCATTAAAATCAATCAATTGGCTGGGAACAATTTAATGGTTTCCTATTTAATCAGCGCAAGTGTGCAACAAATGTCTTCATTTATAATATTTGTATGGAAATGTGAGCTGATTTGCACCAGCTTCGACGGGAATCGAGGAAATCTACAAATTGTCGTATAGGTACCTACTACAATAATAAAAATTCATATACGGGAAATGGGCTGCTTTAAGAAGCATTATTCGCAATGCTTCCTTACACGATGATGTTATTTATTTACCAAATAATTATAGTGACGAAAAGCAGGGCACCTGAGAATGGAGGCAATTGTGTGGCGAACGTAATATGAGATATAGTAAAGGCACTTGTTTTTTTTTTCTCACGTCACAATTTTCTAGGTTGCTATTTAGTTCAAAATGAGTGTCACAGATTATGCAAGATTAAAGTGAACCGCAAAAGAAAAAGAGTCGCAGTGCACTGTGTTTTTAGTCACATACAAAATTCCAAGGCTGAGTCAGATCAAATGATATGTACGTTGCCTATAATGCACTCGTTGACAAGTCACTGGAATAGGATTTCTATAATAAGCGAAACAGTGATTCAATATCGGTAGGTATTGCCTAAGTTCATCATATTGCAAAAAGATAGAGGCCGTGTATCTCATTTTACGATAGCTTATTGATCGTTCCATGTAAATAAACTTTCTGCTGGTTCTTTCTTAGAAATTGAAAGCCAGATAAGAATGAGTTTTATGCACAATAAAAAAGCAATTCGTCAAAAGAGTGGTAGGGAACATTAAATAATTAGGTACGTCATTACCGAATAAGGTAAAACATATTAATTTATTATGTGTATAGATTTAAAGTCGCTGTTCTCCCATGAGGCAAATCCTTAACCGATTTATTTCTAATGTGGAACTAGGTGCGAGCACTAGTTAAAGTTTAAATATAGGCAGATACATATATGATGACCTTTATATAGTTATATCAAAGTTACAGGTGCGGTTGCCAAAAAACAATAGTTTTTTTGTATAATCTCTTAATTACATGTTTTTTTCTTTTACTTTAGCATTTTGTAAAAATTTTGAAGTATAACAAATTTTACAGAGTGGTTTTCAAGTTTTGAGCCAAAGAGAGTATAGGTGAGTTATTTTCCCGGCTACTGGTTATTGAGTAAGAAAATGATTGAGAGGTTTCAGTGATATTACACAGACAAAAAATAAAAGAAAGGTTAATGTTAAAAGGGAAGAAAGATACATGTCCCTTCATTCGTTTCAATCGTGAAACTCAAAGAAACCAATTGTTAAAAAGTTATTTAGGAAATTTTATATTTCGGAAGCAGAAATAATTGCTCTAGTTGCCATACAACCGAATTTTGACAACTAACACATCACCCGATATCTGGACTTATTATAGTTACAAAAGGTATACGAAGTTAAACCACCCAATTAAAATGATTTAAAGCGACCAATTTGGAAAGAAATTGAAATAATTTTTTGACTCAACCCATGAAGAGAGGGTACTCAAATCGTTTCAAGAACTTTTAAGAATGAATAGTAAAACAAAATTTAAGAGAAATACATTAATGGGCTATACCATTGGCGATTGGCCATAGATAATGCTCCTCCCAACAAGGAATAATATTAACACATTTAACAGATTTTATGTTGTACATAGATATACGTATACTGTATACAGATACTTAATATCGTTTATAAATCTAAGGATCGCATTTACAACGGGGCTAGTACTGTTGCTAAATTTAGCGGTTAATTAGTAAAGATCTCTCCCGAAGAAGAAAGTAAAACAAACGTCGAATAAAACACATGATAGTGTTGACATTAATATTAATTTAATAAGTAATAAAGTATAATAAGGTAAGCAAACCCTTATACTAAAAATTAAGATTTCATGGAAAAAAATACGTATTTATTTAATATAACAAATTAGAATATATGGGCATTTAATTTTGCAAAATTCCAAGGGTAATCGAAGCTGGTAATGTACCTAACGAGATAGTAAATTGGCTTTGTGACACATCTTAGGCTTTGGGTATCTTTTATAAATAGAGTCATTTGTTTAAACTACTGTTTTAATGGCAAAGTTACGAAAAACTTACATTTATAAAATTGATCTTACAATTAACTTCGCATAATGTTATGTGATGTGTAGACTATAGAAGTGTAGAGGTCTCTGAACGTATTTATCTTTTCGTTTCTATGGCAACAGTTTTAACTTCAAAAGATATCAATCAGCAAACAATAGAGATTCGTTTATATGATAAACACTAATACAGTTCACAGTTATGTGTTTCTTTGAACTCTTTGCCAGTCTACACCAATTCTGATTCTATGCAAATTGTGTTCATCAAGAAACCTGTTTTTAGGTTTTCATTTTCCTTTTACTCTCTATGCATTTTAAACTAGATCTATTATAGTCATTCAATAAAATAATCTTTGAACAAGTTTAAGAATCCATTCGACGAGTGCACACTGCACGTACACGGTATACTTTATAGTATGTCTGTTAGAAGAGCTTGTTTTTATTGTCAGTAAAAGTATTTCAATGACACTAAAATGAGGCTGCTAGGAAACTGGGTTACTGGGATGTAACAGAAACACACAAACACATTATTGTACGGATGAGATATGTATGCTTGAAAAAATAACTTTATACTTTGAGTCGAACAAATACTCGTAGGTTTAGTAGAGTGGCTTAGCTCTATTTATTAAATTTTTAAATCGTTTCTTGAACCGAAATAATCTCGAATTTCGTTGATGCAGTTTTTATCTGAAATCTACCGACTTTAATCATTTGAGTTCTTGGGTTACAGGCGGCATTTCCCCAACTTACATAGAGAGATTTTAAGTTGAGTTGGAGAAAATTAAACCAAATTGAATGATTAAATTGAACCTTCATCATAAATGCAGTCTAGGAGCCAGGAAGCAATTTTGGTACTGGCAAATTAATTATCAATAGAAACAGTGATTAGGAAGTATACAATGACTTTTTTTTAATTTTTCAAATAATCATTTTATTTCTTCGCGACTTTGAGCTGTTGACATGTACCTACAACTGATATTGCTGTATTTTATTGTATCAAAATATTTCGCATCAAATTGTACTAATTAAACAAATTTAAATGTTTGCTTAGACACAAATACATATTCAAAGCAAACGCTATTAATTTATTTTATTTACTATAGAAAGACAGTGAAAGCACTTTTTTGCATGCATACATATTGTTAGGAAACACTGGGATTGAGAGACACGACTGTGAATCAACAAAAAATTCCGTCACCAACAAAGAAATTATTATGAATTTATAAAAATACAATTAACTGGTTGTTTATTAATGAATCTATAAGTAGTCAAAATATGAAATAACCAGCAGTAAAGAGTAGATAAAATCAAATAAATAAATAAAAAAAAAACCGGCTTTACTGAAGTTTTTATTAATGCTACTCTATGGTATTCATAATGACGTCAGATAATAATTTCTAACAAAGAAACTGTTATAAAGGTGCAATACCAGATAACAGACTATTGTTTTTTTTTATTTATTTCTAAATCTCACATGTACATATGAATTCTTATGAAATTTAAATAATTTATGCAAGTATTTTAACCTAATTTATTGATAATACTACACTAAACTTTTTGAATTGAATGCTGCCATCAATTTAATTTAATTAAGCTTAAGTGAATTGAACTTTATTAGTGTACGTGTTTTGAATTTGACAAGTGTCAGCCAGTAGATTTGGAATATTAAAATAGAGCCGGTCTATTTCATTTAAAATAAATTAGAACAGCATTGGACAAAAAACATGTTGATCCTTGAATTTTGTATTTTTCCATTCCTCTTTTTCTAGTCGCATTCCTATACATATAAAACCATGTTGCTGAAGTCTTTCAAACCTCACGAGGATGTACTTTTCTTATTGGTTTAAAGAAAGTTTGCATTAAAATTCGGCTTTATTTCGCAAACAATGTTCGCCGAATCTCAAAATTCGGCGTTATTTCGCTTTCATAACGTGAAATAAAGCCGAATTTAGAAATTCGGCCTTATTTCGCTCGGCGTTATTTCACGGCACCGCCTGAAATAGCCCGAACTTTAATGGTGTATGACTTTTTATCCATGCGTCATGGCAGTCAGATAATATTACCCATTTATTTAACAATTTTTAAGGTGTGACAACAGGTTATTTATAAAATTTTAGAATTTCGGTCCATTCTCTTCTACAAAAATTTATTTCGATTTTCAAAATCGTTTAAACTGGAAGTCAGGCAATATACCGTAAGGAAATAATATATCCGCAGATAGGTACTTTCAGATATATGTTCTAGTTTACCATTGCCATATTGACCAAGCTCTTTCACAAATAATGTCAATTCAAAAATGGGTAGTTTTAATTTATTCGTATGAAAATCCTATACCGCATCCACTAGACTCTAGAGTTATGTACCTAATACATAGATGTTAATTGAGTAATTGCGATCACACCAAAAACTTGCCAAGTAAACCTACCAATTTCGTAGGAACTTGGCGTACATTTAGATCTCATTACTTTTCGTGGAATTTTTTTTTTATATATAACAGAACTTGGCTGTTTTTTTACATTTAAGTTTATGGTGTGATTTCACTCCTTTTTGCGAAGTTATTTTTATTAGATTTCTTTTCTTATAAACTATTCATTAAAATCATTAAGTGGGGAAGCGAATATTAACAAAGATTTTCGCTAGTTGCGGGTCAATTTCTGTTAGGAAATTTTGTCAAATTTCAGTCTATGAATTATTGTTTCAGAGAATAACATTAACAACAACTCGTAGACATATTCAACAGGTAGATTAACTTCTATTCATATTTTAAGTGGACAGATTCCGCGCCCCTTAAATGGACAATCATTTTTAATTTTTGATATTTCTCCTTTCGTACAAAGTAGGTCCTAGAGATCTACAAAAATTCAACATTCTACGGCAGTCGAAAGTGGCTCAAATAAATAATAACCAATTTCCAAAAGTGGGCAAATACCACGCCTCCCGAATTTATAAAATGTTTGATTTTCTCCTTTCTGTATACACTGCAAGTCCTACCGCTCTACCAAATTTCAACATTCTACGGCAATGGGAAGTGGCCCAAATTAATAATAATAATCAATTTTCAAAAGTGGGCGTATACCACACCCCCTGAGCGGAAAATTTCAAGTTTTGGACTTTTCCCAGTGTATGCTTCATAATTTTGATGATCATCATCTAAGTAAGTGAGTGAGTCAGTTACGGATTTTCCGATTTTTGAAGCTCTTTATGTTGAGAAACACTAATGCTATAGAGATGAAATTTTTTGAGGTAAATCTTTTTAATGAGAATTGTAAATGTTTCAGGTTTGAAGTTTTTGGCTTAATTCGTTTCAAAGTTAGAGGAGGGTCGAAAACAGCCTGAGTTTGCAAAAAGGGTAAGTAAGTGCCTTTTACTAAAGAACTACCGTGCCCTTTGATAAAAATGACTGTGATAATGCTCAACTTCCATGTATTTACCTACACTGTTAGAAGAAAATACAAAAATTCCTGCAATAACTCAATTGAGCATATTATCTAATCGTATATTTAATTTAGTCAATATCCAATTAAGTTTATTGTATGTACCTACTATACTAATGAATTTAGTTAAGTACTACTTAACAGACACCAAGCCTTAACGTATTCGGCGGTTTCTACATTGTATACACGTGAAGCCGATTTTATTAAAAAGGTACATGAAACACTGAGAGTGAGATGATGAGATCATACATCTGTCCAATTAAAATGAATAATTGATCTAATTAAATATATTTGCATAAGGAACACTTTTGTTTGTATGGTGGCATGGAAATATAGAACCTTAAGTATTAGCTTTGCTTAGTAATTACAAAAAATAGAAAGATATTGAAAGAAATACAAACTCGTACATAAAATACTAATTTAAATCATATTGAAATAATTGTTCACAGA
The DNA here is from genome assembly GCA_949372485.1 of Cheilosia soror. Taxonomy (NCBI): domain Eukaryota; kingdom Metazoa; phylum Arthropoda; class Insecta; order Diptera; family Syrphidae; genus Cheilosia; species Cheilosia soror. The sequence goes on along the minus strand of OX443564.1, from coordinate 72,650,902 downwards.
TACAGGGATTATTTTCGGAAATGTATTCCAATTTTCAATGGTTTTGTTTTAAATCAGTGTAAAATAATTACAAATATGCGCTTTTAATTATTGAATCAAACACATTTTTATGTTTTAAAACTAATTGTATTTAAAATGGTAAACGCTTCACTACAAAATGTGGAATTTTTTTATTTAGGCTCGGGCTCGCTAATGCTAATGCATTCTCTTCGCTAATATTTTTTATGATTTTTTGAAAATTGCTAAAACCAACTATTTTAGCCACTTTTTCCTCCTTTTCATACAAAATTTGTCTGAGATCATCCCATTCAAAAAATCATAAAAAATATTAGCGAAGAGAATTTTGAAAAAAATTTTGCAACTATTAGAATTGTTTGAAGAAACTTTTTGCATTAAAACATTTTTTGCTTGAGACCGATGAAAAAAGTTAAAAAAGTGGACTTTCAAAAAATTTCAAAATTTTCAATGGGTTAAGGAAAGTTTTGTATCATTCAAACGGAATTTAAATGACCTTTCCATTGATGCCAAAATTTACATGAAGTAAGTTCAAATTTATGAGTAGAATTAACTTTACTTTTGTGTAAATAATTATGCCGATGACTGTATATGAACAGCTGTATATATGTATACAAAATGCAAAACAATTTTTTATTTTTTTTTTAATTTTAACTTTATTTCAATCTAAATACAACTTAATGCTAACAATATTGAGTAGTATTTAATGGCTTCGTTAATAACAAAAATGTATTATTGGCAATAAGCAATATTATTGAAATAGTAGGACACATTCTGTTATTCAAAAGAATAAGTGACGAATGTACCATCAATTTAAATCAAATAAATACAAATTTTTTTGTGGGGGTTTATCATTTTAAACAAAAATAATAATTCTGTGTATTTCAATACATACATAATATAAATACTCTACTATTATTTGTTTAATAACTATACCAAAAGTTACAATCAAATCATTAGACTTATAACATTATCTATTTCAAAATAATTTTTAGAAAAAAGCCACTTTTTAACTTTACCTAAAAATTTTGATTCAATTCTCTCACATCTTATTTCATTCGACAATTTATTAAATAAACGGGGAACATTTACAAATTATTGCCAATCGAAATCTATGTCACCGGCGAAACAAAACGAAATACATATTATTATAATAGTTGGCGCAACAGGTCTGTATAGGCACCCTAAGCCAAGTTTTTTTTTTATTTTTTTTGACGAAAGGAAGGGACCTACAATTTAATGCAGAATCCAGGGATCGAACCTGAACAAAAGCAAGTTTGCTGTTTAGCTCTTCTGTTTGCTGTAATATCGCTATACTGATATACTATATTGATACGTACATTGTACATCAAGCACTGACGAATTAAAACGGTTAAGGTTATGTGACAAGCTGCCATTTCGTCTTGCATTAATCTCGCTGTAAGATTAACTCAGCTTTTCATTCTCTCTCGCTCTTCTTTCAACTAACTTTTGCTGTTTTTGCTTTTGTTTATTTTGCAAAACGTTATTTCACGCCATCAAATAAATAAATGCAAAATATCTAATGGTGAATTAATTACAAGGCTAAATGAAATTTTGCAAAATAAAAACTGTGAAATAATAAAATGCGAGTTGTTGATATGCGAAATAATAAAATGCGAAATGATCGCAGCGAAATAACAAAATGCAAGAAAAAAACCGCGAGTTATACCATACCCGGTTGATATTGTGTAATTTCCAACTGTTATTTTATAACTTTAAACGTTGTGAAAAGATCATCATTGAGCAGTTGACCATTTCCTATGCGATGGACAAAGGACTCAGCCATCAATACAACAAACATGAAAACAAGTAAAAGTGTTATCATCGGCAATGGCTATATTTGGCTAATTTTTCAATACCACAATCGCCTAAGTCGATTCGTATAAACGATATCGTCTTTCAACAGACAGACAGATATACAGACGGACATGGTTAAATCGATTCAGAAATTGATCCTGATTCAGAATATTATATACTTTATGAGGTTTCCGGTGACTCCGTTTTGGTGTCACAAATGTAATGGCAATGTACCTATATATTCCATTTCTGTTGAGGGTATTGCAATAGATTTGGCATATGTATATGTGGTAATAATTTTAATGACGCGGCCTTTTGGACTCTATATAGAACTCCAGAATGATTCTTTCTATTGCGTTCGTGCCAAAAAAATCTTTCACTCGATTGGTTGCGTAATCCAAAATATTGATAAATGCATATTTATTTATTTCCTTATGAAATAAAACATTCTATATCAACTAACATGCATAAATTCAACACGCGCAGATTCAACATCAAAGAAAATTATCAGAAACTATTTACCTAATGTAAATAATCATTATAAAAATCCAGTTCGCATCTCAACTCTTTTGTTTTTAATTAATTTAATTTAATTATTTACATTTTGGATCTGTCTCCATTATACATTTTAATAATTTATTGTTTATCGTTTTCTATGTAGGCGCAGTAGCGCAGTGGTTAGTGTGCTGGACTACTGTGCGAGGGGTCCCAGGTTCGATTTTTCCTCGGAAAAACATAAATTACATCTTAAGGTTTTTTCTACTGTGCTACCTCCCACGAACGCCTGACAAACATCCGAGAGTATAATTGTCCTGAAAAAGCTTCTCAATTCAGCCGTTCGGACTCGGCATAAAATTGTAGCTCCCTTCCATTCGTCCCAAAAAATAGAAACTCACACAAACGAATGGTTGCGAGAAGCTAGGCATAGGGTGTATACAACAATTTATTTATTTATTTTTATCTATGTTCTATAGTTAGCCCAAGCGGTCTAAATACCACCGTAGCGTAGGCCTAGCTTCTCACAACCATTGTTTTAAATACGATTTTGTGTTATCTTTCAATGTTGGGTCGAATGGAGATGTAAACTAATATAATAAGCAAACTTGACTTCATGTAGAATTTAGAAAGGCTTATAAAATCCGCTACAGCAGAGCAGAATTAGTTTTTACCATATAGGAATTGCATAAAGAGATCTATGCCAGAATAATAAATCAATGCGGAACATTCTCCTTTACTTTAAGTCGCATTGTTCTTCAAGCTTCTGTTATCTAGAATACAAAAAAATACCTACTTTAAATTATTTAATGGGCGCGAATTAAGCATTTCCGCAATAAAGAATGGGAACCAAAAAGATAATTGTTTTTGGTAGATTAATGATCCGACTAAAACTTTTCAAGTACTTTTACATCTCAAAGCATGCACTGCATTCCATTTTATGAAAACTATTGCTAACATTTCTGATACTAAAATTATTTAAGCGCAATTAAAACTGACTTTTTTGTTTATTTATATTTAAGACCATCTTATTAAAGTCATAAGGCAGCTGCAGTTTTGGCGAAAAAAGGCAGTACAGCAGTAATTTCCTATTGGCGTTAATGCGAGTCAATTCTTCTCTCATTTTAAGAACGTTTCTTTTCAGCATACGAGGCTTATCTGGTAAATCAAATCGAACTATATTAGAGGCTATTTCTAAATTTTTAATTACGGCTTAAATCGTATATGCATTTCAAATAATAATATCCACATAATCGTATGGTAGTGTTCATTTACTTAAAAACAAATATTGAATACTAATATAGAAAATATCTTAAGTTCAACATAGCTACGACGTATGATGCTGACGATGATGAAATACGATCTAAATTTGACGCGTAAAATAATTTACAGCATCGCATTAAAAATAAATAGGAAACTAAACTTAAGTTCAACTCGACTGGTATAGATTTATGTAGGGTATCAGCGAAGTGCCAAGGATTCCCCCTTTGCATAAAAGCTATGAACATGAATATTATTTTTATTTGTAGGCATACACTTAATTTGAGGGAATGCTTTATTTATTTTTTATATTTACTGTTCATACTCGTAGGTATTTCCATCCTTTTAATACTGTGCTAGTAATAGAGAATTACTCTAACTAAATTCAATAACTTTGACTATGATCCCTTCCGCTTACCTTTAACTGTTGATCCAATGCGTACGCCACTTGCTAAATGTATATCCAACAGAATGAAAGTTAGTGTCACGATAAGGGGAAAGATGTTCAATCCACAAAATAATTTCCACTTCACGCACATGATATGGCCTATGGGGTTTTATCGTTTTTGTTTAAGGTGGTGTTTCAATCCGTTTCCTGATTTCTTATTTTTTTATTTCAACTTGTTGCTGGTACTCGATAAATTGCAGTATCCTAGATTTATACTACTTAGTAAGAAAAATCTGTCATAAAAACCACATAATCGGCGCGGCGTTAAGTTTATTTTCTTCCTTTATTATTTGCAAACACAAAATATTTTTTTTATTTCGATTATATTCACAAAATATTATTTTAAAAGCATTCGAATACTTCTATCAAAGACTAGCGAAATTTACGAATTCAAACTAATAAAAAATAAACACCATTCAGCCAATCTTGCGCGAAATTAGAAATTCGCGACCCGCGCTTAAGCACCAAACTGAAGTTCACTTTAATGATGGACGGTTATTTAAAACCTTCTGAATGAATGAAGTCGAAAAAGCCAACTGCAGAGATCGTCTAAAGAAATTCCCAACTTCGAATTGCAGCAGCAGTAGCAGACGAGAATTCGAAGATCACTCTAAGCCTTCTATTTCTATACCATACCATCAGCAACCAATACCAGTAAAATTTAACACACGCTGGTTGTGCTCGTGAGTTTTTCTTGAGCTACACTTTTCTTTACAGATTAAAAATTTTTTTTTTGAAGTGTGGTAATGTGCTCATACCCTAATTGTACCCGTCACACGTATGTATGCGTATGCAATATCCGCTACCGCTATATTGGCTCAAAGGAATGGCTAAGGCTACAACTAGCTGCCAATCAAGTTGTTAAAAAAGCTTTTGACGGTATTGCCGTCGCCGCACATGCAGTTTCAAAACAGCGAGAGTGAGAGTTCGAGATAAATGAAAGAGTGTCTGTATCCATACAGACATGAACAAGTTCCGTTATATCGTATACTATATTCAAATTTAAGAGAAGGTTAGTATCCGACCACAGCAGGTGCTGGTGCAGCGCTGCCGCTAGGACTAGATAGAGAGAGCAAAATGAACAAAGTGGGAGTGTATTTTTTTGGGAAAAGTAAAAAGCTTTAAGCAACTGACTGGGATCGGAATTTAAAATCATTCTTTGATAATGAATACATACATTATGTATGTATAACGGTTAGCAAGGTATTACAGCACGAATTACCGTCAACTCGTTGAAAATGAATAGCTCGTTAGATGGAGGGAGACACTCCGACTGAAACATCAACTGTTGCTGTTAATCGAGATCGAAAGTTGTTCCATTGGTGATTATGTTGGTGAGTTGGCCTGAATCTGAATGTATGGTTTGCCCTAGTTCTGTAGGCCGCAAAATAAGCAGTTTTGCTGGTTCTGCTAAGTTATGCTTTGTTTTGGTGCGAAGTATGAGTGGATGATTAATGGGCTGTGGTGTGGTACACTTTTGCGATCGTGATCATTTTGTTTCATGGATCTGTTTGAGAGCACACAACCAATTGGTTTTATTTTTTGGCGGTAGATGTAACACCTTCTTTCAAATAGTTCAGTAATATACTGTTAGGTAACGTATTAGATGCTGGACAGTATTTTAATTTTCAACCGTTGATGTTTGCAATGAAATCATTCCGAATGTGTCATCGCCATGCTAAGCATTTTAAGTATATTTATAGCTGATATCCACTTCAAATGAGTAAGTATCCCTTCTTAGCTTTAGTATGCAGACAAGTTAATTTTATGATTACCTAGTTGTTTCTCTATATAGGTACCCACTATTTAGACTTTCATTTGGGCTTATTATGTTTGAAGTTATAGTAAAGTGTGTAGGTATAACTTAAACTTGTCAAAAATGCAATGTTTTTATTTTCTTATGATCAGACTGTGTTTGATCTCAGTCAGCATAATATGGAAAGCTGACATTCTAGCTGAACTATCCGTCCTGAATGATGTATATAATAGGTACAGTCGTAGAAGATGTTAGATAACTTTAGCAATTTTCACTTCCAAAAGTTATATTAAACAATTTATGGGTGAGAAGATCCGACCACTGTATGTCTAACTCACTGAATGATTTGCGTCTACATAAGAGAGCGCCTGGTGAAAATTTGATGCCATTATGATTTATGGATCGCTAATTTTAGATCATGGAAGGTGAGAAATAAAAACCCGGAAACGTTATTAATTTCAGAACAATCTGAAAATTAAAAACTATTCTGAGGCACTGTGAAACAAAGCGTGCGATGACCCTATAATGGTTTTTAATCTTAAAAATAATACACAATTACATATTCAATGTACTATTTAAAAATTTTAAGTCATAATTATTTTCAAGGAACGGCCTGAAAAACAAGATTTGATGCTATGAGATTATCTAATTAATGTGGTTGTCGATAGATAATAATAAATGAGGGTGTGGCTACCTTCTTTCCCAATAGGTGTTCTGTACATGATCTTGAAGGCGTGTTTACTTCCTCAATTTCTACGAAAAACTACCAAAATTATATTGTAAAAGGCAGTGAGTTGGCTTCCAGAAGTATGGTAGGTATATTTTATATTTATAGCAGAATATTTAATGTATATCAGTATACACAGAAGGTATAGTCACTAGTTAATCGATATTAATTTATATTTGTTAGATATGCAAATAATAAGTTTGTTTCAGTATACAGAGAATTCATAGTGGTTAGTTCTTTTTTGGTTTTGGGGAATATTATTCCTTTCTCTTTATATGCTGTGGTTGTGTGTTGCTACCACTCGAACACTAAATCGAATAGCATCGACGACCGACAACTGGAAACAAATAAGCACTATAAGCTACTCTAAGTAATACTTAAGGATTCTTAATAAATAATCCTAATAAAGGGCTTTTCAATTGGGACGGGTCCTTGGCAGTCACAGGCCATTGTTGTGTCGGTGGCGTTTGTCTAATCTGGATGTTTATTGTTCAATCACCGATGCCAAATTACCAAATTACCAATTTATAATTTATTTTCAAAATCAAAAGTGCCCGTCAGGGCAAACGTTGCATCCTTTTCACCCATTTTTTGGCAGACGCGATACTTCTTCAAAGTCGAATCTGTAAATTTTGGTGGACAAAGTCGAGACAACCGGTACACCAAAGAGCGCCTGTTGATCAATAAAATACTAAACAAATTATTAGTAAATTAAATTTAATAAATTACGAATATTACATCATAGTTCAGCTATTCTTGAAATTGAAAAAAAAAGTTTAACTATTATTTGTTCATAGCTTCTAAATCATCACCCACAAGACAATACACAATACACACACTATAGTCAAAATCAAAATTAGTTGTTTTAAAATAGAGCTATCTGTACAGTATTCTTTATTGATTAATAAATTTTTACACATTCTCACACACCATAATACAAAAATAGTATGTAGGTACCTATCCATATATAAATTTAGGTCTTTTATTTAATACGATTTACTCTCTAATAATACATTGATTTGTATAATTTAATTTAATTATATAAAGAAATAAATGTATACTTGCGATTTCTTGTCTTGACTATGTTGTACTATAAGCGAGAAAGAGGAGACTAGTTAAATTTTTTTGCAATTTGAGTTAAATCAGTGAAATCGATTTACCCTTTTTTTTTAGTATCTAATATCCCCAGGCGACGTAGATTGATTAACTGAAAGTACAAATTATGAATACAATTAGCACCCGTATTATGCCCTTAAGCATTAGAAATCGATAGTTAGCCTAGTCATTTTTTTCCGCAGTAGGTAGTCAATTAATCATAACACCAAATTTTTATTGAGCCGAATAACCAAATAACGCCGCCAAATTTACATCGGTGTGTTTCTGTTTCACAATTAAAAGATTGGTAATATACGCTCTGATTTATTTTATTTATATAATTTAAAATTGTACCACTTTAAAACTTTCAAATGAATATTGCATTGTTTTCGGTACTATGTATAATAAATCCATGATGAATATAAATTCTTAGCATTCTTCTCTATTGTCGTTCGAATGGTATTATGAATATAAAAACAGAAGCTAACAGGGCTATTATTCATTTTATCCATTGATAGACTTTTTAGGTATCACCAAATATGACAAGATATGACAACTTTCTTTGCGGATTAACTTAATTATTAACATATAAATGAACGCAGCATCATGACAAATGCGAAAGTGTTATTGAAAGTGTTGTTTGAATACATTGATATGGAATGGAAGTCAAATGTAATAATGCGTTACCCAATTTGATGTAAGGTAGTATCGATTAATGGATTAATATAGTTGGATGTATTTATTACCGATGATATTATAAGATACGCTAATTTTGTGGTTCATTGTATTCAAACTTGCTTTAGACGTTTGTTAATTTGAATTAAACAATTTATTCTTATCTGTCATGCTAGAAGTTCAGATTTGCATAACCGACTTTTTAAATGGATTTTATATATATATATACGCTACAATTTTGTTTTTGTTTTGATAAATATCATAGGTGACATAACAAGGATTTATGTACCAATTGAAAGTTGAATTGACAAATTTCTATGTTTTTTTTCATTCATGTATTGTGGATATGCATTTCTTGTTCATTTTCTGTCTGCGACTTGGAAATGTATATACCCACACATAATTTGGCTTCTTTTGTTTCCTACAATAATTAATTAGCTCTAAAATGCATTGCATAGGCTGTCAGCTAAAATAAAATACAGCCATTATCAATGAATGGCATACTTGCACCCATTCACGGTTTCTGTGTTTATGATAACCTTATAGTTGGATTGGAATGACAATGGCATAAGGTTTATGACTACCTCAAACCCAGAGGGCCTTATTTCGTTTTTGTTTTTGGAAAGAAGTAAGTACCAAGTGGAGTTGACCCCTGCGCGTATTTTTTAATTTTCGGATATGCAGCATATCATTATGCTTATAAACTCGTGCGGAAAACGAATTATTAACTTTGCATTTCTCAAGTTGTCTACGTTGACTTTTAGTTTTAAAACATTTAAAATAAGTAAACGTGTGCTTTGATACCCTCCACTGCTGCTTTCTTGGACGCTGTCGTGTTTTCAATAGGTACACATAGAGACGGATAGACGGATATACGGACGGACTGCATCCGTTCATTAAACCATAAAGCTCGCAATGCTAGGAATGTCCATAGGTTTACCAACCCACCAGTCTATTTACGGTAATTTATAATTAATAGTTTAAAATTCTTTCAAGAACGCTATAACAAAAAATCTAATAAAAAATGGAAATTACGATTTACTCACTCATTGGGGTCAAATGGTGGGTTAACGTTTGTATCAACAATATTAAATTTCAATTTAGGTATCTTACAGTTATAATATAGTTTGGTATAATCACAAAAACATCCGACAGGTAGCGCTAGTTGTTTGTATAAATTGTCCATACATTTACAAACATTTGACATTTGAGTACCTATTATGTACACATTTTATTGTGCTGTACAATTGTTTAGAAATATGCAGAATAGGTTGATAGATGAACTTATTAGGAAGTCTTGGTGTGTCTCTTTTTCGTTTTGTGATCATAATTTCTTTTTTTTTGTAATGGCATGAGGGCTTTGATGTGCATTGCTATAATAGACAAGAACATATCTGAGGAATATATTTGTATTTATAAAGTAATTGCATATTGTTAAAACCGTTTCAGGTGCGCTATTTTTATCTATAATATGTTCCTCTGAGCGTCACTCTTACTCCGCCGCAATTTATAGCCTTCTCCTTCTCTACAAAGCACAGTTTAGAACAGGCCTGGAATATTGTTCCCATATATGGAGCTCGGCCCCAAAACATTCACTTAACCTAGTTGACAGCATTCAGAGAGACGAGCAGTTCGACTTATTGGACACCCTACACTCACATCGAATCTACAACAGTTGGTGCACAGAAGACAATTCACTGACCTATGCTTGTTTTATAGGTACTTCCATGGTAGATGTTCCGAGGAACTCAAAGACATTATCACTCGAAATGCAACTTTTGGGCGCCCCACAAGACAGGCTGCTAATGCTCATGAGTCATGACCATACAGTACACTTGACAACCGCGAGGACATCAACTTTCCAAAACTCCTTCTGTTACAGGACAAGCAAACTTTGGACTCACTTCCTGGGGATATATTTCCAGAAGACTACAATTTGCAGCAATTTAAGTGCAGAACTAACATACATTTGCAAGCATCTCGGGGCGCTGATGAAGCGTCATAGGTTCGCCTTTCACGCGGGAGAAGTATTTAAAAAAAAAAAGATTTATTTTCTCGAAGCCTTAATAAATAAATCAAATTTATTAAGCTTGCGTTTCCAATTTAATGAAAATGTTTGTCCCGTTCCGGTTTGTTGCGTTCAAAATTGTTAGTTTTTATTTGTATAAAATACATGCATTTTGCATTTATATTGCTGATAATTTTATCACTTTAAACAAAATAATTGTGCCGAGACAGCAAACTTTTAAGTCTGAAAAAAAACTTGATTTCAAACCTATCTGCTAAACATAAATTTGGTTTAAATACATTCAGAAGGTCAAACTGCCAATAAATGAGAATTATTGCGCTCTGAGAGGAACAATGTCATATGTGGTATGATTTAATAGGCAGATTGCAATTTAAAATTGTATTTGCTAGTATTAGTCGCAAACAAAATTAAGTATTTTGTCATTAGAATTACCAACTTAGTATTTAACAAAATTAGTTTGTTTACTTATAGTGCGAAATAATTGCGGAACTCTTGCACGAAATAGATAAAGCGATAAGAAATAAATATCAACATGAAGTTTATTAAATAGTATATGAAAGCCTTTATAATCACAGAGCACTCACAATTTTCTTGTTATTAATTTTAATTAGTTTTTTTTGTAAAACTATCCATCTAAAATAAAAAATTTAAATTATATGTAGATACTATGTTATATTATGAAAATTGGTCTATAAATTAAGAATAAATATAATATAACATATTTTAATTATTGCACGTGTTTATAATGATGCCTATATTATGGATCTGAGATACCGATTACCTTCAATATCAAATAATAGTTATGCATCTTTAAGTACAATATGGATATCTGCAGACTCAAACATGGCGAAGCAATTTTTACTCCTAGTGTTTATTCCAAAAACTTGCAGTTTTCATTTTATCTCACTAGGCATCTGCGCATTTCGTTGCTGTTGATTGAATGCACATTGGATGCTTCTCTTTCGTTTCTCGGAGAAAATTACACCTACACTAATTTGTAGGTGTTGTCAAAAGCAAAATTGCTCAGTCAGAAAATGCATAAATATGTATTTCCTTTGTTTACCACAGCTTAAACTAAAAGTAATATTGGTGCATTTTTTCTAAGGTACATATAGGTAAATATTTTAAAGTCAATGTTGGGATGCAAAATGTTCCCTCAGTATGATAGCATGAAAGTCGAGAATGAATAAAACGCAGCAGTTAGTTATATAATAATAATGTGGTTTATTTCAATCTAAGGAGACAGATAGGTCTTACCTCTAAGAGAGTTAGTTGAAGAAGAAGGAAGTATGGGTCGGAAAAACTATGGTAGGCATGAATTCTTCATTGTTAGCCCTTTTGACGTGCCATCTATGGGGTGGCGATGAAACTAATATACTTAAGCGGTAAATACAATAAGTACTTTTATTACTATTTTGGGGAGCATTTGACTTCAACAGTCAATGTGTAAAATCTTTGCTCTTGTATGGAAAATTAGGGTTTTGAAGAATCTTCTGCACAGTTCTTTCGTACTCCTTACAGCTTCGAGGACTAAAAATTCTTTTTTTGCAAAGTTCAAAATTACTTTGCGTTCTGCAAAAAATATTCTGAAATCAGCAGATACCATTTTGGTGTCATCTCAGCTCCCTAGTTCCAAGTCAACACTATACATGATCTGATCACACAACTAGTATCTTATCAATTGGACAGACATCTTTACTCTTCATACCAAGAAATCGTTCGAGCCTCAGCTATGAAATTATTATAGCCTTTTCTACTAAGTTGGATGAGTATAGAACTAAGGTACGTTCAATACTCATTGAAAAACGATATCTACTCGCAGTGTCTTGCTCTCTCCATTGAAAGATATCGTCATTCATTGCAAAAAATGCTGTAAAATAAATTGCATCATTTATCATTGAAATTTTGTCCTCATCAACAACTACTTTGACTTTCTATGGTATCCATGGAGGTTTTTTTGCAAATAAAAAATCTACTGTTTATTTGATCTTATCTCAAACATGAGCAGGCAAATACCTCTGTAATGCAGTTAAGTCAATAAAATCATTTAATGGCCTTTGATTGACCATTAAATTGGAGACGATCACTGCATTGCAGATGAAAACTGAGATTTATTCATGTAGTTTACTTTTGAGGTCCGTTTAGCTCAATGAAACTATGAAAGCGTCGCGTCGATTGGATGTGAATTTAATTGGTGTTAGATCTCACAGTTATAAGTTAAACAAATCGGAAACACTTTTAGCGTGCTGATTTCTTGTGATTCGTGGCATGAATTGAATTGGGTGAGGTTAGACTGTCCAGGCTATTTTGTAATTCGGTAGATCTAGATTGAAGATAAATCAATCAGGTGTCATCGGGGTTAGTTGCAATGCGAAATAGTGAATGGATTTCAATGAATGAAACACTTTGTATTGCACTGCAGATAAGTACTTAAACCGTGTCTGATGGAGTGGTGTTGGTGTTATGTGACATTCGGCTGTGATAATGCTTAAGGTTCGCTTTTAAAAGTGAACTTTATTTTGAAGTTTTTTTTTTTTTAAGATGCAGTTCAGATCGCAATAAACTATTTGTGTTTGATAATAAAAATCAAAATTTGCATTGCAGTATTACAATTTTGTACTGTTCAGCTGAAGAATCTATTATCGTAAAATAGAAGTACCCGAAGCTAAATGAGAAGTCATCAAATTAATCATTGCGTCTTTGCGTTTTGTTTCTCTGCTCGCTGCTTACATATAATCTGTTTGAAAATGAAGTTAAAAAAAACAACAACAGTTTGTAGAGATATTTTAAAAAAAAGTTACAATTATTGGCCTCTACGGCAGAGGGAAAGGCGATCCAGATGACGCACACACCCACGCGCACATATTATTATGTCCGTTGATTTGTGAGTAAATTCCAAGCAAATGATATATCCTCACGCATTTAAATTAAAATTCTTCTCAAAATATCACAATGTTCATATAAATTGATTCAATTAATTCCAATAACAAGCGTTTCGTATACATTTCAAGCATGCTGCATGATCATTACATGATTATACATGCTCTGCTCATGCATCGGGTAAGGAGGCAGTCGATGGCAGGCATATCTTCTATACCTATACATACATACGTCGCCATGTTAGTGATACTTTAACAACTTTTTACAAAATGCTCGCACTATGAGTTCCTGTTCCCACATCGAATACCATTTATCATACCAAGCGAAATAGCAGATACATGCTTAGATAGATACTCACAGTTCAAAATGTATCAAACTAAATGCAGTATTAAAAAGTTTTTAATTATAAATGCACACCAATTGAAAGAAAAGTAATTAATAACTTAATTACAAGAAATGAATGAATGAAAGGACGAGTTATTATACCACCGGTTGCTTTCTTTTGTTGTTTTTTGATTTTGAATTTTTTTTACATTGCAGTTTCGAAGATTTGATTTATTTGATTTATTGCTTAACGGAGAAGTCAAATGAATTGAGAAAATGCTTTTGGAAACGAAGAAAATTGCATCATTGTTAATCCTTTATTCTTATTCTTAGCACCTATATGTCAATGAGAATCGACAAGCATTGTCTCCCTTTTATTGACCTATTTTGGCCTTCAACAATATATCACTCAATCACTGGGTACCTATACAAAGAGCTTTACCATTCAAGCTACTTATACTATTTTATGTCTCTGACATTTTTAATATATGCATCCCTAAGCTTGCCATTTGTTTGCACTAAAAAATTTTCTAGTACTTCTTATAAATCTATTTGAAAATGACATTTTTGGGTCAGCATTGTAGGTGTGTATTCATATATGCCATTTTTCTAATTACAAATGCGTCATAATAAAACGTCAATTGAGTAAAGGTCAAATGATTTGTATATAATATGTACCATGTACAAATAACCCGCAATATAAAAATCAAAGCCTTATAACGATCGTTAAGGAGATAAATTTCTTGTAAACTATATTTCAAAAAGGTTGAGTAGTAAAATACAAGCGTAAGGAATTAATTAAGAATTAAAGGAACTTTCATCGTCATCGGGTGACCTTGTAATAACAACAATGGTAATATTATTATCATACATATTTTTATAGGTCTTATATTTTTTTATTTATTTCTCTTCTAAACTAAATATACAATAAAATTCTCTTTGTCGAGCACTAGGAGATTTCACATTGGTTCGTAGTTCTATAACAATAAGTGACAATACAGAGCTGGAAAAAAGCGAATTTGCTGATGTCATTCATATTTGGAGGTAATAATAATAAATTTTTATTACTGAGCAAGGTAAAATATTCGTCGGGAGAAATTTAATTTACCACTTTCCAACAATGCAACAAACTTTCCGCACCGCAAAACGCTAACAACGCCAATTACCGCTTAACAAATTCCATTCAGATGGCAATGGTATCGGTATGCCATGCGCATACCCTCTTTACTCATCTTCTTTGATATAAGCTACGGTTTTGATACTCCCAATAAAATGAAGAAGTAATATAAAACCTTGACAATGAACTTCTTCTACTTAATTTAATCTGTGCTCCCGAGTGAAGATTCATTAACAATGATCTTAAAGTAGGTCAGTAGAGTTAGTACACATACAATCATAATTGCACCAACAACGCAACGGTTGGCTTGATCAATCAAAGATAACCATAGCGGGCTTAACTCCTCAACGCGCATCGCCGCAATATATTAGACATAAGTCGCCCGGTGGCGTTATCCAACTCCAACAGGTTGTTCGTTTGTTGCAGGCGCTTTAAACCGATGTAAAGGTTGAGAAATTGCAAATACTACTAATTACCTACAATGATCGGAATAATATACTCATTAAATGTTAAAGCAAAGCAAGAGTGTTTTTTTTTTCTTTTAATTTACATTCTCAGCATTTTGATTTGATTACAGGAAAACAAATAGAACAAGAGCCCGCAGTAAATTTTGGACATGGATGCATTTTACATAAATACGTTGCTCTGATACCCCAGATTTCAAATATGCCCGTCTGGCAGCGCTTGATGGCCGGCTAAAGGGTGTAACTGCATATTAAAAAACCGTTATGTTTCAAAGCAGGAATAGATGGTGCAACCACTTGAATTTACTATACCAAATAATAGAGTATGAACCCCTTAATACAAATGGACGTATCCAAAACGTTTTAGGAGTAGCCAAAGCGGTGCCAGACGCGGTGGAAGCGCGTTAAAAACCTATTTTGAATAATTAATGCAACCGCACCAATTTGTCCTAAAAGGTAGAATATTACAACGTAAATGCAAATATGAAGGTCCAAAACTTTTTTCAGGTCGCCAAGAGCTTGCCAGACGAAGTCAAAATATTACTAAAATGCTAACTTGGAATAATTCATGCACCCGTTACATTTTTTGTTTTTAGAATTTAGAGAATAACTCCCTGATAACAATTTGTTGCAGCAATTATTTCTGTTTGGAATCATAATTTTTAATATGCAGTTACACCCTTTAGCTGCCATTAAGCGCTGCATTTAAATATTGGGCATCAGAGCAACGTATTTATGTAAACTTCATCCGGTTGCTCTCATGTCCTAAATTTACTGCGGGCTCTAAGACTACTTATAATTAAATTTGTGTGGAAATTGTCAAATGAATTGCCAAAGGATACTTTGGATGTAGACAATAATAAAGGAACGTTAAGAAGTAGCAGCGCAACATAGAAACCGGATCATATATATCTCTGGAAAATAAAGTACATATATGTACCTACCTTACTGGTCAGAATTAATAAAAATTTGGGTAACTTCCTTCTCGCTGTTCGCGCACCAATAATTACATTATTTGAAAAATAAACGTATTTAGCGAAAGGCGGTTACCGACCTTGGTACGACTGAACCTCAATCAAAAGATCAATTAAACAAAGCATTTTATTTCTAAGATTTGATTTGCGTGTGACTGGGCAGTGGCAGTGGTTATGCCAAACATGATGAAGCGAAAAAGAAAGGAAACGGAAAACCCTGTCCTTGAGAAGACGAAAATGTATAAATCATGAACAAATTGGACCGATGCGTGCTACAGAGATTTTGTTTGTAGAAGTGCAAAGACAAACCCAGTTCGTACGTTAACACTTTTGTTTTGCTCTCTGATCAATGAACTCCACCGCCCAAGTTATGTTAGTGGCTGCATTAACCATTTAAGTTGAAATTAATAATATCTATTGTTAATATCTGAGTTACTTAACATTTATGTGAAATGCCCTTTGACATTGGTTGGCTGGCCGGGGAGTCTCAAAAGGCCCACAGGCGGCATCCAAAAACTGAAAAACTAGAGCAAATGTTTTTATTTTTGCTACAAATGCTTTGTGAATCACTAACAAACATAACATGCAAATTGGTAAGGTGTGTCCAGGCTTAACAATTTGTTCATTTGCTAAACCGGAATAATAAGTAAAGCGAGTATAAGCATGTACGTTTGGCATTCAGCATCACCACTTAGCCGGAGCCCACGATAGATGATTTCTGTTAGTTATAGATAATTGCTGTAATCTCTTGGAGTTTATCCAACATTTCAATTGACTATTTTTTTTTTTTTTTTGTGATGAAGACCAAAGTTTTCATTTTGCGGACACACCTTTCTGGTAGATTGGCACGAGCATCGGCAATGTGTTAGAGTTCCGTTTTCCGTTTTTCCGCATTCCACATTCATTGGGATTCAATACTAAAAGTGTGGGCATGAATTGTTATTTCATTGAAAAATAAACTGACCATTCAGATTAGCTTATTTTTGGCGCATATTTTTCTCCCCCACAACAATAATTTACCAATCGAGTTACTAGAACTAACATTTTATATTTAATTTTTTTTTAGTTAGAAAGCGTAAAATTATAAAATATAGAGATCAATATCCTGAATACTTCCATGCAATTTTCACTTTCGATCGCACTATATAGAAGTTTTAATTGGAATAGTTATATCACTCATCCAAATATGCCTTTCGCCAGTCGAATCAATCGCAGCTTGAATGAAAAATATTTACATATAATCAACATAGATCAACATAATATAAATCATTTAGATTAGCTTCACTTGTATGGGGGATTTGAAAACAATACGAGTACCATTATGCAGTGAATGTCGGATATGCTGCGGGTTTTTATTGTCGTTGTTAATACATAAATAAATTTGCAATTTTGTTAGGAGAATAATGTACCCATTGGAAATTACCTACCAGTTAAGAAACTGGCTGATGCCATGTTTTATTTCGGGATGTATCCGGTCCATTTTCTAATCAGTTTCGCAGTCCATTAGCTGTTGCTTCCGAACAGCTCCATCGGTTGGTGAGCACCTTTGTCTTTGCAGTCACTGTAAATTTCCTACGCCTTTGTTTAGAAGACACAGTTCTTTTACATCGCAAGGTTTCTATAGGGTGGCTTATTGTATTTGTAGATTTCCACGGCTAATGAGAGAATTATTTCCAAAAACAAAACATCGACCCTTTGATTGTTATGAATTAAAATGTATGTACATATTCAACTACTTTTATGATCAATGTAACTGACTTACAAGGCAGAGCCTTCCTTTTTTGGCTGTAGTAAGGTAATTTAAATTTTCAGCATGCTGTAATAGATGTAATCAATTTTAGTCCTGAGGTTTAATTTTACATTTTTAATTTTGTTTTGCAATATTTTCCATATATAATTAGCTAATTACTGTGAAATACAATTATTGTAATTTAATGTGAAATTTAAAAATTATTTTTTACAATAAGAAAAGAAAAGAGTACGTTAATACAAGTTGGCACAGATGGATTAACTTTATTGTTTTAAAAATAAATTCATTTCATCATTGTAACTTCATTTATTTTTGAATTTATTGACATTGATTTACAGTTTCGTAATGTGTTTACATTATGTCTGAATGACACTTCTTGCAAATAGTGTCCATTTTCAGCTTCGGCTTTTGATCCATCCAGATAATTTTCCATAACCAATGCCCTAACTTCTATCAGCACTTTTGTATTGTACTTCACATCTGTATAAAGGAAATGTTTTGTAAATAACTGGATGCATTTGACGTTCAACAATCACTCTAGGTAGGTATAAGTACTAATATTTATGTGCTCCATATCCGGCAGTTTTGTTTATTCGCACCTAGGGCCATTTATAGGTGAAAATGGATCTCATCGCTTATTAGAAAGTAGGAACAATTCTTGAAAGCGCTAAACATATACAATTCTAATAATGTGCTACTCTATATTATTAGCTGTTATTTGCGTTACTAAAAGTGATGTTTTTGCACTTTTAAGCTTTTTTTTTTTAATAACATAATAAATGAATAATAATTCATTTAAAAAATTTAAAATTGTAAAATAAACGTGTTTTCAATCAAAAAACATGTTTTATTACTTAAAACAAAGATATAATGCATTTCAAATTTCATCATAAAATATCGAATCAGAAAATATAATGTCTCGTTTTTTCATTGATTTACTCCATAGTGGAGCGGTCCAAACTGTGTCAAACTGTGAGTCGCGACCCTCTAGGGGTCAATACTTCCTTGGGGGTCGCGCTCGCAAGTCCTGTACAAAAAAAAATTAAATAAAACACAAAATTTTGAACGCAGGGAAATAATCAAAAATGATTGTTTGTAAAGACTCTGACCACAAAGGAAATTTTGCGACGAATCCTCTGATTTTGTCTTTTGCAGTTATAATGCTTTCGTCTCTCCCTTGGAGGCTCTTATTCAAGTTGTTTAAGTGGTCAAAGAGATCAGCGAGAAATGATAATTTTAAAAACCAGGTGAGATCAGAAAAATGATTCGAATCTCAAGATTTTTAATCTTGTAAGAACATAAATAATTCAGCTTTTAATCCCAGACTTACTTACTTATCGGGCTCCCGACTAGTGTTGCGCGATAATCCAAAACTGCATCGATACATCGATATTTCATTATTAAGATGAAAATATCGATGCAAAAAAAAATCGACCCAAAAAAATCGATAGTATCGCGATAATATCGGTTTATATGCAAACTTAACATTTTCTTGAGTTTACTATTCATTTTTATTAAAAAAAATATTTTTATTGTTTAGAATACTCAATTTCTATTTCACACAAAGGAAATAATTCAAGACAATAATTTAACTTTTTTTGATTGATTATTGAACAAAAAAAAAATTTACAAGAATACCCAGGAGAAAAAAAAAACAATTGTCAATAAGTGACATACCGACAATTCAAGTTAATTTTCGCGTTATGCTGGATTTACATTACCACGCCACGCAATTTTGCATGACTTCAGAGAGAGAGATCCGTTTGCACCAGTCAAGACTAATGATCTGTAAGAGTGAGGCCACAAATCTCCATAAAAAAGTTATGGCGGCCTAAATTCAACTGTAGGCTTGTGCTTTCACTTTTACACATCATTAGTCCGGACTGTGGAAAAACGGATCTCTCTCTCTAAAGTCACGCAAAAATGCATGGCGTGGTAATGTAAATCCACCATTAAGGTAAATTTGAATCCAGATAATTCATGTCGACTTACGATGACTAGATTCTTGAATGAGGCCAAAGTCTATATTTCAAGATGGGAAATTTGCTAAGCGACTGTCAAAAATTGGCAAGAAATATATTTACAAAAACAGAGAACGATTTGAGTTAAATTTGTTAGGACGCACTGAATCTGACACCATACCTTCTTCATAACGTCTGCCCACATAACTAGCTCTTTGCACTTGCAAGAAGGTGTGGTATTGCATTGAAAGACGGACTCGCAAATACTTTCTTTCTTTCCTTCCCATCGTGCTAGGTAAGCCTTACCTGATGGTGTATTTTAAATTCCAAATATTTGGCTCGATGACAGCCTAAATATAGCGCTTTTTCAGTCATTTGACAACAAGTGTGGAGAAGGGGGTGGGGAGGGGGAGGGGACAAAAAACATTAAAATGATTTCGCATCTCACTCTAAATGCATCCATTGCAAAGAAAGCGATCGAAATGCGATTGACGGCTGTCTAATGGATCCAGTCCGTTCAGGGATGTTTTGAGTAAAAAAAACCCTAAACAAACGGCTTTGCCTCTCTATAAAAGGGCTTGTTCTGAAATTTTGGAGGCAGTCGATTGTGAGATGTGAAGCTGATCACATCTATTTGGTGCGCTTTTTCGCTCGTTTTTTGACACATTCTTTGGCGCAATTTTTTGACGCGCAGTATGGTGGATTTTTTGGCTCGTATTTTGACGTCTATTTTGGCGGGTTTTTTCGCGAATTTTTTCCGCATTTTTGGCGGGATTTTTTGGCGCATATTTTGTTATTTTTTCATCGCGTATTCTGGCGCGATTTGATGGGCGTTTTTGGCGCATTTTTTGCATAGTTTTGGCGCGTATTTTGAAATGTTTTTTCGCTACATTTTTCCACATTTTTGGCGGGATTTATTGTCACTTTTTTGGCGCATATTTTGATATTTTTTCTCCGCGATTTTTGGCGCGTATTTTGCCGAGATTTGACGGCCGTTTTTGGCGCATTTTTTTGGAGATGTATTTTGGCGCGTTTTTTTTCGAAATTTTTCCATATTTTTGGCGGGATTTTTTGTTTTTGGCGCATATTTTGTTATTTTTTCAGCGCGATTTTTGGCGCATGTTTTGTTATTTTTTCTCCGCGATTTTTGGCGCGTATTTTGCCGAGATTTGTCGGCCGTTTTTGGCGCATTTTTTTGCATAATTTTGGCGCGTACTTTGGAGATGTATTTTGGCGCGTTTTTTTCGCGAAATTTTTTCAACATTTTTGGCGGGATTTTATGTCACTTTTTTGGCGCATATTTTATTATTTTTTTCACCGCGATTTTTGGCGGGATTTGTCAGGCATTTGTGGCGCATATTTTTGGCTCTAGTTTGGTCCGCATTTTGGATGGTTTTTGACGCGGATTTTGGGGCATTTTTTCGCGAAATTTTTCTACATTTTTGGCGGGATTTTTTTTCATTTTCTTTTGGCGCGTATTTCGTTATTTTTTCATCTCGCTTTTTTGCAGCCTCTTTTATTATTTTTTCATCGTGGTTTTTCACGCGCATATTTTGTTATTTTTTCATCGCGATTTTTGATGGGTATTTGGCGGGATTTGTTGCGCGTTTTTGCACAGTTTTTTTCGCAAAATTTTTTTGGGATTTGTTTTATTGGTCAATCTACCAGTACCTCCAAGGAAATTATCAAAAGTAGTATAATAAAAGAAGCGATGGGCCCACCAAGGTGCCTTGTGATCGTTCTCCTCACAACCTAACCTAACCTAACTTTGTGCTGATAGGCTTTAGTGAAATGTAAGTTGAAATAAAGGCTGTGCGTCCTCGGTAGTTTTGAAGAAGCGCATGCTATGGGGCCAAATTTTGGGCTACGGTATCGAGCATTTTATGCTTCATCTTGCTTCAATATTGACATCCAATTTGGCGATACTAAAAACAGCCCCAAACGTAAGTCACTCTCATTCACTACGAAATTCTGACTTGCTAAAAACTATTAGAAAGTAATCTACGTAGAAAGTGGAACACGCACAGATTTTGCCTAGTTACTATACATAGTATGTAAAGAAATAGCTTATTTGAAATACTATATTATAAAAATATTATGTACCTACACTAAGCCGATATGAATAAGAAAATGTTTTAAGGTTCTTGAATCGTAACGAGGCGTGTTGTTATAACTGAGACAGTGGTCTTTGAGTGCAAAAAAATCGGTATAAAAACATCGATGCATCGATAATATCGAAAATAAATTATCGAGTGAAATAATCGATATTTTTTTATGACAATATCAATGAATCGAGTGATTCGATATATATCGCGCATCACTACTCCCGACCCGTGAAGAGTCTCTGCCTGAGACAATGCAGCCTTCCATCTTCTACGATCCCGGGCACGCTGCTTCCAATTGTCCAGACCAATCGCTCTGGCATCCGCGATGGCTTGGTCTTTGAAACGGAGGTTCGGTCTTCCTTGTCTTCTCGAACCTGGGGGCTGGGATTCGAAGATCCTCTTGGCTGGAGCATTATTGTCCATTCGCTCGATGTGGCCGAGCCAATGTAGTCGGCGTGTTTTGGCTTTTTGGACTACATCCACGTCTTGGTACAGCTCATAGAGTTCGCGGTTGTATCTTCTCCTCCATTCGCCCTCCTCGCACAGAGGACCAAAAATCCGCCGAAGTATTTTTCTTTCGAAGGAGCCCAGTATCAGCTCTCCCTTCCTGCTTATCGTCCAGCACTCTGCGCCATAAAGCAGAACTGGCAGGATAAGGGTTTTGTAGAGCACACATTTCGTCCTACGAGTTAGGAGTTTTGAACCCAATTGTTTTGCCAAACCGAAGTAGCAACGGTTTCCTAGGGTAATTCTTCGCCGGATCTCCACTAGGGTGTCATTCGTGGAGTTTATGTTTACTCCGAGGTAAGTGTCACAATCACAAACCAGTAAGAATAGACCGCCGACTTCCCGTACACCTACCCGATTGCCCCCGGAAAGAATTTCCCTGTCTGTGAATACGTGTAAATGTCAAAATTAATGGCGGCAATGTTTTTCTATGCAATACCATGCGACCAGGATTTTTCAAGTATGCGTGCGTTAATGGCGCCCCTTTGATTTTGTACAGCACCAATACATGAAAAATCCTGGTCTCGCCGGCAGCTTGTAGGCAAAGTTCGTTATGTGGGAGGAGTCGACGGTCTATTCTTACTGGTTTGTGGTAGGTGTACTCCTTAACTACCTCGAAATTGTTGCTATCAATAGTGTCGTTTTGTCCTAGGCGGTGGACAGATGCTTGTTTGTTTGTTGATAGCATGTACTTAGTCTTGTCCTCATTTACTTCAAGCCCAACGGATTTCGCCTGTTCTTCTAGTTTTTGAGTCTTTGAGTTTTTTAATCCCAGAACTCGTGCCAATACCTTTCCTTTTAACAGCAATGTTCACAAAAATAAGAAAGCAAACTCTTTTCTAATTTTCTTTTTTAATTTTATTTTTTTGGCGTAATTTCAGGGAGCCTAAATCGATTAAAGATTTGATCCTGATGTATATTATATATACTTTCTGGGGTCTCCGGTGGGGCTTGGCGTTACAAATGCATCAATGGCAAAGTGAATATACCTTCCTGTGGACGGTATAAAAACTCACACAAACGAACGGCTGTGTGAAGCTAGATTTTTTTTAAAATTATTTTCCCTTGGCTAGAATTATTCCGGTTTTTTTTTAAAAAGTCTTATTTTTGTAAATTTTCTATAATATACTTCGAACGGTTTTGATTGTGTCCGGTCATTGAGAAGCCAGACTGAAATTTTGCAGTTTTATGGTTTTTACTCCCGTTACGTAGTAAGTTTAAACTCCGCCCTAACTAACAAAATCCTTCGTGACATTTACATAAATAACATACATGTTCACGTAATTGCTATCCATTTATAATCATAATCAATCAATTAATCTACTGATACCATTACGTCAAAAATAATTGTCTTTCGGATTTCCTGCCTCTCTCAGGTTTTTAATATAACAAGGTTAAAAATTTGTCCTTAGGCGGAATTCGACATAAATTTGTCGAATACAGCTTCGTGTACAAGTACAACAGCCAAATACTCAAATTCTACACTCAATTAGTTAATTGCGTTTAAACAACATTCCACATCGTCAGCTTCCAACATGAACAGCTTCCAAGGTTATCTGTGGTGTGAAGCAAATGGGCGCATGATTTTCGAAATAAAAACGCACTCCCAAAAGAAATGAAACCCATAGACAAACGGCTACAAAAATTACTTCTTTCCAAGAAATAAGGCGCAATAATTACCTCACCGCCTATGGATAAAATGATTAAATGTGGTTCTGTTGGTGGTATACACGTCGTAGTTGATTGTCGGTGGTTGCAATCGGACGCAAATATCCCAATGTTAAATGGATTCCTATCAATTGAATTCGTCTAAGTGATCGCGATCAACGATTAGATAGATTTAATCCTCTTGGGCCGAACAACGCCTGAGGTGAACTAAAAATCGTGATCCTAATGTTGAATGCCGATTTAGTTAATGCTGATGACTGGCCATTAAACATACATTCATGTGCTGAATTGATTTTGGTTGGCATTCTGGCATCGATTCGAACCTAAGTATGTGGTACCAACAAATCACTTCTGCTGCGTTCTGAAATGCTGTTAATTGGACGCGTGAGATTATTATGTCGTTCTTCAAGTGTACTGTAGTAACATTACTGTGTCATATTTATGGTCTTAGTGATTTATTTGAAAACCAAAAATGGATCGACCGACGCGACGTAGCACGCAATGCGAAAATTAGAAAATTATGTTCCTAAAACGACCTTCAATTTAAATTCCACGGTAATATACGCCATAAGGTCGAATTTTATTTTTATCATTTAGAGTGCAGATTTGCTAAGCCAATTATTAAACAACTTATATGTGCAGGATATTTAGATATAAGATTTATTTAGGTATATTTTCAAAAATCACTGCGTGGGTATTAGTAACTAGTACTTACTCATTTTTAGGGAGGAAGAGTTGCGATCTTAAAGCTAATACACTATTCTTCATAATAATCCGCAAATACACATGGTACCTACCATCGAAGCCCTTAGCAAAAGTCGCTGAGATTTTCTTGTGGCTTGAACGGTTTTTAATATTCGCGTTTTGGGAGGGATTGAGCCGTTAACTGATCTGATGATCACCATGTCCGAATTGCATATAATCTATCATCACCTATCCTCTGAGTATCTGTACGTTTTGAACAAATTTGAAATTATTCATTCTTTATATTCGAGAAGGAATAGCGCGGCGGTTGGTTATAAAACAACAGTCTTTACGTCAGCAGCAATGCCGGTTGGTGATGTGAAAAGAACTGCATAGTTTAAACCGGCCAGAGCTAAAAAAACACTAGGAAAAAAGAAAAAAAAAATACATTTGATGATGGAGGACTCACGGTTCATGTCAAAAGGCTAGAAAGGATTTAGGAAATATGATCCCAAGGGCCAAGTGCCAGACAGACTTAGACCGAACATTGAATATTACGAATAAAAAATGCACAAATACTCACTAATTTAATCAAGTTTATTTTTTAACGCAGCGAACTACATATTTCAGCCGACAGAAAAAGCAGAAATGACACTTACATATCTGCGCAACCCATATCATTTTCAATCGTATCATGTTACCGTGTCGTGCTGTGTAATCGCCTTTGATTCGCCGATTACTCGCTTTTGTCTTTTAGAGCCCATGAATTTGTCATGAATTTTGTACGTTTTTGTACATCCCCCTACAATATTTTTTTTTTATATTTTTGAAACACTTTGAGAGAATCGTTTTGGTATTCTAAGGCGAAATAGTTTGTCAATCTGTTGAACATTACCCCCAGTTTCACACCGGAAGTTTAAACTCGTCCGGTTTCACAATGGGCCTCCGCACACGAGACTAATTCTGCCGGCATAAAACCGATTTGTCGGCGAGGGGACTGAAGTGAGGGGAAACAAACAGAATAAAATGTTCTGCCGAGTTTCAGCGGTTAAACAAGGCATAAAACTAATACATACACAACTTTTAAAATTATTTCAATTGTGAAAATAATACTACACAATGAAAAGGGGTTCATATATACAATTTTTCTGCCGGCAGAAATCATCCCGTGTGCGCTCGAAGTATGGCATAAAAACGGGTTTCTGCCGGCAGAATTAATCTCGTGTGCGGAGGCCCAATATGTATAATCTGAACTTTAATCCAATTGAACTCAGTTTAATGAAATTTTATGAATAGAATTCGACAGTATTGTACAGTAGTTAACTTTTATTGGACTTTTTTAAAATCGTTCCTTGTATTTCCCGTCAAACAACACACAAAACAACGTCAAATTATTTGTGTTTTTGACAATTGCCTGATCTAAGTTTTAAACGGCAGAATACTGTAGTTTAACTTGAACTAAAGAATGAACTCCGTTCAAAGTTTAAACGAAACTCTGAAATCGAATTAATTGTTGAACCGAGGATTAAACTGAAAGTGTAGTTCAAACTTTACTGTGAAATTTCAGTAAATTAAATTGTCATGGAGTCTGAAGAATGAAACAATTAATTTTATCTGTCTTAATAGAAAATATAGCTAATGGGTTGTTGGACAGTTTTATTCTTTGTCTATATTATGCAAATTTATGAGTCGATGAAATTTGGTAATTCTCTTACATAACGTAGGTATTGAACGATTTTGCATTATAAAGTATGAACAAAGTTGGGCTTCCAAGATCGCCACAATTAAAAAAAAATAAATACACGACACACCCCACATTACGGCAGTGTGCAGAGATTTTTAAGAAAGGAACACGGCTACCCACCCACTACCCAGCCGCCTGGTTTTCGTTAGGTATTGCAGGGTGAATAAGTGTAATGGATATCTGATATCTAGGACTGAAGGATTGATTCATTGGCTGTCGGCATTATATTGAATGAAATGTGGTTTTAGGTAATACTGTGGACGCCAGTCCATGAGGTTTATTTTAGCAGTTGTTTGGAACCCAAAAGTTCATAACTTCGCTTCATTCGATTTGTTTCTTTCCTGCGCTAGTTCTATGCGTTTTTTTGGTATGACACCTAGGTCGGTGGTATGACAATAAAAAAAGCGAGGATTGTCGTTATATTAAATTAAATTAAGCTTTGTAATATGTTTACGTACTTCTAATTTGCAATTTAATTAATGACATACTATACAAAACATAACAAATTGCTATGAGTCTTTAATAACTTATCCTAAATCATATTGCATTCTACGGGTGCGAGAAACCTTTACACATAATAATCAATTTAATTTAAGGCTATTAACAGCGCATACAACTGCACCTATTACTCTTTTTAGTATATGGTACCGCCTGGTGGTCTATACAAATCGCGTACATATCTGAACTAAATTTAATAACAAATCATGCCTGGGAGTGGTGCTCTGCTAGAAACACCTACAATTCAAACACAGTTTCCAATTTTATACCCTTTCGGTGTACTTGAGTTGGTGCCCATTGTTTTATCATTAGCGGATGAATATACATATTTGTGGTCATAAACATTTCAGCCTTAAATCTCATGACCTGCAAACTAATAAGCAAGCAGTTTCCATTACAACTCCAACTCGAATGGTCAATTCAGAGTATAGACAGGTTGGTAGCAGGAAAAATGTAGGTACATAACTGCGAATGGTATTTGGGTCAAAATTGAATTGTCTTTGACGTGCTGAAGCTGGAGGTATTCAAAGGAAATTCACATATACTTTAAGTGTATTTTTTTTTGTTATATGCGGTACACCCCTTGAAATAGCGTCTATCCATTATAAGGTACTCAATAATTTCATAAAAAAAACTAGTTATAGATTTGCTTTCAACAAATTATACAACATACCACTGAGGTATTCGAGGAATTTCTATTGACAAGCTTTTTCTTTATAGAAACATTTTGGAAGGAAATTTATTGTTATAGGGTAAACTACCTAGTGACCGACACCTTCTCAGTTATGGTCACCTGCCACTGTTTTTCCATTTTTATAAGGTTTCCTGTGGCTGGATGTTACGGAAGCTATTTTTAACGTGTTCAGGCACTCAAATGTCATAAGAAATGACTTCTCTTGATATTTTGTAGTCGTTCAGTGCCCTGGGATAATAGACTTTGGTTTGAAACCTTTAGGAATTTCAGAAAACTTGAGATTTCCTTAAGGAACACGTAAGTACAGATCATTATTTTAAAAATATAACCGTGCATAGTAACACTGTGATCAGTGAATTTTATTGAAAACAATTAAGTTGCCGATCTATTTGTTAGTCAGTTATTATTAAAATAACAAAACAATTTAAATTTACGTGGGGTGTCAGTAACTGAAATGAAATGTTCAATAAATCTAGTGACCGACACAGGTGTCTATTACTGGCACAAATGGACATTTTAAAGGATATTAGTTATGGACACCACCAATATTATCTTTGTATTTGCATACCTTTTAGCCGTTAGTTTTAAACCTCTAACGATTTCTCAGGCGTTTATTTAGGAATGCTAACATTTTATTTGAGAATGCCAAAAAAAAGGTCTGCGGCAAAATTTAATGTTCCTCGTAACACCTTATCAAACTGGTCCGCAAGTATAGGTACAAAAGCCAACTTTTGTACTGACTACTGACGAAGAACAGCAAATCCTTCACTGGATTACCTAAAATCATGAAAGCGGTTTTCCAAGACCAAAAAATGCGCCAAGAAAAGTGTTATGTTCAAATTTTCTGCGTCCGGTATGGTGACCCCTCCTATGATTATATCCTTTTTTAAGAATTCCTTTGGAGGTTGGTAGCTTTTTTAGGTATAGCTTTTTATTTATTTTTAAATAATCTAAGTTACATATAATTCTTCTGTGCGTGTGTTGTAACTGAACTCCTCCTAAACGGCTGGACCGATTTTGATGAAATTTTGTGTGTGTGTTTGAGTGGGTCCAAAAATGGTGTAGATTCACAATTGGACCCAGGAGGCGGCGCTGCGATCCGGTCTCACAAAATTTCAAATATTAAACACTCAACAACAACAAAAAAATGTTTAAATCAGTCGGACACATCGGTTAATTAGAACCGCTGCAGATCAATTGAAGGACAATGAATATGTACGAGCAGGATAATCAACATTTGCCAGGTCCGCTAGTTTAAAAAAAAATAGTTTATTTATTTGAGCTGAGAATGTTTTCTTTTATTATATGTATTTTATTTGCCCAAAATTTACCACTGGCCTGTTATGAAAAGGGGGTGTCCATTACTAATATTTTAGGGTGTCGACTACTGAAAAAATGGTGTCCGTAACTAAAAACCTGGTAAGGTATTACAATTTCCTGTTTTACTTATTTTATGGAATTCCTTACATATCTGTTGTTATAACTTTCTTACAGGAAATTATTTATAGTTATATTTTAAATAAACATCATTAAAATTGATCCAACGGAGAAAAAGTTATGAATTTTTAAAATCAAAATTTCTCTTAAGGGTGTCGGTCACTGGGTACTTTACCCTATACAGTTCTGTTTAAACCGCGTAACCAAAAATATCGATGAATAAATGTATTTTGGTATGCGCTAGCTGAGCCAGGGGTGGGGTCTCAGGTTGAACTTCCAAAGTCACGCAAACGAATGGTTGTGGAAAGCTACACCTAGGCTCCCAGGTGCGCCAAGCTATTGTTCGCACACAGCAATATTTAGCTGTAAACAAGGACTTCCTTACAGATGTAACTACGTATTTCGAATATCCCCAGAAGTTATTAGGAGACCAAAATAATATAAAAGTCACAAACAGTTCTCATAATTTGTGTTCATGGCAATGTACGTATTCCTGTTCTCCATTACGGTTAGAAATAAGTAGCTCGTTTCAACAGAGGCTAACACTAACCACAACACCATGGCCACCGCTCTTGGTAAAAATAAAAACTAGTAGAACGGGGAAATTTCAAAAAAGTAACAAAGCTCATGGGTCATGACATGACTTGTGTTCATTTTCATTGTAAGTAAAGGCATACGACCGCCTGTTCAAATAAAACTTTGAATGTACACCTGCTTGTATATAATAGATACGGCTACTTGGCAGTTAGCCAACAAGGTGGATTGGATATGTCACCAATCCAAGCGATGCCATTATCGTCGCGCCAGTCAAGTGTTGGAGGCGGAAGCGCAGTTTCGGTTGTGTATCTGCATACTAATTAATTAATTTACTTTTTGGTATCAAGAATTGCCTCAAGCGGTATAGAGTTGGGGTAATAAGTATCAACGATAATGTTAATATCTCTGACTATTGCCCTTTAGTTTGGTTTTATACAAGTGTGTGATTGTTTTGATATTACATATATTATGAACATACTCGCAAAAACTGTTCTATACAGCCTCTCAAAATCCCAATGAAATTTCATATAGAAGCCACATGCGATTTTCTTTAGATATGTATTATATGATTGACCTGATTAGATCCGCAATTTATTCACCCTGGAAACACGTCGAATGCTACCTACATGAAACCTATTTCGTCGTCAGCTTATGTAAAGTAAATATTTATACTTTGTAGGTACCTGACCCAATGAATGGCCCGATGTGCACAATTCTACCCTTAATCGGAATTTCAAGTAGCTATACTTCGCATAGGCCAGCTTTCGTCAATAATTAATATTTTTTGAAAACGGCTAAAATAGTGCTCAAACTTCTCGTGCATACTTGCGTATTTACTTCTATGACAAGGACACTTCAACTTAGAATTTCATAGGTACTACACTATTACAGATATAGGTATACGAAATGAGAGATACGAGTGGGCAATAGGCGTATTTTTTTGAGAATCTATAGCTAGCTCACTTTTACTTTTACATACAAAACTTTTATACTCACTTTTGGTTTTGTTATACTCATTTCCCAAAAAAACACGCCCAATGTAGACTTAAAGCGATTAGTTCATGAAATTTTAATTTTTTCTCAAATTTTATTTTACATACCTAGGTACATACAATCATATTACCGCCTACTTATATATATTATAGTACGTAATGCTAAGTCACACTTTCTGGTTTAGTTAAAACAAATATTTTAATGACATTTTCATACAAATAATCTTCCAACTAGGTAATTAATTTAAGGTTCCGTTTCCATAGGGAGGAACCTTATTGTACCAATGGTAACAATAAATCAGCTGGTTTTGGAGTAATTATTAATTTGGTGAACAAAATATTTTTATTCGCACAAAAAACTGGTTAGTTATTTATGCATTTACAAACAAAAACGCATTTATATGTTCCTCTTTTGTATAGGTCATAATCGTAGCTACATATGTGCTGGAGACTGTTTTGCCGAAAAGTTAATAATTTACAAGATATTTACAAAAATAGGTCAAAAATACATACACTCTTTTCTCAATTCTCATTCATAATGCGTGTTCTCTTAATCATTTCCAATTGGAATTGCAACTTCATCTTCAATACTCAATCTCTTCTAAACATAACACTTATATTTCTTCTCTCGCGTTCAGCCATCTCCATTCACATTCACGCGCGTTTTATACTAATTCCGCTACGATGATTGGCCACTAAGCCAATTTTGTACCTAGCTAGGCCTATGTCAAAAATTAATTGACGTAGAAGGCTGAAATTTGCACACAGGTATCGTATCGTATAAGTATAACCCCTAGTTAAACGGCAAATACCAATGATAGCGATAAATTGACTAGTTTTGGAGTACATAACTAGTAATTTGGTGAAAAAGTATTTTCATTCATACAAAAAAAATTTTAACTTTGTACATAGTTCTATTATATCAAGACAAAAACTCTGGCCAACTACGGAACCTTCGGTGCGCGAGTATACTCGTGTGGTACTCCCACTTGGACGTTTTTTTAATAATAATTTTTCAATTATACTGGCCGTAAATTATAAGATTATGAATACAAATAAAATAGGCTGATTGGTAGTGCTCGATAAGCTAATAGAACTAAAACCCCATTTGAGCTTACTTTGCATTGATAATTCGGATAATGATTTCTGGCAGTTAACATTTATTGCATCAAAGACATTGTTACAAATGACCTGACTCGTCGTCGCCAGTATAAATAATATATATAGGTGGTTAAGCCATTATGATTTCAGTTTACTTCGAATACGCGTTATGCGTATCCTAAATTAAAATGTTATCTTAAATATATGCTGTCAAATATTATTCCTCAAAATACAAGATTATATATCTGAAGAGATAGTGAATGCCTGCAAATTGCAAGCTCATAGTGAAACCCCAATTTTAAAAATCAATATTGTTATCGATAAATGCTATGTGTACATACAACATACATACCTATACATAATAAGCATTTCATTGACACAACAAGCTATGTATATTGTATAATGCATTCGCTTCTTATTACCTTCAAAGTTTTGCAATGTTATTCCGCGTTATCTGTATTTCTTCTAATTTATTAGTGCGAAGTCCGATTTACATATTTTTAGCATTTTTTCTGTCAATGTGTAAAAAAAGCAAAGAGTAAAATAATTTTTAAAATTACCATAAACACTCATGTTAAAATATTTGTGAAATAAAAAACAAATGTTAAGTGTGTGCCCCACCTGCACACACTTAAAGCACACTACTGAAGTGAGACTTCCATCAAATAAATTCGCGTATAAACCACTTTGTAGTAACGAAAATATAGTTTTGTTTCGTCCATCAAAATCGATCCAGCCTTTCACGAAAAAAAATTCATAGAAACCGATCGCAGGGCCACATGCATTTCTGCAATTACCAAACCTCAACCATCCACTCACAAAAAATGTCAGCAAAATCCGTCTAGCCGTTTAGGAGGAAAAAGAGTGTTTCAGTTTGCTTTTCAACTTTGATTTCCGTTTCACTTTGATTTACATTTCATTTTTTCTGACTCAAGCTACGATTACACGGCCATTTTTTTTGAGTCATTTTAATGGCCCTGAGACGTCAGGAAAAAATGTCGCATTAGAGCGACATTTAAGCTACGATTCGTCATAGAAAAAATTGCGATCACACGAAATGACTACCATCGTCATTTGTGTCCCAAAATTAAATGACGGACACTGCGAGTCATTTAGAATTTTCCGTTGGGATGCCATTGTCCTAGGCGTCATTGAAGAGCGATCACACGGACATTTTTTTCCGACTTTAAATGGCACTTAATTCATGTCATTTGGTGCGCCATTTTCCTAGCCATTTAAATGACGCTGCCAAAAATGGCGATCATACAGAGCGACATTTAAATGACTGCTTTGTGACGGGATTTTTACGTCAGAGCGCCATTTAAATGACTCGAAAAAATGGCCGTGTAGTCGTAGCTTTACACCTTGCTAAAGAAGTTTCAGCTCAAAAAAATATTACATAAATATTATGGATACTTATACAACATAATAAATATATACATATTATGTACTTAGCTATATCTAATATCACAAAAAGGAAATGAACACTAGTTCCATTCATTTTACAGTTACTGGAGAAGGTGACAAATAAATTGCCAACTTAGTTCTTTTTGTAATAGTTTTTTATTTTTTAATTTTCTTGCACATTTCGCTCTAGTTTTACAAGATATATGTAAGGTACTACATACAGCAATATTTTCTATGCTCCTAAAAAACTGACTCATATTAACTCATTTTGACACGAATAGTCCTAGTTATGCGGCTTTTTACGAGGTGTGTAACTTGTATCTTGCCATTCCAGATTATATTTCCTTCCAGTTATTAAAACACGAAGATTTCTTGCAAAAAAATACAAAATGAAAAATGTATGCCATGTAAGTATCGCATATATTCTTTTAGTTGATTTATAGTAATATTTCTATAGTCGAAAGACGTTAACAAAAAAAAAAAAAAATACAGACAGGAGTCATGAAAATGTATCACAGTTACGTAACATCATAATTACACCAGGAATAGTGGATACGACCACTTAATCACATAACTTAATCTGTGAGTTTATTGGCAAAATATAGTTTGCATTTTGCGTGATGGTAGCTAGATAATCTTGCTGGGAACAGATACGCTTCTCACAGGCCACGTTTTCTGTAGTAGTATTATCTGCCAAGCCTATTGGTAGCAATTTATATTTCGTTTGTTTGAGTACAGAATGAAAAAAACCGTAAAACACTCTTTTAGTTAACCTTAGATACACCGGTTTGCTTATCAAAATCCATCGGATGTTGTTAGCAAACAATTTAAATAGCCAAATTCGAAAGGTTTCATCAACTTAAATCCGGCTGAGTGATAAAATAATGAGTTAGCTAATTGCGCATGAGTGCAAAAGAAAATTTAAAAAAGTAACCAGTAGGTAGCCAAAGGCGGTGAAATGAATTCAAATTTCTTTATTAAAGACAGCGCACGCCGGTCACCACACCTGTTATTGAGTAATTGCGTGGATTTTAATCTTTCCCTAGCAAAAAAGTGTATCAAATAATGTGAATGGAATTTGTCGCGTTGGACAAAAGTGTAACTACTTCTTATAGCTAGTTTCCCTCTGTGGTTGACCGGCCGAATGCATTAATTTTTTTTTTGTGTCTATGGGGATCAGATCAATTATGATTAATTTGTGAGAAAAACTCCAGACCACGTTGGATGCCATAATACATAAGTAGGTACATATATCATTATCATATCAAACTGCCTACTAAAAATAATTTAGGTTATGTACTGTCATACAATTTTTCTTTAAATAGGTATTAAAAATCATAAATCTGATTTTTATACTTTTTTTTTGTGTTATTTGTTATAATGTTAATATTATAAAATGATTTTTCCTCGTCGTGTTTGTAAACAGTTTTCTCGCACCCAAACGCTTCTCGCATCGCATCGCTTTCTCGCACCAGTGGCACTGTGCGCTTAGCCTAAGCTATAATAATCAAAGCAAATGGTCCATAATGAACGCTTACTACATTAACGCATCTGAAGTGCATCAAAATAAGCAACATCCTTGAATTATGGAAGTGGATTCGTCAGAAGAAGATGACTGTCCATTAAATAATTTATTTTTCAGCCATTTATTAATGGAAAAAGACGGTCCATTAAACATTAAAACTTAATAAACATTAGTCATCTAGGACCGATTAGGAGATGAGCAGTGCGGTTTTTGTCCCTGCAGAAATACAACCGACCAGTTATTCACTCTCAGAATGGTACTTGAGAAGGCGTATGCTACCCCTGTTTACGCATGCTTCTTAAATTTGGAGAAATCATATAATCGAGTCCCTCGAGGTATACTCTGGAGTATATTACAGGAGTATTGACTTGGCGGTTCTCTCTTGACAGCCATTCAATCTCTTTACACAAACTGTAAAAGCTGTGTTCGGAAGAAGAAGAACGTTCCGATGATGACATGGTCATCCTTGGGTCCTCTCAGACTGAACTTCAACGCGCAATCGATCGTTTCGTTTGCGGAAAAAAGTTTGGAAAACTAAATTTTGTTATTGAAACTGTTAATAAATTTGTTTTCTTAATACATTTTGAATTTTGATAGGACAAGGACAATTAATTAAAAGGACAAAGGGCCGTTCAATGAGAGCGAACGAACGAATTGATGAAATGCGAACAAACAGTTTTTAAGCATTTGCACATTTTATTAGATATTCCATGAGTAGGATAATTAATTATCCCATCAAAATGCATTAAGAAAACAAGTTTAAAAACAGTTTAAATACCTAACGAAATTTCGAATTCCAAACTTTTTGCCGCGAACGAAAACACTCTTGGCGTGGATTGTTAAAGTTAATTCGCAATCCACATGATCAAATCGCGTTCCGCAGACTTCCGGATAAAACATTCGTTCGAACCTAATCTCAAACTAGAAATTGCTGATAAAAAACTGATGGCTGAAGTTCGCGAACTGTCATGTGAATAGTCCTTAAGTCCTTTTTTTTCACTCAGTGACTTCGCACTGCAAACGCGGTCACATTTAAAAATACATTACGAAAAAATGTAAAGAATCTGAACTTAATTCAACTTTTAATTACTTTTAAAATTAAAAATTTTAATTCAAAACCTTATATCTCGAAGACCACCGACTCGATTGAGCTTAAATTTACAGGTGATCTTAGGTTGTGTTCCTGTTAAGATTGGTCAAAATTGGACAAAGGGGCATATAAAAATTATCTTCTATGGGGTGAAAGTCGTTGACGTTACTTATAACTCGACAACCACTTGGCCGATTTTAATGTTCTGTACAGTCGGCAAGTTCCTCAAATAAGTCGGCATTTTAATGAAAGTCACCCCCCACGGCTCGAATCCCCGCTACGCCCCTTTACGAGCTACTGAAATGTGATTCCTCCTTTGCATTGCTGGTGCGACCCGTAGAGATCGCATTAGAAATACCAAAATATGTGAGGAAGTCAATGTGAAGCAGCTACTTCTCCGGACGTAGCGGTCCTACCTTCGGTGGTTTGGTAATATTAAACGCATGTCTCCGACCAGGATCCCACGACGTGGAGTCGATGGCGGAGGGTCGAGAGCTAAGTGGACCTTCCTTGAGCAACCTACACCCGAGACCTACTTAATGGATAAGCGGGCCATTCAAAATGAATGAATAAAAGAGTAATGAAGAAAACGTGCCCTTTTCAATTTTTACGTGCCACCGTGCCACAAATAACACAAATTATCATCTTAAGGTTTTTTCCACTGCGCCACCTCTCGCGAACGTATGACAAACATCCGAGAGCATAACTGTCCTGAAAAAGCTTCTCAATTCAGCTGTTCGGACTCGGCATAAAATTGCAGGTCCCTTTCCATTCATCTCAAAAATAAAACTCGCACAAACGAATGATTGTGAGAAGCTAGGCCTATGGTGTCTACACGCCTATTGCGCCAACTATTTTTTTTTTTTTTTTTTTCATAAATAAATCGGAAAGGAATAATAATTAATAAAGAAAAATAAAATTTAAATATCTATCAATTTTAAAAAGAAACCAACATTATGCCCATTGTTTATTTATGTCATAAGTTTACAAGAGATTGGAGAGTGAAGATTATATTTTGTGCGAGGTTGAACTTAGAAACCCACTAACCCACTCCCACTCACAGATATTGTTAGGTATACCTAATAACTCAAATTAGGTATCTACTATAAAGGCATATAAATAACATACGTTGACACAACTTTTCTTTAAAATCCATATACAAAGAAAACAGGTATAAATAAGTGAGCACGTAAATCTATTGTTTTCTGTATAAAATTTTAGGAGCCTGAAGCGCGGTTTACAATTTCTGTGATACCAATAGGCAATGTACCTACACAACACAATTTCAGGAGGCAGTTACCAGTCCAACGCATGTTAAATCACATGTTGAACACATTCAGCAATCGGGTGCAGTAAGTAAGGTGCCTCAATCCGTTTGGCAATTTATATTGACAGTTTGCTGTAATTTACAGTGGCTACGGGCGTATTGTTTCCTCAACTAGTAGCAATTGGGTGCGAATCAATTTGAGTAATTGTTAGGAATTGACTTAATAAGTACCCCATAAGTACATACCTATTCGTATATGCACAGCAGATGTAAATAATGTATTTTTGGAATTATGTAGAGTATATGTAAATACATTTATATATATGTACTTAGAAACTAAGTTTTATAAATGGACTACAGAAAAAATGATTGACCCTATATAATATTAGAATTCTAAGGTGTTTCCCCTGGATGCATTTGCATGGGCTTAGTGCGCTACACTCAAGAATTAAGACCAAACCGCGAAAAAAATCTAGCACCTTAAGGTTTCTTCCACAGCATATCCTGTGCCTTAGAAAATCTACTTTAAGCTTTGACAGAAGCTCAAAAATTCCGATATCCTTACGACAACTATTTTTTTTATTTACATTTTGCATGACTTGTATGGAGGGTAACTATCGAATAAGCCGATTTACAAAAAAAAAAATTGAATTAGTATTTATTGTCATTTTTTAACTGAAAGCCAATTGTAATGTATTATTCACGCATTTATAAACAAACTTGTATTTAATGCTGTCGAAATCCAATATGTTTCGTTATTATCAATTTTTTTACGATTTGTTGATTTTTAGACATGTTTCCAGACATTGAGGAAAACTTAAAAGAGCATCGTTGTTCACTCATTTTTGACCCATCTATTGAGAAAAAAAGAATATCTAAAAAAAGCCAGACTTCATTGGATTTGATACGAGACAAGCTCTGGTCTCTCTGGTTTCAGATAAGATAAGTAGTGTTGTTGCACCGACTTTATCCAGTAGGCCATGTTTTTTTTTTGTCAGCAAGTTCACAGATTACCATGTATGTTTTCAGGAAAAACATTGTTTTTATGACAAATGAGTCCAGAGCTATGACAGCTGCCTGAGAAGATTAAAGTAGTTTTGCGAGGTCTATGAGACCTTAAATTTATTGTAGCTCAGTGGATGAATTTTCGCCATTACTTTCTGAGGCGACTCTCCATAAATCCCAGATCCAGCCCCTGACTCCATATTAAAACCATCTGTGGTCAAGACGTAATGGATTATTCTTCAAAGAGCCATATAAACTTTTAAGGTTATTCAAGGATATATTCCCTCAAGATGCTTGAATTAATTTTATTGAATTTAAAATTTAAAAATAAATAATAAATTTATTACATATTTTAAAATAAATAAAACGTAATTTTTGTGCATGAACAAGTAAACTTCACTGTAAGTAGTTCATTGTAAGTTAAGTATAAGTTAAAAGACTTCTATCTACATATTCAATCATGCCTTAGTATCTGCTAATCTTCTCTGCACTAATCATCTCTTATTTATTTGCAAAAATAGACATTAATCTTATTATTTTGGTCTTTACAATTTATTTCCCTTCAAATGATATTACACCATATAATATAAGGCATGCTGCATGCAGAATATACAAGAAATAAATTCGCATAAAAAACATACCAGTACAGTCGTACTTAGTTCAAACAAATTCACTTTCATCTAAAGACTATTTTTATGGTAGTATTATGCAATCTGGTAACCTAGATGCTCGCATCATTTAGTCGCCGACCGGCTTTCGTTGTTGGTCCCGTATTGATTTGGTTTTCGTAGTTGCGAACGAAAACACGATAATACAGCAGTCAGCACACATGAATTCTGATACATAATGCTGAATAATTTGTTAAACCAGTCATAATTCCTATATGAACCACTATTGGTGGGGCCATCAAACTCTTGGCTTAATGGCGAGTTTGCAAATTATAACTCTGTGTATCAACGAGACTTGTCAGATTTTGATTTGGTGTACATTTTTTACCGTCTTAATAAGTCGGCTTCGAAAATAGTTGGCGTAATTAAAATTACTCCTGTTATAAGCCAATTAAAAACAAAAAAATATGAATAACTGGCTATTATGTTCTTGTTCAGGTTTGATGTATCAAACAACCTATGTAGTTAGTAGCACCTACTTCAGCAATTTTGTTGTACCTACAATGCGTGTATATAGCACATTATATTACATCTTAATATTTCGGGATCTCTTTTTGAATACACGGGCTTTTCATATGAAATAGATAACTTTTTAGCATTATACAAAAAATAGAAAATCGTAATGTTTAAAACAAGACCAATACGATTAAATTTGAAAGTTAAGAGAGTGTTCACAGGCATTATGCTAACGAAGAGAGTTATAAGCTTTAATTTAACTTATAAAAAAGTCGTAACCACTTTAGTTTTTTTGAGTCTTGATTACATAGTTGCAAAATTAAAACAGAATTTGCATGCAAATAATTTAATGTTTATTCAAAATTAATTGTTTTACTATCTCCAAGCGCATATCCAATGAGTTTTATTTACGTTCGATTATAACGTCCAACATAAAATAACGTGAATTATATTTAGCTTTGAAAGCAAAATAAGGCCACTCCCTTGTCAAAGACAAACTAACTGTTTAAACGAAAGTGGTAGCGAGTGGGAGTTAGGAGATACCTATTGGTGAAATATGCATTGATTTTCTTTAGAAGGACATAAAATATTTGCATGTACGCGCGGTAATGGCTGCTTCCTTTAGCGTCAAACAAATTCTTAAATCAATAAATTAAGCACATTCTACGAGTGCATAGTTTTAAATTGCTCTTGGTCAGGTGGCAAACACCATCTGGCCAAACCAGTTGTCTGATACCTTGGTCTGAGCCGACATTACACGACATTGTAGCAAGTAGCAACGGCAGTTGTATGGAACACATATTATGCTGATATCAATTTGTTGATAAAGAAACGAATTTAATTAAGCACAAGACCTGTGGTATTGTTACGCGCATTCAGCTTCTGTTGGCGTACGGAATATGCACTGCACTGTACATGTTAAGATACCTACTTCATTATTTTGATTAGCATTGCCAATTCTTGTTCTCAATAATTTAACGATGAAAATTGAGAATAGAGAATTGCTATTACTAATGATATAGCCTGACGTGATATGAGTGGCTTGGATCATTATCCCATTAACAAGTAGCAAGTGTTAGATTGCATGTCTGCTAATGATGGACAAATGGTTTTAGGAAATCTAGCTATGAACATATATGAAAACATTACTTTGTTGATCCAACTTTATGAAAAAAGAACTAAGTTAGCATTTGTCTGACCTTTTAATTAACTTTTAATTCGCGGATGAAGGACAGTCGTATCGGTGCTATGTGCATTATTGCATTATTTCCACTTCAGACCTCTTTAACTCTCAATATTTTTATTTATTTTTACAAATATCCGATCATCAATTATCAGTTAGTATGGGACTATAGGAGTATGGACTGAATAGTCCCCTATTAATAAAAACCTGTCTACAGTGTTGTTGTATGTATATACAATCATGTATATGTAAACTCATAATAAAAGTAAAACAATCTCAAAAAAAAAATATTTAAACAGGAGAGACATACATTTCTGAAACTTAACTAACAAATGAAACGGAACTATGCTGTGCTATGTTTAGTCATTTAACACGACCTTATCTAACTATTCGAGTGGGCATGAAATCATTCAAATATAAATTGTTTGTTTTTTTAAGATCTAAGCAACATTTTTATAAAAAATTACAAGAGGAATTGAGTTTGACTCAAGTATTATTATTTGTTAAGAAAAATTACTTATGTCATTATGTTTAAAATACAGCTACGATTTTAGGAATAGTGACTCTTATATTTTTTTGACAAAGAATCCAATTTACTCTTTCCAGCATTTGGAGCTCATTCTCATCAAACATTGGATTTCCCACCAACAACGATACCTACCTTAAAAACTGCTCAAATCTAGAAAACCCCATTTCCGATTATTGATAGAATTTCCTGAAATGAGTCTGACTTTCAGCGAGATTTGGAATAAAAGAGAAAGTTTCGTGCTTTGCTTGTACCCATGGCCGGGTACAATAATATTGGCTTTGTGTGGAAGGTACCAGAACTATTTTACAGACATGCCCCATATTTTCAATACGACAGTAAAAAAATATCATTCACCTAGGTCGACTCGTTTGGACGCCATCGTGTTTTCAACAGACAAAGAGATTAAAATGTCAAACATACAGACAGACAGGCAAACATAATCGGTTCAGAAATTGATATCTACTGATTCAGAATTTCAGAATAGTATGTAGGTAGTATACTAAGTTCTTTATTTTTTGTAATAAAAGCAAACTTACAATTTAACCAGTAAGACAATTATCTTCGACTATGCCGAAGCTCAAATACCCGGTACTGTATTATTGTAAAAATAAAAAAAAATATTTTAGTACTAAAAAAATATATATTTGTATGGGAGGTATGGTTAGTTTTTATTCGATCAAGCTCATTTTTTGTCAAAAAATTTAAAATATTATTAAAACAATATGTGCAAAGTTTAAACTTGCTATCTTTATTGTAGCTATTTAAATTTAATTTTTAACATCAAAAAGCTATATAAATCCGATATTTTTATATGGGAGGTAGTAGTAGTTTTCATCCGATCTTGCTCATCTTCGAACTTAGCCTCAGTTTGGTGGATAAAAGCTTACGTACCAAATTGCAAGTCGATAGCTCTTAAATTACGGCCGTAATCGTGCGGACGGACAGACGGACAGACAGACGGACATCGCTAGATCGACTAAGAAAGTGATGCTGATCAATAATATATATAGTTTGTCATACCTACAACGCCTCCTTATGTGCGTTACAAATGGAATGCCAAAGTGAATATACCCTCACCACAGTGTGGTACCGGGTATAAAAATTGAGAACATACGATATTGATAATGTAATTCGTATAAGTTTCTTTTTTTTTAAGTATTATTACCTATCTAATTTAGTTTACCTTAAAAGAAGTTCAATTTACAATCTCTACCTCAATTTTACTTACGGAGAGCCTTGAATTTGAAGGAGCTCTCAGTCTCAGTATCACCCGCCTTTCCTGACATGTTATTGCTTTGCTGACTCTTCCTTTGCGGTTTTTTCCATACTTCTCCAGGTCCTTAATAAAGCTGTTCACAACAGTAGCGCCTCTTCCAATTTTGCTGGCTATGAAACGGATGTAATCCCGGTTTGGAATTCTGTTATATACCACGATAGTTACTTGGTAAACTGTTGTCTTCTTATTTTAAAATTGCGAACATAACGTCCGTTGAAAAAGTTTCTTCAAATTCTCCACTTTGCAGTACATTTTGGATTATATCATGTTTGTTGTAACGACATGTATTTTTAGTGGTCAAATAAAGAAACAAAAATGTAAAGAAAAAGACAAGACGTTTACAACGCTATAAAAGTTTTATTCGAATCTCGATGAAAAGTGATTGTACAAATGTACACTAATTCGTATACTACTGACATTTATGTAATTTGTTTTATGATATAATATAATTGATTTCTATATAACAAAATACAACTGGAGCATTCTTAATAACTCTTAATATTTAACTCTGCCCTTGCTAGAACTTTTTTCACCTCTTCGTAATGACAAAGTGAATATGCCTTCCTGTGGAGGATATAATAAAACCCGTGTACCTAAAAATGACGTAATTAGTAATCATGAAAATGTATGATAAATCACATCAAAGGCAATTCCGTTCTATTATGCTGATTTTTATAAGTGTAAGTACCTATACCTTACCTATACCTACGTAATATTTTATTTCAGTATCAATACAGTACGACATAGACTTTAAAGGTTAAAACTAAAATTACTTCCCATATTTGAGAGCAATTCATATAAATTTTCAAAATTAATAAAATTTGCATCAAATTACCATACGACATAATAAAAGCACACTCATGCCTACGATACTTTTTGGTCTCCCACAGTGATTCTAAACAAAGTGCATGCTATATTGACCTAGAATTGCATTCGAATTGTTTTAGGGGGGTCACATTTGCTACGATCAGTTCAACGAATCACGATTCCAGTTCTGAAAGAGATCTGTTCGAGGTGATACCATGCTCAACAAGCGAATGAGAATACAATTTAATAAATAATTAAGTCGGTGGACATTCGCAAGAAAGATTGAAAGATTGGGGCTGTGTTGGGTCTGGTGGTGTAGGTACCTATCTATTGTTTCACAAAAAAAAAAAATTAAAACAATAGGCACCAGACATTGTGCAATTAATCCGGTTGTATAAATAGAAGGTATTCAATTGACCACGATCACTTTATTCAAATTGGTATTAATGCTTGCTCGGCGTTGCTCTCTTTGCGTGGTACAGATTTCCTCCGTGTTCCGGCATAGCCAGGTGTTTGCTTTTTATTACGTCGAACCGGTAGTAATGTTGCGGGAAAGGGTACAACAGACTATATCACTTATGAAATGCTCAGCACACGGCCTGTGCAAACTTAAAGCATTTCAAGGTCTTTTTATTATCTGGGTGGTTCGGTTGGACAAAATAAACAAGACCGCTTTACCTGTCATCTTGTCCTGTTCTGGTAATTCGTGCTGATAGAACGTGTAAAAGGTTATGCGTTGCGGCAGTAAGATTCACGAATTTTAAGCACGACTCTTTGCGATAGCATTGTGACAAATAATATTGGTTGATTTATAAAGTGAAACAAGTAGACGATTTAATGTTGTATGGAGCATGGACCAACAGCGGCAGTAACAGCGTTAGAGATGAGGATCGTTATGAGAAAGGAATTCCTTGATTTGCTGGGTAACTTGCTTCGCTTATCTTAAATAAAAATATTTGCCTACATATATGTACATATAATTGAATTTAATTTCTGTCGGTGCTAAATAGCCCATTTATTGGTTTAACTCAAGCTAAAACCACCATAGTTGCGGATTAAAACTGAGAAATGCATAACTTTGTGATAAGATACGTGATAGGATAATGGATTGGTATTTAGCTGTACATATTGCGCTCTATACAATTTTTGAGGCACCATGTGGAAAACTGTAAAGCAAGTGAGACTT
The DNA here is from genome assembly GCA_949372485.1 of Cheilosia soror. Lineage (NCBI taxonomy): Eukaryota > Metazoa > Arthropoda > Insecta > Diptera > Syrphidae > Cheilosia > Cheilosia soror. The sequence continues at coordinate 72,606,748 of OX443564.1, read as the reverse complement.
TTGGTGAAGAAGTTTTTAATTTTACCCTCTGAAGTTAATAGTTAGGATGAAGAGAAGGCGAACTAGATGACTGTCGTGTGGAACATCAAAAGTATTGGACGGGCATTAAGCGACAATTATTAAAGCCCGACACCGAAAGAAAGTTTTCCCTGCTGGAGTGAGCAACCGATTGGTACAATGTATGGGATTATTATAATAATGATAGACATATAAATATTAATATGAGACCAAATTACCTGGTCTTAAAAAAACAGGTTTTTATGCTGTTCAAACACTTTGGACCTTTGGACTATAGATAAGAACTTAATTCACATGATCACGCTGATCATCAGAAGCATGATCCGCAAAGCCGACGAAGAAACAGAGATGATCCAACATCTCTTATAGTACACTTACTCGCTCTGGGGTTCAGGTTTGTCGAAAAGTAGCTATAATAATATCGGATCTGTTCAAGTTTGCCAAGAGAAGTAACTGGTTGAAGAAGTTAGAAAGATGATAGGTAAGCCCACTCGATTATTTTTGGGCTCATTTACAAATACAAAGGGACTCACAACATAACCTTCTTATATATGTAAATGTAAAATATTTTCTTACCTTTGGTTTCTTCAATTAGCTCTTAAGTTGATTGAAAAGAATTTAAAATTTAAAAGACTGAGTGTACCTCAAACATGAACCTCCATGCATTTATATTTAGTAACCATCGACTAGGTAGGTATGTGGAAATATAGACATTTTTTTATATAATTGATCCTTACTGTTCTTCGTATCAAATCCATAGTTCAGTTACTCAGCTTGATATTATGTAAAATAGCACACGAACTCACCTTTCGCTTTCGTTGTGGAAAGGACTTAAGATTAATTTTGCCCGCAAAACTTCCGTCATGTGTATACACTGCAGTACTCAGGAAAAATTTATTGAAATACGGCTTCGCATAGTGTCCATGTCCAACTTACCATAGAGCAGGAGTCGTTCGCAAGAGCTACAAATCAACAATAACTCAATTACCAAATATGTGTAGTTCATTTAACCGAAACACTTCGTTCGCAATTTTACGGCATGATCAATAAGCTTGACTACTTACTGCTGTTGGGTTGCTTTGTATCTGCCCCATAAGTGACCCTTACTGCAGTCACACAGTTGCAACGATAAGTTACTCATTGCGGAGTCGCGGTCGTGGCATGCACTTTCTTCTTTTTATCCGCATATTGGCGGCCCTAATACCTTGTTAATTACTCACTTTTGCTGCTGCAACTAGAGTAGAAATTACGAAATGGTTCATAAATTTTCTTCGTAAGTGTTCCGTATCTTTTGACCGTTGATGTGCAGTGATGTTGGAAGAAAGCAAATCTCAGAGACTGACTGTAAGTGGGCGGTAGGGGTAATAAGCAATAAAAAGGGAATGCTCTGTTATATCGTAACTGGAATGCATGCTTTGTGTTGCTAACATTTTATTTTTTTTTGTTGAACACATTTTAATGCTTGGCTCAATGATCTTGAAAACAATTTTCGGTTTAATTTATATACCTAGCCCACAACGATATGCATTTAAGAGACCAACTGATTTCTTTGATTTCCTTATAGTTACATATGGTATAGTTACATAATGTATGATTAGACCTACACTTTCAAAACTTAAGAAAAAAAAAAATATTTATTAAAGATATCGGAAAATATTTTTACTTTTCAGATTTTCAATTTTAAATTAAAAAAAAATATTAACATTTTTGTCATCGATGGTTCGATGTCATACCGTTTTTGGTACATTATACCTAGTATAGAAAGGTTCGAATGAAATAAGTTGTGGTGGCATTTTTGTTGTTATAGAAAAAGTGTTTGATATGGTTGATGATAACATTTTTTTAAGCAAGATGCAAAATGTTGGTTTTAATTGTTCAATATGTAAGTATGTATGTATTTGGATTACGCAAGTCTTATCTTTCAATCTTGGCGTTACTCAATTTTCAGTTCTTGCACATGTTTTATTTATGAATTGGTCTTGCCCTCGGATAAAGTTTGACGTTGAACTTTAAGGAATTATGTACGCCGAACATTAGCTACCTAACCTAGTACTAGTACATACCTAGTAGGTAAGCGAATATGAATAATTTTCAATCATATTTATAAGAAACTAGCTGACCCGGCAAATTGAATTGAATTGAAACGTTGTTCTGCCTAAAATAGTATGTGGTGATAAGTTAAAGTAGCTTAAGTAATTTTTTGTCATTTTTCAGTACGAGCAAACCAAGAATTAGCACTTGAATTTTAGAGGGTATTTCATTGTTTTCAGAAAAAGTACTATTGCTAGGTACCTAAATGAAATTTGTTTTCAGAATAGTGATATTGACAATGTATAAAATGTATTATTTTTTGTTTTTTTTTTAACAATAACAGACTGGCAAATAGCATAATTTGAAACTTAAGCTTTTTTCAAAAAAACTGTTTTAAGTCAATTAAGTACCTTAAGTGACATAAGATGATTTAACAAATTTTAGTTCTTTATTTTTAGTTCTTATGTCTATTTAAGCTATTATAAAAAACCGTAATCACTTTTTTTAAATGGCTTAAGTCAACATAAGAACAATAACGGTCAAATATAAATATAGTTGAAAATAGCTTATGTCGACATAAGATACAAATTTCTTGAATTTTAAAAGCTCATGACTTAAGTGTTTTTAAAGTAATATAATTGTTTAAAGATTTAAAAATGATAATATTCTATATAGACATAAGCCTTTATGTTAATGCAAATAGTGTCCAAATAAACTTAAGCTATTACGTTTTTTTTTTTAAATTCAAAGGTTTATTAGTAGCGAAAAATTATGAGACCCAGACCAAAAAAATGCTGTAAAATCAGGGAATATTATAAGGCGACATAAGCTACTCCAACTTATTACCACAGAGTTATTTTAAATATTTCAAGATTTATTTGATATTTTTGTTCAATTATTTAAAAGTCATTGAGTTTTACCCCATTAAATATGTTTTTTGTATGGAAGGTGCCATGCCACGTCCCTTTGTCTAATTTTGATCAACCAGGTGCTCTTCTGGAACAATACCTATGGTTGTCTGCAAAGTCGAACTCAATTGATTCGGTGGTTTTCGAGACATAAGATTTTGAATGTTTTTTTTTATGGGCTGTGCCTCGCACCTTTTTCCAATTTTGACCAACCTTCTTAGGTGCCCTGCTGGGCCAATACCTAAGATTATGTAAATTTTAGCTCAATCGAGTCGGTGGTTTTCAAGTTATAAGTAGCCGAACACAAACCAGGATACATTTTTATATATAAAAACATAGGTACCCAGATATCGTGGTATATTTTGATGTTAGTGTTGACCCATGGCAATTGCTTTAAAATTGAAAACGTCAACCAGAGGTCAACTCTGAGGCCTCTAACGTCAACTGCATTTCATATATATTTCATTTCTTAGACTGTACACTGGTACACAATAATAATTTTACCTACGGTGGGCAATAATTGCATATCTATCTAGTAATATCTATCATACCTATACTATGAAGAAGTAGGTACGTACGTACTCTCACAAATTATAGTCGATTTCACTATACGTTTCGGTTTAATATAGACTTTTATTTGATGTGGATTACAATTTGACTTATCGCCGAGCACAAACATTTATTTGTTATGTTTACTTTTGAAGGGATCAGTATCTGAAGCCAATCACTCAATTCTCTCACACTTTCTACAGAAGGAGTAATTTAGCTTAGTCTCTCCGAAACAAGCCAGCCTTTCAAAGCACAAATCAAAATCAACTCATGAGAACGCGTCGTGTCTTACATTCCATGACATGCCAATACATTACCAAGATCAAAAAGTAACAAAAAGTCCCATTTCCAACATGTGGTGAAAAGTTACCATCTCTTGTATAAATAACAGCATTCGCAAGACTCCACTGCACCAAACGTCCTGATTACAACAAATCTTTCACCTGTTTTTTTTTTTTTTATTTTTCTCACTTTTCTTTTGCACCGGCTGCGTCTTCGAGGTTGGTTGCTCGGTATCTTTCAAGTTCAGGTCCGTTTGCTGGATATAGGCAACAGATAATAACTACCGCATATTTGATTGTTGCTCCACGAAGTGATGCCAACAATTCACGATTCCCCGGTATACGGTCGTAATTCTTCATATGTACTTATATGTTTCTTTCAAGGGCCTCACCTACCTCAGATCGGACAAAATTGTAAGTTGCCGTCACATTTAATGGGTGATTGACATTGCAACGTTTTGTGTTTGCATAAATGCATAATGCGGCAAACGACTTCATGTTGGCTTCTCGGCCTTTAATCTTGCTCCGCTGCAGTGGTGCTGGTGCGGCAGGCGGGTTTCAATTGTATCTTGTATTTTTCATGCAGCCGTTTTTTTTTTGTCATGTCATTTTCATTATTAATTATTGCTGTTGGCAAATTACTCTCACTTTTTGGATCAACAAATAAAAAGTATTATGCATAATGCGCATTGCTGTATGAAAAAGAAATTTCCATGGGGGTGATGCTGATGCCACATCAAATCAAAACAAATTGAAGGACAATAAGTGAGCGTGAAATCCTGTATTAGATTACATTTGTTATTGGAATCATAATTTTTATCAAAATTTGACTGAGCTGAGCATGTGAAGTGCGAGAGGAACTATGAAGGCTGGTTATTTGTTTCTTATAAAAGTATGTATGTAATATAGGTTTCGCTTGAAAATGTTACATATACAGAAGGGTTTGAGAACACTACTACATACCATGTTTTACATATTTACAGTGTCAGATAACATATTTTTTAATAACTTCCGATGTGGAAGATTATTGTGAATTTATAGGTTCTTTATAAAGCTATACCTACCTGCAATTCTAAACACAGTTGCAGTCAAAAAAGATAAAAATATACGTACAGGACGATGCAATATTTGTCAAATACTTTTTGTCTCTTCTAGATTAAATACTACGAATTTAAATATCGGATTGTGTCGATACACACCTCTTTGCGGATGGTCAACAAGTAGGCGAGTAGATGCATCGGATGAAGAACACCTCTTTATTTCTATGGTGCTGCTAATTTCAGCTTAATATGGCACGGACGGCCTTGCGGAGAGTTTTAAAGAAGTAGGTACATATTTGAATTACATATTTTACATACAAAAATTAATAATGGCAACAAATTGGTTACTATTACAATGCTTAAAAAATTAAACAAGATCGCTATTTTTTGAGAGATTGATTAGATATATCAGACGAAGCTTATTTCCACTACAATGATTTAGTACCTAAAAATAAACTATAATTTATAGAGAACGTGGAGTTTTTACGGACTAAAGTATTATACTTTCCTTAGGTAGCTTAACATCATAGAAAGACTTAGCTTCAATATACATATGTATAATGTAGGTACTTACATATAATATTGTTAAAGTAACTAATAGGCCCTACGAACTAAGTCCCAACTGGAACTAACTCCCACTAGCCAAATGAACTAAGTCCCACCAAATATTCAGTGGGATTTAGTTCATATGTTTGGGGGATAGTTCGTAGTTCATTATGACCAAATTCCCAATGAATTAAGTCCCAATTTGAGAAAGTGGGAGTTAGTTCATTTAACTTGTTTCGAGTAAAAATAGTTCTGTTGAAAGTGGGAGTTAGTTCATTTTGTGAAAAGAATGTTCTTAACAAATTAGGAATGGTAACGGGTTCAAATGTAAATCAGACATACAAATACGGTTTGTAGATTTTGTACAGTACATACATAGGTTTGCATTATGTACCAGCAGTTATTAATGAGTAGTTGCGTTGTAATTGTCGGGCTGATCGGCTGACTCAAAGCCAGCTCAATTTTTGAAACAACTTTTATTTTTATCTTTAGAAAATTTGAGAAAATAAAAGTTAAAAATTCGCGCGAATTTTTAACTTTTATTTTCTCAAATTTTCTAAAGCTCAAAGCCAACTCAATTTCTATTAGAACTTACTTCAAGGGAATAAAGAATTATCTAGTTCAATTACGATTCGACCGCTAAAACAATTTATTACATATGTATAATGAAAACTCAGATCCTATGAAAGATTCCGCCATCTGATATCGCTGGTTGCAATTCAAGTTGGTTTTCAGCCTCCAGGGCTGTAATGTAATGCTATCACAAGGAGAGCTGATAGTAGCTACATAATTCATCATTAGTCGTCATGTAAGATGTTAACCAATTTTTCCTGTTTTATCAATGACATGCTTGTTGTACAATGAAACCACACTAATAATTCCGTTTGATAAATACAGTAAACATCAACACCTATAATTAGCGCATGATTAGTTATAGTCAGTCATTGTTCCAACACATTCTGTTTCATCTTATTTTTTGAACCTCCTCTATTCAAAGTCCGCTGGGGGCCTGGCCTAGTAAGCCAGAGAGTACGGCCAGACAAGACCCACCACAAATCCGGCTTAGGTACTGTGTACTCTAAAGCCGCGGCCAACTCCAACATACATCCATTGCACTTGCTTATGTAAGAAATGCCAAATATGCAGTCGACTGGGAATCAGAGCAACGACAGAAGCAATAAACAGCCCAGTGGGTGCCTACCGAACTGGTATGTCGAAATGACAAATTTTTTTCAATGAACCACGATTGATTGGTGCTATCCAGTGGAGTAAACACGCTGCTTAGTTTCACCTAACTTTACATCAAAGTATGTACCGTACCGACATATGGTGTAGAGTCGTCACCTTCTGCTTGGCTGTTTTTCTCGTAGATTGTAACCACAAAATACTTCGGCAATTATGTTGGATGAATGATTTTTGTATTCAGAATTTGAAATTGTCCGGAAAGGTGGCAACAAACGGACGTAAGTGGTCCATGTAAGCAACGTTTCTGTTTGGGTGCGTGCCAAGAATATCAGGTCGCGATACACATAATATATCTATCTATAGGTGTGATCAATATAAGTAATCTATGTAACATTTTTGCGGTTTTACAGATGTGGAGTACATAGATAATTTCACGGTAGCAGGTTAAATAGCTGTAGGTATGCGCGGTGATTGGAGTTCTCGCAGCCTAACCTAAAGTGGGTACAGGTGGTTTACACAAATTATAAAAGGTGTTGCCTGTGCTAATTGCATCTAATGGTATTAATCACATACAATATTGACAATCAAATTTTATTAACTTACAATCGCCACACGTGTGTATGGATATTGTTTCGTGAAAGTAAAACGCGATATATCTTTTAAAAAACGAGCTCATTGCGGTATACAGGTAAATAATTTAATTCGAGCTTTCACTATAGATACATCCGTTTAAAACTGTGAACAAGAAAATAAATAAATAGTTGGCACAACAGGTCCATCTAGGACCTTAGGCCTAACATTCGTTCATTTGAATTTTTGGAATACGAATGGATGGGACCTTTAACTTTCTGCCGACTCCGATCTTCTGAAGCGAGCAGCATTTTCAGTACAGTTATACCCTCGGATATTTGTAAACGTAGACTCAACATACGTTCTGCTTTCAAATATGTATATGTATGCTCATTGAGCCAACGAGACACGTTTCGGTCGTTGGTCTCCTCAGTTGCTGTCCACCATATTTGATAAGTCAGTGTATACAATCCATTACCGCGACTGTTCCAAGGTCCAATATGTTGGGTGTCAAACCCAGATGGCCACATCTTCGAGGCAGGTAAGTCTAAGGAGGAAATGGCAAGCTCAGTTGCCTACCAGTTGCACAGAAGTTTTCTTTTTTGGCCATCCCGATGATAATATTTTTACATGTTAACATCGAACTTGTCTTTTTTGCCGCATTTTAGTAGGTAATTATTCACACATAACAGTTCCATCCTTTGAAAATCGAAAAGAACTTTACTATTTCGCTCTCAAGTGCTTCAATCCCCTGGATGTACCTAAGCTAAGCCCCTAACTATATTATTGCGTTTAGGTTTCCCACTGTCACCATACGAAAACATGATTTTTTTTATTTTTTTTTGTCGGGTTAGGAAACACATCACTGGAGCACTCAGACGCAACTAGTCCATTGTACTACCAGAAAGTAAATCCAGTATTACCCATTTTACGGGAATTTCTTAACTTTCGGAGAAAACCGAGAATGCACGTCAGCGAAGAGGAGTTACTCTTACAGTATCAGCACTCACCACATCAGCGCCAAAAATCAGCCACCAGATCCGAGCAAAGGCAGGACAATAACAAAGGAAATGATCTGAAGTATCGTCGCCCTCTCCACAAGCGTCGCAGACAATGGTATCACTTAAGCCTAAGATGCTTAGCAAAAGCGAAGTGCCTCGTAAAAACGCCAATAAGTTTTCTGCTGTCATTTTCATTTCTACTGAGAGACAGCAGGAATGCCGCAGACTTTCTACTGACTTTCGGGAGCATGCGTTTAGTCTGCCCGCTTTCTGTAGAACCTTGCCATACACAATTGTGTTCGTTGAGACTCAATCGTCAATAGAAGCCCTGACCGAGGACGCAAGAAGACGCAGCACCCGAGAAACATGATAATCTCAATGTTCTTTACAATTTACTGTCGGGTCCTTACGACTTTAAGTTAGTTTTTGCTCAAGGATTAGAGGTAAATGTACCTAATGTTGCTCAAATTACATTTTAATAGTTTCAACAAGCAACTGTTCAATTTTAAGATTTTAATATGATACCTACGTTACTTTGTAATTATGCTGAGTGAGTTTTACCTTTCTTTTTGCACTTTATTCAAATCATTAGTATTCAAATTACTTAAATCAAATAGAACAAAACAATGACAAAAACCCTCCTAGATATGCTAACTAATTACTAACAACTTCAAGCATTTGTTCACGTTCTCTAATTTAACGCGGATTATAAGATACCTACTGCACTAATGATATCCAATCAATTTTCACAAATGACCATAACCCAGAGCGTATATAGAGTTGCTGAAGCGAAACTGTAAGGTAAAGGTATATGCAGTGCACTACTCGCAAATGTACCAAACAATTGATCATTAAAATATTTACTTGACCGAGCAAATGTGGTGTTTGCAAAAGTTGTCCCATTTGGCTTAGTTTCCTTTTGCCGTCAGTAAGTGGTTAAAATTGCGGGCAAAGTAATTGACAATTCCATTGATATTCTGCAGCATGTTTAACGCATTGTTCTTCATGTCATTCTCTTTTGAATCAGCTTTAATATCTATAGGTAGGTACTACAAATGTAGCCGTATAGCTGTCAATACCTTCAACACCAAAATGGACATCTAAGCGTTTTCAATTCCATAAGCGGAAACATAGTTGATTGGCAGTAATGATTGGCATCCCAATGCAATTAAATATAACAAACAATTTAGATTAACGCTCTTAATAAAAAAAGACAGTCTAGCAATTTATTGATGGATGATGGTTGGCAATGTAAATGGTTGTAAATGTGATTAATATAGATTTCGGTAGCTTGACACTTTTATGAAATGGCGAGTAAAGAACTCACGACTGGTTCGCAATGATCCGCGGCGTGTAAAAGAGTCAGTTTTTATTATACCTACAGGGTGGGGCAGTATAACGAGCAATTTTAAAAATTCCGCCAACCGCGCCGTATCGTTGGAAGGTGGTAGGGACGCTGCCGGGCATGTTTCGTATACATATACATATTAATATTTAGAAATAGTGAAGTGATTTATCAAAATGGTAATTGTTACGTACGAGAGCGTCACAACGAGCCACTTGAATAGAAAAGTATTTCCAGAGTGTTGCGCGATAATCCAAAACTGCATCGATACATCGATATTTTATTACCAAGATGAAAATATCGATGCAAAAAAAAATCGACCCAAAAAAATCGATAGTATCGATAATATCGGTTTATATGCAAACTTAAAATGTTCCTGAGTTTTCTATTCATTTTTATTAAAAAAAATACTTTTATTGTTTAGAATACTCAATTTCTATTTCACAAAGGAAATAATTCAAGACAATAATTTAACTTTTTTTGATTGATTTTTGAACAAAAAAAAAATTTACAAGAATACCCAGGAGAAAAAAAAAACAATTGTCAATAAGTGACATACCGACAATTCAAGTTAATTTTCGCGTTAAGGTAAATTTGAATCCAGATAATTCAAGTCGACTTACGATGACTAGATTCTTGAATGAGGCCAAAGTCTATATTTCAAGATGGGAAATTTGCTAAGCGACTGTCAAAAATTGGCAAGAAATATATTTACAAAAACAGAGAACGATTTGAGTTAAATTTGTTAGGACGCACTGAATCTGACACCATACCTTCTTCATAACGTCTGCCCACATAACTAGCTCTTCGCACTTGCAAGAAGGTGTGGTATTGCCTTGAAAGACGGACTAGCAAATACTTTCTTACTTTCCTTCCCATCGTGGTAGGTAAGTGTATTTTAAATTCCAAATATTTGGCTCTATGACAGCCTAAATATAGCGCTTTTTCAGTCATTTGACAACAAGTGGGGAGAAGGGGGTGGGGAGGGCGAGGGGACAAAAAACATTAAAATCATTTCGCATCTCACTCTAAATGCATCCATTGCAAAGAAAGCGATCGAAATGCGATTGACGGCTGTCTAATGGATCCAGTCCGTTCAGGGATGTTTTGAGTAAAAAAAACCCTAAACAAACGGCTTTGCCTCTCTATAAAAGGGCTTGTTCTGAAATTTTGGAGGCAGTCGATTGTGAGATGTGAAGCTGATCACATCTATTTGGTGCGCTTTTTCGCTCGTTTTTTGACACATACTTTGGCGCAATTTTTTGACGCGCAGTATGGTGAATTTTTTGGCTCGTATTTTGGCGCGTTTTTTCGCGAATTTTTTCCGCATTTTTGGCGGGATTTTTTGGCGCATATTTTGTTATTTTTTCATCACGTATTCTGGCGCGATTTGATGGGCGTTTTTGGCGCATTTTTTGCATAGTTTTGGCGCGTATTTTGAAAAGTTTTTTTGGCGATTTTTTTCGCGACATTTTTCCACATTTTTGGCGGGATTTATTGTCACTTTTTTGGCGCATATTTTGTTATTTTTTCTCCGCGCTTTTTGGCGCGTATTTTGCCGAGATTTGTCGGGCGTTTCTGGCGCATTTTTTTGACGCGCAGTATGGTGGATTTTTTGGCGCGAATTTTCTATTTTGGCGGGATTTTTTTAGCGCATATTTTGTTATTTTTTCATAGCGTATTTTGGCGCGATTTGATGGGCATTTTTGGCGCATTTTTTGCATAGTTTTGGCGCGTATTTTGAGATGTTTTTTTGGCGCCTTTTTTCGCGAAATTTTTTTCACATTTTTGGAGGGATTTTTTGTCACCTTTTTGGCGCATATTTTGGTATTTTTTCATTGCGTATTTTGGCGCGATTTGATTATTTTTTCAGCGCGATTTTTGGCGCATATTTTGTTATTTTTTCTCCGCGATTTTTGGCGCGTATTTTGCCGAGAAATTTCGGGCGTTTTTGGCGCATTTTTTTCCATAGTTTTAGCGCGTACTTTGGAGATGTATTTTGGCGCATTATACGCATTTTTGGCGCATATTTTGTTATTTTTTCATCGCGATTTTTGATGGGTATTTGGCGGGATTTGTTGCGCGTTTTTGCACAGTTTTTTTCGCTAAATTTTTTTGGGATTTGTTTTATTGGTCAATCTACCAGTACCTCCAAGGAAATTATCAAAAGTAGTATAATAAAAGAAGCGATGGGCCCACCAAGGTGCCTTGTGATCGTTCTCCTCACAACCTAACCTAACCTAACTTTGTGCTGATAGGCTTTAGTGAAATGTAAGTTGAAATAAAGGCTGTGCGTCCTCGGTAGTTTTGAAGAAGCGCATGCTATGGGGCCAAATTTTGGGCTATGGTATCGAGCATTTTATGCTTCATCTTGCTTCAGTATTGACATCCAATTTGGCGATACTAAAAACAGCCCCAAACGTAAGTCACTCTCATTCACTACGAAATTCTGACTTGCTAAAAACTATTAGAAAGTAATCTACGTAGAAAGTGGAACACGCACAGATTTTGCCTAGTTACTATGCATAGTATGTAAAGAAATAGCTTATTTGAAATACTATATTATAAAAATATTATGTACCTACATTAAGCCGATAAGAATAAGAAAATGTTTTAAGATTCTTGAATCGTAACGAGGTGTGTTGTTATAACTGAGACAGTGGTCTTTGAGTGCAAAAAATTGGGATAAAAACATCGATGCATCGATAATATCGAAAATAAATTATCGAGTGAAATAATCGATATTTTTTTACAATATCTTTGAATCGAGTGATTCGATATATATCGCGCATCACTTATTTCCACATAACCCACATCTAAACGGGCGTAATCTTTCCAGAGTTATTTTCAAAATATAAAATCATTAATACCTACTTTTTTATGTTCTTTGGCTAAATAATAAATTTATTTCAAAAATATTATTTTCCTCTTTAAAATCGCTCGTTATTCTTCCCCACCTAGCATAAAAAAATATATACTTTCACTGATAATATAGCAGGTAGCAGGTTGCAGGTATATCTACCATGGTTTAGTTCACACTACCAATATTTTTTTTATATTAGGCATTAATCGATCCCCTTATAGTACTCGAAATGCGTCAATATAGTTCTTCTCTTCGAGAGCCATTATAACTAAAGAGAATAATTTTAAATGTGTGGTTCTCCAAAGATGCGATTATGTTTGTTGATCATATTGTCAAACAAAATGTCACTTTTCCAACCAAACAACACAGATTTAAACATATTTACTTACTTACTTATCGGGCTCCCGACTCGTGAATAGTTTCTGCCTGAGATACTGCAGCCTTCCATCCTCTACAATCTCGGGCACGCTGCTTAGTTGTCGAGACTTGGTCTTTGGAACGGAGGTTCGGTCTTCCTTGTCTTCTCGAATCTGGGGGCTGAGATTCGAAGATCCTCTTAGCTGGAGCATTATTGTCCATTCGCTTGATGTGGCCGAGCCAATGTAGTAAACGTGTTTTGGCTCTTTGGACTACATCTTGTATGCGACATTAATCAGGGATATGCCTCGATAGTTCTTGCTAGCCATAGGATCGCCTTTTTTGTAGATGGGGCATATGGAGCTGATAGTCCAGTCATCGGGCATGTTTTCTTCCACCCATGCTCTCTACCAGAACATCACCACCGTATTGAAAGAGCTGCGCTGGTAAACCATCAGAGCATCTTCTGTCACCCTTTTCCTGTACACGCATTAATCATCATACCACGGGCTCTTTCTTTGGGGTGGCTGGTACCCTACAGTCGTTTCGGCTACCTCCTTGATGATGTCGCGATACTGGCACCTGGCGTTTGTGGTAGGTGAGTGCACAGAGGAGGGTTTTATAGTTAGGCGCTCGCTGTAAAGCTATGGCTATTCCAGAATCCAGGAAAGCTGATTATTGTTCGAGAATTTGTTGTTGCCTACTCGTTCGTAATTTAAGTAGCTATACAGAAATAAAAAAAACTACATCCGTTTGCATTTTAACAATAAAAAAATTACAGAGGACGAATTCTATAGTACATAATATAAACATTACCAAAACCAAAAACACATAATTTAATAAGCACTCAACTACTTGTCTAAATTTTTACAACTACCTTTTCTAAAATATAAAAAAGAGCAATAACTGATCTTAATGGTTACCCGAGGTTAAGCTTAAGCCATCACCTTGACTAAGTTCTGCTACCAATCCCGTACAAACGTATCAAAACCTATAAAATGAATGCGCACAGGAATTGAAAAGTTAAAAAAAAATCATATTTATAGACATACCTTGCTTACACACTCATTCCAAAGCTCTGCACAGTCATAATGGGTGTGGCAAAATGCATAGATGAAGTCGAATTTCGACAAACTGAAGGTCAAATTCAGATGACAGCCCCCAGTTCAGTCAATTTAAAAGAACAATGGAATGAAAACCCATTTTCATGCTTCTTACTCTAATTGAACTTAACCACACCAAGCATTTGAATTTTTCTTGATTTCAAATGATATCGATTCTTTTGTGCTATTGTATATCACAATCTCTTCGTCTGCAATGCAGCCATATTAGGTCAATGTCAGAGTCAAATCAAGCCTGGGACATTGGATTTGTTATTTATACTGTCAGAAAAAGAAAACAGTTTTCGCTAGATGAAAGGAAATATTATGCCCACGTCAACCATTGATTACCATGTTGAGAAATTCTTTTGGAACACCTACAAAAAAAAAAAATAAAAAAAACTGGAAATCATCCAATTCCCAGTTAACACTTTGTAAATAAATAAAGCGGCACAAAATCATAGTCTCTCAACAACATCGTCGCAAGCGAAACAAGCCCAAACACTTAAGATAATCTGTCATCAGCTACCGTTCAATAAAACATTTTTTTTTTATATCTGGAAAACTTGAAACAAACTCTATAACGTCTGAAGACGCAAATTGCTGTTATTATCAATCAATAAGATCTTTCACCGACGCCCAACCAAGATTCAGACTTAACATTTTATCGGTAAACTGTAATATTTTAGTCTTCATGGCAGCACAACATCACAGGGAGCTCGGACCTCTGTCATAAAGTTCGGAATATCTTTTCTGCACCACATACCAACCGAAATTGGCTTTTGGTAATAGTTCAAACGTCCACTGCTAATGCATTTAATGTGCTAACTTGCAAATCAATGGAACTTTCAGCTGAGGTGGTCTTGGTACCTAGCAATGCTTCTATAGAAGACCTGTCCACAAACCCACACACGGTATCGGATACCTGTTCTGTTTTTTTTTTCTCATTTTCTCCTCTCCTATAAAAAGTGAGTGTAATTTTACAGGGGCGGACTTGTTAATTGTTTGTCAAAGTAGGGCCATAATGTGAAAGAGTAAATTTAGGGATCGAGTATACGCATGCATGCCTATGGATAATGGATTAATACTGAAATTTTAATGCGACATACACGCCTTTAGCTTCTATCGTAATATTATGGATTCTGGTTAAGGCTATTTTAAATATTCATAGAAATGAACTGTCAAATCCAATCGTCTTAGAGCGCAGAGACCACATGATATCTAAAAAGGGAATGCAAGGTTCTTCTTATTGGAAATTATATAATTTATTCAATAGTTAAAGGCATATCTTCAATTAGTTTATAGTCAGTTCTATTAGTTGGTAGTTTCTATTGGTATAAGAAATACCTTTCATAGGGTTGTTTATGTACCTGGCCAATTTATAACAGACAATGGCAACCCTATATGTTCATAAAATCTTAAACTCTAATTTAGTGAATGTTTCATCCTCGTGTTTTATGGCTATGGTCATTTAACAAAAAATGTGTACGACAGGGTCGCACGAAACTTTCTCGTTTATTGCGAATCTCGCAGAATCTCAGAGTCATTTCAGCATACCCACTTAAGATGTACTCAGGTTTAGTAATTGAACCCTTGTTAATTAATAAAAAGTAATACATACTAGCTACATAACATAAACATACGTATTAACTACAACACTTTATTAGGTACTTATGTATTTTCAAATTACATCCCAAACAACTGACACTTAAAGGAGGCAAGTAGGCGATGAATTTCGATTACTTAAAAAAAGTGGTATCAATGGTCGGTATTTGTGTCATTTTTGAGAAATACTCAGAAAACGGCTATATTCGAGTTTTCTGAAAAAACTAAGTATGTTTAGAATGCTTATGTTGTTTTAAATACATATGTATTTTGATCAACATCGTTAGAGCGCTTTTTTTTAAATTATGCTGACAAATGTACAACTTTGGATTCGAAAATATAAACATTACCTAGCAGTTACACATCCAAATCAAAAATGGCGTTTTCGATATATGAGCACATTTTAAAGTAGGTACCATTTTTAGCGATTGGGGTGGATATCAAAGCACGCAGTCTTTTTAGAGAAAAACTGAGATTGCTGTCAAGTTAAGAATGACAATAGTAGGTACCTTAAAAATAACTTCTTTTTTTTTTAAATCGTTTTTACCGTTTTCGAGAAAAAGCTAATTTCAAAACTTCCGTTGTTGGACTTTTTAGCGAAAAACTGGGTATGCAGTCATGTTAAGCATGCCTACATTAACTCAACTTTCAAATCGTTAGAGCCGTTTTTGAAAAAATCTAAATTGTTTAATATTTCGTAAAATTTGTATATGGAAAGTACTGTCAATTATTATTGCTAGCATGAAAAAAACGCCCTGAAACAGATAGACATACGGACGGACAGAATTGCCAGACCCACTTTTTTTGAGTTCCCCTATCATCGTAATGTCAGAATTGATCAAAATCTCGAGTTCGAAATTTTGTACAATCAATATCTTTCTCTTACTATACGTATACGAGAAAGTTAAAAAGGATAATTTTTTTAAATATAGGATTGTGACTGTGATTGAGGATTAGTAGTCATTGGTGCCTGCCTTTTTTATATACATGTGAAGAGTATTCATTATCCTCTATAGTCTATACAATGCTTATTATTTTATTCTATCGTTTTATGCCTATAAAAATCAAAAAAAAATTTTACATAACGGAAGTATCACGTTTATTCCATTAATAAGAAAAAAATTCGGACAACATTTTGTGTTCTCTAAATTTACTAACAAGATTTTTTACTAAACTCATCCATCCAATTGTTTTAGATATCCCTTAAGCAAGGCGCACATTGAAGTTGCGTACCAGTGGGGTGGTGACCAAGTGACAGGTGGCATGTTGCATCGCTAAAGCCCCTGTACACAAATGTAGACGCGCGCATCAAAGCGGAGTTGGGACGACCGACGTGGCATTTTTCAGGTGGCGTCATGCTATTCTTGTGCCACTTATTATCCGGGAATTGTATTGCTTAAAAATTTATATTCTTGTCTTGTCACCATCTAAAGACGGACTTGCCTTACTTTTCGTCAGTTTCGGATTAACTCTTTTCGATTACATTTTTAATTGTCAAAAATACCTATAGACATTGATTTGTTAATTTAATCAGAAATATGAAATTGGTGATTACTTTAAATTCATTTTCATCGATTCGATGTTGAATATGTTTATTTTGGTCAAGAAATTTTTATCAAAAAATTGGGATAGTCGACGACAAAACTATGAAAATACAACTATCTACCTGTCTGTTGAAACTTGAAAGTTGAAAGGACCTGGAATATTTATATAATGTCATTCACTTCCACTAGAATTTCGTTCTAAGGACAGTACATTTTTGAGAACATTTCGTAAAGAAACATGAAAACTCCAAGCAAAACCTGTGTGATTATACCCATGCGAATAAATTATTATTATGTAATATATAAGCTTGATTCGACGCCTATGATATATTTATTAGCGGCAATTTGGGAATACATACGTAGTGAATTATATTTTAAATAATTCGAAGTTGTAGAAAATAAAAATAAAAATGAAAATACTGACGTAACTATATTGGCGCCCTAATATACTCTGGCACGTAGTCCAACTCTGATCAATTTGTTATTTGCCACCAATCTACTGAGAAAAGCATAGCCAGCAAGCACAAGAGCAATTAAGGTAGACAATTTGCAACAATTTGGAGCTCAAGTCATGGCAGACAGCATGCAAACTTAACACATTAGTAAACACTTTTGAATAAAGGAAAACATTTTAGATGGACAATAATAAAAAAAAAATTGATTGCATCCGCTTCAACAAAGAAGTACAAAAATCTAAATAAAACCATAATATTGGAAAACAACTTGAATATGTTGTAAGCTGTGTTAATTATAAAACAGACGCAGGACTTCCGTTGAGTGTTTTGTCATTTAATTAGTTAATCTATATATATATCTAGGTATATTTTTTTATTTTACTTATATAAAAATTGAGCCCTAAAATGTTTGTCGTCGATTCACGCCTAAACGCATTTACCGATTTTAACCAAATTTTCACACATCTTTGGTATTGGTCCATATACGGTTTCTGTGAAGTTTGGTCAAAATTGGGCAAAGGGGAGTGGCACCGCCCATACAAAAAAAAACATTCAAAATCGTATATCTCGAAAACCACCAGATCGATTGAGCTCAAACTTACAGACATCTTAGTTATTGACCCTGGAGTGCTTCTGTGAAGATTGGTCAAATATTTAAAATCTTATACCTCCTATAAAAAAAACATCTTCTATGGGGTGAAACTCGATGACGTTATATCTCGATAACCGCTGGGCCGATTTTCATTATTCTTTTTTTGTTTTGTTCGTATTGCTGTATTTCAGGTTTAGGCAGAAAGAAAATTCCACCAAGTCGATTTATTATCATTTCTCGCATTTTACGAAAGAACGTTATTACCTAAGACCTCTTGCTTAGGTCTTCCTGCGCATGGGCAAAGCCGGACGGGTATAGCTTCTTCGTCAGTCTTGGAATTGGAAGCCAAAGTTTTTAAAATTGATATAAATAATGAAAGTCAATAATATTGTCTAGGCAATAAGATTTCTGAAAACACAAAAAAATTTTGTGTACCACAGAGCATTACAATAGAAAGAGTTTATCTATTCAACTATTTTGCACTACGAAGTGTGCACGGGCTACGCTAGTTTGTACTATATACCTACATGCGTTCTCTTTTTTCAAAGTCGGATAACCTCATATACGTAGGTCATTCTACAACTAAATTTTCGAAAGGATATTCTTTGATATTTCACCGATTGGCCCATGGCGTCAAGAATCATTGTCTTTCTATATCGCTGTCAACTTTAGAATTGTTCGAGTTATTTACCAGGAAATATTACAATTAGAATAAAACATTTAGTTTAGCTGTCACCTTTCGTGTCATAACTTGTCAAACGGATCGTAACAAGCAATTAAGAGTTAAAATTTATCAGATTAATCAAACCCGTTGTTAAGAAACAATTAAATTGGGAAAGGTTAACCAGTTTACACCACCGATAATTGACCTTTTTTTGCAACTTATTTGAAGATTTGTATTTTTTTTGTGAACTTGCGCAATTAAGACATAACCATGTTTTAAGTCTGTCAGTCATGTTGAACACATTTTTTTCTTTGTCCACAGACTTTAACCTTTCTGTTGCTAGGTGAATAGATGTAATCTTGTTGGTTTATTTTTTTATAGCATTTCCCACCAACCTACTTTTTGGTTGCACAAGGAGACAAAAACTCAAAACCGTTTTAGTTAATCTGAAGTTAACATGCACCACTACTCAAATTTAAACTTAAAAGCTATCAGGAAGGCAATTTAACCTAAGATTTTAATGCTTTAATAAGACTGTAAATGAATAACAAATTTGCTTTGAATTGCACATTATACAATCAATTTATTTTGGTAGAAGACTCATGGTTTGATTAAGTTTGAATCTGCTAAATTATCTCGTATATAAGTTGCGAGTATAAGTTGCCTAAGTGCACAGTACACTTTGCGTTCTGCGCATCTGTCAAAAAGGCATGCTTTTCCATAGAGATACGAATGGGTGCACATTGTCAGCCATGAAAACTCATGCGCGCGCATATTATTTCTACGTTTATTGTCCATGGTCACATAGGCCGCCATTGAAGATGCGCAATATATTAGGTATCGTTAATATGTGTACTGCGGCTTAAGTGGACCTTCCATAACTCTCGATTTTAGACCATCGACTCTAAAGGGCAATTCCCATACGGTTAGCGGAGCGGTTATGAACTTAATCTAACCATCCCATCCTGGATCTACCTATACTCTAGTCTAGAGGACGCCTTCCTGATGACAGTAAGAATTCCATAGCCGGGAGTGAGTGAGTATAATATGTTCTCTTTCTATCATTTTCAGATACACAAACACAACACATATTTGTTTCGTTTCATTGGGTCATAGTGGTACCCGCGACCTTATTCTTTCGCTCATTAGCATTACCCAAATTTCCTTGAGAGTTAGAACAAAATACCGAATTAAGGGCTGAAGATTTGACACGAAGTTCCGTCCTCCAAATGACAGAATGACTAAGCTGTTTCAAAATTGATCTATCGTGACGAATCTAAACAAGAAAAACGATCATTGCTTCTATGCACCCGGTCGAATGCCTTCTCCTAGTCTATAAATTATTTTTCGATTTATTTTGTATGCATTCGTTTGGTTAGATTTGTTATCCTATTCACTGTTACACGAATCAAAGGCCACGGTAGTGTCGCAGCCCAGATCTATAGTAAAGTAAAAAGGGTACGTTTACAGGAACAAACTCAGGCTATTTTCGACACCCTCTAACGAATTAAGCCAAAAACTTCAAACTTGAAACATTTACCCAGCTCATTAAAAAGGCCACATCTTTCATCTCTATAGCATTAGAGGTTGTCAACTTGAAAAATCGAAAGGAGAAATATCAAAAATTAAAAATTTTCCACTTAAAGGGCGTGGAATTAGCCCACTTAAAATATGAATGGAAGTCAATGAACAGTTTATAAGATGAAAGCCAAAGTGAAAAGGGAACGAACTTTGTTTGTGAAATCTAATAAAAAAAACTTCACACCAAAACATAAATATGATAAAAAAAACAGTCAAATTCTTTTAATAATAAAAAAAAGTGTGTAACTAGTCAGCCACGAAAAGTAATGAGATTTAAATGTACGCCAAGTTCGTAGTTTAGGAAGGTTAAGGGCCAGTTTCAAGACTAGCTGATAAAGTCTCGGATAGCCTATCCGGAATTTATTTGTCAGATAAACGTAATATTTCGGTTTCAAAGGTTTCGGATAGTAATAGCTGACAGATAAAGTCTCGGATAGTCTATCAGCCAGTTCAACCGGCTGTTAAAGCCTCTATCCGGAAGATTTAAACAAAATATTTATTTGATGTGGCTGGACAAAATATAGTTTCAGAGCATTCTTTCGTTGACGGGTGTAGACAGCAGTCAGAAGTGTTATATCATGCATTTATTTGATTTCTTAAATGTCGAATTAGATGAATATTACAACCATATTACAGGGCCCCGTAGAAACAGAGTATTTCAAATTATTTTTAAAAACCCTCGACGATGAAGATTTCTGAATTTTCACTATGTTGTTTAACTATATCCATGCAGAGTCAATACCTTTCACCGTGGGCGTTGGACTTTGCCAGGGGTGAATTTTGTCTCCTCTCCTTTTTTTCATTACTTATATGGACTGGATGTTACAGCGCAGTCTTGGCGAAGAACGTTTCGAATTGGAACATCCGAGGCAGGGCCGTATAGCCAGGATTTTGGTTCGGGGGGGGCTTGATCCAAATCTTATGAAACAAAAAACTAAGAATATTCCAATTCATTGGTTCGAATTCATTGAACCTGGGAGAAGAGCTTGAAACGATGGTAGAACGTCATCGTTGACCATGAATCTGTCCGTAAGATTTTGTATTAACGAGTTTATGTAATGCAAGGAATCCGTATATCGTATTTGTAGACACTTCAAAATAGGCTTCAGTAGAAAGGTTTCTGGATTGGAACGCGCAATGAAGTTCTTGGAACTCTTAATTTAACTTCAAATAAGTCCTCTGCAAGTTGGGATGCGCATTGAAAAGTCTCCCTGAAAAAATCTTCGGTATTTTCTCTGATGTTCTTAAGAGAATTCAGAACTTCTTTTGTGCGGTCGATTGCAGAAACGAAATCTAAGGAAAATTGATAAGGGCAGTGTTAAACTGAACAGATTTTCGCATGTAATGAGGCTTACTAGGAAATTACTTTTTTGGACCGCTGGCGCTGCCAAAAGTGTTGATGCTTTCGAAGACATCGTTCTGCTCGTTATTTCTTCAAGACTTATTGAGATGTATTTTCAATGAATCTTGTTTCGTAGAAGTCGAGTTTTTTTTAGCTCTCTGGTGCGTGCTTTGTAATGAAATTTTTGAAAGTTATAATATAATGCATTTGAACAGTTGCGGAAGAAATTTCACTAACAGGCGTATTTTTTTTAGAATCTAAAGCTAGGTCACTTTTACTTTTCCATGCAAAACTTTTCTACTCTCTTTTGGTTTTGTTATAATCACTTCCAAAAAAATACGCCAAACTACACAAAGGTAAGTGCGAATTGCAGGAGTTGACTTGGCATAACCAGTGTACAATGTACATACCTAGCGTTTGAATACTGTATACCTACCGGGATAGTCTTATTTTTATAGATTTGAATTTAGGGCTTAAAGCCCTATTTTGACAATCATTTCAGTTTCAGTTTTAGTTGAGCTATCAGTTAAACTTTCAGTTAAACTGATGTTCTGCAGTGTATTTAGACATCAGTCTAGTATTCAGTTGCGCTTTCAATTTACTCATGATTAGCCGAATGTTAGAAGATTTATCTACTAAAACTTCTGAAAACTTATGGGAATTCTATCAGTTTTAGTTTTAGTTAAACGCTTTCATTTTTGCATTTAGACATCAGGTTAACAAGCTTAACTGATAACTCAACTAAAACTGAAATTATAGTCTAACGGCCGATTTCTTCACATTAGTACTAGTACCCGATCTAGCTTAGCTAGACATGGTACTAGCTCTGATACTCGGTACTAACGAAAAGCTAGTACTTGTGTATTTCTTCACATAGCTAGTACCGGAGCTAAATTTATCAACCGTACTAACGACTAATACGTCAAAAACTGGTCTAGTACCTAATTCTGAATCAAATGTCATAACGGTGACATATTTGTTATGCTCATTGGGCGTCAAACATTTTGCAGGATGACTGATTTTTATTCATAAGAGCAAGTATTTTTGTAATATTTTTGTTGCTTTCCTGTTATAAAATAGTGTGTGTTTAGGGGTATCCAGCATTGGATAGCATATGATAGCGTATATGATTTGTTTTTTTTTTCTATTATTGCACATAATGGAACTGAACTAACCAATTCGGTGTTTGCAATTTAACATGAGTGCGGTAGGTTGCACTGATTGTTCGTGGAGACTATGCAAAGCGATAAAATGCAGCAGCGGCCACCTATTGTTCTTCCAATGTTGCTGACATTTGAATAAATTTTTCCAAATGGCGTGTGAAGGCCATACATCATACTTTTGGCAGTGTGCGACATACACTAGCGGCTGGTACGCAAATGACGTCGGCAACCACTATTTTTTACATCGAATATCAATATCAATATCTAACGATTACTGGTAAAATCGTGAAAAAAAAACTGAAAGTATATAAAATATGTTAACCGTACTGCAATTCGTCCACGTTCGAACGTAAAAAAACGTTACTCTGGACAACTGAAATCGCCGAAAAAATCCACATCGTTCTAAGTATTTACTGTATTCCATTATAGCATAATATGGTAGATGCGCCGCTCAGAACAACGAGTTGCCACCCCTTCTTCACCATTCTCATTCTCAATGTCGTCATCGAAATTATTGAACCAATTATCCCTATCGAAAATGAAATCTATTTTCTAATCAACTTCATTAGAATTAAACCTACGATGTATTTACTTTTTGACAAAAATAGGCAAGAGCGAAAGCAATGAAGTCGATCTAATTCAGGTACTAACGACCTTCGACTGCCGATTTTGAGAGTCCAGCTAATACCGAGTACTAACTAATACTCGGTACCAAATTCAGCTTAGTACTTCGTGAAGAAATGACATGATACCTAGGTATTTGAGTATCAACTTTTGGTCTAATACCGTTACTAGCGCTAGTACTTTGTGAAGAAATCGGCTGTAACAAGCTTAACTGATAACTCAACTAAAACTGAAACTGAAATGATAGTCTTAAATTCGGCTTTAGAAAATTTTAGTTTTTTGTCTAGACTTTCGGGGGGGGCTTCAGCCCCTCAAGCCCACCCCCTGGCTACGTGCCTGATCCGAGGATAAGTCGTTTGCTCTTTGCTGATGACTTCGTCATCCTTTGGTCCTCTTAGACGGAATTTCAATGCGCACTCTATCCGTTTGTAGTCGCTTATGTGGAAGCTGAGATGAAAGTATACGTAAACAAATCTCAAGTGATGGTCGTCTCCAGAACGCCTGTTTAATGTATACTCACGAGTGATGGAAGGACCAAGAGCAATGCTAAGTTTATCTGTAGGATTGGTCAGGTTGGTCAATTTTGAAACAGCTCGGTTATTCTGTTATTATAAGAGGACTGAACTTATTGTCAAAGCTAAATTGTCAAGTTGTCAGTCGTTAATTTGGAGTTTGTTCCAACTCTTACCTATTTGGGTAATGACCGAAAGAATAAGTTCCCGGATACAAGCTGCCGAAATGAGATTCCTCAGTTGTATTGCTGGTGTGACCCGTAGAGATGGTGGAAACACCAGAATACGTGAGGGACTCAATGTCGAGCAGCTCCTGCTCCGAACGCAGCGGTGGATAAGTCATTTTAAAACGCATGTCCCCAACCATGATCTTACGACGTGCTATGGAATCCGTACAATCGGGCAGGCGTCCTCTAGGTAGACCCAGGATGAGATGGTTAGATCAAGTTCATAATATCCCCCTACCCGTATGGGAATTGCACTTTATGATTTACAGTCGATGGCGTAGAATCGAGACTATGGACGGTGCACTTGGACTTGCGCAACCTACACCAGCGACCCACTTCAGGGATAAGCGGGGTATCGAAAATGAGTGAATGAATAAATTTATCCATGCTAAATTAAAAAAACTAGAACAACACAATTCACTTAAAAATGTGATAAATATTAAAAAACATCATTTCCATTCCTGTCAAACAATTAGTGCCTGATAAATTTTTCTACCGGATAGTTTATCAGAGACTTTGACGATGAAACAGAAAAAAAATATCAGCTACTTTTATCTGGTGGAAAGCGTAATGTATCGGCTAACTATCCGAAACTTTATCCGGAACATTTGAAACTGGCCCTAAATGTGTGTATGTACAGGCCTCGGCCCTCATTGAAGCTAAGCTCTGGGCCTCCGGGTATCGTAGAATAGCGCCAATGCAAATGGACAAACTAAACCCGTAAATAAGCTGATTGAATAATTACAGAGACGTAAATATTCAAGGTTCTTACAACCGTATTTATCAGGAACATAGGATGTGGAGGTCCTATTTGTTGTAAATCTTGAAATTACTACGGTATAGTATGACTGTAGCGAATTAAGGGACCACATTTTTGAATGACTCAATCATTTTTTAACTTTTTGATTCTTGACGCTGAGTTCCATGTCTTTCATTCTTGAAGATTGTTTCAACTACCGGAGCCAGGAGCGAAGTCACAAATTTTCAATAATAACAAACCAAAAAATTAAATTTCAAAAAAAAAAAAAAAATAGAAAATTAAATTTGTGTCTTATTTATTTGACATAAAAAAAACCCGGATACGATTATACAGAAATAATGCTTATGACGGATAAAACAAACGACATTTTGAATAGTACCTAGTTTTGCCCGATTCAAATTGAATTGCATTAAATTTAGTTCTCCATGATTTTAATTCATGTATAATTACAATGTGTGGTTCCACAACTTTGAGTTAGTTAATCAGTGTATTGTATATATAATATGATGCTGAAAACTTGCAATCAAAAGTCACAGACATGCATTATTAATTATGTTATAACGACAGAGGAAACTTTATCATTGATTATTAACCCAGCTTAAGCCATATTCCTATTGTATAAAAAAAAATAGCTAGGTGTACTTAATTGTCAGCTTCCTCCTTTGTACTTTTCGCGACAGAGTATAAAATGTATGTAGGTCCACTTAGGGAAGGGAGTATTTGGAACTTGTGTCTGTGTGACTTCTTCTGAATAGTAAGCAATCATTGGAAGATACATATCTCCATAAAATAGCGCAACATTTTTATAGTGACTACAAATACTTTTCCTTTAGTTTTGCAAAGGAATGTACTGCAAAGAAAGTAATGCTTTCTAAAATACAGTACACATTTAAACAGTCTACCATATTACTAAGCTTTAACGTGGGAGCCCAAACTATTAGTAACATATAATAATCTCCCTGAAGAATTCGTCCACTTGTTATTAAGAGAACACTTTGCGGTTATTTTTAACACCTATCGAAAGCACCTACGCTACGCCTATACTTCTTACAGACTTATGTAAGCTGAATCTGGTAGCGCACAAACAGTCATAACATAACCATAAGTCGCTTCCAAATTCAATTTCACTCTGTCTAGTAAACCAACATTATTACGAAACGTTGAAATTATTTACCTATCCCGATACAGTTGATATCCATAATCTTGCAAAAAATAACTTGAAGCAATCAATCAATTTTTATTTCGCATTTGTAGTCACGGTTCTCGACCGGAATATTATATATGTACCTAGATACAGACACATAACAAATGCAGCGGCTACTATCGCCAATAAAATGGGAGACCATGATATAATTGCAAATCAATTCGCAACATTTCGATCAGGACTCCGGCAATTGGCGTGGGAAATTATTGAATTATTACAAAGGCAACGACAACGCGTAATAAAAGAACATAATCAATATAACGGAGTTTTGCTGGCTTAATTAAGCGATCAAGACTTTACTGCGGCGGACATTTCTACTTTGTAATTAACTGGCGATTAAATCGTAAAAGCATAGAGCTATGCTTTACTTTCGTAAAGGCCAATTTAGGGGCAATTATGATCGCAACAAAATCTTTAGTGAGGGGGCTGCAGCCAAAATTGGAAGTGGCTCTAACATTTGACTCATTCTGTATAATCTCTTGACAACAATCTCAAGAGTTGGTCTCATTCATTCATATTTCATGTTACTTTGCCGGATAAACAAAAACTTGCTCCAGGAGGCAGCTAACATGTGTCATAGAAAACAATGAAAACTGAGCCCCACTTACATGATAGCATTTTGTAATCAATGCGCACAGGACGGATACAACTCCCTCAGATATTCTGCCACTAATCAATTGAAATAATGACAAACGCTACATGCAGCCCATTAGGTAATGTTTAGCCGGCCGATTGTGGTCAAGTTCTTTGCACTATTAGAATTCAATTAACACGTCGCGGCCGGTTTCGGTTGTGGACATGAATATGGAATGGTGTCTGTCGGTAAAAATCGCGTCAAAGATCTGGCTCCACTTACGCTTTTTGACAACTGCATAAATATGAGTTATGGAGCCATTCGAATAGATTTAGCTTAAGGGCAAATTGCACTGGAACTGCACTTGACAACGAGTATTGTAATGTAATTGACTGAAATAATTTCATAAATTTAAACGGCCCTAAATGCGGCACGATAAACTATTCTCCCATGCTATCTTAATACATACATAGTTTGTTTATACATATTTGAAATTTATCTTCAAGGTCACGCAAGTCGAGTGACCTATTCCATTTACGCATGCGTAAATCGTTGACGCACCCGCTTATGCGCGGATATCAACTACAAAGTAGATACCTATGTACCTACCTATTCTGTTTAGCAGCTCATAATAATTATTGCATCTGACCTCCGATGAATAGGTGATACGTGAGCATTGTTAAAGCTGCCGAAAGAAGCACTTGTGCCATCATGTGGCCAAAAATGCAATCATCTGATCAATGGGGTACCTATACTATCCACAATACACCTGGGAAATCTATTATATTATGAATAGAAAAGCCGTCAAGTCGAATGGTGTCTTTTGGATTAAATGGAATGTAAATAGCTAGCTGGGTGTAATTGTCTTGCGAAAAAAAAAACTTTCTTTCAAGCTGCTCTCAGAAAAATAAGAAACTGGGTGGAGTCATTTGTTGACTCCGAACTGATTGATAATGACGCATAGATTGTTTTTGTTGGCAGGCAGTAATTGCAAGATGCTGACACGTACATAGAGACCCAACTTGTTGTTGTGCACTTTCATTTTTCATTGATTTGGCATTTGAGGCGGGAGACATTTTCAATGAATCAAAAAAATTAGCAATTTTAATTAACTGGAGAATTTCCCTAGTATTTTGTAGCTCTATGTTCATTGTCATGCATGATGCTATACTTAAAGAAGACGTGATAATTTGTCATGATAATTTCACATCATTCAAAGACAATGGAATTATCACATCTTGTAGATGGGAACATTTGACAGATTGTAAGAAGGCGTAGACGTTAGTGGAGTGAGGTGACTCGAAATTGCATTGTAGATCTACTTTTTAGAAATAGTAAATGCCAAGCTGGAAATACTTGTACCTGTACTTTCACATGAATTACATAGCATGCTTTTTTGACAGCTAATTTCTATAGCGGAGGAGGACATATGAAATAAATTTGAGCCATTTGAGAAGGCGTTGTTTCACTTAAATGTCTGAGGTTTTTTTATTTGAATAAGTCGTCATATAGGCAGAAAATTAATAAGTAGCGCAACATGACCCTAGCTCCCAATATTGAGCATCTCACCCCTTGTTTGTTTAATTTTTGAGACCAACCTGGAGTACCTACAATGTTATTCCGAATCCGAACGACTGATCTAAGAAGATATCTTTACAGCACTTATACTTTCGGGTATTTTGTTAGGAGTTAAGAAATGTTCACATTATGTAGGTAGGTATACTGAAAAAGAGCCAGAATAAGGAAAATAAAATAAAAACCACGTCACCTTTTGTGTGGGATATTGGCCAATATGTTGGCAAGCTGACATATGATTTGCCTAGAATCGTAGTTTTAAAAAGTCACTGCAGATGAAATAGACGTGCAGAATTCAATTTGCATCGGTTGCTGTCAATGCGGGGAAAAATACGAGAATGCAATACAGACAGCGACATTGACATAGCCAGAAGAGTGGAGGTCCAACGACTGCGGTGGCTGGGTCATGCAGAGCGAATGGACGTGAATGCTCCGGCCCGGAAGATATTCGAATCCGCACCCGAGGGACAGCGCAGTAGAGGAAGACCGCGACTCAGGTGGCGCACGCAAGCGGAAGGGGACCTTAAGCAACTTAGCGTGCGAAACTGGAGACAGCTGGCCAAAGATCGTGCTAGCTGGAGACGCTTGTTGGTTGAGGCCCAGGTCTACCCCGGACTGTAGCGCCACCTTAAGTAAGTTAGCAACACAGACAACAAATAATTCCCGTCTCCCTTTTTCTCGTATGTACCAGTAGCTGAATTTAAAAATTCGGCGCTGCCAAGTCTATTTAATTCAATTCACTGCGTTGCGATGCAGTGGACTTAGAAATAGATACATGTTGCAGTGCTGCGGTAGGTGCAGAATTTCCATTTGTATCACCACATAAGAATATTGTGTAGGTATTCTAATCTTTCGAACTATGCAGGAACAAGAAGCAATCCATAACATGGGTACGGCAAAGCCACGCATCATATAGGTACCTACTACAGCAGTACTTTACATTTTTGTAGCGAGATGTTTCAAGGATACATTGACTATTTAATTATGCTTGATTTTATACAACACGAAATTTTGGTTAATTGCGTAAGCACAGTGTAATAGAGGCAGTTTTGGCAAAACTAAAACACGTGTATCTAAGCAAAAATTGCAAAATTGAACCAGAATTTCAAATAACTATAAGGTCCATGCCGATCACGGCGAAAAATTGCGTAATTTCAATTAGCGCACTTTATCTGTTACAACATAGTGTAATGTCGTTCATTTCATCGAGTTAGTTTATGCTGCTGCATTTAACTATGGTTTCCAAGGTCCATATCTGCATAAAGATGTCAATATTTTGTCAATCACCAAAAGGCAATCACGACACTCGGGTATGTATATAGCTATCTCTTTTCCATTTATATTGCAATACTTAAAATTTATATCCAATCTACCATATCGCTGCAATTTTATGATTTCAAATCATAGAGGAAATTCTTGGTCTATTTTTCTGAAAATCAATTAATAAAGCTCTGTTCGCTTTTGAAAGAACTTACTTAATTACAATTTATGCATTCGCCTTCTAATTGAATCGCAGTTCGAATGCATTCTCATATTTTGTTATCCCAACTTAAGCACAATTGAATTTAAATTTGGGTTATGGTAAAACATTTCTTTACTCTAACCTTGGTCTAGTCTATTAAGAATGTTTAAGACGTAAATAACACAAATTTTAAATAATAGGTAAAAGTTGAACACTAGATTATAGGCGACTGTGGGGTTACCGCCCACACCCGTTTGGCGACTAATCGTATTTCACGAATGCTCCCAATTTAAGCTTCGAATGGTGGACTTTTCCACATTATTCACTGAACCAGAACTAGTTTGGCAGATATACACCTTTATGGAGCAAACACTTTGAGTCACAAATAACGCTACACAGTGAATATGAAACGCAATTGTATATTACCCTATACATTATTTTTATTACGCGATAATAGCCCATCAGGATCAACAATGCGAGTGCAGAAAGAACGATATCTACAATAAAATTTAGTTTTGTATTTTATATCCCGAAAACTGCCGAATCGATTGAGCACAAATTTACAGATAATCTTAGGTATTGACCCAGGAGTGCTCCTCTGAAGATCGGTCAAAATTGGACAAATTTCAATTGTATCTTTAACGTTCGTTAACTTTCTTCACTGGCTACTATTTCAAAGGTAAATTATTGATAGTGAAAAATGTATGTGCGATTTAGTGGGCCTGTGAATGCGGCTACATCACACAATCAGAGATGTGAACAAATTAGTTCTCTCTAAATGATGATCTGGACAAAATCTTGAAGTCAACTTGGTTGTAATTAATGCAAACAAGACACAGCTCACAACATTTTCTAGGAAAAATGCATCAACAGTTCTCAGATCCAAATGGATGACTATCCAATCCATCCCAAGAACTCAGTGCACTTTCTAGGAGTCACAGTCAATTCAGGAATCACATGGCAGGACTACATATCCTATACCGCAAGATCGGCGTCCGCTAAGTTGAGCTACTTATTTTAAGCAAAGAGGTACTTTAGCCCCAAGCAAATTCTCCTTCTCTACAAAGCACAGGTTAGACCAGGCCTCGATTATTGTTCCCATATATGGAGCTCGGCCCCAAAATATTCACTTAACCTACTTGACAGCATACAGAGACGAGTAGTTGGACTTATTGGAGACCCTACACTCACAACGAATCTACAACCGTTGGTGCACAGAAGACAAGTCGCTGAACTTTGCTTGTTCTATAGGTACTTCCATGGTAGATGTTCCGAGGAACTCAAAGACAATATCCCTCAAAATGCAACTTTTGGGAGCCCCACAAGTAGTAAATATATGTCATAACATAAACATTTGAAAAACGAAAAGCTATGATAAATTTACAGGGCACAATACAATTATTAGTACATTATCTATTTCGGTTGGAGGAATTTTGTACTAAATGTAGATATTTAGATTTAAAAAAACAGTAGTTATTACTGACATTTTCAACTACGTTTAAAATAATCCGTTCCGGGGTTGTCCATATTGTGGCCAGGAGCATATGCCTCGAAAGAGTAGCTATATCTGAAGGTATTCGAATAGAATAATACTGCTTACAGGTTTTATACAATTGTTTTTAATTCCTCAATTTTTGGAAAAGAAGAATTAAATTGTAAATATATAAATTTATATGTGTATGTATGTATGTATGTATTATGGAAATTCGTAATTTAGTAGATTACGACATTATTTTATAAGTATTACTACTAATGATACCCATTGTATTTGTAGACAACATTAAAAGAAATAAAGCTTATTTACCCTATTATAGTAGGAAATTAAAACGTGCGACTAGCAAACATCACGAATTTATTACAAAACTAAGATTTGCATCTATGCATTTCGGTCAAATAGGTTCCATTCGGTTTGTTGACACACAGTTATTGGCGGACTAGCAACCATCACATTGCACTGCTTTTTTTCATGCCTAACGGATAACACGATTTAAAATGCGGTTAAAGTACTTATCCTGTTTTTTCTTCCTTTTATCAGAAAGTTTCTAAACACCAGAGCTTAATAGTAAGCGGAACCGTAGATTTTAAATTTATTGAATGGCCGCCTCGAATAGCAATAGCATACGAGCGATGCCAACTCAAAATTGTGATTTAGAGCCAGAAATGTGATTTCAGGGCTAGACCAATCGACTTTAGTGTATATCTACACTGTTCTGACGTTTTTGGCGTACAAAATACAGAAAAACAGTTTTACAGCAATAATTAAATGTGTAATGCTTGAAAATATTAATTAAACACAGTGCTAAAAGGTCAATTTACAGTGCTAGATCGAATGAGAGAGTGCTAGAATTTCACAATTGGGCTAGGTTTGGCATCGCTACGGCTAAAGTAGCCTGGGTAGTGAACCTGAACATGCGAGTGCGACAAAACAAATATAACCTCAGTCTAACCGGCTGTCTTTCGATTTCGATTAATAACATTATGCACCAACGATTTGTTATAAAACTAACTGTGACCGCGACTTCGTACGCGCACACCACTGAAATAAACGACCAAAAGAAGTTAAGCTGACACTCAACGCTAATACATACCGTCTTTTTAAATGTTTGGGAAGATCTGAAACAACACATACATTTAATTTCTTACAGTTAAACAATTTTGAGCGGAAATTTACATTTCATTATGTAGGTACATATAGAATAAATGTCCCAACATTGGTGCTATTTTTTATTCTTACATTCTTAAAAGGCAACACAAAAAAATATTCGTAAAGTTTATTGTGTTATCTCCCTCTTACCCACTTCAATGTCAAAACAGTTAAATTTAATAAAAAGGTCTATACCTGGCTTCTCATAACCTTTCATTTGTGGGGTTTTATTTTTGGGATGAATTGAAGGGACCGACAATTGTACCTATGATGCCGAGTCCGGACCACGGCTGAATTGAGAAGCTTTTTGATGACAGCTGTGTAGGGTGGGCCATCTAGCCGAGGAAAGTCCGTATCATATCTCCACTTGCTTGAACGACGTTGGGAAATATTGAAAACTTATTTCCAAATAGTGCGTTTTTTGTCTTAGCCCAAATGAAGCAGCCACCGCGCCTGCTGTACGCGGCTATACGTTAACAACCAAAATTGCCGCATCTGGGGCTCGGAAAACCCACACGTTATTGTCGAGAAGCTAATGCATCCACAGAGAGTGACGGTTTGGTGCGGATTGTGGAGTGGTGGCATCAGAGGTCCATTTTTCTTCGAAAATGAGGTGGGCGTTACAGACCCATGTTAACCGACTTTTTTTTACTGAAATTCAAGTCATGGATTTGGAGGATCTCTGGTTCATGGAGCTCCATGGCACACAGCCCATGCCACAATATATCTTTTGCGCACCGAATTCCCAAATCGTGTTATCCGTCTTGGCGATGTCAATTGGCCGCCTCGGAGCTGCGATTTAACCCCTTTGAACTTACCGATATTATGCCAACAATCCGAAAACAATTCAAGCACTTAAGGCCAATATCATCCAAGCAATCCGTGAGCTACAGCCCGAAACGAGGTCTTGGAAAATTGGAGTGACAGAATGCCAATGCGCTACTGCTAAGCCAGCCGAGGCAGCCACTTGAACGACAACGTTGACGTTGTGTTCCATAATTAATGGGAATGTTTGCTCTTACTAATAAAACCATAATATATAGGAAAATTTTAATTTTGTTCATTTTATTATTTATATAAAGAAACTTGTATTTGGCCCACCCTTTACTCTCGGATGTTTGTCAGACGTTCGTGAGAGGTGGCGTAGTGGAGATGATAACTTGCGTATTGTGTTTTTCCGGGGATCGAACCTGGGACCTCTCGCAGAGTTGGTCCACCACACTAACCACTAAGCTAAAACTGGAAGGAGCGAATAGTTCAATATTACACCAGAAATGATAATTGAAAGATTTCTTAGTACAGTTATCTATACTCTCGGATGTTGCTCAGACTGAATATCTTGGCGAAAACCTTTAGGTGTAATGCACGGAGGTCACTGGGCTCAATAGCCAGCACAATAACCACTGTACTGTGTCACTGGGGCCACATCAGCACGATGAAAAACGAATCCTGTCGCACGGCACGGCCATACTGTCTTAACGTACATATTTATGTGAGCTTTTCACACCTTTTCTAATAATATGTAGTAGATACAATATTTTCTTGTGCTGGTCTGAGAGTAAAAGACTCTGATTTACTTTTCACCCGTCAGATGTTTGCTTACAGAGGACATACTGGTTATTATACACAGGTTAGGGAGCTGCCTCTCATGTAAATCTTGGAATCTCCTTAATTTTAAGCTACGGCGGGAATGCAGCATGAAACTGCTAAAACTGTTGTACCACATAGATTATGGAATACACTCCTGAAATTACCAATCCTTTGCTTCCGCCAGATGTTGTTTATCTTAAGCAACGCACATCAATCAGGTGAAACTACATAATATTCGATAGTTTTGCCCAAAAGGTAGTAAAGCTACGCATATACCCGTGAGCGCCTTTAAGTCGCCTGTTAAAAGTAGTGTATAAAAAAGGAAATGATTACCGCAGTCCGCTGAAATTGCCTTTATGGTAAAACATTATCTTGCCATGATTTCCAGGTGTTAGTCTGTGATTATTGAATGTTCGAATAAAAATTGGCTATAGAAAGTTAATTGACTTAACGCGGTTGAATTTTTAATTCGAGAGTTTTAAAAGTGCGTACAAAAGACACGATGGAATAGCCTCATCTTTCCAAATCCTCGTAGTAGGCGCATAAGCTACACACTAGTATGCTACTCGTACTTATACACAACAATGCTTACACTCAGTTATCTTTAAGCTAAATTAATGTTTTTATGCATTGATCAGCCAATTGAAACCGACAATAAAAATTATCGAAAAACATAACGAAGCGAGTCTTAGCCCCTAATTAAGTCAATTGCAATTAAAACATATTCCCATAAGATGAGATGCATAATCGCATTTCCAATAATCTAATTAAAACACCAGACGGCAAAATATTATATAACGAACGAAATTATGCAATATTTACACGGAGCTGGGCACATGGTAGCCGCTGCGCCGCATGCTATTGAGTACCTACGTCATTTCAATGCATTTTTATGGATCTAGCGTTAGTGGGGGTTGCGGCGGCAAAATCATCAGCAAACAATAACAATGAAAGGATTTTAGTTATTACTTAGTCAATTGACTGGTTAATTGCTTCTTGAGTGCTGCTGGTGAAGTAAGGTATTCAACACTGACTTGTGCATGGCAAATGTTGAAAATTGCACGCTCGACTGTGGGTGATGATCGATGGAAACTCGGTGCTACACTTTCGTTCACTTGCTAACGATGGTTTTAATTATTCTGTTCGTTAGTAACTTGCGATCTGAACTGCATTTTGTCCAGGAAGCGTAATGTGTCTCGCATTTTTTGTTTGTCTGTGCCTGCATGTTATTGCTGAACAAGCTTACCTATTATGGATAAACGACTGCGTTAGTAGTGCACGCTCTGCAGAGACGCAGAGTCGAATCTACCCATGTGACACATGAGCTAGTTAAGTCAATGGCTCAATTACTATTGACGGCGATGCAATTAACACAGCGGTTAATCTGTGATGTGGCTATTTACAGAAGCCTCTGATTTACGTTAATTGCCATTTTAAACACTGAACCTGAACAAAGCTTTTTAGTAGGTACTATTTTATGGGCTTGGTGTATTTCACATTTCGTTGTTCGCTCAAAAAAATGCGGCTTTGTGAGGCTAAGGTATTAACATTTTGTGCAATGGATATCTGCAAACTACAATATACCGCCAGCTTCTGGCGCCTACCCGAATTTTTAACAGAAATCCTCTCACTCTCGCTCTCGATTTTCTTCTCGTTGTATTTGTATACCTACGTGTGAAAGGTAAAAGGATGACCGCATTGCGTAATTAAAACCTTTAGATCTACGATGATTATGGTGACCAATGTAAATAATTCTGGTACTTGTAACCAAATTGCATGCTGATGGCTGGCGGTTTCCTGACGCCTGATGGGTACCGTAACCGTATAAATCATGCTCAAAGTAGCATCAGGTGTGTAGTGTAGCATGTATAGCGCCGTCATATTGGAACTTTACATATATTTCGTCCAATTTGGTTCAAAAGAAATTGGTTTTCATCTATTACTAGCGCTCTTAGTTAATGGGGATGATGGCGCGGAGTCGAATCAGTGACTGTTGATCTGGGTTTGGTTGTTCTGCCGCATTAGTTTATCACATAAATTTCAAACCAACTGCATGCATTGCTTTGAAGATTCTGCCGGAGTCTGTGCTTTCGGTCTCAACTTTCAGTCTCAACAATATTTTCTGCCACCTCCATCTGGTGGGTGGCTCTGGCTCCGCCGAAAGATCATTACCGATGCTTTCCATGGTGCATGTATGTGGAGGTATCAGGGCAGCTTCTCCACCAATACCTATATTACCTGCAATGCAACTATATCTAGAATTCGTTTCTCAGCTTTAGTGTTGCCGAATTGAATATTGGATATGACGCACTTTCGTAAAAACAAGCTTAAGCTGATTTAACGAAATTTGGAATATTCTTTAGTTCTTTTCAACATTAGGTTTTTGAAGACTAAATTTTTACTTTCAAAAGTTTTTTGAATATAAAAAATGAATATGTGTAAAAAATCCCACAACCGGATTCTAACAACTTCACATTTAAAGAACATTTTATTTTTAGGTGTCTTCAAGAAATTTTAAAACGTCGGTACTAATGTTTTCAATAGATTTATTATAGCTTAATACATCCTTTTATAATAATTCACTAATTAAACAAATCATTTCCCTTTCATTTATCATCATCAATATGTTATACATTTGAGTTTTTGAAACAACACATTTTAAATAACTTTTTCTTACGGTGGCCCTTATTTAGTCCCTTTGTACTTCTTATTATTTTTGCTTATCCTATAATTGGTGGAGAAGAAAACAGTTAAACAAACGATTATACTATAGATTAGCTCTGAACACACAATGGGATACAAATTTGTTAAATGGGAGCCTTGAATTAAATTTTTTTTTGAAAAACTAGTCATAAGAAAAGTGAGTAAACATAAGCATGCGAGTTCTCTTTCTGGGAGCACGGATAGTCACATCAAATGAGAACAGACAACGAATACAATTTTTACAATGGCTTGAATAAGGAAAACTCAAATAAGGGAATAAAAAAATATCAGCTAAGGATGCACTGAATCGAGGGAACAATCGATTAACATGCCATCTCGACGGGGGATAATATGACAATCTACGCGTTAAATATAACTCATAGCAGTTTTTACCTTGCATGACGGTCATGAATTCTGTAAAAGAAAATTTAATTAATTTGGTAAAATATAAAATCTAATGTGTGCATTTTCTGACAAACCATCGAAATCCACAGTGCCCGAGCCATCAGCGTCAATTTCTTCAATGATCATGTCCAACTCATTGTTTGATAGCTTATCGTCTAACTCATGAAGAATGTCGCGAAGTACTTGAACGGTTAAATAACCTTTACCCTCCTTGTCGTATACTCTAAAGGCTTCTTTCAGTTCCCTAGCCACAGCTTCAGCGTCCTCTTCCACTTCAACAAAGCGAGCCGCCAGCGCACAAAACTGACTGAAATTCAGTTTTCCAGTATTGGACTTGTCCTGTTCTTTGATAAGATTTTTGATGGTCTTGTCGTCGAGTTTTTGGCCCAACATTTCGAGGATGGTTTGGATATTGCTGGTTTCGATGAAACCTTCATTATCCTGATCGAAAGCCTTGAAGGCATTTCGTAAAACTATTTTAGAAATTGAAAGGATTTTAATAGATATAGCATTTAATATTAATTTAATTTAATTACTTCGCAGTTGTTCTTTGTCGTATTCTTGGTCACTCTGCAATAAGATAATGGACATTGTTAAAATGTAACTATATTATGAAGGGGATATTAGTATGTATAGACAATACTCCTGGATTGTGCACTTTGTTTTAGATGAACTTAGCGGGTTGGTGATGAAATCTCCTTTTTCAAAATCCCTTTTCCAAAATCCCCTGTTCCATAATGCCCTGTGCTGGAATCCCTAACTCCAAAAGACCCTGAGAGAAAATCCCCACGGGACAAAATCTCCCATTCTTAGATTTGGTGTTATTATTTATTAATTCTGTCTCGCGACAGAAGTGAGATACTTATGCAACCCCCCTGCTTGTAGTCTCTGTAGGATTTGTAGAAGGTGGGAGGTTGGGTATGTGCACATTTTATATTATGTCTTTGCTTAATTATACTGCCAAAACTATACGCGTTTAAAAACGAATAAATTCTAAATTGTGCGAACAGGGGAATTTAATGAGGGATTTAATAAGTATGCTTGTAGGTGGGAGATTTTGGCATAGGGGATTTCGTCCCGAGAGATATTGGAAAAAGAGATAAAAAGAAAAATGAGAGATTATGTCCAATAAGGGATTTTGGAAAAGGAGATAACGTAGGGATCCCGAACTTAGCTTCTGATAAAACAAAAAAGCAAATGCTAAAACAAATGAAATACATAATCTGAAATGTTTAAATATCATCAGATATAGCCAAAGTACGTAATAACCCTAAATCTAAAAGTATACAATAAATTCATTAAAGTATGTACATAGTGTATCTATATTATAAGTAGCGTTTATTCGAGGCTTCGCTCCGGTTATAGAAGTACCTACATATTGTGTGCTTTTTTACCAGCTCCATAGCATAATCCCCATGCACAAAATAATGCCTCTTTTTCCGTCGCTAATAACTCGGGCTCCCAGCAAAATTTCCAAAATTTGGGAAATCGATTTTCTTAATTTCTTATTATACAAAAACCGAGTTTGAAACCGATTTTACAACGATTTATAATATACTTTAACTCCCATTTTGAAGCTCGAATTTCCCCAAATCGCTTCTTAGTGCTTACTTTGGCCATAAAATGATTTTGTAGAGTCCGCTTTCTAGCTCTTACCATTTCGGCTGGGCGTTGATCACCAATCCCGAATAACTCAGGACAAACTGTTCTGTTATATATATGAAATATAATGTTATGTTTATGTATAATAGGTCATTTTTCCCAGTATGTATTCACAATAATGTACACAGATAGATAGAAATACAATGATAATTTATTTCAATGGTGGTTATAAAAACAATATTTTGATCTTCAAAAATGTACTCCTTGCAAATGAAAATAATCAAGACATGGATGTAGTGTAGTTAATAACTACAAGACAGCAGTAGGAACTTCACAGGAGAGAGCAGTGATAGCCAAAAATATAAGGCATCTTGACTACATACCATTCATTGTTAATTCGTTGATTCAGTTAAGGGAAGGCTTAAAAAGGTTTACGTTAGAGCAAAACAAAAACTGATATTAAATGCACCAGACCTTTCTTTGTTAATTTTTTTTTTTTGAAGTTTAACAAAATAAAACTTCGAAATGCTACTAATGCATAACTGTCACGTTCACAACTTAACGCATTAATGACATAGTGTGCTGATTCGTGGTTAGCTTCCTATCCTGAATATTCGGACGTAAGTGTCACTTTTAGAAGTGCAAGCATGTTAATGTAAAATGTTTCAGTGAACCGTAACTTATTATGCGTATTTGCACAGTTACAATTTATGACCGGTATGGGAGCTACACTGCTTTAACAAGGAGATAGATAGTAGCAACTATAACCAATATTTTGTTGTTTATCGAAACTAACCACTATACTGAGCATAGCCGAAGGCTGCTGAAATTACTATATACTCTATCATCGAGTTTGTACCAAAGCTACAATTTCCAATTTGCAACATCGCCATCAAACCAACCAGGGATTAACTTTCCAGACGATAATTCCATTGTGAACGCAGTAATTTTAGTTAAATATAGGACAGGAAAATATGTCTCGAAAAAGTCAATTAGGTTTAAGTGTTTAGCATACTATTAACAATATTTTGTGTACTATATACGGATTCTCAGATTTGACTTTATGATATGTGTATTGGCTCATCAATGTTAGGGACGCCTTACCTACTTGATACAAAAATGGAATATATTAGTAGCTTTGATGGAAGTGAAGATCGAATTACCGAATTGCAAAAACCCAATTCTTTTTATAAACCAATCGATTTTTTCTTTGTCTAGGATTACATGCTAAAATTATTCAAATACGATTATTTAATTTCCTATGTATATGTGTACCTGTACAGTGTACATACATAATAACGAATTAACGACAACTATAACACTGGGTGGACGTGGACCTGCAAGCCCTTCGAATAATAAAATAACCGAAATGCTTGGTGAAATTTTTTCAAAATTACTCATAGGCATTTCTTGCTATTGTAACGTTCAGCCTAATTTATAAATAATATTTAATAACGGATTACGAATGTTTGGTCCATTTTCCTCACAAAGGATACACTTCATCTATCAATCTAAAATTCTTGGCAATCATTCAATAATTAATGTGATTTTAATATGTTAATAAATTAATGTCATTGAGATCTCGTAAAGCAATGTAAATTGCAAAATATCTACAATAAAAATATCTTTGCACTGTAATTTTGCAAGTTCGACAGGCCACCAATTGGAGGAGCAAAAATTCATTGCGTAACATGGGTTTAGATTTTCTTTTCCAATTTTGCTGATGGCTATATTCTTGAAATTGTATGTTTCGTAAAACTGTAATGCATTTGAATTTTTAAGAACATGTTTATTTTTTAAATCGATATTGTAAAATCTTCTATTTTATTTATTTATTAGTTATGGCAAGATGGAAGAATATTGTTTAGCAGTGTAATTGAGATTTATATATTTTTTTTTTTAATATCCTGTTTTCCAATACCATTTTATGTGAATTTCCTGTTATTCAATCCGACACTGGGGACACTGGAAAAGGAGTTATTTTCGTTTATATAACCGCTCGCACGTTATTCCTTTTCAAATCAAAACGGAGCTTGATCACCGAACGGAACGTGTTGACCGCACCGAATTTCTGTAATCACTCAAGACTTGATCTGTATCGACGATAAAAAATTACCTTCTAATCGATGTCTAAATTTAAACCAACAATATAAAAAAAAAGCTGAGAGAAAACAATGTTTTTTTTACGCGGTGTATTTTTACTGAATTAAACAAGACAATTTTAAAGAACGTTTGGGTCGTCTATGTCAGTTGGCGTTTTATCAGATAGGCGAATTGAATTGAGCCTGTTTTGTTTCTTTTTTTGTTAATGAATCGTACAATACAAAAACTACTATCTAAACGCCACCAAGAGTAACGTTCGTTTTCTGCCTCGTCGTTGAACCGAATCGATACCGAAATTAAATTTGGAATTTTGTTCACCACACACTCACAATATAGAAGTAAAAATCCACTTTCCACCACCAACAGTACGTTGTCGGTATATTCAGTTCGTATTGCAGAATCGATCTAGCATAAAAGGCATCTCTTATACACCCCCTCCCGGCAAAGCACTAAATTAGTTTTTGTACAATTCAAAATGTAAGTATGTACTCGCACTCGGTGGTAGTCGTTGTAGCCGCAACAAACATGTTGAAGCAACAAATTGTGGGAAGAAATACGTAGAAAATAATGAGTCAATTCATAGTCACAGAATAATAAAACCGTGAAGTGGATCGATTTTGATCGTGATCGTGATAGGTTTGGGGCGCGACGACACTACGCAGCAACAGCCATTCAAAAAGTCTTAGTAGATCGATTGGCGATCACTTGACCATTTTGAACCATAGTCCCTCAATGTGTCAATAGGTATCTACAAGCCATTGGCGGTCGACCTAATGGTTTATTTAGAAACACATTTTTTGTAGTTACAAAAGGAATGAATTGGGTACGGATAAGTACCTCTCGGTGATCATTTATTTTTAGATATAAAAAAACATCAGCGATGTGACGATTGCAATGTATAAATCTGTCCTTTTTGGATCTGTCGAATGTCTACACCGATGTGCGTGTACCTTGATACAATGTGTGTAATTAATATTGTGTC
The DNA here is from genome assembly GCA_949372485.1 of Cheilosia soror. Taxonomy (NCBI): domain Eukaryota; kingdom Metazoa; phylum Arthropoda; class Insecta; order Diptera; family Syrphidae; genus Cheilosia; species Cheilosia soror. Next base: position 72,565,041 of record OX443564.1, on the reverse strand, counting down.
CTAATTAATCTTAAACATTGTACAAGGGTGGAGTGCCTTAATATGTACTACGATAAATTCGATGTTTGCTGAGGAAAGTTTACATTTTAGTTTCCAAATTCAAAGTATGGCACTTAATAGATTTTGTATATTAAGCACTTAGATTCCATATTTGTAGATATGAATATTATACGATTAGAAAACTTATTTATTAAAGGCTTTGCCCATCTCTTGCGATCATAAAAAAAACATTCGAAAGTACAAATGTCCTGTGAATTTAGTCTTTCGGATATAACATGTAATTGGAAGCGAGGAGTAACAATGATTCTTGCTAGTTTGAAAATTTTGTCGAATTTCAGTCCATGATTTATTGTTTGAGAGAATAACATTAACAGAAACTCGTAGACACAGTCACTTTGGTAGGAGTGATAGCTAATTCGAACTACACCAGTAATTCATCATCAGACTCCTTTTAAATGATTGTTCTTGATTAGTTTTGAATTATGGCAGTCAATTGTCGGTGTACAATCTACTTGGGAACACATTTCTGCTTTCCCCTGTCAGGAAATGAACATACATATTTCATTTCGATTTGTCAATTGTTTGTTCCAACTCTTACCTATGGTCATGAGGTTTGGGCAATGACCGAAAGAATAAGATCGCGAATACAAGCTGCCGAAATGCGATTCCTCTGGCATTAGAAATACCCGAATACGTGAGGAACTCAATGTCGAGCAGCTACTTCTCCGGACGGAGCAATCCATGCTTCGGTGGTTTGGTCATGTTAAACGCATGTCCCCGACCAGGATTCCATGACGTGCTATGAAATCCGTACCATCAGGCAGGCGCCCTATAGGTAGACCTAGGATGAGATGGTTAGATCAAGTCAATAATCCTAGCCGTATGGGGATTGCCCTCGAGAGCTTTGGAGGGTCCACTTAAGCAACCCACACCCGCGACCCACTTAATGGACAAGCGGTCCATTGAAAATGAATGAATGAATGAATGAATTTGTCAATTGACCAAGTGACTACCACTTGAGCCAACTGAACGACAAGTACAAGTCCGCCAACTGGTTATTAGAACGGGGGAGAAGACCAACCTATGTGCGTTGTTGTTGTTACGAGGTGTATTTGTTTATTGCCGTTCTCTCGGGTTTTCTTCGCCTCTTCAGAATCTTCAATTTATGAACATCAAACTCAAAGTTAAAACGCAACACAAGAGTGGTTGCTAGAATCTATCCTTACAAAGGGACGGAGTATATGGAGTATATTTCGACAAATGTTTTGTTTAATTTTAAGCATTAAAGGAGGTCGGTTAGGCCGGAGTCATTTGCTGGACGAAATACCGCATCCGTGAACGAGTACTACGTGCTGAAAATTGTATTTTTTGGATATAGAATACACATAGATAATTCTCGCTCGCTATCGGCACCAGGTCGATATCGTTGAACTCGTGTTGTTAGTTATTAACCGTTTTCATCGAAACATACTATACGTACTTAAATAGTGACAAATATTACCGGTAAAATTAATTATTATTTATTTAGTCTAGCAAATATTTGTCATCTTTTGGTATAGAGCCAATGCTTCTGCGCTAAGTCCGACGTAGACCTATAGGCCTTAAAAAATACACCTCTGCAGTTTGCAGCGTTGTGGATTCAAAGTTGATTCCTCTATTGCATTTTTTTTTCCGCTTTAAGCACACTTCGCGTCGGCGCAGTAGCGCAGTGGTTAGTGTGTTGGACTACTGTGCGAGGGATCCCAGGTTCGATCCCCGGAAAAACCCAAATTACATCTTAAAGTTTTTTCTACTGCGCCACCTCTCGCGAACGTCTGACAAACATCCGAGAGTATGCCTGTCATGAAAAAGCTTCTCAATTGAGCCGTTCGGACTCGGCATAAAATTGTAGGTCCCTTCCATTCGTCCCAAAAATAGAAACTCTCACAAAACGAATGGTTGCGAGAAGCTAGGCCCTGGGTGTCACCCGCCTGTTGCGCCACCTATTTATTTATTTTTTTTTAAGCACACTTCGCACCGGGGCGCTACTTACAATCCGTCTACATGTGCTCTCCATTTTAGATGACTTTGTTCTAATCGCCGCGCCGTATACCGCACATCCCGTAGATTTCGATAATAGATCTCGTTTTCCAAACCCAAACTCCGTCGACCGTCAGGTTTTATTTATCAAATCACATATGACAGTGCTTCATATTGCCGGAATTAAGTTTTTTATATGACTTGGTTAGGTCCCATAGGTTAGCCTTGGTTTAACAAGCAGTTTATGGACTATATCAATTCAAACACACATGCCAACTTACACAGAACCCCTAAACTCTTAACGTTTTGTCTTAAACTTGTATATTCAAATATGTTGCAATTGTGAACTCGTAAAATACCTTGCATAGACATTCTAAAAACAGTCCTACGCCACTGTCCAATGCATTTTCATCTTCTTCCCCAAGATTCTCATCAATCAACACTACTTGTCGAGCACATTTAAATGTCCACCAGTACGAGATGGAAATAATTTGCAGGTTTACAGATTCTCTGCATGAATTTAATAAATGCAAAAACAAAGACAAGTTTTGCTATGCGAGTACCTATGTTAAGAAGAAGTGCACCGCAAAACAATTCCTACCTACGGCCCACTACCAATGGCTATGGTGCCAACTCTTAATGAAAGTGTTCGCATAATTCAGCAAAAATTTGGCCGTCGCGAATTATTACTATTAATATTTTTTTTTGTTGATTAGGTCACATTCATAGATCATAGCAAATATCGAGCGGCATAGTGTAATCCTGTTGGCGAATGCACGCAGTGCATTCTCAGCTATTCTCGGCAGGTTCGCACATAGAAAAATTGTAAGATCAATGTGCCATAGCAGTACCTATACACTTGATTAGTGGTGCACATCTATTTTCAGTTTAGTTCCACTAATCGAGCGACCTGTTCCTATTTTGAGAATTTTGAAATATCAAAGGGACACGTCATTAGTAATTTATTAATTGGGTAGAAAGAGGAATGATGACCAAAGGCGGTCTAAATAGGCATGGAGAAATTGCCGATTGGACATTGGACAAATGTTTATATCGTAGATATAAGTCTCGTTCATTCCTGATTATTTAATGTCTGTTCAGAATGGCTTAGTTTAAAGTTTATATGTACTGGATATCAAGCTTTAGAAATATGATGGATTGAGTTTGAATTAAAAGTACTATGGCGATGCAATTTTGTACCCAACCTTTCTTTATTAGCTTAAAACAGTTAGATAATGCAGTAAGTATGGGTAGCTGTCACCAATTTTTTTTGTTGCGCCAATGGATGTGGTAATCTTCTAAAGATGCGGTAGCCCGTGCTATCAACATGCACAATTCGCCCACAGGGGTGGGCCTAAACGTACTAATCCATACCCTACGTCCGTAAACCACTCTCCCCGCGGGACTGCCGTTAAGTATTACATCGCGGGGCTGGTTAGCTAAATCCTCTGGGTCTGTCATCTGTTGCAGTCCCTGTTTGTTCTTTTTGACCTTGATGGTGGGGATCAGTTTGTGGGTCCATCTGCCTTTTGCCGTGTTACTCCACCTGGCTTGACTAAGTTTATACATGTATATCTATATGTACCATTTCTATAAATCATCATTCTCGTATATTGATAAACTATAAAGTAGCTATCACGCTATGCAATGGTTGACTATGCGAAAAAATAAAAATAGTGCCGTATCATTACCTTGATGCCGCTACTCCACCCAAATTCAAAACATTGTTAGATATAGCCATAAAAAACATTAACCCAATTTGCGGTTGCATTTTCTCAACGTTCCAATTGAATGGGGGCAAGAGAAAAGCTGAACCCAAAAATTAGTATGTGCCACTCCTCTTAATCAACACTCCTTCTCTTAAACCAACAATCAAATATATTCGGAACTGCCCTGGCTAAAAACCACATGTTAATGGCGGATAATCTAAATTAATTTAATTAAAAATATTCGCTGGTTTCAATGAAAAGAAAACAGAAAACGTGCTTTATTTTATTTCGTTACGATTATTTCGCAATAAGGTGGGTACTTTTTGTGTACATCGCCTAAATGGATTAATTACATTTTTTAAACCATAGAAAAATATGCTTTTCTCTAACAAGTTACTATTTAAATTAGTGTAACATTATTATTATTTTTAAAAAGGAGTAGGTTGTAATACGACTTTTTGTCCTGCTTACATATTGCCAAAGCGTGTTCCTCATTAGAGTTCTTCTCACATTAAAATTCATTTTGAAACCATTTCTGAGCGTTGCCGAAGTGGCACAATTGTGCCATTTTGGCACCCTACAGTCCGATTGGCACCTTGGCACCTTCAGTTGTCATTTGGCACCTTATGAGCTTGATACATTTTAATACATAATATTTAAAAAAAAGCATTTCTTAAAATGTTTAAAATTAGTTGAGAGTGCAAGTCATTTTCTCTTTCATCTGCGAACACTTATTTCATATTCACTGAACTGAATTTTTTTCCAAGTAGTGAAACATACATATCGTGTGTGTGTACGTGTACGAATTCATACACAATAATCGTAGTGATACTAATGCGAAATTATGTTTCTTGTGTTTTTAAATATCTCTCTGCCGTTGAAGGGCTGGTGGCACCCAGTTGGCACCTTTGGTTACCGTCAATGGCACCTAAGACATTTTTTTTGCGGCAACGCTTTCTGAGGGTCTCCTCCTCCTTGGTGGAAGAAATATATAGAAATATCTCTAATCGTTTCCTTTATGAATCTAAGTATGGGCTGGCTCTAGTGACGGTATTTAATCATCTGATATTGCCAAAATAAGTACCTAAAGTGAAACGGGTAACAAATTTGTTATAACAGTCAGTATGCTGCCGTTATAAAATACAAGAAAAACAGAATATTTACTGTTTATTTTGCAAAGAGAACAAGAGATTCTGAATATGCAGGTATCGGAAAACTTCTGCACTGGGTGAAGAGTTAATTAAATCAGTTACCGAAGAGGTGAGCCAAAATATAAGTTCTGTCATTACCGATCAATGCAATCTACAGAGCTGAGTGTTATACGTGTAAGCTTTCAGTTAAGGGATATTTTTTCAGCTATAAGTATACGTTCGAGTATACCAGATGATTAAAAGAAACTGCAGGTACCTAATACTTAATTCTTAAACTACGGCAATATGCTTAGAGTTTTGGGCACTTACGTGTACGAACATTAGCGGATCAAATTAGATTCGAATTATTTCATATTTTAGAATACCGAGTGTGGCCCAAAAAAGGTCATTTCGCGATATAGCCCAACCGGACAACTGTAAAAAGTCCTGTCATAAAATTTCATTCGGTTAGGACTTTAGGTTTATTCGTTTAAAGGCCATCGTGTTTTCAGCAGAGAGACGGACATGGCTAAATCGATTCAGAATTTGATCCAGATTCAGACGGAATAGGTATATGTACGGTGGCGATAACTATAGGATGAGGCAATACATACATTTTGCTCCAAGCGACATATTCTCTTGCAAAATTCATTCGATGCTCCTTTGTGTACTTGCCTCAAAACAGGTTTCTTTTTAAGTTTTTTTCTCTGTATAGTACCACTTTTTCGTATTATCCTGTTGGCCCTTATTTTAGTCGATGGTAGAGTAGAATTTGAGGCAAGCCGTAGAATTAACCGCTTTTTTTTCGCCATGTTATCGCTTCTGCCGTGCGTGCCTTTTGATTTTCCCATAGTGTTGTGGATCCGCAAGATAACTGTCTTACTTCTGTTTAGCCTCCTTGCAATTTCTCAGCCTGAAAGTCCTAACTCCTTGAAAGCATTTATTTTTCCCCTTTCTGTCGCTGTCAAAGTCTTTCCAGAACCCTTTTTTTTAAACTAAATGAAAAAAGCTCCTTTCGACGCTTTTTTAAATATTCTTAATAAAACTTTGAAAAAGATCGCTCCTGCAACGAAATATCCTTATACGCTTTTCAAGTACATAGTTCATTGTGTAATTTTTGGAAATTACAGCTGTCGTTTCTTATTTACCCTTTAATTTTATGACTTATTGTTGGGAAAAGTTTCTGGTTACAAAATTTCCAACAGTTATAAGAGGAGAAAATCGAAATGGGCTTATACTAGTTATCTGCAGTGTATATATTTTATGGGGTCTCCGGTGACTCCTTTTTGGTGTTAGAAATGTAATGCCAATGTATTTAATGAACGAGTGCCAAAGCCAATATTGTTCGTGATTGTTAACACGCACGCATGACTTACCAGCGATAAATTTATGAAATAAATTTAGTAAGTAAATGTAGTACTATTTATTAAAATTAAGGTGTTTTTTAATACGCTTCTAGAAACTAATTCTTAATAAGCGTTCACTTTTATTTAATAATTTTATAAAACAACAACCGCTTTTTCTAAAATTGTTAACGAAATTACATCTTTATTTTACTATAGGCACTTTTTACAAAGATTAATACATATATACTTTTTGTAATACATTGTATTCACTTTAATTTATTTAAAAAGAAGTGAAGCACAAATAAAAGAAATCATACATTCGTCTCTTGTTTTTAAGAATATGTGTCTGATTGTCTTTTAATTGAAATTGTACATATACATAGGTATTTTTATTTATGTTAAAATATTTTCGTTTTTCAATGGACTAGAATTTACTCATTATACCACTTAAAAAATTTAAGCAACGAAAAAAAAAAAAAACCACAAGTAATCAAAACATTTAAATTTTAAATACATACATAGCTATAGGATCAATTCTATATATGGCAATATGTATACATTAGCATAATGGTTATAATGACAGCGCGCAAAAAAAGGAGTGTTTGCTTGACATTGAATTGTCACTTTAACAGGTTTTTTGATTGATTCATGTCGGCTTTTTCTTTCAACCAAGAAACACGTGAATCTAAAAGGTCAAACAATACTTGTTGGGTATTGAACATTTATGGTCGATTATAATAATAATGCTTAGAGTGTAAACCGTATTTCAAATTTTCAATTCATACTGTTGCGGTCGTCCTGAATTCTTATTCACACGTCCATTTTGGGGTTGCCGTGAACGTAATGTAATGTTTGTAATGTTATGTATATGCACTTGTACGTAACTGATTTCTTTGGTGATGTTGATTATTGTTTGGCTGTATAAGGCTGTGTGAAGGTGTTACTCGTTTTCTTTGGATACATCTAATCATCTCCGCCTGTCATCACTTCCATGAATTCTATAACATGAATACAAACAAAAATTGAATTTTAGAAATTTTTAACTAAAATTATTCAAATATATACCATCAAAGTCTACAGTGCCGGAACCATCGGAATCGATTTCTTCAATCATCATGTCAAGATCGTCATTTGTGAGCTTGTCGTCAAGTTCACGCAAAATTTCGCGTAATACTCCAGTGGTAATGTAACCATTTCCTTCTTTGTCGTACAAACGGAAGGCTTCCTTTAACTCGGCTTGCATAGCTTCAGCATCTTCTTCAACAAGAAAGCGGGCGGCCAAGGTGGTGAATTCCTCAAACTCAATTTGGCCTGAACCATCTTCGTCAACCTCAGCGATAATTTCGGCTAACACGTTGTCGTCTAATTGGTGACCCAGCATACTCAGAATAGTGCCCACCATGGTTGCCTCAATGTATCCATTCTTTTGGGGATCGAATGCATTGAAAGCATTTTTAAGCACTGTGAATAATAGCAATTCCAAAATGTTATACAAAATTTGTTAAAAATACGTTGTTGGTAGTAGAATATCACTAGAATTATTTAAAAGAGTGATATTCTTATTAGTACCAACTACTCAAAATATCATACCTATATGTCCTGCTCAAAGGCGTATGTATAATATACATATAATGATTTTAAGAGCTATTTAAATCTGCGAGCTTAGTTTTGTCCCCTGCAATATATTTTTTCTACCTACCCCCTTCCAGTAATAGTTACATACTCATATACTGAGCAGTTTTTCGATTTCATTTAATGTTATCAGTTAAGTTAGGCCTTCCGCCCACCGCTCGGATCGTTATCGTAGAGTCATCGTCACGTCATGAATTTGACGTGAAGCTACAATAACGATACGGCCATATACAACATCTGTCTTATCGATAACATAATCGGTTGAATTTTAGCACCACCTTCAACAACCTCTACAGTTCTTATACTCAAAAGCCTTGTAAGGTGTAAGAGTTAAAAATATTTGAGTCGGCAGTTGCAATTTTTTGTCGATACCTGCGGGTCATTTGAATATGGGCAAAGTATCTAGGAATTAAATTACGTTATATCTTTCGGTACTTAGCTTTCTACGATCAAAATTGCCTTTATGGAATATTTTGCGGAAAGATCTTGGTTTGCGTACTTAGAAAATCCAACTCGTGCAAGAATTGAAGACACAGGATCAGCTAGCGAGGCGTAGATTCGGTGAATGGGTCCAAAACAAGATTGCCGTTGATTCCAATTTTCATAAGCGAATTTTGTTTAGGGAACCAGTTTCTCGCTTTTTCTCGCTTACCAGCTTCCGTACTAGCCAGTGTGATTTTAGCCGGTGATAGTCATAGTAAACTTCGCGCTGGGTTTTTCTTCAGTCATGCCCTAAATCGATTGCTTCAAAAAAATAAAATTTCAATATTAAAGCATTATCCATAGAAACTATTTTAATATTTCCGTATATGACAAAAGAACCTTGAATACACCGAACGAGTATATCGAAAAATCAAAAAAGCTGGTTACCGGCGTTAACAAGAATTAAAAATTCATTCTGGTAAAAGCTGGTTAACTCTTGTTAAAGCCATAAGCGGGTTCACTATGGACGCGCCCATTCATCTCCAGCTTTATTTTTAACCAGCGTAAACCAGCGGCTGGAAAGCGATAAAGCGAGAAACTGGTTCACTATGGACGTACCCTTAGCGATGAAGCTCACTTTTGGTGGAATGGATACGTCAATAAACCAAACTGCCGTATTTAGAGTGATGATAATCTTCAAGTGTATGTTGAGACACCGTTATATACACAAAAACTGACTGCTTGGTGTGGTTTATGGGTCGGTGGAGTAATTCGTCCGTACTTCTTTAAAAACGATGCTGGCCAGAACGTTACAGTTAATGGTAACCGCTAAGGACCAATGATTACTGACTTTTTCGTTCATCAATTGAACAACCATGATGTGCAGGAGCTGTGGTTTTAACAAGATGGCGCAACATGTTACACAGCTCGTGCCACAATTGATTTATTGAAGGAAACGTTTGGTAACCGCATAGTTTCACGTTGCGGATCCGTGAATTGGCCTCCAAGATCGTGCGATTTAACGCCGCTTGACTATTTTCTGTGGGAATATGTGAAGTCGCTGGCCTACGCCGATAAGCCCGAAATTATTGACCACTTGGAGGACAACATTTGCCGCGTTATTATCGATATACGGTCACATATGTTGGAAAAAGTAATCGAAAATTGGACCTCCAGATTAGACTACGTCCGAGCCAGTTGTGACAGTTATATGCCAGAAATCATAATGCCAAAAGATTGTCTTTCGAATAAAGTAAATTTCATGTCCATTTAAGAAAATTATCTTTATTTCATTCCATTTCAAAACTATATACCTCTAAAAAAAAACACCCTTTATAATGTATACCTCACCACCTTCAAAGTATAATTCAGAAATACATAAGTATATAAATAAATGCAGTTAAATGCTGATTGGAACTGGTTTACTACGGCGACTGTACTAATTCCTTGGGGAAGGTTTATACTAACCCAAATATACACTCTGTTGAATGAGCGCACGCGATCACGCAGAATTCAATGGACTTTCATATCTAATATCTGTCACACGAGTTTCATTATTTTTGCCTAGACTACATAACATGCTGTGTGGGTGCCACTAGGTACGAAGTTGAATAACCTGCAAGCCAAGGAATGGTAAATACCCGTACTATTTCTCTACTTTACTTGCGAATTGCTTAACTGTATTTCACGCAATGAAATTACATCCTATTGCATGTACTATAAATACAAAGTTATGGTTCCCTATTTCATTTGCGGTCGTCACTTGCAACGGCGCAACATTTTGTGGAATATCAATCATAAACTACGCAACCAAAGTACCAGATAGACGATTTAGTCGAAGACCTGACAAGTTCACATGAATATGACCATATATGACGCAAGCCTATACCGGTACCTACACTAATGCTAATCGGTTAAAAAGAACAACTATTGAAAAGCCTTGTCGCTTGCAGACGACCTGCCTTGAGAGCTTCACTAACTATTTGCTTGATTGGTTGCGTGTGAAGCACTGTAATTCACCCCGAAGCACACGAGAACCAGACGATCTGCAACTGTAACGGACTGCTGCAAATTAACTCTGTGTCTTACTGATCTCTTTAATCGATGTCTGGCAATATTCTCAGCGATCGTATATCAAAAAGTTGCGGTTAACATGTGTTTCACTCAAATATTAGATAACAAAATTCGCGCATAAGGTCGTGGTGATTGAAATTGTACTAAGCTTGTGGTTTAGTTATACTTACGTGCAATTTGCTCTTTGTTTAGCTCATCCTAAAAAAAGAAGAGAATACAAATTTTATGAAATAAACATAGAAAGAATAAAAGAAAATGTCAGAGCTTGAAAACGGAATGCAATGCCAGAGGCACTTGCTTTTCATCTTCAAACTTCAAAGCGAAAAACATATCTAAAAACATACATAACTAAGTTATTATTATACTGTTTTGACATACTAGTCAAGACGGGTACAGTGTGATTAGGTTGAATTTGGATTTTCCATTCGGACACTTTGAATGAATAAACAGTTCTTGTATAGTGTAAGTGATTGACAAGCTGACATATTCAAAGTGGGAAATTGTATTATAGCGGCCCGAATAGTCTGCTTTTCAATGTACCTAGTGTTTGGCTAATCGACAGATACCGAAGTGTCAACTTATCGATTGATTACGGTTTTAGTAAATAAAAATCCTATAGCTCCATGCTTACACTAAGAATTATTTGCCAATACGATTTTATAATTTATATATTTTGCATCCTAATGCATAGCTATCCATGTAAGTGTATGAGTGATAAAATAACATCAAAATGCATTATACAATTTGTTGATTTCAGGTGGTCCTCGATGAGGCCCGCACTTACACCATAGTTAGGCCATTATGTGCTGACACATAAATTGTATGTAAATTGTTCTGAGGAGGAAATGCAGAGTTCAGCAAGGCATTTCACATTCGCGTTGAACGGTTTATTGAAGAATCCCTACATACATATTTAATAATACACCAATAATAGGCTGGAAAACTGATGGGCTCATAGCATTGAGAGTATTTCGGTTGCATCAGAAGTCCCCAATGAACCCCTCCTTTTGCCAGCTACTATAGAAATTATTATAAGAGATGCCTCAAACGAAATTGGTGCTGCAATGTTTGGTATACGTTTATATTCGGTAGTTTCGCTATTTCCGTCAGTATGCTAATTTAAGTGTTGAAAAGTAATCAACTGTGGTGGAAAAAAACATATTTCTAAATTCTAAGAACAAAGATTTTTTAAACATAAACATAAACATAAACATAAATATTAAAAGGCATTGAAATTGATTTAATACTTTTATAATTTAATAGTCCTTGCTTTAACCTTACGAGTTATTGAAGAGGAAGATGCAAAACTAAAAATAGTTACAGAAAAAAAGTTTAAACTAGTATTATGCTGCCTTAAATGCTCCTCCGAAGCTTTCTATATTATTCATCGGGCAGTTTGTTATGTTATTCCTTTAAATATTCATATTTAATTCTTCCGCGTATAGGTTTTGGTAAACCGCCATCTATTTATCCATCGTCATTCGCCACAAATAAATAAATAAATAGGTGGCGCAACAGGCGGGTGACACCCAAGGCCTAGCTTCTCGCAACCATTCGTTTTGTGTGAGTTTCTATTTTTGGGACGAATGGAAGGGACCTACAATTTTATGCCGAGTCCGAACGGCTGAATTGAGAAGCTTTTTCATGACAGTTATACTCTCGGATGTTTGTCAGACGATCGCGAGAGGTGGCGCAGTAGAAAAAACTTTAAGATGTAATTTGTGTTTTTCCGGGGATCGAACCTGCATTATGGAACTCGAAAATCAATCTTCTCCGGGAAATCCGAAGCAAAAACGGACTGCTAATTACCCAATTTTCTGAGTAATACGAACCACAAAAAAAAACGCACGCAGTAACGTATAATATCTACCAATCAAGGCTATTACTACTTATTGTATGCAGTTGCTAAATGAGTAAGTATATTATTTTCCTTAAAGTAATATATTCAAATTCTAGTCTTTGGCTGTAAAATTTTACAAAGCTAACCTTTCATATTGCTAAAAGAGGTACCTAAGACGGGCGGTACAGTATTACTATTGCAATTAGTACAGTATATGCAGGTCCTCTTCCTGTGTAATTACAACATGTAGGTACACACTAGTGACTATTTGCCCTTACTCCTAGAAGCGCAGTGGCAGTCATAGACTTGTGCATATTTGTACAAGAAAAATGAAAGGTTACAAGCCATCTAAACGGCAATATGTAACAAAATTAAATTAGCATACACAGTTCGACGTTCGCCCAATGCGCATTATCATAAATAAGCACCCACAATGAAGAACCTAAACCGGCGCGGCGGCGGTAGCGGCACCCATGACTTCATCTCCTTCACGTGTCATTTACAATCGAATTATAAATAAATATTTCTACACAACCAAACAGCATCGCCATCACACCGTCCTTCACTGCAACTGCGACTATAGGTACATCATCCATTGCATTGCACTGCGGTTAGGCAACACGCCTGCAATGGCAATCTATAGGATATCTAGTGCTCTTCTATCTTAGTGCCATGTGCGCCATTCTGACGATGTTATGCTAGATTGCCTGAGATCTAAATATAATACTACCTCTCTTAAAATAATACTTTTGCGATATTCATCAAATCTTTTTGCAAATCGTCTCCTTTATGTTTTTCATTGAAACACTGGGGATTGTGTAATAATGCATTTTTTAAATGAAACATGTTTTTTATTTAACACTCACCATGGTAAATTATTTTATGTGAAACACAAAACAACGAGTTACAAAAACTTAAACACTTGACAAATTTTACAACAAAAAGGAAACAATTAGATGTGTGTTTTTGGAAATGTTTTGAATTCTTTTCAAAAATTGGAACAAATAAAAAAAAATATAATTCGAAGCGGTAGTTACGAAAAAGAATTTAAAATTTAGTGGAATCTTTAGTTCTAAGGAGCTGAGGACCGCGCACAACACCTCCTCATTCGATCGGATACAGAATAATAAGTCCAAAAATTTTCCTCGCAATTCCTCACTTTTTCAAGTGTGAATATTAGGTATGTGGTTGTGCAGTGTGGGCAGAGACAGCTATGCAGCGGTGCACCCAGACGTAATGCATCCGAAGTGCTAAATCAGCTGTTACCAACCACCAGTGACCAACCAACCACACTCAAAAAATTCTAAAACAATACAATTTACACAAAAGACAAAAATGTGTTTTTGTAATTTTGTCGAGATCACTTAAATTTAAGTCAAAAACAAAACAAAAAAAAAAGTTATCTGTATGACAACTGTTTTATTTTGTCGGTTTTACTTCGAAGATCGATGGGTGCCCGAGTAGAAGAAAATTGTATAGCTGATTATAGATCTTCGCACACGGATTATAAAGATTGACGAAGAAAAAATCCTTCGACTAATAGCGAGGAGATGTCTGTGCACTAGGGGCAAAATATAATATAATTTTTGTTGGCTTGTTTGTGTAAGAATTCCTTCGAAATTACAACACAGAGATGTTGTGTTGGACTAATATTGCAGTATGCCAAAACTGCGACTGGGTGTCAAAAATAGGAACCTAGCCAAGAAATTGTGCATATATTTTGTATTTTGGTGATCGGAAGATCATGATGGACTACGATATTGTAGAGGTGTTCATTTGTCTCGACTAGCCTAGCAAAAGACTAGGAAGAAGATTTATTTGTCCGTTAATGTTTTCTGATCGAATGTCTTTTGATATTAGTTGGGTGATTTTCGCCTTCAGCTGTTTATTTGACATTTGGAAATGTGTGTTTATTACACTGAATCCACAAATGCAGTTTTTCACTATGTGCGGTAAAGTAAACTATTGCCAAGGTTGCTTTTAATCAATAAAATGTATTCGTGTTGTACTACTAAAAAACTAATTTAGTTTAAGGGGGTTACGATTTCATTGGGTGGGCTGGGGGCATAAATAAAGGATCCACTTAATGCAGTCCGCAAAACGAACCTATTAACACATCCGTGTTAATAAAATTTCAGACAAAGGAATACGGTGGTGCAGAAGCTGTGACCAACTGTTTTTGAATAATGTATTTACTTAGATCCTATTAAAACTATTTTCTCGAGCTGGTTTCAATGTCAATTTAGATTTTGTAATTCAAGATATTAGTTGAATATAACGTTTATGATTTGTATAAAAGTTGGTTTTGGTAAGTGCAGTACATATTTCATATATTTCATGCTTGTAGCAGTCCAGTTTTGGAAACCCTCCACAGGAAGGTATATTTAAGAAGGAGTCACCGGATACTCATAAAGTACGCTAAACACGATAGCGTTCAAACGACGACGTAGGCAAATGACATTTTTTGACAGGACTTCTTCTTACTGTCGTCAGGTTGGTATTGAAAATGGGCTATATCGGTCAAGTATAGTTCTGGTACCTCCCATACAAAATTAGATAATTAGACTCTAACTCACATGCCTAATTGGCCACCCTCGTAAGATCTTTTAAGAGCCAAAAATAATTTGCTGCACTTAATTTGTATACCATTTATCCACCTTACTTTACAGGGCCTAATAGTTTTAGAATTATTTTTTGAGGATTATACCTTATATTTCGGACATAATTACTTTGATTCTATCTTTTGTAGAAAATATACATTCTTCGTCGTGTTTCGCATCTACGAAACCTTAAAAATAAGGTTAATATTTTCAAATACGGAATAATTGTAGGTATTCATTTGTTATAGGTGAGGAGTGCGCGGCAGAAGCTTGAAAGTCTAGTACATATTATCTTTTACGGTCATTTTTCTGTATGATAAGGATCTTGTTTTTTTTTTATTTACTTAGATATTATTTTTCATTAAAACAAAAATGTACAAAATGGTTGAGTAAAGAAGCCTTCTCACGAAAGTAATACTTGTTCGCAATGGAACCATCTTGACGTGCAATTTGAATTCCTTGAATTGTTATGTAAAAGCATATTTTAATACAATTAAAGTTTCTTTAAACATACTTCAGATTACCCTATATTTTACAAAAATTATATAAGTTCTTGCGTAGTTAAGGATTGCAAATATTAACAACTATTATAGTTGAAATTTTAGCGTTCCAATTCGCGATTACCTATTAGATAACTTCTTTTGACAATCTATGTTAGGTGAATCGTATAACGTATTAGCTGCGGTAAACTGAACAATCATGCATTGAAATCGGACGATCACATTTTATTGTACGTAATATATTTTCAATCAGTAAAACTGTAAGATATACTTTGGGTAGAAAGCCATTTTAATGTTTTTTATTTATTATTTATTATCTATTATTTATTATCTATTTTTATAGGTTAAAATAGTAGTTTCATAATTCACGCTTGTTGAAAGATTAGAATCCTTTTTTAAATATTACCATGTTTTAGAGCTAATTGGTGTTTAACGTTTGTTCAGATGAAAATTGGGTGACCAAAATTGGACCGATCAAGTCAAGTGAGTGTAAACCGTAAACCATTCCGAACGTCTAGCTACATAACTTAACTTTCCGGGCATCAAAATTAAGCAAAAACTGATACCATGTTACCACCGACGCACCTGATTAAGCTAAATCCACCTGTTCTAGCTTAATCATGTCATTAATTGCGTGTCTTACAATACATTTTCATACCTACTGATAATCACGGTTTTATTTTTAAATACGTCGCGTCGCTCGCATCGCAAAATTAAATGCAACAAAAAAACACAAACTGTCAAAAACAAAAGTTCCATGAAAATAAATTAAATTTTTCGATTTTCCACGTGTTTCGATGAGTTTGTAATATTTTGTATGTACAAGAAATTAAAAAGTGTTTTATTCACATTGTCATATTATCAGATAATGTTCCCAAACAGAAGCAAAAAGGGCAATTGGGTCCAAAAAAGATTAGTTCTTCATCCTCGAACTTGAAAGAAAAGTTTTAGGAATTGAGAGCAATGTGAAAATAAAACACGTATAAAGTTAGGTGGAAACACCTTTCCCGAAAAACTCCACTTCACCTTAAACACGTGCGTTGGTGGGAACATATCATCAATTGATATATCAAACCGATACTTTATTTAAAATTTAAATCCTATCATTTTTAATTATTTTTGCTGTTGATTTGCGTTAGTGTCTAGGAATAAATAAAATATTGACGACGTACGCCCGAGTCCCAAAGAATAACAGGAACTCACTTAAACTGCCCATAAGCGAATGCAGAAACCAGATTAGCGACTGTATAAAAAAAGAGTTTCTAGTTTGTCGTACAATAGACCGGAACTCTTGTCGTGTGCTTCAGAGGTTGTAATCGGAATCATTTCTTTTTAAAACTAAATTTTACTTAGTTTGGCTTATAAAACTAAAGTCGTATACATATTAAAAAAATTTGAGTTTAATTAACTTCTCTTTGTTAGACACTTACAAAAATAACACAACATTATTCGAAGATAATTACATAACAGGAACGTAGTGGCTCAGTGTCGGGTCGTAGTCGTAGGTTCAAACCACGGAAATTCATGGTTCGGTTTATTGTCAAGGAAAGGCACTTTGTTAATGTGCAATCTTTCAATCGCTTCACTTAAAGTATTAGGTAACTTTCTTTACCCGGAAAAGTAAGTGAAAAAAATCTTCGTTAAAATATCTGATAGTGGTAGTATTCCATTTGTTTGGAAACATTTCAACAAGAAGCATTGAAGAAAAAGCACTCCACGCTTTTACGCTCAAATAATATAACACATAATTACAAACATGGCTTACTCAGCCC
Source organism: Cheilosia soror (assembly GCA_949372485.1). Lineage (NCBI taxonomy): Eukaryota > Metazoa > Arthropoda > Insecta > Diptera > Syrphidae > Cheilosia > Cheilosia soror. The sequence continues at coordinate 72,547,997 of OX443564.1, read as the reverse complement.
CTACGGTAGAACAGAGTGGTTAATTATTATTTTCCATTTTAGCGCAAAACTTATAAGACTGTTTTTTAAACTATTACTTAATTATTATTTTGAATATCATTTAAATGCGATTTGAATCTATTGGAAATAAAATCTTGATCGTCTTAAATAAGTTCACTTTAAATGTAGACTTAATAAACGAAACCGAAATAGATGCATAGCATTTTTTTTAACGAATTAAAGTTAATGGAGTTTGTATTGTATTTGCAACAACTGTCACTATAAGTAGAAAATGAAGATGTAGGTACAATCTAGAATGAGACAATTTTTTTTAACTAGTAGAACTAATGAACAATGACATTGATTAAACCGATCTGTTGTTGTACCCTTTTTAAGAGTTTTTTTTTTGATTGCATTTTTTTAATAATGTATATATGTAAACATACCAGGACTGTGGAATCAACTAAAAAATATATTCACATATACGTTTTCTCACACTTCCACTAGTCAGGTCATAAAATATTTTATAACTTCATTCCAATAGGTACCCATTTTTATTGTAGTCATAGTAGTTATCACATTTCATACCGATTTGGTAAAAGGGACTTGTACGTTTGTAACAGTTTACAAAATTGCATCTCTTATATTTTTAATATGCACATTTTTGATCAATTAAATAATACAAATAATGTAATATATGAATATTGTGCATTCAAATTTGATGGCATTATTTCAAAAATATTTCGCCTTAAGATGGTCCATATTGGCAGTCAAACAACTTGCAATGGAACTATCCAATAAGATGACATAATCGCATGATTATAACAACTTAAACATTTGCGTGTTATTTTATTTACCATTGTTGAAGGCATTTTGATGCAGTTTTATTTGTATATATTTTTTTTTAATTTAATAGAAAAAATATTCACTTGGGTCAACAATTTTTCACGAATATCCAAACAAGAAATGCAAACATTAACTTAAAAAAATAAATCCGCTTTTATTTTGTCTTAAATAAATGTTCACCTCCGAAACGTTATCAATTGAGTGACGAAGCAAGACTGGACGTGTTCCCACAGCTCCTGGACGAGAGAGAAAATTCAATAACACCGAAACGTACTATAATCATCATCATATTTTCATTTTACGTACATTTTCTTAAATATATTCAATGAACGTACTGGGCCGCATTAGTAGCACACTTATGTCTAATATCAACGCGGTTGACAGTTCATTGAATGGCAATTCCCCAAAAAATCTCTAAACTGAAAAGTAACAAATAAAGAAATTAGCAAAATAAAGTCACTACACACTTTTGGAAAATGAGACGTTTAAACAACAAATAGGAGGGCATCAACGTCTGGCTGGGCTACCACCTACTTTACAGTTTACACCAGAAAATAATAAACAAAAAAATATATAAAAATGTGCATCCACTTAGAAAGAAAAACACTTGCACATCGTATTTGCAGCAAAATATCGGCATACATCTGTTTGGCTGGGAATTTTAAGATTGTAATACAAAATAAATAATTCCGTTGTGCAGTTTTAAGAGTAATGGGATGTGTTTTTAGTGGAAATTTTATGGTTTTTGTAGTTTTAACGGAAAATAAAGGAACTGATTAAAATTTGTGGTTGAAGGTATTTGTGCAAGGTGATCCCCGGGCGAAGCTTTCACGCATCTTTGTTTTTGAGATCGTTTGCAAATAAGTTTCAATAAAATTTGAATAATAGAATGCTTTAATTTCTTACTTCTCTACAGAAGAAACAATTTAATGTAAATATTTTAAACATATTATTGGGGATCAGCTTTCAGGAAAGAATATATACAATGCTATAGGTAATATAGGTATTACATAAGGTATAATGTAGTGCTTAGTTTTCATATTGACTTCGAGTGCAGCCACGTTTTATAGATGTGGAAGAACAGCACATTTTGAATAAGCCGTTTTGCACTTTCTATGAAAATATATAATTTGATTTGAAGAATTTTGTAATTACGTATGTAGTAGGTACCTTATACATTTTTATTTTTCCTTTAATTTAATTAAAAATAATCTACATGCACGATTCTATTTTCTTGGCGAATAACTTACAAATCAATGTGTCGATAACATAACATACTACTTGAATATTTATCCGAATTAAAACGAATTAGTTTGAATGCACGGTTCTAATAATAATTTTTAGTGTCCAGGTTAAATTGTTTATACTCACAATATCGAATTTGTCACATTTAAATTTATCTTTTTATATGACCTACAATAAGCTCAAGGTGAAGTTTTAGAATGATAATTGATGAGAGCCAATGTATTTTACAAAACGAGCTAAATAATTTACCTGCCTAATAAGTTGAATACATTTTTTTTGTCGGTATAGGAAACACTTCCGTGAATCACTCAGACGTAACTGGTCCATTGTAGGTACTACCAGGATAGGAAGCAAATCCAGTATTTGTACCCATTTTTCTGAAATCTGCCACCTGATCCGAACAAAGGCAGGACAATAACAAAGGAAATGATCCGAAGTAAGTTGAAAACATACGAAGCGAAGGTATTCAATTTAACAATGTAGGTAACGTAATTGAGGCAATATCCATAGGTAAATATAATTTGTCATTCAGATTACCTTACGTTAGGCCAGTGGTTCCCTAACTTTTTCATACTGCGACTCCCTAAAAAGGTTAAAATATTTTTGCGACGCCCTTCTAAAAGCACAGATATGTGAAGCTGATCTTAGGTACTAAAGATTCACTAAAGGGTTTTTCAATAAAGACTGGTAAACGTTGAAATATCGTCATCTCATATTTGTGGCAATTTTGCTTATTCACATAATTGATCGCTAAAGATAATTTTTCGGCCAAAATTGAGGTTCTCTTCCAAACGCTCCGAAGCCAAGTCAAACTTGCGACGCCCTTAGAACAGCGCCACGACGCCCCATGGCACGGGGCACGACGCACAGTTAGGGAACTCCTGCTTTAGGCAGTAGCTTATTTACCAGCGCTCTATCTGTCCAAACTATTAGTTAGACTGACCGTGCATAAAATAGGCCTAGCTTCGCGATTCTATTCCTGTGTACATAGCTTAGCTTCTATTACAAATGTACAAAATTGTGCCAATTTTTGAAATGCTGACTTAAAAATGACGTAAGATTTTGTCCACAAACAACAAAATCTGACGTCATACGTGTGGCTTGTCATGCCGTGTATTAGCTCCTTAAGAATTTGCGACGCTTGTGCTGTTGTTCATTCGCTTCAGCGTGTTGGTCAGGGGTTTGATTTGCACAGCGAATCACCAATCTTGTGCACTGCGAATGCGTTTTCTCCCGTAATTAAAAACTGCAATGTCAAAAAACTTGAATTATCATCCACGAAGCAATATTACGTATCCGATTGGCAAATGCACACTGAAAATATTAGAAACGTTGATGCACTGGCATCACTGAAATTTCACATTAAAAATTGCCTAAATGCCTAAATTTTTTTTTTAATTCTCTTATTTTCCTGGAAACTTTTATTAATTTTGAGCTTTTGCTACCATTTGAACTGTAATATTACGATCAAAATGAAAAGAATAGAAAATTCCCCATACGTACATAGGTAGGTAGGTCATCCATATAAACATCAATTTTTCGAATTTTGCAAGTCTCCTTTAGATTTTTTTTTTCAATTTTCTAGCGGTGATACAATGACGTAGCTATATGTATAAGAACAACATTTTTTGAGTTAAATATGTCAAAAGTATCAAAAAAGGTTATACATATTTTCCAATAAAACAAAGATCTAATTGAAAATACTCTATTGTGTCTCAAGCCCTCTGTTCATTAATAAGAGTTTGAAGAACATTCTTTCATCCGTCAGTTGTGTTTTAAGTACCTACCTATTCAACATTTTTTTATTTGAATTTATTCAATTTCAGCTGAACAAAGGTCAAAGTGCTTTTAATGTCAGTTTTTCTTCAAATTTCACGAATTTTTATTTAACTTTTAGTGGAACACTGGAGGTGCGATGTATATATTAAGTTATTAGTAGGTTTATGCAGGATCATAAACTATAATGAAATTCAAACTTAAAAACTGATCTTAAAATAGCAAAGCACTTGGTGTAAGTATAGTGTATTTTAAAATGAAGTTACCGTAGGTATACATATGCTTTTGTATAACGTCGAACTACCTACTAACCAGCAACCCAATAGCTAAAAATAATTTATTAGATTAGCTAGTGATGTGTTGAATAGATTTATCGCCATAAAAATATTGCACGACACCACGCGTCGAATAGATGCAATTTATAGACCTCTTCTTTACTATCTAAGAAATTATGTTCAAAAGTAATAAGTAGGGAGGGATGCATTTTATTATAACCTTGAAGATTTTTTAAATTTTAGTGCTTTTTTTTGCATCCAAACTTTTTTCTAACAATATTTTTAATATTATTAAAATATTAAATACCTACAAGTATCTATGTACTTTCAAATACGCACTACCTTAAATTGCACATAGCGTATAGCTAGAAAAAATAAAAAGATCATACGTTGCAATTTTAGATTCAATTTTCTTATTAAAAATACATCATTCTATTCGCTTTCTAAAGCAATATTGCTCAGTGAGGTCAAGTGCAATCTGAAATCGATGTTTCCTTTTTTTTATGTGTTCATTTTCTGTAATGAAAGTAGAAACCAGCTATACATGTATATTGTATATTTATAAATCGAGGTGCTTTGCCTTGCAGCATTTGAAAACGCCAAGAAAGTTTGCCAAAATTGCCAGATTTTACAGTCCTTTTATAAGAGTACAAACAAAAATTGTTCATTCGCTGCCAATCGTATACTTTGTGTCAATAACTTATTTTTGGTCCTTGCCAGAAACAGCGATCCACAGTGGACAACGAGTATATTAGAAACAATATATGTACTTATATCTTTTTAAAATTTTCCCCATTTTGTCAAATAAGATTTTAGAAATTTCCTCATTATGCCTTTCCGATAGAATTAAAAGCTTGAGGTAAATAATTTCCCTATGGTAGATGTAAGTATCTTATCTATCCGCCAATGGAACTAAGTTCACAAAAATTTTAAAAGCTTATAATTAGTATTGGAATTATTTCATAAATACCTACCTTTCGTCGAGCGTTATATGCAATATTTACTTAAACAAAATTGAACGGATCTGCTAATAAATATTCACTTGTGGTTTAAATAAAATATTCACTATATTTTGCTTTGTGTTTTGTTTTCAAAAACAAATTGCCCTGGTTATTTAAAATGTTTAAGTAAAGCATTCGGTCAATTTGGCATACGGGTCCGTCTTATTCCATTTGGCAAATGACTGTGTATATTTCACCTGTTGTAAACCCCTTCCCGGTGAACACGAGATGTTCACGAGACGACTGTACAAAAAATGTAGTTGATTTCTACATTTTGCTAAAAATAGAATTTCATCAGCTATTTCGGTCGGCGGATTTTAAGTATATTTAGCATGTACCCCCCGATAGAAACTACCAGAATGCACGATATTTGCAATTGCTTCGGGATGGGCTAAAGATATTAGATAATGCATCGACAGCGGTTGTTGAATCTGAAACAAAGGTGTCAAATGCGGCTTTACATTTACACTAATTCACTGGCAAACAGTACTATACAAGAAGTTAAACAGAACACATGAGACAAATCTTTATATTTATACCAACCAACAAAGCCGCTAATTGTTCGTTCATTATGCCTAAGGACATCCATATTTGATGCTTGAATTTCAATTCAGTTTTGGCAAATTTTATTTGAGACGATTCTTAAACATATTTCGGCCTCAACAATTAATGTCAGTTGATTACAAAAAAATTTACAAATTTTGTTTGTTACATCGCATGTGACCACCTTATTAACTCACTTTAAGTACCTAAGCCCATTGATGATTGATGGAGCACCCTGTATTATATAAAAGTTAATGTTGCGCAAACGCCTGCGAAGGGCTATGCTGGGCACGAGTACGATAACCCTTGTACATTGAAATGTGCAACCCCCTGCTTGGGGTCACTGTTGGATTTTGGGGTGGGTGCGAGTTTGAATATATGCAATCTTTATTATTAATTAAATTAAATTAGTTTACCCGATTTTCAACAACATTCTTTAGCAACTATACAGTCTATGGCCTAAAATTTCACATTATAGACAAAATTTTGCTGATTTGCGTTATAGACAAATCAGAACAGATTCCTGGCTTTAAAAATGCTATAGTACTTTTTTGTAAGTGTTGCCATTGTTTTTTATTGTTTTACCATCAATTTGGACAGCCCTATAAAAAAAAAAATAAATAGGTGGCGCAACAGGCGGGTGACACCCAAGGCCTAGCTTCTCGCAACCATTCGTTTTGTGTGAGTTTCTATTTTTGGGACGAATGGAAGGGACATACAATTTAAGTCCGAACGGCTCAATTGAGAAGCTTTTTCATGACAGGCATACTCTCGGATGTTTGTCAGACGTTCGCGAGAGGTGGCGCAGTAGAAAAAATTTTATGATGTAATTTGGGTTTTTCCGGGGATCGAACCTGGGATCCCTCGCACAGTAGTCCAACACACTAACCACTGCGCTACTGCGCCACGTGGACAGCCCTATACAGCCTGAAAAGTTCCCAATCTGATGTCAAGTTTAATACCTTCTCGGCAAAAACTGTTGACACGTAAAGTTTTTTGAATTGTGTTTCGTTCTGCTTCCCTACATAACTTCTCGTTAAGGATTTTGACAATAAGCGGTTTATATTTTGTTTGTATTTTTAGCACATATTTAAATTACTATATAAAGTTCTTGATAGGTACTCGATAATGTGAATCTCGAAAATGTGAGTTATTCAAAAATGTGAACCGGAAAACCGGAAAAAGTTAGCATTACATACTCTAAAATGTAAACTGAAAACCAATTCCTGATACTCGAGTATGTGAACTTTTATTTTATAATTTACCTCTATTTTGGTTTAACTGTACGTCGCGTCTGAAAAATCATTCAGTTTAGTTTTTTTTAGGTTGAATTACTATATTTTTGTGTCTTTTCTTTTATTTTTCAAAAATCAAGTCAGAGATCATTCGAAAAAGCATGAAATGCAACGAATTTGTTCGTATCCAGAAATGTGAACTGTCCATGTTTTAATTAGTTCACATTATCGAGGTAGTACTGTATAACTAACTGTACCTGCCTGGCTTTGCCCGTGCCCAGGAATTATATTGCTTCTTTCTATCAATGGTTCCAAATTTTACAATTTTTTGCCCATGAGTATCGGGAAATAGCATTCGCAGTGCTTTTTTTTGAATGGGAAGACGTGTTATCCCGCCCATATCTTATTAACCATACACTGTACGTTTCAGCTCAATCGACGCGACGGACTACTTTTCGAACTATTGAAGAAAAGAGTTTTGTATGGAAGGTGACCGTGACACGCATCTTTGTCGAATTTTTACCAACTTAAGAGGAATACTCCTGGGCAAATAGCTACCCCCTACCCCTTCCTCACCCTAAGTAAACACTACTTATCCGGAATATGTTGCTTCGCCATTACAACGTTGAAACAGTTACATTTTAATTTAATAGTGTTATTATGAAAAGTATAATGCTTACAGGGAAAACTTAATTTTTGTAAATTTCAAACTGCCAACGACTTTATTTTTATTTAAATATTACTTTCGGAGCACCACTCGAATATGTGGTGTGAATAGCCATAAGGTGGATAGCTTCCGTGCCTCAGCCGTGGCTGTCAGGCTTACATACGCAGATTATTAAGATTTATTCAGTTCAGTAGATAGACTCTGTACTTTTTCGCATATATGTGTATGTAGGTACTATAAGAACTCCGAAGTAAAAGAAATCGGCACCAATTTGTCAACAACATACCCTAATTTGTTACCCGATCATTTCTGATAACGATAATGTCCCAAAAATTAGCCGAAGACGAAGGGCCAAAAAGAAAAATACTTTTCAAAAGGTATTTATCGACACTCATGAGAACTAAAGATGTAAAATTTGGAATTGCATTGTCTTAATAGCCAGAACATATTACTGATGGGCACGGGCAAAACCGGGCGGATACAGCTAATTTTATTATAATTCTATCAATATTTATTATGTACTCGTTTTATATAGAACGAAAAGACATGTTTAACCTTTTAAAAGCTCATTTTTGGATAGTACCTTTCGGCTAATTGTTCCGAATTTGGGCTACACAGCACAATGTCTGAATTACGTTTCGGCAATGGTGGAGGATACTTGGGACTCGTGGCGTACTTATTAGGAATGCACTGAACTTGGCAATCATGTGTTTTGTTGTAGATACATGGTAATTCGTAGTGATTATCAGTTTCTGCTAACGATTCGTCTTTGATGTTATTATTTTTTAGCGGTAATATAGTTTCTGGTGACGGCTGCGTGCAAGACAAAGGAGTTCTGGAAAATATACAATTAAAAATCATGTTATGACAACAGTGTTTTAAAATTTAAATGACTTACTTATTTAAACAGCTTTTCTTGCTTAAGCTGTTCTTTCCCATCGCTGCATCATCCATATAATCCATAATAGTTGAAACATAACAAGTTTTATCCGACTTCTTGACCACCAATACATGTCTACTGCCCTCCAACAGGTCAGGGTAAGCTTTAATTCCGAAATATGCAATAACTCCGCCACAAAACATAGAGCATATAAAAATCAGGCAAACTATCCCAACTGTGAATGGTTTTTCATCGGCTGATATCCAATTGATATCATCTTTATTTCCCCTGATCGGTACATAAAGTGGCAAACAATTGAAAGGCGTTATGGCATTCGTTCCACTTGGTACCAGACAGAAGGTGTAGGCCGAGTTTGCAAGTAGATCGTCAACTATGAGATATGGTTTGGTGTAACCCTCGCAATTGTAGTCAACTGTTATTCCGTCAATTGTGTACACAAAGTTTTCAATAGCGTCACTGAACCAGACTATATTAATATGTTCATTGGCATTCTCAACAACAACTTGAACCGAATTATTTTGCATAAGATTTAGCTGGAACTCGTGGCAGGGCGGTTCGAACAGAAAATACTCCATCTGTTCACTGCTTGATGATGAGTCACCAGAAGTTTCTAAACTTACAACTGACATGCATCTCATATGAAAAGGCGATGGAATATTCTCCTCGCTAGCTATTTCCGTTGTTGGATTGTGTTCGGTACTTGAGCTAATGCGAACAGGTTCTGGTACAGACGAATCCTCTTCGAGAGTTTTGATCGTTGTAGTCTCTAATGTAACTTCTTCATCACTTTTTGAAATACATTCCACACCAAAGTTAACATTTGTGAACAGTACTCCATAGAGAGGCAGTGGACCTTTGCAGTACGGCATGTCTCTGAAGCGATCCTCATATATGTGGTACAAGTTTATCAATGCTTTTAAATCGCAGTCGCAATACCAATCATTACCCAAAAGGTAAATATTTATTTCTCCTAAAACGAGGATCCTTTCAAAAGAATTTACATCGATCGAAGTTAGTAGATTATTACTCAAATCCAGAAGCTGAAGGCTTTTTTCAATATCAATGAAGGCATCTTCGTCAAATGATGTGATTTTTGAATTAGACATGGTTAATAACTTAACATTTGGCACGGCTGCGAAAAAATTTCTGGTAACCGACCCTGTGATAGAGTTGTCACTAAGATCCAAAGCAGTCAAGTTCGGCAAGAAACTTATGCCGAATACGTTACTGTCGCCGGAAATCGATAACCCAACACTTAGTGTTAATCGAATAAGGGAAGATTGGACAGGTTGAAAAAAACATCTGTGAACTTCACCAACTTTTCCGACTATGTGCAGCGAATAGAGTTTCGATAAGCCCAAGAGAACTCCATTCCTAAGGATCCATACATCAATACCCACCAGCTTTAGGTCATGCGTGGTCGTGAAATCAAGTGAGTTGAAAGCCTCATTCATGATATGGGCAAAATCACCATTTGCAATGGAAACTTCCTTGATGACCTTACTGGAGGGTAGCCAGCTGTTTCTTAAAATATTGTCTGGAAAGTGCTGATTGTATATGTAAATGAGTATATTTTCTTCACATGGTGACTCCTAAAAGAATAACTTTTATTTTCGGCATGAAGGCGTCTAACAAAGTACTCACTTGAAGAGCTTGAAACACGTCTAAATATATATCGCTTGTATTCCGACATCCGATACTACAATTTATCAACTGACAGGACCCCATTACAAATTCTTCCTCAACTTTGTCCATTATTCTTGCTTTGTTTGTCTGATCTTCCAAAAGAATTGTCATTTTCGTAGGTGGATGTGCCATGAAAATAATGATGACAACCAAAGCTCCACACATTGCTGCCGACAGCCATATGCAGACGTTGATCAACTTATCGCTTTGTTGAAGAACATTTTTGAACCAACTTAGAAATACGGTAATAGAAAGTTGATATAGTAATAAGAATTATTTAGTTGTTCTTACCCCGAGTTGTTATTATCCTTAGAATATGTCATTGCTGTAACACTACTTGTTTCCGAATGGAAGCGATTTGTCGTCTAAACAGGTTGTATATCTATTGTATTTCGTCGGCCTTATCTAATATCCATGTTATCATCGTTGAAAATCATTATCGTATTTTCGATAAAAAACAAAATCAAAAGTCAATTATACTCGTACATCTTGTTGATAATGATGTCCTGATAAGATTGGGATGGATACACAACTACAGTGAATTGAAGTGACTTAGGCATATGGCTTACATTAGTAAATTGAATACATATATGAATAGATTTACGGCACATGGATAAACTTATACAAATATTTTTAAAAAGGAAAGGAAACGATTCTGTAATGACGGCGTTTATCCATAATGACAACCCTAAAGCGCAATAAAGCCTTTCGTACATCATTTTTCAATAAATCAATTGATAAGGTCACATATATTTTGCTGGCATATTTATGCCATCAAGAAGCAATCTTCTAGTAGGCGGTATGCCATTCTACTTTTCTGTAAACTAGATCAAATAATGCCATAATGTTATAATATTCTGTCCATTGATATAACAAAGTCCATCTGCAAGGCGTGATGAAAATAAATCAAAGTACATAGGTACAATAGGAATACTGAACGCAGTGATTCAGTGGTTAGTGCGCTGGACTACTCCCTCGCACAGTAGTCCCAGGTTCGATCCATGGATAAACACAAATTATATCTTAACATTTTTTTTTCACTGCGCCACGCCGCCGCCACCTCTCGCGAACGTCTGACACAGTGACAAGACAGACATCCAACATCTATCACGAACATATTTCTCGGTACTTTTCATTCGTCCGAATAAGAAAGCAAAACTTACACAAAATGAATGATTGTAAGAAACTATTAGGGTGCCTATATACGGATTATGAACCTGTTGTGCCAACTTTTATTTATTTATTTACAATAGGCTTTAATGTATAAACCGGCAAAGTTCTACCGGCATGGATCCATCAAATACAGATAATCCTGATGAAAAGATAGAAACATAAGAATTAATCGAATCAGCGCTTTCATTGCTGTGAGTTTTTGTCCTCTTGAAATAATGTGCCCAGAAAGCGAGTTCCAAAGTGTGTTAGTCCTGTAGCCGATATCTTAATAAATATAAAAATGAAGTTTACCACTCACTGATCATCAACGCCCAGCCCAAACTCTTGGCTCCAGAAAGCTGAAATTTTTCACAGAGGGTCCTTTTATGATGATAAGGAATAAGGAAGGTGGTCAGAGTTTTTATGGGAGCATTTTTATTTTTCATCCGATTGACTTCAAAATCGGTTTGTGTACTCGCTATGAGAAACAAAGAAAAAAATATTTCTCAGATTTTAGAAATTCAACCCCTAAAGGGGTAAAATGGGGGTCAAAATTTTTATGGAAAAATTTTTATTTTTCAGCCGATTGATTTCAAACTCGGTTTGTGTACTCTCTATAAGAAGTAAAGGAAATAAGTTTGTCGAATTTTGGAAATTTTGTGTGGGGCCCGAGTTATTGGCGGCGACCCTTTTCAGGGGGCTCTTTTCTTAACTCACAAATTGTTGGTCATATCAATTTGAAACTTTGTAATGCGTCCCAACTACTATCGCCGTTGAATATGCTTATCGCTTTATCTAACTCCAGCGTACGTACTCCAAAGATATTCAAGCGGAATTCTGTAAAAATGGGGCATGCATACCTACGCTACGCAAAAAATTTGTTTGACCTGTTTTCTCCAAGGGTGCTAAATATTTTTCAGAGGTACTAACTACTCATTAAGTACTTTCTTTGTTTCCTGCGCGATATATAAATATTAATAAGGAAACTAACTTTCAACGAATCTTTGTGTACCAAATCCTGAGGGCTACGCGAGCTTTAATGAATATAACTTCATAAAAATCCGCTTTCAACGGCATAATTTTTTTGGGTGAACGATTCGTGTGCGCTTGATTGGCTGTTGTTGGTTTATTTGCTGATGGAGGAGGAGAACTTGTGTTTAACATGCTGAGTATAGTTTGAAATAGCTATCATTCCTACCAAAAGTTATTGCAGTTACCTCAACAGTAATTCACAATTAGGATTGTTTTGGCTTAATTGAGCCAACTACTACTTTCCACACAAAGTAGTCATGAGCCGAATCGCCATATTGAAGACACACATCATTTATATAGAGCACAAACCATCACTCCTCCAGAAATGTTTATTTCTTTTGACAAATTAATTGTTAGAAATAGCTGCAAATGCACTTAAACTGTTAAAATAATCAAATAAATTGAAAAACGTCAATGAATAAGCTGTCGTTGATTTCCTTTCGCACGGAACGAAAATGGCATTCGTTTTTAGAGTTACATGAAGCAAAATAAACGAAAACGTAAACGAAATGGCTTTCGTTTTTTTGCTTTCGTGCAAACGAAAATTCCTTTCGTTTTTGTAGTTACATGAAGCAAAGCGTTCGTGCAAACGAAAACGATTGAACGTTTTCATCTTACAGAATCCCACCCCTGCTTAGTCCGTCTAAGCCAATAAATAGATCATATTATTGTCATCACGCGCGCCGTATCGCTGCCGGCCAGTGCAAGGTTTACCATCTGCTTATTGCTTGCATCAGCGTCAATGACTTGTTTTTGTTTTTACAAATCTGATACAGAGAATCCGCATTTATCTCATATTATAGAAACTGATCATCGCAAATATAAATATCACTCAATCCAACGGGCAGTGGTTGATAACAATGTCGCTTTCGGTTGGTCGTCCAGAACCGTGCGGAAGCAATCCGATCCGAACGCTTCTGAAAGCGTTCAATTGGCACTCACCTGACAGTTCTTCTACTGAAAAGAAGATAAATTTGCTTCTGGATTTGAATTCAGAATCGCGGAGAGTTCTTCCGGACGGTTCTGGACGCCCAACCGGAAACGACATAAGATAACTAAGAGCACAGTGCTATCTATGAGAGAATGGCCATCCATCCATCACCAGAACCATCAACATCTACATATAGCAAGAAAAGCCTCACAGACCAAACCCTCCTAGCAAACACATAACCAGAGAGAACAACACCATCTAGCAGGCCATATAGTACTGGCGACAACGTCACTGCTAGTCTGGAGACCTCCAATCCTAACTACTGCCCATCTAAAGACTATCCAGACTAAAAACGGCTTCTAATAGCAAAACACAACCGAACTTAATAATAACCAAAAATATTTTATTTTGTTCAAACTCCATTTAAATTATTGTCTTACGCTATATATCCGTAGTCATGCCCCTTCGGAAGAACTATTGATACTTTCATTTTGTCCTCATTATCTTTAGACACAGTCTTATCCTGCGAAACCCTTTTGGGTAAAGGCGGCGCGGGACTTTTGGGCACTCGATTTGCATAGATCATGTCATTGGCAATATTCATCTTCCATCGGTACTCAATATCCTCATAGTTATTGGCCACCATGTAACTAAGTCCACTTTGAATACTTGTCTCCGAGAATCGCCTCTGCCTTACGGTGGTATTCGCACCAAGACTGTAAAAACAAAACATATAAGTTTGTGCCCAACGCATATTTCAACGGCCTACCTGTTCTTGTAAAAATACTCAGTGTCTGTCATAGATGATTTGGTACAAGGTCTGGGCAGGATCAGAACATCTCCTGTGCTTCGGTTAACCACAATCACCCGCTTGCTACCTTTCAACAATGATGGGTAAAAACGAAGAAGCATATACATGCCGACTACTCCAGAGGATATCGAAATAATTATCCCAACGCTGAGAACACCTATTGTTAGGGCCCGGTCTTTGCATTTCAACCAAACTTCATTTTCATCTACTAGACCAGTTCCTTCTGCGTTGGAGCAATAGGATATACAATTAAACGGAGAAATTACTTGTACGCCTACTCTGATCAGGCAAAAGGTGTAAGCTCTTTTTTGAGCAAGGCCTTCAATGACCAGTAAATTTTCTAGAGCACTCTGACAGCCCATCTTAAACTCCCCAATAATTCGAATATTTTCACCGGAACCGCTTGTGCTTGGTTGATCGTGGAACCAAATCAGAGCGAGATCATCAGTAGGGTTCTCGATATTCAATTGAGCGCTCGTCTGGCTAAGAGATGTTATGCCAAAGTGTGCATCTGGTGGAGAAAGCTCTACGAAAAACTCCGCTTCATTAAAAGACATTGACGATTCAACTGTGTACCGCTGACATTCAACGAAAATTGTGTCTTCCGACAAAGTAGTAGTTCTATTTTGTGGCGAAGGGGTTGTTTGCGGGGGCGGGATTGTACCGCCGCCATCATCATTAACAGTTGTGAAAAGTGTTGTCGGACTTGCAATATCTATTGTATAAAGATCAGACGTACTTGCACTAGTTGGGGAAGTTGTTGATGGTGTCGTTGGTGCTTCAGACGACTCAGTTATAGACGTCGAATCCATGGGGCTTGTTGTCGATGCTGCTGGCGATGTCGGTTTAGAAGAACTTTCATTTGTACTTGTTGCCGGATCCGTTGTAGAATCAGGAAGAGTACTCAGTGACGTAACAGGGGTGGTTGTTTTTGGGTCTGACGGATTAGTTGAATCAGTTCCTGAAGTAGATGAGCTTGGCGTTGTGGTCGTTGTTGTTGGTGAAATTGTACTCACTACAATAGTTGTTGTATCTTCACAGGGTTCTACGTCAACTGTGTCCATTCGTTTTCCGGCTAATTTAGTGGGGCTTACGCATTCTGTTTTATTGCCAAAGCCGTCTGGATATCTCTTGAATTCTCTTATAAGTTCCTCAAGCTCACACGTGCAATCCCAAGGATTATTTAGTATGTCTACTCCCTTTAATGGTCCTACTTTTGTCAAATATTGCCCACTAAGTCGCTTTAATTGATTATTTTGAAAACTCAATAGAAACAAATATTTGTTCATGATAAAGTCAAACGTTCCATCGGCTATGTAGGTAATTTTGCATGAATTCAGCATAATATAGTATACTCCTTTTATATGTTGAAATGTCTCCGCATTTATGTAGCCTCCAAAGTTGCTGCCGTCGAAAACGATAGTCATGAGTTTTTCAAAACTTCCTCCACGCAGCCAAGGTGCGGGGTCAGTGGGAATGCTAGTGACATGTTTTATTACAACCTTTTTCAATGTTTTCTCCATCGGTTTTAGGAACTCATTCCCCGAGAATTCTTGGATAATATTAATGCAGGTAAAAGTTTCCATGGCCTTTAAGCCAACAAAGGTATTTTCGGTTAGGCTTTGAAGTTGCACTCCATTTAATTCGAGTTCTGTGATTTTAGCTGCTGCATCGTGGTTAAATGCTCCATTTGCTATTTCTTTTAATGTGCTCATTTTTATCTGAATGAGGCTTAAAACGAAATTGCCTTGCAGCCAATTGCTTGAAAGTCGGTCATTCGGAAACGTTGCTTCAGTAATTCGGAGTGTATACGAGACGCAGCCTTTTAGACTCTGCAAGTATTTGTTAAGGTCGGTCATATCACCAGCGCAAGTAACTGCACAGCTTTTAGTGCTGCAGACTTCCCCACGTATTGACGTTTGATATTGTGATGTATTTGATCGAATTCCAGTCCTAAGAAATGGATGAAATATTCTGAAAAATACTGATTATACCTGCTCCAAAGATAACTTACTTGAGAGCGGGTTCCTTTGAAGCTCTTAAGTTCTGGTAGTAGCTTTTGCTTTTAACATTTGCCAATATCATCAGTAGAATAAAACCGATCAGCGCCAATAGAATCACGTATTTAACCCATCTAAAAGGGAATGCCATAAGCAACGTGCAATTTTAAATGCTTTTACTATTGAAATTGAACAGAAATTCTTACAGACATTTTTGGATTCTCATGATCATAATTATACTCTTTTTATACCTTTTTATACCCCTCCACAGGAAGGTATATTCACTTGTCATTACATTTGTAACGCCAAAAGAAGTCATAATATTGTATTCTGTAAACACAGTTTTTAATCAAAAATAAAATGATCTTTCTATCTATACGACAAGCATCTGATGCAGCGCATGTTTACCTGTAAAATCCCCGGGTTCCTTAAATTTTAAGTTGAAGTAGGTACCTAATATTCATATAACCGAAATGATTTTACTATATGGAACTTTATATTCCACATTGCATCAAAAAACTAGCTTAAAATAAACCCTGGTTTAACAAAGAATGCAAGCGAGTTACCGCAGCGAAAACCAAGGCTTTCCGTGAATGGCGGTCAAACCCTTCGGAGCAAAAAAAAATTGAATTTATAATTCTTCGAAATAGATGCAACCTAATTATTGAATCGGCAAAGAGAACAAATAACGAAAGAGTCTCTATATCACCTTAGCCGATTCCACCCCTGCACAACTAGAGCCACCAAATATCCCGAGGGTGCAATCATCGATGGCAGAAGTGAAATTTCGGCTCGAATAATTCGACGCATCCTTAAAGAGCTAGATTGCAATAAGACAACTGGGCCCGACGGAATCCCGGCTATAATACTCAAGAGGTGTGATCCAGAACTTGCACCTGTAATATGTAAACTGTTTAGCATATCGTACTCCCAGAAGACGTTGCCTTCTGGGTGGAAGGCCGCTCGCACTTAACCTATTCCAAAGAAAGTTAGGAACTGTCTGCCACAAAACTATCATCCAAAAGCGTTACTTTCAATGCTCTCAAAAGTAATGGAAAAGCCAATACATGTCGAAATAATCAAATATCTAGAAGGCCACCGATGAATAAGCGACAGGCAATACGGATTTCGGAGCCGTCGTTCCACAGGAGACCTGTTAAGCTGCGTAACAAAGGAGCGGACTTCGACAACTGGCTTCGAAGTCAAGCCTCATCTTGATTCTCTTGGTCTCCTGGAGATGTTAACCAGTGTTGAACCAGCTGAGGAAGCGGCGAAACTGGATTTCAAAAATAAAGATCGCAAAACCATGGATCGAATCGTAAATTTTCTACACAATCACCCCTATTGTCGTCGTCGTCTGTCGCAAACGACTGGCGTGGCGACATTGTCGTGTCGAGTCTTTTGGAATTTGGTATTTCGTAACTGAAACGACTCGATTCTCTGAACTCTCACATTCCACATACATTCCACAAACTAGAACACATGCGGTTTGACATTTCAGTCGACGAATTTATATTTGGTCTGGTGTGTTGTTTGTGAGTTGGTTAATTATTTAATAAAACAAATCAAAAATGAATAGTCTTGAGATGTTTTTGAAAGCAGTGACGAAGACGAAACCCAGAAAAAAGAGCTGGTAAAGTTAAGGAAGGAAATTCTAACCAAATCGAAGACATTGAATTTGCCCAACGTTAAGTTAGTGGTAGAAATAATTTAAATTGCAAACTGTTTTAATAAAAATAATTATTTTCACATTTAAAATGTGTTTTAGACAATCGAAGTCGAAGGTGGTCCAAGACAATTCAAAGATAAGGTTATGTCGTCCCATTCCGATTAACATCACTTTTGGTAGGCCTTCGTGAATGATTTTGCCAAAGGAATATTTTTCTGCATTTCGTTCACTAAATATAGAAATTGTCTTTTATTTGTTATCTCCATTCCGCAAAATAACTAACAGTCGTCCGCAAAATAGTCGACGACAGAAATGTATCATTTCCACGACAAACGTCGTCACAAAACGCCTTACGCAATACCGACGATCGTCGTCGAAAAATAGATCCACATTTTTTGACATGTCGTTTATTTTTAGTCGACAATACCAAACAGTCGTGCCGTTTTTTTTGACAACGACAATAGGGGTGAATGACTGCTTAGGGTACATAAGATAAAAGTACCGCAAAGGAGATGTGGGCAGCCTCACGAATTCATTCGCAAATAAGTCCGTTTTCAGAAATTATATAAGAAGTTGGGATTAATGGATTGGAAAGGGGTTAGTTATTTAAAGCAATCTATTAATTTTGTGTTTCTCTAAATATTTAATTTTAATAATATCTACAGCTTTGCTGGTGACAGCACTCTTATATCCTCAATCTCGGACAGTGGGCCTGTGAGTGCGGCTACATCACACACCCCTATCGTGGAATCCGTCGGAATTGAGTTTCACTTCACCTATTCGATTCCATTTCACCTTCTACTGCTATCGTGGAATCCGCCGGAAAAGTTTCCTTATCGACACGTTTTTGGGAAAGGTAGTTTCACTGTCAAACGGCTGTCTTTCATTTGTGAACTCAAATCCGTGTAGCAGCATTCGTCGGAGGTTATGAAAAGTTTGTTTCAAAAGTGATTTAAATAAAAACCAGTGTTTATTATGTTATAATGTATACGTTAGCTCTATTCTTGTAAAAATAAGAGGAAGAACGAAATGAGCGCTGTTCTCAGAGAAGAATATGGGAGAGGCTGAAATGAGCAATGAGTGGTTTCACGGAACTTCCAGACGAAATATGTTTTTAGAATGTTTATTTTTTGATTTTAATAAAGTTCAATCTGTGCAATAGATTATTACAAAATGTTGGGCTTAATGAAGCAGCTGTTTTGTATGTAAATGTTTTATATTAAAATGCTCATACATGCAGCAAGCAAAAAAACCTATGATATCCGCAATGAATTTGATGCGGGCAAGAAATGTCATTTTGTTTGGGAAAAATTCTATTTGAACGTTTTCAACGATACAGTGAAACTCATTCACATTACCCACACGGGGAACTGTTCACTTTGCGGATTTGACGATACCAAAATATTTTTTTCCGTGAATGATTCCCCCCCGGCGGATTCCACGATAGGGGTGACAGTGAGAGATGTGAACAAATTAGTTATAAATGATGATCTGGACAACATCTTGAAGTGGGGAAAAGACAACTTGGTTGTATTTAATGCGAACAAGAAAAATGCGTCAACAGCTCTCAGATTCAAATGGATGACTATCCAATCCATCCCAAGGACTCAATGCACCTTCTAGGAGTCACAGTCAATTCATGAATCACATGTCAGGAGACTACATATCCTATACCGCAAGATCGGCGCCCGCTAAGTTGAGCTACCTATTTTGAGCAAAGAGGTACTTTAGCCGCAAGTAAGTTCTCCTTCTCTACAAAGCACGGGTTAGACCAGGCCTGGAATATTGTTTCCATATATGGAGCTCGGTCCCAAAACATTCACTTAACCTACTTGATGCAGCATACAGAGACGAGCATTGGAGACCCTACACTCACATCGAATCTGCAACAGTTGGTGCACAGAAGACAAGTCGCTGAACTTTGTACATGAGTCATAATACAAAAACAAAAAAAAAACAGCCTGGGAAGAGGTGAAAATTAAAAATAATAACGGAATAGGATGATCAAATGATTTCTTCTCTTTTTATCCAAACTGTAAGATTTTAACAGTTTCATACGAGCTTAATAGGAAGAATTCTTTGTGCTGAGTGATAACCATGCCGTTTGCAAGGAATGCGAAGTAAAGGGTTTGTTACTGCAAATTAGGTAAAGAAGGTTTGTTATCCATTTAATCGATGGCGAGAGATAAAAATGGTTATAACGAACACATAATTGTAGTATGTCATAAGCAGACCATTTTAGACACACACTCACTCTTATTTCCGTTGGCATTTGTCGTATCCGACTCATGTTTCGTGTCCATGTTCAGATTTTTTTTTAATTTTAGTTAACAATTTTATTTCATTAATCAAAATTTCAATACAT
The DNA here is from genome assembly GCA_949372485.1 of Cheilosia soror. Lineage (NCBI taxonomy): Eukaryota > Metazoa > Arthropoda > Insecta > Diptera > Syrphidae > Cheilosia > Cheilosia soror. The sequence goes on along the minus strand of OX443564.1, from coordinate 72,527,883 downwards.
TTGTCTCAAAAAAGCTAAAAACACCGAATAAAAAACGAAGTGAAATACGAGTCGTTTACCTACGACAAAAAATGCCAATGGGAATTGGGGTGTGGTATATTGTCAGTTTTTTTTTTTGCTTTTTAATTTGTGATCAACGTCAATATGCATACAATTTATGCACTAATATTTTTCAAAATCGTCGACTTAAACTTACTTATAATTTTTATTTGTCGCACTGTACATTTTCTTTTCTTTTTTCTCATCAACGAGTGTAAATTTTTTTTTATGAAACATTTTTTTACCACGAATTCGAAGCAGGATTAATACGTATCAAATTCTCGCGACTACCACTCACTGACTAAATGAACTCGGTAAAATAAATCTAATTAAGTTATGCAGTTGCGTCTGTTTGATTTAATTCAACGAATTAGTATTTTTTATCTTTATTGCGGCCTTTTATCGTAGCACCTGATAAAGTAAATATACTTGTTGCAATGGACTGAACATTTTGCCTCGATTGATTATTATTGAAAATAATTTTCTTTTCTATATGAGTGAATTGCTTGCGAAAAAGGATAAAATATTTTCACATGTACTTTTTGTGGAATTTATAGGAAAACCCAGCGGCCAAAATATTGCCGCATTTAGAAAAAATGTAAATTTATTATTTTTAGGGCACATTTTCCTTAATAAACAAAAGCATACCTACTTATGCATGGGTAGGAAGTAACTTCTGATTTGAAATGTTTTAAAATCACACGGCACTCAATTCAATGCAGTTTTAAATAAAACCGTCAAAATATCTACTTACTTAGGATGCATTTATAAGATTTCGTTTTACTGAATTACTTTAAATTATGTAGTTCCAAAATTACTACCACGCCTTTTGCCTACTTTACCGGTAAGAGTCGTACGAAGCTACATAATACATTTTCCCACCTTCAATACAAGTGAATAGTAAAATGTTGTACATGCGAACCTGTCTTAATGGCAGCCAAACTCAGAGCCCAATAAGAAGACATATATCTATGTATGCCCTGCATTTTAGTAAGCTCGATGTCATAAAAGAGTGCCCATAATATACCCCAAACGCCTAACAAATCATCACATAAGTTATTTTTGTCCTATAGATATAGACCATTTTGCTCAAAAATGAGTTTTTAATACCATCTTATATTTTCAGGTTTGCTCTATCGATTGCGGCAATCCGAATTATCCTTATGGTAATTTGCCGATAGAGGACATAATTCAAACTAAAAAAATTGTTGTCGTAAGTATACCTAAGAAGTATACTTTTTGCTAGGTGGGCTGTCGAGCGTTCAGTGCCACACTTAGATCAACTGACGCATTGTGATGCCCGTAAGGGTAAAGAGGTTGTCTTACCATTCTGTATATTCCGCAGTGGAGTAAGTATAGTAAGTCGAAATACTCATCCATTCTGTGGAAGGTATAAGTTCTGGAGAAAGGTTTTGTGAATAAGGTGCTATGTAGGTAGGGTTGGGGTTGAAATACTGTATGGTCAAAATTCTGTTTTCAAAATACTGTATTTCAAAATACTGTATTTCAAAATTCTGTATGAACAAAATTCTGTATGAACAAAACTCTGTATTTCAAAATTCTGTATGAACAAAACTCTGTATTTCAAAATTCTGTATATCAAAATTCTGTATTTAAAAAAAATGGTTTTGATAATGTAAAAAAGTGCGCATTTTTTTACATTATCAAAACCATTTTTTTTAAATACAGAATTCTAACATACCACTTCTTTTATTTTTATATTTTACTGTCTCCTTGCATATCTACATAGATTTATAAAACATAAACCGATGTTTTGGTCTGTTTTTGAAAGTTCAAAAACAAGAACAGAAGTGTTTCCGAGGACACAAAACAGTATTTTGAAATCCAGAATTATGGCCCATTCCCATGTAGGTATAGTCCACGATAGGTAGGTTATACCTACATGGCCAAAGTATTTCTGTAAAAGCCCGTTTGGTTTAGCTTTTAATTTACTGATACTTTTGGTTAGACTTACACTGTATGTGTGGATAACCAAATACACAAATTATCATCAAATAGAAAAATCACTGTCCATTAGTTACATGTATCCGAAAAATCTTTAAAATAAGATGTCGAAGATAACGCCTGAAAAATCAAGTTTTTGTCGTATAGCAAATGTCAAGCACTGTGTTAATTGGAGCTATTTCGAACTACACCAATAATTCATCACCAGATTCGTTTGAACAATTGATTACATATTATTATTGTTAGTTATTAGAGAGTGAATATGCCCCTCGCCCCGTCCTTTAACGAATCGAAAACCGAGAAGATAAACAAGATGGTTTGTATGTAGCAGCACAGTAAGTAATTTGAATCAGGGTTATAATGGGTAAGGGACAACCTCTTCCCCCTACGTGAATCAAAACCTGAGTGTGGCAGGGAGAAATCTTCGCCAGCTCAAAAACCTAACCTAACCTAGGTCTTGACACAGGCCTGAAATACCAACAATCTGCAAAAAGTTTGATAACGATCGTCATTCGAATGACAATAACAAAACGTATTTCATTTCGACAGCATAAGATATAAAAAAAAACTATTTTCAAAACAAATGTAAACAGCTGGTGTTTACTCGTTTTTGAAGCTCTCTGTATATGATTGGATACAACCCACAAAATAAAAGTTAACAAACGTAAGGTGGTTCTTGCAAAGTTAAGTTACTCCCTGTCTCGGATCGAGTCTTCTTCTCAATGTTATCTCCTTGGTTGATTCGATTTTTGGTGATACAAAACTGCCTTACACGAAAATGCAGCTGATCAGAAATTCCGGAAAACTAATATAAATCACATATTGGCGTCGTATAAACTATTATTTATTTTCCAATAATGTACTAGACACATTTGTGACTCTGTCATCACTCATGTCTCACTCTTTTGAAAACCGTTCATTGTTCTGTCACCATTAAAGTAGGAGTGCTTGGTACGGCTGGCAATGGATCATTCGAGGTACGCTTCCGCTTGAAGGGTATTTCGGCATAACTGACTTCTGCACTATTTTCACTGCCATATGTTGGCAAATACCGCTGATATGCTGGAATCATTTCATATATGTTCGGATTTACTGGGTTCATGTAGCTCTGATTACTATCCAAACTTGTCATCGAAACTGATGAGAGACGTCGAAGTGATGAACTGAAAGGACAAACAACGTTATATACTTTATATAAAAAGACGATGGGAAATGTTGCCAACGCTCGACGATTTTATTAATAGATCTTACTTACCCCCTTGAATTTCTCTTGGCAATCTGCTCCTGCTTTTCTTGGAACTTTTGCATCGTCATGTCCTCAGGGAAAACAATAATGTTCGCTGAATCATTCTTTTGCATAGCCACTCGTTTGCTTCCCTTCAAGAGGGTTGGTTTCCGCTTGATCAAAAGGAAAACGAAGAGGATACCCAAAAATTGGAACAGCACAATCCCAAGAACTACGAGGCTTATGCCGGTAGGCCTCATTTTTGTTGTTAGCCACGCATTATACTTGATGTTCAAGTTACCGCCAATGTGTGTAGATTTGCACGAAAATGGTGAAACTGTGAGTTCGTCTTTCAAAACAATGCAAAACGTGTACGCCGTATCTGGTACGAGATTCTTAATGGTTGTGATATATTCTAGAAGCCCATTACATCCGAGACCATAGTCTATGTAGTTCATCTCCATTTTGTAGTATTGAGTAGTCACTTTGCTGAACCACAAGATGCCGTAGGTTCCATTTAAACTAGCGTGCACAGTAATGTCAACTTCAAAGCCCTCGTTTTCTATAATGTCAAATTCCACAGTTGACCATTGAATGAAGAAAGCCTCCATTTCCTGACTGCCTTTTTCCTTTCGGCACTCCAGTCCTACAAGTCTATTAAAATCGGTAGTTAAATCAAGGTCGAATGCAGGGCCGGTCGAACGTAATGGAGCTTCTGTAGACATTGCTGGCATCACTGTTGGCATCCATGGCGGATAGGGTACGGAGCCTCCACTCATGTTACCTCCACAATATTCTTGTGTTGGCGTCTCCAAGCTAGTATTATTACTGTCTTCAGCGCTGCAAAGCCTTCGATGTGTAACAGGCATACCTTCAGGTATTTCACAACACACATTCTCAGTTTGGTAGGCCAAAATAACGACCATTTCTGTTCGCAGTTCACACGTACATTCCCAAGGATTCCCATTTAAAAGTATCGCTAAACCTTTAGACAGGTCCCGCCACCCAAAGACATTTTGACTAATAACCTTGAGTTTATTGTTCGATAAGTCCAGTAGCTTTAGGGTTCCTACTATGCCTGCGAATATAGATTCTGGCAAATGGGATATATTTGAATGCGTTAAGTTTAACTTTTCCACCATCGATAACTGGTTGAAACTTGATTCAGATAAGCCGTATCCAAAATTATTATTGCTAAGATTCACCTCCTCTAAGCTGTTCAGAAGGCAATTACTGTTCGTGATGTTAGTGACGGATACAAGTCCGGTTTGGATGGTAAGTCTTTTGATTTGATACTTTATACTTTCGAGAAAATTTGTATCAACGTGGTCTAAGGGAGGTACCTTCTGAATCAGCGTGAAATCTGTGAACTTCTCTTCCAAATTTATGAAAATCCCTTTGCTTATCTTCTCGAGTTGAAGGTTTTCCAAATGAGCTCCAATGAGAGTTTCACTTTCAAATGCCCCATCTTCGATGTCTTCAATGGCTCTAGCACTGGACGCGTAGATGGCCAAGTATTTAACAAAATCTGCAATTTCTCCAAGAAATTGCTTGGGTATAGTTTTCTTCGGAAAATCATAGTTGTAAAGATGTAGCTCCTCAATAATTTCACAATCGTAGTTCTGAAATAAAATTATAACCCAGTATGGATCTCGTAGGCGGGATTATTTACCGGAAACAATATTACTCACTTCTACAGCATATATTTCATCTTCAATATTTGCCGACTTTCCATTAAAACAGATGTATTTGCACTGAAGTTTCAAACAACTGCCAACTGGGGAAGGCAGTGAAATGGCCGGTAAACTGAAATGAGTTTAAGAAAAGTCAATATCTTTGGTTGCGCTAGCTTATTGTTAGTATAGTATAGTAGTTCCACTTTATCTTTGTTATTCTAAGTTCCAAGTGAAGAGAATTAGAAGCAAATGTATCTACGTGAACGAAGATGGATGTCTGAAGTTTGACTATATTAGATACACCTTCCGGTTCCGTCTTCCACTACAAAGAGTAGGTTGCTTAATCACCCTGTTTATTCATCTGTTTCATTTTTATCTTTCTCAATAGAATTCAAAAGTTGCTCCCCATCCCAGGTTCCCGGGTTGTTACCCCTTTACTATGCTTTCATCTCTCAGCACCCAGTCACCTACTTTCACCTCACCCTAAGGCTAAAGCCACACGAGCTCAAAAATGGCCGTGCGCCCAGGGAATAATTTTGTTGTTGTCACATGAGCTGCATTTTGACCGTGCGACAGCTTGCCGTTGCCAATCATGCTTTTTTGTTAGGTTTGTTTATTCAAGACATAATGTAGTTCAAAATGATGTTTAATTTTTTAATGTGTTGCAAAAGGGAAAGAATTTTCAAAGACAATTTTGGGTACATCCACTAAACATCGAAAGACATTTCACTGGTAATTTTTATTTTAGGCATTTCTCAATACGTATCACCGTCCGGTTCTGTTGAAACCACATTTCATACACATCCATTATATAGTTTGCAATTTAGTCACAAAAAACTGGATTATCATGTCGCGGAACCATTAACAGTAGTTGCCTGACCAGCGCATTTTTAAAGATGGTTCGATAATGCATCCAGCCCAAAAGCCGCACAAAACATTGTCGGAGTGGAGGTGGAGCATTAGTTTCTGAACAATTACTCCTGCATTTTCTGAATCCCAAATTCAGCAATTGTGAGGATTAAGAAAGATAGATATTAAGAAGAAAATAATCGTATTCGCTGTAGATTAAAATCGCGAACTGTAGTTGTCAAATCTTAAATATTTTTTAAATATTAAAGTTTACTGTTCTTTCGTATAGCGGCTTCATTTTAAAACCCTGAACTGTCAGCTATTACGCACTTTTCCACACTTTACCGCACAATTGGCGCAAAATACAAATCTTGCGTGAATTTTGACTAGAGACCTTAAGGACCATTCACATGGGAGCCAACGAACGAATTGATGAAATGCGAACAAATCACTTTTTATGCATTAATAAACAGAAAATTGCACATTTTATTATTCCAAAGATATCTTCCTATTGGCATAAGGTTTAAAGGTTTAGTTCGAACGAATTTTTTATTTGCTACTTTGTGGAACGCGATTTAAATAATGTGGATTGCGAATAGACTGACAATTCGCGTCAGGGTGGTTTTGGAATTCGAAATTTCGTTATTTAAACTGTTTATAAACTTGTTTTCTTAGTACATTTTGATGAGATAATTAATTATCCTACGCTTGGAATAGTAAAATGTGGAATTTTCGGTTCATACATGCATCAAAAGTGGTTTGTTCGCATTTCATTAATTTGTTCGTTCGCTCTCATGTGAATGGTCTCTTACAATTATGTTGGTTTTGCTGCGGGCGGCGCACGGGTATTTCTTTTACATACATATTGGTTTAGGTACTCAAAAGGAGTAACTCGTAGCTTGTTACTTTTATTTGCTGAGAGAGATTTCCTGTCATTGGTTCTTAGTTATTTTAGGCAGTAATAATTAAATCGTGTACCTACGTATTTACTAAAATATGGACATAATAAACGAGGTTGTTTTCCCTTATCGCAATCGATTTCATTATCTTGCTCACTTATCCAATAATCTATTGGATTCTGTCTAATTATATGACAGGTAGGTATATATTGTCGGAAATTACGAGATCAAGTTGTTGTAACAAAACTTTTAGCTCAAATCGGTAAGGCAGAATTGAACATTAAAATAACATGTATAAAATACTTTTCTACTTTTCCTACTGGATTCATATTTAAAATCCTCAAATATCACAGACACTGTCCTAATCTCTATTTGATAACAAGAATTCAACAGTTATTATTGTCATAAATAAAAAAGTCCGTTTACGTCAAAACAAGAGGATCTGAGCAATAATTATTATTAGGTAGGCAACTATGTACCTTATGTCAGGTAATACATCCGTGAAACGGTCGGCGAATGCGGTAATTAATTTGGAGCGACCGGCATTACACAGTGCTACAAGAAATAATATGCTAAAGTATTTAAGCATTTCACCGAATTCGATTAGGACAATTATTTTATAAACATCCTATCACATTTTTAAAATAAACCAATTTAGTTTGACACTATGACCACAGTGCGAATAAGAACTAAACCGCACCTTATACCGATTATTCAACAACTAATGGCTTAATATGTAATATAAAATCAGTTAGCCAGGACTACACGCCTGATAATCGCAGAAAATCGCTTATCTCATCGGAGACAACATTGCTAATATCATTTTTTATCACAGCGTTTTAGTAAAGGCACTACCTATCATACATATTGTTATGCTTTATTCTTCTTTTGGCTTTGAAAGTAGGTAACAGGGGTTATTAGTTTATTTAACCCTTAAATGCTCAAGGAAGTCGATTTTGACAGAAAAAAATGTAGGTATTATATGCGTAAACGAAAACTGAAACAAACAGTTCGAAGTTCAAAAAAAGAATGACTTTTTGCGATTTCAATTGATTTTTTTGACTGTATCTTTACATCTGCTGCGCATTCATCAACCCTCACAGTCTTTCAGAAAGAAAATTATTACAAATGAGAGAGAAAATTTATTTGGTTTAGATACCTAAATGGGTGGGCTAGTAGTTCACTAATATTGTACAGCATCTTAATAATGTATTCAAATTTGGTTATATGCATATGCACATTGCACAAGTAGCTTACAGGAAAATATTAGAAACTAGTTGGTTGTACCCGCTTCGCTGGGTATGCAAAGTAATATTTGATAAACAAATTGATTTTATTTAAAGAACTTCTTGAAAACTACATTGCGTGTAAATTGTCTCTGGTTAATTAATAATCTTCCTTGCTGTGGATTAGATTCAATATACACCTTCTTTTGTCTTGCAACTCTTGATTGTGATAAAGCCACATACAGTTGGCCGTGTGAAAATACTCCGGTCTTCAAATGCATGCCAACGTGATCAAATGACTGGTCTTGAGCCTTGTTTATTATTATAGCGTATGCTAGAATTTATCGGAAATGGAATCATTGTGGTAATTCATGCTCTTATCAAATTTCGTCCAGGCTCTTCCACAATCAATCGAGTTCCATTGCAGTCCTTTTTTAGGGTTCAAGTTTTTCAGCAACATGATGATGACACCTTGCTTAAGTACAGCACATGAGGTGGCTTGCTGGATGGAGTTTGCTGATTGAGGAATTCAACAGGGAAATTTGGTGCATCATTTGGATCTTCAGTCTTCACTGATAACAGAATCGCTCCTATTCATTTCTAATCTCTGCACATTTGTCAGCACGTCGTCTTCATACATTTCTGCTACCCGCGGCAATTTTGCAATAATGAGAAGACTTATATAGAGTACACAAACCGAGTTTGAAGTCGATCGGATGAAAAATAAAAATGTTCCCGTACAAACTTTGACCCCCTAAGAAGGGTTGGTTTTATTTGGCAATTTCCATTTGAAAACACTTGCCGAGCATTACTATAGTAGAGTTTGAACCTTGAAGAAAATTAAAATATATGAAAAATAGGCGGTGCGTATTTGAATAATGAGAAAACACAATCATTGAAAATTTATTCAAATACCCACCGCCTACTTTTATTTAAAATAAGAAAAATAAGAAAAGTAAGGAGCGTTACAGAATCAGTAAGGGTAAATATATATATGATGATGGGTAGACTTTGTTATTTAGTAAATAAAACAAACTATTAGAATGACAAAAATGCTATTCTCAATGTATGTCAATGATCTGCCATCTATCATTAACCAGAGTAAGGTTCAGATGTATGCCGATGACGTACAGTTGTACTTGAGTTCTGATCTCGGTCTTATTGAACATGGTGCTGCCTGTGTTAATGAGGATCTTGAAAATATTGCGCGCTGGTCTGAAACGAATGGTCTTTTGTTAAACCCTGTAAAATCTAAGTGTCTTGTCATCTCAAGAAATTCTTTGGACTTGTCATACTTTCCTTCTGTGTTTTTAGACAATTCTCCAATTGAATATGTTGAGACGGCCAAAAACCTTGGTATGATCTTTAACCGGAAATTAACCTGGGATAACCACATAAATGTTGCGACCGGTAAAACCTATGCGGTTCTTCGAACATTATGGGCAACTAAAGCTTTCACCCCCTTAAAAACTCGCCTCATGCTAGCAAAAACGCTGGTTATACCAAAATTGTTGTACGGGTGCGAAGTTTTTGCCAATTGCAGTTTCGTCAGCAAAAGAAAACTGCAGGTCGCTTTCAATAACACCGTTCGGTATGTTTTTGGACTAAGAAGGTACGACCGCGTATCGCACTTCTCAAAGCGTCTTTTTAACATGACGTTCGACAGCCTACTTCAGTTCCGCACTTTAACGCAGCCAAAATATTCGCCCGAATTTTGGTTGGTACTTATACGATATTTCGCATTAAATAACGAAGATACTCCCAAGGATCAAAAACATCGTCGTTTGAAAGTATTGGCAGTACAAAGCAATGCCGGGTCTATAAATGGATTGATGTTTTAAGGAAAGAGCCTCTATTTTCGAAAGCAGAACTGCACAAGTGGAAGTAGAAAGGGTTCGAATTCGAAATGGGAAACAAATCAAGCGAATTATAAGAAAAAAAATGCATTTCAGTCTTTTTCAGCTTCTCTGAGAAGAATAACAAAGAAGTTAATTTTGTGCTAATATACATAATAGTCATGTGAAAAATAATAGGGACACATTGCTGTATTTCGTGAGAATACAAGGAACAAGAATATTTTCATTAAATTTGGAGTAAGTAGTGTTTTTATTTTTAAATAGGCTTATGTTATGTTATGATAGCGGTATTTACTTTATCGACACCCCAAAATAATTATTTAATGTGCCGTTTCTAACCAATTTATGGCAATTGAAACAGAGTTGTGTTTTGAACAATTTCTATGCAAGTGCCCCCCCCTATTATTTTTCACATGACTGTATTGTATATGTCTAAGGTTTCCGGTCGGGGTTTAATTTATGTTTCTACTATTTTAAATAATGACGTATACCTAGAATAGATAGATACATAAATAGTTATTGAGAGAATTTTAAAAAACCGTGTTTTGGAAAAACAGAATTTTAATCATATAGCATTTTTAAGAGATTTACCGAATTTTGGTAACTGGATCCTAATCTAATCCAAACTGAGCTATTAGCGATCTGTAAACAAATGAAACGCGCTACTGTTACACCTTCTTGGTTCATTTATTCAGTTTTTGTTCCTTTTTTTAAGTTCCGTATCCGTACACTAAACTATGGTATTGTTGTTGTTTATTTTTCAATATTTTCTTACGTGTCTATTTATTTTCATTTTGTATTTATTTCACAATATCGCAAAGCATACGTGCCAGTTCATAATAATTTATTTCTTATTTGTTAATTATTCTTGTTTACTCCTTCAAAAGATTAAAACTAATTTGAACATCAAATATCTTAAAAGCGAAACAATCGAAGAAAATCAGAATAAATATTAGAATTAATGTTTTATTTAAGTACTACCACCTAATTCAATACCGTAAGTAAATTAAGAACCTAAGCAATACAAATAGCTTATAGGAATAATTTGTTTTATCGTTTTTTTTTTTCACGTTTAGTAAAAACAGCTTATAAAGAAATAGGCAAGTATATTATAATTTTTAAGTTTTTAAGTAGAAGTTGGCAATCGCTTATTAGTAAATACAAACTAGTTAATAGACAGTTGCTACAATTACAGTTATATATACGTTTTTGTATGATTCCTCTTAGACACTAGCAACTAAAATTAGTATAATTACAAATAAAATCTATTTTACAAAACATTTGTTGCTTAGAGAATTGAGTGTATTTTTCATTCGAATATGATGCTTTCGTTGGTAATTACAAAAGTTCTTGTATTGTACGGACTCTGTTTATTTTATTAAATATTTAATACTGATACTGTGAAGTGACATACGACATAGGAAACTATGGACTTAAATCGAATATTTCTTAATTCTATGGAATTTGTAGTTTTCTTTTCTCATACATGAATCTAAATAAAATCTCTAAAATAAATTAAATTATGACGATGAAAAATAAAATTAATAAAATCTGTCCTAAAAAAGTACTGGTTTCGGTCCTTATTTACACGTGTGCTCCTCGAGAACTTTCACACAAATATCACATTTCACTTGACAACACCAATGGAATTTGCAATTACATCTTTCTCGTACTACAATGTTTTTGGTGTTGTAGCCTCGACCACAGCAGAGAATGCCGCAACCATCGAGACCTGACGAAGTTTTATTGCATATGCGACCATGGGTTCCTGTATGAGATAAATTGTAAAACTTATCGAACGAATGCACGAAAAAGTATTGGTCGACAAAAAGCTTATCACAGACACATACCTGGCCATTGAAGTTGCCGATTATTTCGACACCAATCGGGACTTTCATCTAAATACACCAAATCGTGTGCTGTGGGCACTTTGAATTGTGGATCTTTGACTTGCAAGCGTCCACGCTTATTTAATTTCACCTCAGTTGCTTCGTCGTATCTTTCGCGCAGATAGTCACCTGATATTAGAACCATATTATTGTACTGTTGCCGGTAATAATTTTTCGATAATAAACTCACCTATTTCTCGTATTGACGAGAGTTGTTGCCAGCATGTAATAAGACTACAGGAACCGGAAACTCCATGACATTTGCAGGTTATTCGAGCTTTCTTGATAACTGCCTAAATTAAAAAAAAAATACGTAACTTATAGATTGGAGATATAATTGGTGCACATCCAGTTACAGAAATATAATTTGGGCATACGTATGTGCACATTTAAGTACTAGATATAATGTATATTGAATATATCTGCGCTGTACGGTACTAATAAATTGACAATACCTAACAAATTGAAAACGGACAGTATTACCATTGGAAGTTTGTAGTTTGTGAAGTCAACAATATCCGAAAAGTACTCTGTGAGGAAATATACATTTTTGATTTCTGAAATAGCGAAATAGCTTTTCGATCAATCATTCATTTGGAATCATTGTGTTATTGTTGCATCGTAAAACATGAGGACGAGGCAACTCCTTAAGTAACCGCTATCTACTTTATTTAAAAAAATCAATGAAATAAATTTCATCCAGCGGCACAATGGAGTATGAAATCTAAGTGTCGTAATTGCCACAATGAAGATTCTGAAGTTTTTGTGGGAAAGCAAATGTTAAACGTTTTCGATCTGTGAAGATTATTAAAACTGGAAACCTAAAGTTCAATTGCATAGTCACTACGTTTTCACAGCTCCTTACCCAACTTTGTTGAACAAAAATCTTTGCCCACTAAAAAAACATTTCTCGTCACTCATGAAAGTTAAAGTTGCACAATTTGTCCTGATGGACAAGATCATATTTAAGCAATAATAATAATTCCTGGGGCACGTACAAAGCCGGAAATGTAGGTACAGCTAGTTTATTTGCCAAGAGCTTTTGAATTAAAGCACAAGAGGTTTTCCCTCTTAATGGAATCTAGCGAAGAATATAGATATCAGGAGCCACATCATTTGGCCAATTCAGTGGCTCTCTTAGTTTCCTGTATGCTCCTTAGACCGTGTATTCCATGCACGTCCACAACAAGCTTGGACGTAGACGTGGTCGAATCCAGAGCTTTATCTCTGTCTTGTTGTCGACGAAAACACTAAAATTACAATCTTAGTATATCTATGTTACTTACATACATACTAACAGCGGTATTAATAAAAAAAATAAGAATTACGAATTATCAGATGTGATAAAGCTAATTCGCCGCTATTCGGTATTTATTAATACGGGGGTAAGTGCATAATATGTCTATTCAATAATATTTTTAAGTGCAAAGTCTGTAACTCTCAATCGGAAATGCAACATTTAGTCCTATTCACTATAGTAGATCATAACGTTTTCTTAGATTTGAAAATAAATCAGACCGCAATTATTTTTATTAAAAACAAAAAACAAGTACTCGTACTAAGTAGCTTTCAGTAAGAATAAGCTAAATTCAAAACAAGTTCTTCTAATTTAAAAACGTTTTTCTCATAAGTTTTTCACGTTAATCTTAATGCCAACAGCGAATTAAAAACGAAATTCAGATTCCTGACTGGTGAAAGTATTTATTTATAAATTTAAGTTTTGTCATAATGAAGTAGAATTATTTGTTGTAATTCTTTAATTCTTTTATTTAAAAGTTGATACCTTTATAGTGTATAGGGTGTAAAGTTATTGACTGATATGCCATGACGTGTTAAGCACAATAATTTATGTGATTGTATTTTAGATCTTATATTTGTTTTTAAATTAAAAACCTTCAAATTTAATATTGATTTTATTTGCCAATTAATTGCATACCAATTTAAATACATATTGAATTAAAAGCAAAAAGTATTATATTGAAAAATAACTACCGCTGTTTTATTTACATCAGCAAAAAAAAATAATAATAATAGTCTGTCTGCAGTTAATACCCACAACACGCGACATTAATAACTCAATATGCTCTGCGCCCAGAGCCCTGTTAATCTGTGTAATATCACTATATCAATTCAGAACTTGTTGGCTTTTTTAAATAATTTTAATTAAAATATTTAAATAGAGCTGCAAACAACTCACAGTAGTTTTGCTGTAAAAGGAAAAATAGAAATACATTCATGGCTATAATCACAGCAAAAAAATCACATAAATCTTCCACTCCAATGAATTTGTGGCCAAGTGCACCAGTGTGGTAGCCCATAAGTAAGGCCGCAGCACCAAGCTGCAGCAATTAGGAATCGAATACATACAAGTCCCGAGGCTAGCAGTATAGTAAATTGCAATAATATGTGACTATACAAAGCAACAAGTATGTATAGGCATATCAGTTAATCAATGGAGCACAAGGCAGCAGTCAACAGGTATATTTTGGTAGCTGATGGGCGGCATACAGTTGGAATGACGAACGTATTCCGGCAAGTGAACTCAATGCTAAAGAGTTACCTACCTGAAAAGTTTCTATTTTGTTTTTTCTTGAACGAAGTCTGTTCGACTTATGTTTATGACTTTGAGCGTAGAGCTCACTTTTCAATTAGCGCTAATCCAAAAATGTATACGTAGGTACATGCGTACGAAAATGAGACACTTTTAAAGGGAAGTTGCAAAAATATAAATTTGCAGCCTTGAGATGCAAAGAGAGCGCAGGTTCAAAGTTAACAAATTGTCAGGTTTACTTGTATGTATGTATATGTACATAATATATAAGAATTTGAAAACTTGACCAGTCAACCTATCAATTTTTATAACGTTGAACCTTTTTAAACTAAGAACTTGGCGATCTCATTACTTTTCGCGGCTGACTAGTAGAACCCTTTTTTGTTCTATGTATATAGAAGAACTTGGCTTTCTTTTACATTAATATTTTCGTGTGATATGTTCTTTTATATCAGGCCAATGCATATCAATGTTCCAAATTTAAAACTTTAGCACCTACGGTTTTAATAAATTAACTTTGCTGTTTTTCTTTTTCAAATAGGATGTGCCACCCCCCTTTGCCCGATCTCGTCCATACTTTTAAAGGCAGTAAACATTATATATTTTAAGATTTGGGTGTTTAGCGCAATTTATTGGAAAACTTAAAAACTTTAATCAACACGCCATCTGGTGGGTTTTCGTATCATCAAGAACAATAATGTTAAAGATAAAAACCTTATCTTCCCGGATTTCTAATTTTCGGAACATAGTGTCCTTCCTTGGGCCAATGCGAATCCATCAAGCCCAAAATCGTTGCAAATCAAACGATCCGTTCTGGAGTAATGAGTGCACATGCGGACGGTTGTCGTAGTAAAAATGAAAATAGTCATAAAATATTATTCACATCAATATTTAATTTCTCACGTAAACAATTTCAGCAGAGCGAGCAAGTATATCATAATTAATACGAAAATTCAATATCAACCATTCATCATCAGTTCCTTAAAATCATTTCATAAAATGGTTTTTATTAGGTATCCCCATTTTTATTTTTACCTCAATGGAGCCAAGATTTATTTCTCACATTTGTCATCATAACATAGCATACCCAAATAAAAACCACCCTGGAAAATACTTTCCACCGCTTGTACTTTTTAACTGAAGATTTCCAACTAAGGCCGATGAACGGACAACATAAACCCAATAAATAACGTATGACATCTACAAATGGGGGATAATGTTCAACGATAAATGAGACGCGATTTGTTTAATTTCAGACCCATGCCACCATCGCATCGCAAAGTTTAAACAGTAGCTCAATGAAAATGCTGAGGGACGAAAACGTTTTAATAAAAACATTGAAAGCCAAAAAAAAAAAAAAAACAAGAACTGGGCACTACACCTACTGCATGTTGTACAGTTGTATATTAGGTATATGCTTGATGATGCAAGCCAAAACTGTCATAAATTGTCAAGGATTTTGTTTGGCAAATGGGACGAGGTGCTTTTTAAAGTCCCCCTTCCAACACCATATTTTAGTGGTTGCTACACGTCGAATTTGATATCGTGAAAAGTCCAACCGCATATTTTCCTAGTCGCTCATATACTCGTATAGCTTTTCAAAGAAGTAAGAACAACTGACAAAAAAACCTAATTTATAATCCTCGTTGATGTTGGATTTTCCCTCAACTTGTTTTTACTCTTTTCCTACAAAGCTCTTAAGAATCACGTAAAATATACGAAACGACTCGCCGAGCACAATCTGTTTCCATTCACGTAGGTATTCACTTCTTCTCCACCATCGCCATCGCCAGCAGGTTTTGGCATATCTGATGCGGTTGTTGGTCGTAACCTCAGCTATTTGATCCATAATGTTGCCATCTTCTGAAAACGATGGCAACAAAAGGTGGTTTGTTTTCCTTTTGCATTGCATTTGTCTTATTTCTTTTTTGGGAAGAAAACTTAAGATATGTCAGGAACAGCGAAGAGTTTTCATCCTCTGAGTCCTTTATCGGTTGTTGACGACAAAAACACAATAACTTTCAGGCATACACAGATGAAACCTAAACACAAAATCGATCGGCGAGGTGCGATTGGGCGAAATGATTGAGCTTACAGGGTAACGTATCTACAAAACAAAATGCAATTTCCCACACTTTAAACCAATCCCTTTCGAAAAAGGCAAAGAAACAACAACTATGTATCTACATTTGACCAGCAATTTGGCGATAGTTATCGCTTTTTGTACTTTTGTGGAAATATTTGACAATATCGACGACGTGCTTTGGCAGCGTTACTTGGCATTTTGAACTGATTGCTTGCAGTCGCAGATTTTCACATTTATTTGGCAAAACATTACTCTTTTTTTTTTTGTACCTTCTTATACAATATCAAGAGGAAATTGAGTCCTTTACTCCACTCTGAATTACATTGCAACCGTTATGTTTAATTAAAAGTATCGTGGGGTTTTTATAACTAATTTTCACTTTGAGTTTGTGATTATTATTAGGTAACTTTCTCGTATACGTAGTAAGAAAAAGATATTAAGGGTATTCATGCAACGTCGTAAGTTTACCATTCGCGTAAAATGGTAAGTTTACGACGCACGTTTCATGAAGGCCCCAAATAGCTGCCTTCGTAAATGATGGTAAACCAGTCAGCTGTTTCACATGAGAGGGAGCGAATGAATTGATAAAATACGAACAAACCACTTCTGATGCAATTATAAAGATAAAATTGCACATTTTACTATTCCTAGTGTAGAATAATTAGTTAGTCTAACAAATTGAATCAAGAAAACAAGTTTTAAAAGGGTTTAAATAACGAAATTTCCAATTCCAAACTTTTTGCCGCGAACGAGGACATCCTTTGTTTGGAATTGAAAATTTCGTTATTGAAACTATTTTAAAACTTGCTTTCAATAGAATCTGGTGTATTAATTAATTATCCTACACTTGGAATATTAAAATGTGCAATTTCTATTTATAAATGCATCAAAAGTATTATAAATGCATGCAAAGTAATTTTTTCCTGATTTCGCGCCTTTATTTCAAGTGTGAAATGTCACATTGACCTCGTCGTAAGTTTACCATCTCGGTTTTCCACACCAATTCGCGTAGTAAGTTTACCATCTCGTCGTAAATGATTTTCCATACAAATTTTGACAGTTCATTTACCACGTCGTAAACTTACGACGTTTACGACGTTGCATGAATACCCCTATTGTTTTCGTACAAAATTTCGAAATCGTGATTTTGATCAATTCTGATATTACGATGATAGGGGAACTCAAAAAATTGGGTCTCGCAATTCGGTCCGTCCGTATGTCTGTCTGTCCCATAGCTCTGAAATCTAAACGGACAGATTTGTTTCAAACTTCGCATTTAGGGTTTGTGAACTACCCGCTAGGAGGCTTTTTATTATTCTAGCCCTAATATTAACGGTACTTCCAATTGGTATACAAATTTTAAACAATTCAGATTTTTTCGAAAACAGCTCCAACGATTTGAATCAAAATTGATAGTTAAGTAAGTTAATGTTGGCAAGATAAACACGACTGCATACCTAGTTTTTCGCTAAAAAGTCCAACAGTGGCACTTTTGAAAATTATCTTTTTTAGAAAACCGATTTTGACAAAAACTTATTTTTAAGATACTATCGTCATTCATAACTTGATAGCATACTCAGATTTTCTCTAAAATGACTGTGTGCTTTGATATCTACCCAAATCGCTAATAATACATATTTTAATGATCCAGTTTGTTTTATTTTCATGGTTTGATACGGATCAGATAACTCTGATAATAAAAAAACAGCTATTATTAGCTATTATTAGGGGTGGAAATCGAAGAAAGCATTCATGGTTCAAAAAACACAGTTTTGCAATTGTATAGTTCAAAACTGAGAAAAGGGTATTACTCTGGACTTAAGCATTACCTGTCAGTTAAATTTTTATCAAAATCGAAAATAGCGTTTTTGAGATATGAGCAGTTTTTTAAAGTACCTACACAGTAGTCCCTCGATAATGTGAAGTACCGATAATGTGAATTTCTCTAAAATCCGAATCGGCAAAACTTTGCTGTCTATAATGTGAACTTTCAATCTCTAAAATGCGAATTTTTTTGTACAAGTTTTTATATTTCTCTGGCTTGTTTTGCGTGCGATATTAGGGACTAAATAATTATTATTAATCTTTAAAATGTAAATGCAGCTGCAGGCTAGAGTATAGAGAGACAACAACTGCCATGTGTAGGTATGGATGTTTTATGATCAATTCGTGGTTATATTTTTTTCAGTTAGTTGTATTTGTGTCTTGTGTGGTTCGTGTTTCTTTTCTCGTTTTGTGTTTTTATCGATTAAAGGTGCTTGACGACAGACGCACAAAAGTGAAATCCAACTACCTAGTACATATACAACAGGTAACTTTAAGCCAAGCGGATGCAATTTCACTGAAATTGATTAATTCGAAAACTTCTCATCTACATAGACAAGCCCTGTAATTAAATAATGTATTTACTCAGAAGCGAATATAATACACTCCGTCCAACTTTAATGCACAAAATTTGAAGCTCAAACTCCATAAAATGCAAACTTCCACTTCCGCAGCTAAACATGAATCAATCAAAAACTTACCCTCCGGCCGGCTTCGTTATTGTGTAGATTCATTAAACTCCGTGCTTTCGCAGACATTATGTTTTTAAATCGACCAGAACTAGCGCCTCCATTGACCACAACACCCATCATATTGCTGCCACCGCCTCCCATGCTGTTCACTGCTCGTTGATTCTTTTTCTTCTTCCCGTACATAGGGGTGCCGTAGTGATCCAGATTAAATACCTTAGAGTTTAATATCTCCCGGTTGATTTTTTCCTGTTCAAAGAATACACAAGAAATGTTGCTGTTAAGCTATCGAATTAAGATTTTTCGGAAAAGTTATTCGCTCATAATGAATAAAAGTTACAAGATAAAACTTTTTAATTTGGAATCGTTTTTTTTTTTTTAAAGCTGAACAGCATCATCATCAGGCATTTCGCCATTCCTTAGAAAAAGTAGCTCGCTACTGGCATGCTCTTTTCTGTCATCGGTTGTCATGATAGTAAGCAGTGAACGAGGAGAATGCTAATAATAAAAAGTTATCTCCTTTCATGCAACTTACCTGTAATTCTAGCATTTCCTTCTCTTGTAATTTTGAATTGAGAATCTCCTTTGTTATCCTTTCCTGCAATTCTAATAAATCTTCTGGCTTGAAGCGACTGCCTGTTTCCGTGCTATCCTCTTCCTGTTCGGTGGTGTCTTTGTCAACTACTGACGAACTCAAAGACGACGATGCTGAGTTGGAGCTACTGCTGCTATTTTTATTAGCACTATCGACATTGACAGTTATATTGGCATGTCCATCTAGCAGTGTTCGTAATGTTGTTGACGTAGTACCATTTTGTTGTTCAGAAGCCGATGCTGATGCTGATGGCGGGGCCTGTGCCTGTGCACCCCCAACACTACTAGAAGGGACATCAACAGCATCTGTTGCTGTTATATTTGTTTCTCGGTGTGATGAGGTGGGTGGTGATTTGGCTGGAGATTTTTCATCATTTTTTATTCGAGGACCTGATGCAAGACCACGGGTGCCACGTTTACGTTCCTTCTCTCTGATGTCGATAAAATCTTGAGAGAATCTGCAAAGAAAACAAGGGAATAATGAAAATGTGCTTTATTAAAATAAATATTACGGTTTTATCGTGCATTGCTCTACGGGAAGAGCAATGAAAGGATCTTATTGTGCAGGAAATTCTTTGAGAGGAATTTATAGTGTGCTCGTCAAGTTATTAATCTGGGATATACCTACCTTATGAAAATGTAATGAGGGTGGATTTATGTTACTACTAATGAAGGACGCGATAAGTAAACAGGAAGTGTCTACCAGCACTAAGTCTTTCATGATTTGTAATGTCAAGTGAAATGAGGAAAAAGTCTACTGTAAGTGCAGATGTCCTTCTACTCGTAAGTTTTAAAAATGTACTGCATAGTGAAGTAGTAGAGAAGTGTTTTTCATTTAATTTCAAGTAAATTCCTCTACTCAAAGCGACTTGAATGAGTAACAACGCAGCAGTAACAGAAACTTTATAGCTCAGCCGCCGAGTAGGCCTAGGCCATATTAAGGGATTGCACCTGCTTGTTAATAATGTTACACAATAGCTACAATCTACATGTGGGGTTCGTCCTTTAAAAAATGGTTCAAAATTCAGTAAAATCATCTGTAGTGTTTAGATGTATGTATGCGTTTATGGGGTTCAATTGTTTAATAGCTCAGATCTTAGTTTTTAAATGTTCATGCTTAACAGAGATTTTTTTCAACATTAAATGATACCAAATATCGTCCTCGAAGCAGTGGTTAAGAGGCTAGTCTGCTGGACAATAGTGCGCCGGGTTCTAACTTCATCCGCCCCCAGAAATATAAAGATTCTACCTTTAAGATTTCTTCCTTTGCCCACCCTCGCGAATGTCTGTCAAAACATTCGTCCGAAAAATAAAAAACCAACTTTCACAAGCGAATGGTTGAGTTAATCTAGTTGTCCTAGGGTTCTATATATGAACACGTTGTCTATAGCGTTTCCTAATTCCCAAAATTTTCAAGGCACAAGTTGCGTGAGGCATTAAACGTTAAATGAAAACTCCAAAGAAATACATACATATAAGGAAAATCTTTTCATCGGCACATCGCGACCTTAGGACAACAGGGTTCTAACTTACATTTTCTTCAAAAATGAGTTACACATCGCACCGCACTAAAACGACTACGCTCTTCTGATTGGTGCTCTTACTTTTGTCTATCTCTTACAGTTTATGAGATATTCACTGTAAATAGGTCCTAACTGCACGTTTTCAGTTTGAGATTCAGTTAACAAGGTTCTAACTGACTGATAGAACCATGTATCTCTAGAAAGCCCATATTATTTTGCAGATAGAACCATGTGAAAACTTTTTTTTGAAAATAGAACCTTGTTGCTCAGATGAAAAATTCAAAATTGCACAAACAGAACGAATAATTGTAATATGAAACATTATCAGCCTTATTTATAAACTTTATACACTCTCTATAATAACTCTAAACGCAAAATCCCAATATATATTTTTGCGTTTAGAGCTATTATAAAGAGTGTATAAAGGCTGATAAAGTTTTGAGTCACATAGGCATAGTTTTGTTGGCTTGGAACTTAGACAGAAAAAAGGTTTGTTTCCTGCATTTTTCAAAACTGTGTTCTGTACAAGTAGGTACCTAAGTGTTCGTGAAGTTTTTATTGTTCAAGTCAACTATTAAGAACTTAAATTAAGGTAAATATATTATTAAATTCCGTTTTTTCGTCTATGATCTTATTATAATAATTGTTGGCCATAGGAAAATAGAGTCTAAGGAAATTTCGGTCTGCCCAGGCAGGCAGTATCATTGATCTAGATTCGGCAGTCGTGATTCAAAATTATTATATTTTGTAACCGGCAGTCGTTGATAAAGTACATCGATAGACTTGCAATGCATTGAAATCAATGAAAGCCGTATAATAGTGGATAAGTCTAATTTAGCATCAGCTTCGAAAAAAACGTGAAAACGGGTCATAAATGAATCTTTTAAGGTCCTTCCAAGACTGCATAATCATTTTATGGTATTTGTAATGGACAACACTTACCCCCAGTTTCACACTGGAAGTTTAAACTATAGTTCAACTGAACTTGAACGTGAGTTTAAATTTGAAGTTCAACTCGTCCGGTTTCACAATATAATCTGAACTTCAATTCAATTGAATTCAGTTTAACGACATTTTATAAATAGAATTTACTTAGTTTCTTTACGACTTTTCCAAAATCGTTCCTTGTATTTTCTTTCAAAGGACACACAAAACAACGTCAAATATTTGTATTTTTGACAATCGCCTGATCTAAGGTTTAAACGGTAGAATACTGTAGTTTAACTTAAACTACAGAATGAACTCTGTTCAAGGTTTAAACGAAACTGTGAAACCGAACTAATTGTTGAACTAAGGTTCTAAAAACTGTAGTTTAAACTTCCACTGTGAAACTGGGGGTTAAAGTTCCCGTTTTGATTTTATCTAAACTAAATTTACTTAAAACAAGTAAAAGTGTTATCATCGGCCTGGCCGATGCTTTGATACCCTCCACTGAATAAAAGACCTGCAAAATGTTTGCCACGCGAGTTAGTATGTGTCTAACATTAGTTTTGTATGGGAGGTAGCAGAACTACTTTACCGACATAGACAATTTTCAATACCAACCTGACGACGGTTAAAAAAAGTCCTTTCATAAAATTTCATTCACCTAAGTCGATTCGTTTGGACGCTAAGGTGTTTTCAACAGACAGAGAGATACATGAGTCGAATATTGGCTTTGTATGGGAGGTAACAGAACTACTTGACCGACATGGGTCATTTTTAATACCAACCGGACAACCGTAAAAATAATACCTGTCACTCAATTTCAGTCGCCTAGGTCGATTCGTTTGGACGCTATCGTGGTTTCAACAGGCGGAAAGACACATGGGTCTACTAATGGTTTTGTATGGGAGGTACCAGAACTACTTGACCGACATAGCCCATTTTCAATACCAACCTGACGACGGTAAAAAGAAGTCCTCTCACCAAATTTCAATCGCCCAGGTCAATTCGTTTGGACGCTATCGTGCTTTCAACAGACAGACAGACAGACAGACGGACAGACAGACAGACAGACAGACAGACAGACGGACATGGCTAAATCGATTCAGAATGTGATCCTGATTCAGAATATATATACTTTATAGGGTCTCCGGTGAATCCTTCTTGGCGTTACAAACGTAATGGCAAAGTGAATATACCATCCTGTGGAGGGTATAAAAATAATATTTATGAATGCCAATGTGACAGAGTCTCATTTTTTATTATTGGTGATGTATAATTAAAAAAACGTAAAGTTTAAAAAAAAAAAGCGAAAACATGGAAAATACCTTTTTATTACTGTTAGTTATGTTTTATAGCATTTTAAGTTCTAAGATAATGAACTTTTAGTTCAAGAATATACATTTTCAGAAAAAAGAGGTTCTATTAACAAAAGAATTATATTTACCGTGACACAAAGTTCCATTAGGTACTTAGAACCATATTGTCCTGCTTCTATGTGCATTATCGTTGAGCAACATAGTTCTATCAATATTTTAAAACTACAATATTCTAGAAAAACTAATGAAGTAGTTTAAATATTTTGTAAAACATTATAATTTTAAAGGAATAAGTTAAAATGCTTCAAAAACTGTTTTTGAATTAAACTGAATCAGATTCAGAAAAGCTATTTACAACATTTTAACCTATGTTTTCTCGCAAGTCGTGTTGGTGCATTTAGAACCTTCTTGTTCTAGGGTCGCGACATAGCTAATTTAATTTACTCGATTGTTAAAGCCTTTGGCAAACAAGGACTTTTTTAATCAGCTACAAAAAGATAACTATCTTTTATGGAATTGAAACACATATTCAGTTTGGGGATGCTAGCAGATTGCGTGCTCCCGAATTTACACAAGCTGCGAAAGAAGTGTGAGTGAACCTTTTGCGCCAAAAATGTCTTTTCCACTTTTGAATTTTTCTACCACCAGCATAGCAGAGAATTTAGCTGGTAAATAAATTCCAATGCATTCTCAAAAATAATTGTAAAACGTGTTCGCATGAATGCCGTCAAACATACCTTCTGCTATACACATTTCAGAATGTTTGTTAGCTTTCCTGCGCTACCGCTTTCCGCACCGCATGAGGACAAATACAGCTTTTTCTCTTAACTTGGCCATACGCACACACATATACGATATCCCTAAGAAAAAGGAATTTTTTATATGAAACACAGAGAGCGGGCGATTGTTCTTACATAGATTCGACATAAGAGCTGTGTCTGTGCATGTATAGCTTCAAGTTATTCAGCAGAGCACCAATTTTCCTTCTAATATTCTGATGATAAGAGTTTTTCTCGAAATTAGGACTGTTGTCTGCATGGATACAATGTACTTTTGTGAATTCCCTTCACGTGAGTATGAGCTCCTGTTAAAGTGTACACCATACGCGCCTCTGTCCGAAACCTTTTAGTTGTTGGTGCACCTTGTCTAGACGTATGTGTAGGAGTGTGTATCATCCCGTAAAGGACCACAGGATAATTATTTTCTCGTTAAGTTGTTTGGTTATATGTATCTTTTTAAGAAATTTTGAAAACATGTGTTCCTTCTTCCTTCCTTTTCGCAAATGATGTTTAATAAAATTAACGAACACGACACACGAACATTGAACATTGAGTTGGAAAATTTCCATTTCTCCTCGTTTTATAGGAGAAATAGAGTGCTTAAGCCTAACCACCAATGAAAGAGAAGACTATCCCTTTGTGTACTTAACTATGACTTAACTCTAGTGTTGGGACTCGAGAGTAGGCAAAGGTTGGGAAACCAAAAAGTGGTACAAAGTAGTAGATTTCTAAAACATACCATAAATGCTACAAATTAAATAACGCTCGTTTCTTGTGCTAACAAAAACAAACAGTTTTATTTAATTTCGAATAACATAATATTTAGAAATATAATATTAAGAAAACGATCAAAATGCAACAAAAAGTTGTATTTATATGAATCAAATTCGAAGTCGAAGGAGCACTGCAATCCGAATTAAGTACATAGTACACTGCATATGATATATCGCCAGGTACCGGACAATACAGGTATCGAACAACAAGCTACATGCGAATTACGATCACAATCCGTACATTAGGAAACATTATGTAGGTACCTCTTGGGCTTGCAGATGAGAAAACGGCGCATTTTAATTTAAACTTAGATAAAATTATCAGTACCCAAAATAGGATGAATCATTTTTGGGAAACATTCAGATCAGAACACATTTTCTTGAGGTCTTTAAACGTCATCTTAAACAGCACCAACGATTTTTTTTTCCCCCAAAGTTCCAATTTTTCAGTGCACAAAAATCGAAAATTATTCAACCGCTCGCTTTCTATGCGTGCATGATGAAAAAAAAAGCCTTATAGCTTGTGGCTATTTATTATTATTTGCGTTATTGTTCCATTTTTTTTTTTCATCTGAAAAAGTGGTAGATTTGTATTTGAGGGTGATAGAATTTTAGGCTGAGCAAAGAAGGGTAGAAGTCCCATCACTGTGCTTATGACTTGAGTTCAGTTCACGTTTACTTCAGTTTTAGAGGCTACTTTGTTGGTATTAATTGTTTCCCTCACTCTCTTTCGCTTGTAATCTCTTCAAATTTTCTAACTTTTATTTGTAAAATTGTTCTATACCAGGCGGGAAGGATAGCTAACTAGGGTGTTTTTCGTTTGCTGTTAATTTGTTGCTGTGGTTTCTACTAAATCCATAACAAAGTGTATAAGAGTGGTATATAGGTACTGGGCACATACATACATAATGGAATTGAGAGAGTGAATTGAAACGCGTTATAATATAATAATATTAGGTACACTTGCCACTTGTGTAATATACAATTCTTCAGTTCGTATAGTTAACATTTGCCGGTCAATGAGTATATTGTCCATAAAAATATTGACTTGAGTCCACTTTTTCTCTCTACAATGTAATGAAATATTGCCTTTAATCAGTCTCTTTTGCTACTGGACCATCATCGAGGAAACATCAATAAACTGTTTGTTGGTAATCTTTGCGTTTTTACATATTCTCTAATTTTGGTCGTTGGACTCCGTTTTCTTTTGTCATCGCCGATTAAACAGACAACAGATTTTCGTCGCAATAATTGATAAAATCGCTGATATCATTTAATTCAAAATCATGAATCATTAGTCAAACTTTTCGGTGTGGCGAATATTATGTAGTTTATAAAAATTAAGTGAAATTACATGTTTTTAATAACAATAAATTTATGTAAGGGTCAAAGGCACCCATAGGAACGAGATTATGAGAATTGAATAAATGTATGCATTTATGTGCATAAATCTATATATATATGTACAATCAATTCTAATGACGTTTCAGACAAATCGTCGATTAAGTTATACATACGTCATACATAGGTATACATACAATACTAAACCAAAAATCAATGTCAGTATCTTATATAGAGTCTCCTTGGTGTTTCTCGACAAGGCCTTAATAATCAATTTCCTCCTTAGGCCAAAGTAACAGCGGTTGGCGAGTGTAATTCTTCGCTTAATTTCTGATGTTATGTCATTTTCAGAATTAATAGCGGAGCCGAGGTAGACAAAGTCCCGAACTACCTCAAATCACGATTTTAACGTCGTACTTAGGACATTGCTCATATGTTTTGTCGAGAAGATCATATAGAAACATTCTTTGGTAGTATCGTCTTTATCTTCTGTAGGGGCGTGAGCGCATATCAGGCTGATGTTGGCGAATTTAGTCTTGATGCGGATAGCGCTCAATAATGTGTCGAAAGCTCGGAACTTCTTGCCTTCCCTTACAACGAATCCGCATCCGAATAGACGCTGCTTCTGTTTTCTGTAGCAATCACCGTAGTATATGTCACAGATTTTCATCCTTCTTTTGCCGGGCCCATCCCATCGCACTTCCTGGATGGCGGTGATATCTGCATTGTAGCAGTCTGGGGCCTCCGCTAATTGTTCGGTCTGTTAAGGGTTCGAACATTCCACGTGCAGATCCAAAAGTCATTGTCCTTTTTTCATTTTGAAGAGTCGTCAAAAGTAAATCTATTCATATCCGAGGCTTTTGGTTGCATCGTAACCGTTGTTGTTTTCCGTGGTTGGGCAGTTAACCCCATACGCACAACCCCCAACCTTAAAGGGGGCCCTTTTTGTGACCCCTTGGATGAAAGCCGGATATTCCGGAGTCAGTAACCCGCTTCGGGGATTTGAGTGCTGCCGTTGACCCATTAAGGGCTCTTCCGCCACCATCTCTATTTCAACCTTAGCTTAATTTTTAAATCTCAAAGGTGTATCGGTGTTCACTTTGTAGCTTTTAAGAAAACAGGATACAGGCATAGGCTTCATAATTTTAAATCTTTACTAGCTCACTCGAGAGTTGCCCTGTTTAAATTTTAACAATAAACTATCGTTTTGTAAACGCAAATCTACCGTGAAGTCGCGAGTTTGTACAAAAATGAACAAAAATAAAAACAATTTTCACTTTTCTCGAACTTTCCAATTTTCCGTAAAATTTGTCCAATTTTTTTTTTTTTTGTAAAAACATTGTTTGGACTATTGCGTTGCGGGAACATGTCGTAGACATGCTTCATACATTTATCGTGTCGTGTGTGAACTTTCATTGAAAATGCGCCATTGTGAATTAGTTGAATAGTGAGCGATAAGCCTTAGTTATATGGAAATGCATTTTTTTTTTTTTGATTAATAAAATGTTTCAATAATAATTTAAAAAGATTATAATGAAAATACAGGACATTTGTACGTCCCGTATGTCTTTAAAAAAAAAATCGGGACAGTCAATTGAAATACGGGACGGATGGTCACCGTACTTATATTGCACAAAGCAATACTTAATTTGTTGATTTCATAAAACAATACAGTAGGTTTTGGTTTACCCATGAGTATATGATAAATATGTAGGTACCTTCCTACAATAAATTTTTTGAATGTCATGTTCTTATCTAATTTTTTTTTAATTGAATGTCATTCATATTTCAGTAATTAAACTTGCTCTTTTCCTCATACAATTTAAATTTCTTTAGACAGTTGAATCCTTTTCTCATTCCTTCTTGCATGAAGCAAGAAACAGTTGCTCATAATTGAATCTACTTCTTCTAGCAATTCGATGCGCTCATCAGTGTTCACAATAAATTAATGTAAATAAATGTTTTGCACAATTTAGTGTGCGAACTGCCTTGCACAATATAATGCGCACTCTTGTCCTGAACAAGCATTTTTGTACAATTAAAACAGTAAAAAGGGACGAATCAATTACATCGGGCTACATACGGAAAATATCGTTAAATTAAATGACAAACAAAATGTTACGTCAATCATGACGTCAAGACTATCTACTAATCAGCTTATATGTAATAGCATAGCTTCAATTAAATTGATCTCATGCTAATGAATTCGATGATGCATGCTGTCGTCTATGTGAACAGACAATGTCGTATTCTGATTCAGAATCACTATTTTCTTTTGTACTACGCATTCAACAAGTCTTCATCAGGAAGACCATACTATCCATAGATGAAGGCTAATCAATTAGACGGAGTCCATTTTATGGACAGCACAAGAATAAATCAAAGACAAATTGCAGACCGTAAAAATGATTTTTTTCGCTCGCAGGATGCTCCCTTTTTGCCCACTGGATATCATTGTCTCGCACAAGGGATTGGCGACGCTAGACACAAGAGTTTAAAATTATGATTTCATTGGCTGACGGATATTTTCGAATATGATGGATTAGTCTTTCTTCCATGCACACTAAGCCAGCCAAAATAATTTATGCACCCTTAGTTATGCCTTTTTTTCCTCACATATACATAGTTACGTGCCTAAACTGCGGGGGAGTTAAACTGAATTATTCAAATTTCCGACTGGAAACAATACTCCAGCATAGATTTAAGCCCACGATTCATAGTGCTTGTAAATGGGTGCATATTTTCAGGCTTGAATAATTTTGCACTTTGCAACCGTGTTGAACTGATGTTGACCCCCTGCCACCATCCCTGGTATCACTTTCAATTTTGAAACAGTACACCACCCCAAAACCACAGAACCCAAACAAAAAAACAGAAAGTTGTAATAACCACACGACCACAGAAGTGAACAATCTCATTATGTAAATACTAGCATCCTCTGTCGTCATCATCATCGCAGAGAATTGTTTTTGTTTGGTGTCCTCTTCACTCTGTTATCCTGTCGTTTGTTTGCTTGCTTCCGTTGTTTAAGCTCCACTAACTTATCCAAGAGAAGGAAAAAATAAAAAAACACCATTGTAATTACATAACAACCCTCTATTATCCTTTGGGGTAAAATCAAATAAAGTGTATTAGAGAACGCAAGCGAAAATTGCTTGGGTCAATGTTGTTTGTGCCCTCATAAACGGAGGAGAGGAGGAGGACTGGCACTGTTGTTTTGTACAATTTACATAATGGATTAGGTCAGCCGTCTCGAACACAAATAAACACAGCCACCCCCATCCGATCAAACGTTGAAGAGGTGCAAAGTTCCTTTTGGAGTGGCAGGGCGGCTGTGAAAACCCGGAAGGCCGTAAAGCCATATGGCGGCAGTCTCCTTTTCAGATTCAAGGCGATATATTGATAACGTTAAGCAGAGTGGTCGTATAGGTTCATATATTATATACATATGTGGGCATAAGACCTCACACTCGTGCTTTGCTTTATCCTACTCACTTGTAAGCATATTCCAAGTCATCACCGCATCCACCCCACGCCCAGTCGTCATGCAATTGCCTTGGGCGAGAGCCGCGTGAGCACCCACAGGAAGCCAGCTGTCCATCACGGCAGGCGCGCGCTATAAAGCTGGTAACAGTTGCCGATGCCAACGCGTGAATAAAAGCCATTTCGGGGGATCCTGGAAAAGAGAATGGGATATTTTGTTATATTATTAATAAGTTTTGACTTTGGACGAGTTATAAGACTTATATACAATAATTACTAACTAATAAGGGTATAGTGAGAGTAGTCAAATGTTAAATAGGTGCAGAATATATTTATGTATATCTACTGAAGCTGCTGTCTATCAAAATAAGGGAAAATTTTAACTTTACTTTACTAAGCAAAGTTAAAGTGAAGCTTTGCAAACATTTCATTAACACTTCAGTCCGCCTCATTAGCGACGTAAAACTCAATTAAAAAGTACAGTTCAATAAAATCACTGAACTCCTCAAGTTATACACAAACAATTCTATCCTCCGCCATGTACTTACAGGAGTAGACATTTTCTGAGCCTTTTACCATTTTACCTTAAATAAACAATGAAGTGGGACATTGAGCCACCACCAACAATGTGGCTCTTAACAATTGAATTTCATCCTATACTAAGGTAGCCATGGTATCAAGGTAGGAGCAGCAGCAATATCGGAAGTACCAACAACGACTGTTGCTCAAGTATATTTTTATTACCATCCTTCCGCCACCAACAAGAATAGAGCCAGTGCCCGCAAGAAAGTTTTGCCATCGACCAAACGTAGTATACATATACCTAAGTTATATTCATTAAATTTTTGTGAGCGAACAGGCGAGGGTCGAGCAAGGGCTGCTACAAGACTTCAGTGTAATGGTTGTTATCCTTTTCTCCAATAACCATAAGAGGATTACTTACGCTTCGACAGTCTCAACATGGCGTTCAGGACGATGCGCTCATTTAAAGCATCTCTTCTAATTTTATTTTGGATATTTAAGCGTCAGTGAAATTTGAGTGCAAGGCTTCTTGGATGATGCTGTCTAAGTGAAGGTTAATGGAAAAATTTGATTTGATGAACATAATGTGTGTGCATTTTGTATATTGTTTTTGATATCACTAAAAAATTAAAACCTTATCAAAGCATTCTCGATGCTAATCCTTCAGCTAATTTAGCCCAACCAAGCTTCTATTTAATTATTCAAACATTATCACGTCCAAAATTAACGAACAAAACAAAGTAACGCATTTTGTTATGTGCGGATGAATCCCAGCATCCCTTCTCGAAGCTCTTCACCGCGTCGCATATTTCAAAGTCATCCGTTTCATCTGACAGGGAATTAAATTAAATTTTTGGTATGGGGTTTGCAGACAAATTCGCCCTTTAAGAAGACTGTGCATGTTTCCGTCGCGTTCCCCCTTTTACCGAAAGGGAAATGTAATAAATGTGCACTAATTTACCAATTTGTTGCGGTTTACAGTTATGATGACGATTTCCTATCTATGTAGCCTTAGCAGAGAGCCCATTGCTTCTTTTTTTTGGGAATGGGGGCTTACACAACATACACAGAGACCAAACGAGGCGAGGGTATCCTTTAACAAAGGGTGCTTGTTCTCTAATCGTCCATTATAGAGTCGTAAAAAGGAGGTGGCGAGACGAGGTTACTGAACAATCTCAGCATATCGCAGGCATATACAGATACACATCGCTGGCTCACTGGTTTTGTTGGGCGTACAAGGACATTGTTTTGGCGGCAAAATCTGCCTGTGTTTGGGTATAGGACTGCCGTGTGACAATTGTTATTGGAACACGGGTATACCATTCGAAAACATAAAAGAATCTCATTCATGTGAATGAACATTAAACGCAGTCACAAACGTTGTTAAGTGGAACATCAGTGCGGCGTAAAAAGGTAATGCCGTGAATTTTGTGTCAATTATAGAGGAACTATACCTTGTTTTGTTTAAAAAAATAATAATAAATGTTTACACAATAATGAGTGTACCTATGATGTTATTCTTGAGATAATTTCACAACGAAATATATGTTTGGAACGTTTGACGGATGAATTTTATATAATATGTACCTAATGTCTTTTTAAAACCAAAATAATATGTATTTGCCATTGTGATGTTCCTATTCAAACTGGTTTTCGATGAATATACAAGCTCAATGAAATGATACAAAAATATCATTATCTCTGTATACCTAATGTAAAATGTGTGGTACCGAATGTAAATCAATATTATGCGAAATTAATATCTATCTATCTCTATCTCTAAAGTGTAATATAACTATACGTATTCAGTGAAAATTCAACATCAAAATGTCATTCGCAAATCCTTTAATTTCGCTCAACCATTCAATTCCTTTCCATCCACGTTATGGGGATCCCGAAATGTGCAATAAAGTTTGGTTTACACAAGGCTTTTCAGAATTTGTCCTCGGTTCAATCCCACATAATCTATGTCAATTTCACATGCCAACATTCATATTCCTTTCAGTCATACACACAGCCAAAAACAACTCCTGGCACCCGTATATAATTCCTCAAATCCTTAACGGAGGGCAATCATTAAATCAAGCTTTTGCCTCCACCACAACCGCGCGAACGAAAACTCTTGTTCCTCAACAATTATAATTAACATTAACATGTGAACTAAGCGCTTGGGGATCCTTCCCCCATGTCGTAACGTAACGAAAATTTTGAATATTCAATAGGAAACGGTCAAAACGGATAGGCACTTTGGGGTTAGCATTTTCGTCTGCAGCACGTTGCGCGCGTGTTCAAATATTAGTTCAGTAAAAACCGCTTCCGCACCCTATGGGAAATGATGATAATGGATTTGATGTGCCTCTCTGTTCTCCGCTTCAAGTCTTTTTTGTATGCTTTGACAAACCCGTAGAAGTATTCTGATTCTGATTTCGATTCCAATTCAGAGATCGTAATCAATACCCGAACAGGGTTCAGCGTTTGGGATTGTAATCGAAAAAAACAACATCCAGTCAATGGTTAAGTGAATCCTGGAGGTGCTCTTTTCCGTGGCTGCCTGCCAATGGTGCAGATGTTGTTCCCAGGGGATGAATAAATGCCGTGGTTACTATGCAAAAGTGTGGTGCTGCATGTTTGGGTGAGCAGAAGGATCAGGGTATTTGGGATTTTCCGTGTATTTTCATTCTCGAGTGGATTTTCTGATTTCGGTTTTTGCAGGTCGACTTCCAGTTTGAAGTTTGTTTAAGGATTTCTCTGAATGACAAGGCTAAAGTGTTTGCATGCGAATGCCAGTAAATTCGACGATTGATTGGAGAAGGCGATTCCAGATAGATGGTTGATGACAGAGTGAACTGTACAGATTTGATGAAGAAGGGCAGAGATTATCAGATCAACATCAAATGCGTTCATAAGGAGAAAAGTGATATCATTACTTTGGCACTGATGGATTGGTTGAAAGGAGACTTAAGAAGCCAAAACTGTTTGTGTTGATTTACAAGCACTTTTTGGGGTGTATTGTGTATATCCAATATTGTGTAGGTATATAATATACTTTGAAAATATTCACATAGGTACATATATAATAAATATTCATCGTATATGCAAATAAGTAGTTTGGTGGATAGTTGAATACGATATACTTTGGAATACGATATCGGCATACCTAATTATAAAATGTTTTTGGGGTTCATTTGACTAGAATCCAAAAGACACACAAATGTGGATGTGGAGCTGATCACATCTATTTGCTGGCCGTTCACCGGTCTACACACTATATGTTAATTGGTGTGAGTGGCTCGTTTCGTAGCGTAGCGATGGTTTTAAACTCTTGACCTTGAGTATATTTTTCGGACATCATCTCATACAATTTGGACACAACTTATTTCTTAAATATTTTTTTTAGCAGCCATGCCAAATATTTTTTTCGAAATTCTAAGAAATGTTGATTTTTGGGCTTTTGTACTCATATCTTTTGTTTTCCGATCTATTTCGAGATGGTGTGATTGAGTTTCCAAAATGAAGGTTTTTGATTTGTCTTGG
This sequence comes from Cheilosia soror, assembly GCA_949372485.1. Lineage (NCBI taxonomy): Eukaryota > Metazoa > Arthropoda > Insecta > Diptera > Syrphidae > Cheilosia > Cheilosia soror. The sequence continues at coordinate 72,494,317 of OX443564.1, read as the reverse complement.
CAGCAGCTATTAGTATGTACTAATTGGCAAGAAATTAGATTTGGTAAAGGACTAGAACTACTTGACCGACATAGACCATTTTCAATAACATAGCCCATTTTCAATACCAACCTGACGACAGATCTCTTACAAAAATGCATTGGCCTTGTCGATTGGTTTGGACGCTATCCTGTTTTCAACAGAAAGACGGACATTGTTAAATCCATTCAGAAATTGTAATGGGGTCTCCGAGACTCCTTCTTGTCGTTACAAATGTAATGGCAAAGTGAATATGAATATACCTTCCTGTGGAGGGCTTAAAAATTAAGGCGTCTGTTATAGCTATCAGTAAAATACATCCGTAAAAAAATTGTTTCACTTTTTTGGAGCACTTAGTCGGCTCTCAGATTGAGGCAACAAGCAATAAGCAACTATAGTTACTATAGCAACTGCCAATAAACAATCAGCAACATTTTTCGTTCGAGCGATATTTAGTTGCTTTGATGTGAGACCTCTAATTTAATTCAAAGTAAAATGATTGTGAGCGATAATTTGCGTGTTTCCTATTGCCAGTTGCTTATTGAATGTTGCTTCAATGTGAGAGCCGACTTAAACTTAATCTTAACTTAATCGTTGAACTACTAAATCTTGGTCTTAAAATGTTGCTTTTGAATTATGGAGTCAGTTCATCTAAAAATAATAAGCAATTGATCTACAACTTTTGTAGAAAACGAATTTATTAATTTTTCAGTACGAAAAACTTTTTCTGTTCAACCTCTCAACCAGTTACACGAAGTATTCCACTGAATTCCTATGATGTGCTATGGTTAAATGTTGAAGTTTTGTTCTGTTGCGTGTTTTTCCGGATGGACTTTTCTAATGACTATATAACCGACGCCTTAGAGGCGAAGCTCAATTGGCTCAAGCAAAACTGCCCTTTCCGAAGTGGGGTAAGTACAAATGTGCGAACTGGACCACGTGAACTTGCACCGCATGAATTTGCGCCATTCTGCTACTTCTTCTGGAGCTTTGTTAAGGCTCTGGTAATTCTGATAAATCGCAAGATAGATAGATAGCACATAATTAGTGAGATAGGATTCTGAATGATCCAAAGAATGGTCCAAAATTCGACCGACAGGGCGACAGGAAAAGCTTAATCAAAAACAGTCGATGAGCCTATAAGTTTTTGGAATCGTGTTCAGAGCTTTTTGTTATAAGAAATTTATAATAAATACAGATGATTTTATGTCGTTCTACAGCTTTTAAAAAACAAGCTTATGAAGCATGTAAAAGATTCTAAGACCTACTCATGTAAATATCGCACTCACCTAAGCTTGACATTGGCCCGAATACAGTGTTGTCATCTGTTGTGCTGCAGTTCCATCGGCGATTTTTAAACTGGTATTGACATTCCTGGAAAAAAGCAAAAATATAAATAAAGTTAAAAATCACAAGTAATGACACACAAAAACAAAAAACAAATCCTTAAACTACCGAAAGAAAAGACTTAACTAATTAGCAAGGCGAATTTTTTGCATGGTTCAATTAAAAGTTTGGATTTAAGGCAGGTGCACACTTTATATACCCATTTCAACGAATAACATCGCGATAAAATCCCTTTGGATTAAAACAGAAACAGACGCATAAAATTCCAATTCGACATGTGTATTTCACAATCATGCATCCTCGTTACCTGCCTAACAATGGAAACATTGAACTTACATTTTTTGCTCTCACCACCCCGTGGTGGGGAATTCGCATTCTACTTCACAAACAATCGAATTAAAATACGTTTTTGTATGCACATACGCTCGAAAAAGTGAAAATGCTTGCAAAATTTCAAAACCCGAGTTTCAACCCGAGCACTTGCAGCAACAGCAACCTCCTTTATTGGCAATTGTAATTGCATATCGGCGACTAATTTGAATTTAAATTTAAATTTTCCAATTGAATAGGTGGCAACCAAGGGTTGGCATTGGCAAAGAAATCATCCGCTGCCGAATAATACGATTGTAATCGCAGGGTGCGGTGCATCTATGCAGATTGCAGCACATTTTTCCATATGCAAAGTGAACTCAGTAGGTGGTCGTTTCCTGCACTTTGCACACAAAATGTACAAATTGAAGGGAGTTGAATATGCATAACTGTATTTGCATTTGAATCTGTATGCGACGGTGAACCTACATAAAGGGTTTCCTTATTCCTTTTACTGAAGGAATACCTCAAAAGTGTGTTTGGGGTTCTTTTCAATGTTGGTCAGTGCAGAAGACTGACAGCAGTCACCATACACGGAGAACTGAGCTACTGCAAGTGGCATTGTTGATAATGCGTTACCACATGTAGTATGTATGTATATACGGTGTGCTGGGTTGTGGTCTAATAGAAATAGTCTTTTTTTTGCAAAATTGTTCACTAAGGGGTTGATTTGTTGGTTACGAAAAATATGATTGCAATTCAGGTTATAATTTGGGAGTGACATGTATTCAAGTGGTGACATTCAAGGAATTGTATATATACAATTTTGGACTCATAATATGCACTTATTTATTAAACGAATCAGGAATAACTGTTGCTTCTTTAATTTTAGGGGAGCTTTTTCAATCCACTGGGCATCATATTTTACTTTTTGTTTTATGCGTAATGAGCCTATGCTACATAATGTACCTACTATCTATATTAAACTCTCCTCACAGCTGATGCAGATGCAGAAATTAGTATAGTGTTTTCAGACTTCATGCGATCTATCAGATTTTAGCTTCAGATACTTTATTTTACTCTACTTACCATATCTTTTCTATATATGTATATAAAAACCCAAAGCTGATCGCTGACTGGTGTCTATACGAGTACAATATACACTAAGATGCAGTAGTTAGATACTAGTAAAACAATATTGCGCAGTATTTGGATTACATAGTAATCAAATGCTTATCAGTGTATATGTGATCGAATACCGGCCGTCAAGTGTCAACCATTCGAAGTATTAATGTGAATGTGAAGTATTAATCTACAAGCAACACAATTTACAATTTCTATAGGTCGTATACCGTATGCATTAAATAATTAGATTGAAAAAAATTCAATTTCTTTTAGAAGAAATATATCTGCTTAATGCATTACTTTACTTTTACTTCGAAGTGATGATTTCTTTACAATTTTGTCTGCTAAATCTTTTCTTAATTTGTATTGTAAAGAAAATTAAGTAATCAGCAACAGCATAATATGTAAAAAGCTAATATAAAATGTACTTAAAACTTATTGTTTATCAACATAGTTTTGCAGCCTTACATTCTAAAGAGTGCTTTACAGACACCTTCTAACCTCTTTTGTTATTGATTTTCTTTTTAAATTGTAGTTTAATGATGAAATTTGTTTGCTTCAGTGCAACATGCCAAGCCAGCGACTGTCGGAGAACATCCCTTTTTGTTCTATCAGAAGTGAAATCACTGCTTGCTTACATTGCAGTATAAGGTCCAATTTGTGTTGCAAATTGACATTTTAATTCGATTTCGTGTCCCCTTATAGTTAAGCAAAGGCAAACAATATCCGTCTGCTACAGATAAGATTACAGAGAAGTCGTTCTCCGGCAGAAGCTGCAGGTGGGGATTTATTGGAAATTTATAATCAACTGCGCGTTATCTGAGGAGTATTTCGAAACGGACACCCACGCTTCTTTACGATCTATTTTCGTTAGATTTTTTATTTCGTCTTTGTTTTGAGACTTAGCTTCTTCTTTTATGACCCCATATAAGATTTACAGCTTTCCAATGCCCGATGCCATGTTATTGTAACATATAGACCATTTGAAATCGAATAGTCTTTAAGGAAAAAAATAAAAATATTAAACAGCACAAAGGTTTGACATTGAAAATTGATATGGCCACTGCAATAATTCTCTTTTCTATAGTCATCGGATAAACTGGACCACCACTTGTAGGATGAGCATTGTAGTAAATAGCATTAAAATGCAGATAAAAGAATATTCTTTATCGCCCTTTAAGTACCCAACATCCGGCTGCAGTCGTTCTCGAAACATTTGTCTAGTAGATATAATGTACCTACCACTGAACAAGGATATCACGGCCGATGAGATATACATACATAGATAGGTGTATTGTTGGGTAAATTATTCTATTATTTCTTCGATTAACTGATTCATTCGATACTTTAGAAAGCTAAACATACCTATTAGATTATTTTTTTTTTCGTATTATGTACATTGTCGGATTAAGTGTGCGTTAAATAAAGCAAAGTATAAGTGAAACATAATGTACCTAAGCATGGATTTCTGCTTTCAATATGGAATTACATAGATAGTGTTTTTTCGAAATACGTGGTGACTGAATCTAAAATCTCAATGAAATCTAGCGTTTATCTGTTTTCTTAATTTCCGAAATTTAACCTGTCCCTGTAACCGATTAACTGACAATGTTTTCATGTACGAACTACATCCAATCTCCAACATTCTCCCTTACACCAATGTGGGATCCATGCTGAACTCAAAGATTGGGTTGTCTTGAGCATCTAAGTTTTTCTCATAACATTTATCTAACCAAACCCCATTCATAATAATGTAACCAATTCAATGCCATTTCAATATGTCGACCAAGCTAATAGACAAGGTAAAACAATACCTTGCCACCAAATATGTATGTAGAGAAAAAAAGTAATATCAGATGTTCTCCATCCTTTATACAAAAAAAAAACGGTTTCTGGTACAATGGACCAGAATTGGTCTGACTCTAAGTGCTCCACGATTTGGACTATCCTTAAACAAAGGAAAACAAAGCTAATATAGGGTACTATTGGTACCTAATATGTGCATACACGGTTAAAAATCTGGGGATGTTTTTTAATACTGCCTCAGTATTACAGCTTTATGCAATACAAGAAAAATTTATTTTTATATTTCCAATTTATTAGATTTTTTTTGTAATCATTTTGTATTAAAATTCAATATTTCTTTTATTAAAATGCCTATTTTAATATGGTTTTACTGAATTTTAATCTCGAAAGATTTAAATTCTAGTCTTTTAATTCTACAATCTAACCCCGTCTATATTAAAATTATATTTCAACCAAAAACTTATTACAATTAAATTGTAGTTGACTTAATATGTAACACTCACTCTGATTACATTTTAATATGAAGTTATTACAATGCCTTACATTTCAATACATTTGTATTTGGTTTTAATGCAAGATCTGGGTGAAGGTAGTATACAAAATAATACAAGTGAAAGTATACAATTTAATATACAATGATACTACTTTTTCATATTTCAATATTGCATTATAATAATATTAAAGAATTGATTTTCAAGCTTTCAGCACTTCCATAACTTCCATATTATTTTCAAATACTCTAGAATTACTTTTCAACTCTTGGATATTACATTTTAACATTTCAGTATTTGTATTTTTTTCTATATCTTGCCCTCGCCCACATTATATATATTAATGTATTACTTTATAATACTGCAGTATTACATTCTAATATTGAAGATTTAATTTTAAACCCCTGAATAATAATTTCTAATATTTTAGTATTGCTTTTTAGTACTCTGGTATTACTTTTAAACCCAAAGATATAATTTTGTCGCTTGGTTTTCTATAACCAGTCAGTTTGCGCGCGTCCTTTGCACAATATGAAGTATTTAGTGGATAATCTAGTTGGTGTGTTCTTAAAAGTTAAAAATGTGGAAACAAAATACCACTAAATTCAAAAAAGTGAAAAAATAAATATAACTTTTAGAGGCAATACTCAAGCTGCGCCTCCGTTTTTAATAACAATTGGTCCCATTGTCGAAGAGCTGGCTGATTCTGTCGCGGGAAATTTAAAGAGGCAAGACGCAGCCATTGGGAGTAGTCTCCTTATATACAGAGAAGTAAGTAACTGGATTAATAATAAATACTCGTATAATGTAGGTATACATAATTGAGTTTTTCCTTTATTTGAAGGGTCTGGAAACATATATCAAATTAAGCACAGCAGGATATATTCCAGTTTATTGTGCGAGGCAAACATCACGATTGATCCCGGTGTTCAAGAGCTGGTTGATCCTCTCAGAGGAAATTTAAAGAGGCAAGACACAGCTATAAGAAATAGTATCCTTAGACATACAAATAAGTAAGTCACTGATTTAATTATAAATATATATTTAAATATAAATATATGATTTTTTTCTTCATTAAAAGGGTCTAAAGTCTGGAATCATATATAGAAGGAAGCCCAACGGCGGATATTTTGGAGGAGAATTCGCGCATCACAATTATTTAAAAGGATTTTGTATTTTTATTATTATTGTTATTATTTTTATTATTTTTATTATACCTTTATACATTATAACTTTTATACATTTTCTATTATTAAGCATCTTTTCGTACTCAAATTTAATCCAATTTTGAGATAAAATGTAAATAATATTTTTTGTATTACAAAGTGACCTTTATTTATTCGAAATTAATAAAAAATCGTATTAAAATATAATAATGTTGTATTATATTCTAATATTCCATAGGTTTATAAAAAACCCAAACTAATATTGAAATTAAGGCGAACTTATTCGATTTCAATACGCAGTTTATTTATTTCTAATACAAATGTATTAGAATCCTAAATAACATTTTAATATGTAAGGGTTTGATTTAAATACTTTTTGCATATAAACCAATATTAATCTATATTAAAATTTAATATTTCGGGTATGGTTTTCAATACTAGAACTTATTTAATTTCAATAAACCTTTTATTGATTTTTAAAATTTAATATATCCGAAATATTAAATTTTAATATTTTTTCGGTGTTGTCATATATACAACCCCCAAAATATTAAATTTAACGCCAGGATTTTTAACCGTGTAGGCATACTAATACCTATATCCCTTTTCAATGATTTCACCTACACGTGACGGATATCACAGACAGTGATCCATACAATTTGATTGATATCACAGACAGTGTAATTCTATTAATTGGCTAACATCAAAGGACACCGTACCATACCAACTATACCGGCTTGGGAAGAAGAAGTTAATACAAAAAGAAAATATCTGGTCTGGACTGCATCTATGTATATAGTTCAAACAAGTCTAAAAAAAAAACACTCGAAAGAGAGAAATCTGTTTCATTCTCGACAATGCTAACAACATTTTTTTTCTGTAACTACGTTACTGTATCAACTTCTACAGACCGAAAACAGTTCAATGTAGTAATGGCAATTTAATGACTGAACAAAATGATTTATGTCCCTTGTCCGGGACGACGACAAACAGCACACGGCGCATCCATAAGTAAGCAAACAAGCGAGCAGACAGACGGACGGACCAGGCCAGGGAACCATCTCTAAGGCGCACACAGTTAGACACTAAAAGGACAATGAGACATTTATAAATGCGAAAAGTTCTCCAAGCGGATCGCAAGCAAGACCGAAGACTCTACTCCAATAAGGAGCGCAACAAATAATGACATTGCAACTTATTTTCCATGAGAGTGCGGTCCAGCAAATAGCTCTACGATGACGATGAAACCGTATAACCAACTCCCAAACGTGTTCAGGGGTTTTAACTTCATCTTAGGTCTAATGGTACTCATGTGGCGGTAGTATTTTGAGTTGCATGTGGCACTTTGCAGTATCATGGAATAAATCATAATCATGAGCTGCATCATTGAGAGAATGTGGCAGAGAGCTGAAGAAGTGTCTCGACTGAATTTAATTGAGGCGAACGTGTAACGCAGACTTTTTCTCGGTCTCGGGGTTAATCTATAATGGAAAAGTCAAAAACGGCAGTGTGCTAGGCGTAAAGATCTAGGTTTTTTTTTTTTGCTCTTTTTCTTAATTGAAGTTAGTGTGGCAGCAGTTGCGTTGATGACGTATTTTTATGTACATCTACATTTTTATTAAATCGACATTTTGTTGTGTATGCAATTGATATGTAATTACAATAAGGGTTTAGAAAGATGGATGTTGTCACAAGAGTGCAAACGTCAAATACACTTTCTGAACATTTCTGATGTTTGATGGAACGATTGGCATGTATACATTCGCATTGGAATGGCATTTCAATTTGGGGTTGTTGTTTGTTGTTCGCCTTATGGCACATCGTATGTAATATTATTATGTACTTGCTTAAAGGACAACGAATCTACTTAGCAATTTAATACATTATCAGCTTACCACCCCACTTGATTTACATATCCTCAATGATTTTCACAACTTTTTCACATTCTGTCTTTACTTGTGAAGCATTGTCTTATACCCTCTTAGTATAATTAAATTAATTAAAACACTAGGCGTTATTGGTTTGGGTTGAGCCTATACACATTGCGGGAGAAAATTATTTTGCTAAAATTAGATATAATCCTTTTTTATAATCGTCCTTTAAAATATGCATTGTCAATGTGGCTATGTCAAGAGGAGTCGGTTTAAGCCTGTCTCGTGTCTCTAAAAAATGAGTTTAACATTTTAGTTTTACCATTTTAGTCTAGTCCTAAAGGTACACACCAGACATAGACCATATTTGTAATTTCAATATGTTTTCAATATCCATAGTTAAAAGATGCGCCCATTGTACATAAGATACGTTGATACGTTGGTATTAAAATTATTTCTAATTCCTTTGCAGGTGTATAGAGTTTCTCAAGGACTTAAGCATAGAGATACGAAATTCCATTTACCCCTCCGGTTCTATTACAAGGACGACAAATGGTGTGCTTCATTTTAATTTTATTTCTCTCAGAGCGAGCAATTCAACTCATTCAATCTGAATCTGAAGGGATTTTAACTTTGGACAGTCACAAAAAGCTAAAAAAAACATTTTCCATACACACTCACAATAACTGATGCATAGTGTTGATGTGCATATGGCTTCGGGCTTTGAAACGACCTCTATTTGGATATTATGTTTGTTCCATAACTACCATTACCCTTTCCTACATGCGCTTTAATGCAAAAACAGGACAATTCTTTTGATTTCTCGAAGATGTGAAATGTTTTCTGTCTCCTCTCTTGTACCAAGTAGTTTTGTTCGTGTCCTTCATGGGATTACGTTTTACATAGCTTGAAGGCGCACACTGTTGCAAACTGGACAACTAGGAAGTTATACTTTGTTTTGCTACTGCGTCGCACGCAATCCTTATAGTGTGTGCACTTTGCGTGACCTAAAATCGGTCGATGTATGCAGGTGCCAATTATTCCTTTTATAGAATAGTGTATCATTATAAATTTTATTTAAGAGTTCGGGGTTTTCGCCATTAGAGAATGGAGATTTTACTGCGAGCATGTAGATATTATATTATATATTTTATTGTGTGGGACTAAAAGGCTAATTTTCTGACGCGTTTGTTGGGAAAAAAAGGCAGGAGGATAAGAATACCATGCCTATTCCAATTTTCCTAAGAACTTACAGTCTACTGTCAAGTGACAAACTTACCTGAATGGCAGATCTGGCACCACGACTTATGGCCGGCATCACACTCGTATGCATGACGCAAAGCTTCTTCTGGCCATAGGACAACCCATTAACTTCGTAACACAAGTCCGGATTCACATCAATCGGTTCAGAGTAAGCTGCCACTGTTGGATTCGGAGTGTTGTTCATGAAGATTTGGCCATTGAGTCCTAGCTGCCCGCCCGACATGATAAAATCCTTTGCTGGAGCATCGTAGAAAGATGAGCCATATGTTGCAGTGAATTTATTTGAACCAATATTCCGTCGCTTGTGATGACTCCTCGCGGTTCGTGAAAGTTTCAGCTCACCCGGCTCGTCATTGGTTTGATTTTGTTTGATTTTAAACGAGTCCGGAATTTCAATGGAGACTGCAAACCTTCGAGTATTGTTGATTGTTTGAAGAAATGGTTGAAACGCCGCCGGCTGGTAGTGCTGCTGGAACTGTTGCTCTAACATCTGCTGCTCCTGCCGTCGTCTCTGACGTTGGCACTTGGGAGAATCGGGATTCTTACAAGGCTTTCGTTGATTTTTGTTTCGCTTTTCTCCATTGTTGCGTGGTCGCTTGGGATTTCTTCGAAACGGTTTTTCTGATGATGTCGTTGTTGTGGAGGAGGTAGTTGTTGTCACACTAGGCGGAGTGCTGGATTTACGAAAGTTTCTTCTCCTAGAATAGATTACTCTTTGGTCCTTATGATCGCCCAATCGGCGATTGTCATCTTCATTGTCATCGGGCGGAGTTTGGTCGTTTAGTAACAGTACTTGTGGAACAATGGTTATCTTTTCACGCTGTATCGCCACCATTGGATCATCGTGATCGAAGTACTGATCAAATTGATGCGAACGTGGAGTGGATGATGTTGGATAGGATGGATATGTAACTCGTCTTGTCGGTGGCGGTAGCGGTGGTGTATATCGAAACATTAATCGCGGAGCAGCGGTAGTAGTCGTTGTACTCGTTGTGGTAGTTACTGGAGGGTTCTTTTCCTTCTGTAGGCTGGGGAAGACCACAAATTTACTCTGGAAGTTGCTATTGTGCTTGGTCATATTTTGTAGAAAGAGTATGTGATTTTTCAGATCGTCAATGTTCGATGCAAAATCTGGAGTGGCAGTTGTAGTCGTTGTTGTTGTTGTGGTAGTTGTGGATGTTGTACTCGATGTCGGAGGAGCTCTAGGATCCGGCGTAACATTTTTTAGTGCCATGGGTACTATGAATTTTCTATCCTCTTCTGTCAGACTCGCTGGCAGACCGTTCTCATCAGTATCCTCATCGAGGAGGACTATTTGCTTTTGTTCCATTTCTTCTTGGATGGGATTCACATTCCCTCGTTTTCGCCCGGGCGAAGTTGGTGGAAGCTTTTTCGTAAGATTCACTTTGACAAATCCAGTAGTTGCGTCACGCAAATCGACTGGTTTGATGAACGTACCCAGCTTTTTTAGACCTTCCTGATGCATAAGCGCCTGTTCGTCTTTTGTAATGTTCAGAGAGACACTGGTGTTCGCAAGGGCTTCGATTTCGTTGCTGAATTCGATGAAGGGTGACTTTATGCCCAAACACCTGAAAAATAAAGAATACGAGGGTTATTTTAATGTGGACCCAATTAGGGTTCTAAAAGGTACTGTAAACTGAATAATATTAATAAGTCTAATTGGCGAAGGTATTTTTTTTTTTGGAAAATGGTGTAGCCTAGCCATCTATTATAATTAACTGCCCCCTTTGGGTCAGTGACATTTATTGAGTAGGTACTTCTGCTCTTAATTATTTAGTAAGTGCAAATAAATAAACCATATTGTGCAAATCGCATAAATACAAAAAAAAAAAAAAAAACACATGTAGGCAGTTCAATAAATAGCATAGATATCTACCTACTTAATTTATTGGCCAGAACAGACTGAACAAACAAAAATACTCCATCAAAATACTCCCACAAATGATTATCTTTATTCTTTAAAGAATGTATATCTATTCCCATTCATGCACATAGCAACATCTTCACAAACAAGCCCTTCAAAAGATATCTACTAAATTCAGAAATAGTAATAGGTAGTACATACATAGGTCCAAATAAACACAATCTTTTTGACTAATTATTCAAATTTTTCTTATAGAACCTTATACCAATATCAACAGAATTTCTCAAACACACCTACGAAATCGAGTGGCGCCACACAGTATCTTCAATCTCAAGTTCAATAATAAAGTGCCACTCAAAGACTTACAAGTTGTTTATTCAACTATAATTATCATGTATCTAGATAGACACAAATCCAAATCCTTATACTGTATCAGTAAGTCGCCAATACTATATGCACTTCCCAGTACAGGTATTTAAGAGGAAATTAATTTACAAATCAAAACAAGAAACATTAATCCCATCTCTGTGCAGGAAACACTGTGATACATCTTTGATAATTTAGAATATTTTAAAAGTCCAAAAGTGTTAAATGAAGAAGTTACACCCCGGTTATGTGAACGTATAGAGCAGATATGCCTTTAGGTTAATCCAAGTATCAAGAGTGACGATCGATACTGCACTTTGATTGATAAATATATACATTAACCTGCCAAATGGGGTTCCCATTTCGATGATGATGGAATAATAAAATTACAGTTCTCCCCAATTCCATAAGCCTTATCTGGTCACGTTCGAAGTGGACTCTGCAGTGCACCCTGTGTACAACTTAAGATGAACGATTGTGTTTAAAAGAAAGATTATTTCTTTTGTCATTTAAGTAAAAAAATAAAAAAAAAACACGAAAGAGAAATAATAACAAAAAGAAACTTAATAAAAATGCTTTTAAGAACAGAGTCACCTTGTGATTAATACATTTCATTTTATATTTCCACTTTCTGAGGAGCTGATAAGTTTTAATAGATTAATGACCATCATTCGCTCTCTCCTTTATTGATGGAAGAATAACTTTGTACCTCAAGCTGTAAAAGGTTTGTAACATTTTTACGAGCCATAAAAACTTGATTCCATTTAGAAGACCAGCACACTTATCTAAATGGTTAACTACCAAAAAACGAAGACGGCGCCATTCTCTCTTGAATGACAAATTTTACTAAAATTGTCTGGCATTTTAAGGATATGCACAAGTGTTCCTTAAAAGAGTAAAAGTGCAGTTTTATAGTAGGTAAGGTACCTACAGTATAACTAATACCATTCTTGACGTTGGTATTAATCATAATAAAGTTACAAAAACAGACGTTAAAATTTTTCATCATTCGAAGAAGACATTTTTAGTCAGACTGACATTTTGCTGGATTTAAAATATAAAATTTTGCAACAGTTTTACGCGTGAGACAGAATTGTCAAATTTTGTTTGTCCACAAGCGACAAGCCTGTTCGACCGAATCAGAGATCTTTTTTCTAAATATTAAAGATCAATATCTTGTTTTGAGCCTGTTGGACCTAGAAAGTTGTGTTTTTTTAAAGATATTTAATCTATGAGCGATTAAGGAATATGTATCACACCAAAAGCATACATGTGAAAAAACAGACAAGTTATTTTATAAAAAAAAGAAGAAATAAGTGTGTAATTAGTCAGCCTCGTAAAGTAATGAGATCTAAATGTACGCCGATTTCTTAGTTTAAGATAATTAAATCAACCTTAATTAACTTGGTGTACCTGTACGCTTAGATCTCATTACTTGAAGTTGTCGCTATCGAATCTTGTGAGCGTTTGTGACAATGTATTGCATTATAAATGATTTCCACGTTTTCTGGATGAAGATTCAAAAAAAAAAAACATATATTTAGTTTTGTTTCCCTTGATAATGCCCTACAAAGACTCTAAAGACAACTTTACATCCTCAAAAACAATTTCCAGATACAAGACAGTTGCGAAGCAATGAACCAATACAATACATAACTTAAAAGTTTGATTAGTGCTGTGCGTTTTTGAGTTTTATCGTTTGTATTTTTATATCTAAAAATAGTTCGCGCGTTATGGAAATTTGTGTGGTTTAATTAAAAAATGTCAATAAAGGTATTCCCAGGACTTAAACGAAACTGATAAACATAAGTACGATTCAATTTTGGTTTAAGTGTTTACAGTATGCTTTCAATTTCTATAAAGGCAATCTTACCGATAAGAAATTTTCTATGTACCCCCTCAAGAGAAAAATACTAGGTATGTATGTATGTAGTAATTTTAAAATACTAGTAAGACACATTCAGCTAAATCTAGATAACCACGTAAATCAATTGATTTTCAGTAGAGGAGGAGCTTGGTTCTTAGCTGCTATCTCACGATTGACAATAAATTGTCACGACTTTGACTCTATTCACTCCAGTGTCAATACGAACTCCAAGTAAAAGTGGGTGACAGCATTATATCAAAACTGTAATTTTAAATTAAAAAGATGAAGTTTGTTGTTTTGACAATTCTTTCAATATTTTTGGCATATACCTCTGCCGCTGACTACTTATGGGGTGAAACCGGCAAAAACGATTACCTTATTGCCAAGGATAAAGTCACGAAAGCCTTCTGGGTTGGTATAATTGTGACAGAAAAATATGTTTTCAAACAAAAGGTAAGCTAATATGCAACCAAATGTGTTTGACAATGTAATTCAAATGTATTTCGAATTTTTTAGGATTTGGATGCTTTAACTATCACCTCAATTCGTGTTACTGATCTAAAGAGTAAGAATGGAGCTACTGCTGAACTTACGTACGGCGGACCAGGATCTAAGGGTGCAACCATTATGTTTAAATCAGAACGCGGTCATGGTATTAAGTCGCTGGTTGAAATTCACGGACGTTAATATTCACTATATCAAACTTACACATATCTAAATATTGGAATACATACATTAGTGTGAAACACAAAACAAGTTTTATTTACTTTACTAGTAACAATATTTTAAAGTGTGTTCCGATATGTATAGGTGTATGTATGTATCAGGTGTTATTTAAAATTGAAAATACATATATAAAATTATTCAGACCATAATAAGCCTTATAAATGGTAAAACGTCGTTTAAAAGTGTTTGTGTTTATTAATTGCACTACTGCAAAGTGTGCAAGTGCACACTCCTGAATATTCATGACAAAATATTCATGCATCTTAAATGTATTACTCAATTCAGCCCTTCGTCAAAGGCATAAAATTGTAGGTCTCTTCCATTCATCACAAAAATTAAAATCCAAATTAGTTGTACCTATTGTTTTATATTTTTAAACACTTTTGACTGTCATAGTTAGACTTAAGAGATTGAGAACCAAAGGATTTCGACGAGATAATGAAAGAAAATAAAAATTTGCTCAACTTGATGCATTTTGGTGTTGTGTACGTTGCTTTTGGTGGCTCCAATCTGTTTCACCCGACTTCAACTGTTGGATTTCTTGCTACATAGTCGCACAATTACTAAGATTGTGAGTTTCCCACAAAAAAGTTATAACTGCGATGATGTGAAGTGAAGTGTCCTTTTATTTAAATAAGTTCCAGAAGAACGTCGTATGCGAACTTTAATCTATATATATAATGTATGTTATATTTTAAAAGAGTATAGGTACGTATGGATCAACAACAATAAATTATTTGGTTTTTATCAGTAGGTACGCATGAGACGTACATACAAGCACATTGCATAACTTTGCGTCTACTCTACAAGTGTCAGACTTAAAATAATAAATTGTTAAAATGTTTACGAAGAATTTGTTATTTTATTTAATTATGACATAATAAATTTCCATTACTTGTAAATTCTCAGAAAACTTATTGTAAATATTTACACAAAAAAATTAATTGAAAACTAATACAAAACCAAATAGCAAAACAATAATTTATTTAACAAGTATGCTCGCAAAGTTCTTAAAGATTGCAAATATGGAGCACGTAACATTTATAAAACAAATTACAAAAAAAAAGGAATAATCGACACCAACAACAGTACCTACATTGTAGCACTTTTAAATTTTCGTTTGCTGAAGTTGAAACTTCTTAAGCTAACATGGGTCATGGAGGTGCTAGACAACCAAATGTGTGCTTGTATATTGGAAACGTCCCGATATCTATATTCTCTCGATTGGTGTACATTTTTCACGTGGAATATTCTTGGTAGTCGAAATTTTTCATTAAAACTTGGGGTGTTCGAGTGAAACCCACCACATCAATCCCGACAATAATGATGGTTTCCTAGCAGTATTGTCAGAGATATTGACTGTCTCTTGCGATTACAGCTTTTCATTACCTATTAGCTTGATCCGAGTCAATATTGAAAGATAAAATATGCAGAATACTGGGGGCGTGCGTTGCGTCGGTCGATCGCAATGTGGCCAATTTAGCTCACAGTTTGTTGGATCCAGAGACAGCCATGACCATGACGCGTTATGAAATTTGAGATGTGGACACCATTTACTTGCTACAGTTAGATTTCGCCCCTCAGCAAAATCAATTAGCATAAGACCGTTACTAGACGTTGCGTCCTGTCCGTCTGTGCTGTGCTTACGAGTTGTCTTATCGGACATGTTCTTCTTGACTATTGTGGCGTTCAAATCGCCTGGTATATTTAAAGCTCTTTTTTGAGCATTTATCGCAGGTCTCTTCTGGGCGCTCAGAAATTGCATTTTGATAGAGACACGAATTTAGCCTTGGTTCACTAACGCGCCGATAACTTAAAACTTTTTGCATAAGTCGCCCGCCTGCTCCCTAATAGCAAGTACCATAATATTTGTCACATTTCGTTCGTTTGCGAGTATAATTCCATCTTGCGAATTCGTCCGTTCCGCTGCAGCCTGGTTAGAGAGGAAGCTCTTTAGTGAGGAGACACTCCTCCCTTCTCTCTCAACCGATATATTTAAAACCATTATATCTTTCATAATTTTCTTGTGCATTTCCAGAATGTGATTTCAACTTCAAAAGAATCCGTTCACATGAACCTTTTGAAATGATATTTACGAAAAAACACTTATCCGGGAGACCAAAGAATAGATAAGATAAGACACTTGAACATCTCCAAACACAGTGACTCAGTGTCACCTAAACTGACGGTAATGCAATAAAAGCATCATCTGGTTGTACCTTGCTATCAGAAATCAAGCAGTTTATTTCTGACAGTAGTCGCGCAATTAATAAGTTTCAAATACCAAATATTCGCCATGAAATATTTCGGAGTTCTAACGCTCGTTTTGGTGGCAGCTCTGTTCGTTGCCAGATCTCAAAGTGTTAATTCCACTTTTGGTTCAGTCGGGGTATATGACAGATTACTACACCGTGAATATGTTGTATTGAAATCGCAGTTCCTCCGAGTGGTCTCCAGGGACATACAATATCCACCAAAGGTATATTCCATTTGTGTTAATAGTGAATTATAAGAACGGATTTTAAATGTTTTTTCTTTGTATAGGGATATTCGAATAAGAACACAATCACCGCTATTCGTGCCATCGATCAAAGCCGTGGCAAAAATGGAGGCTATGCTACCTTGTACAAAGGTGGTCCAGGATTCAGAAATGTAACCCTACATTTGCAGTCGTTCCGTGGTCAAGCTTTAAACTTTACCGTCGAAATCTATGGACGTTGAGAAAAGTTGATTTTATTGTAAAAAAAATAGGAAAATAAATAAAGGCAATAAATAGTTTGTCTCCTAAAGACATACTAACCATTTGAATTGTTTTAATTGTGAGGAAAATATAAGTATGTATGTACCAACATTTAAAGGCTTGGAAGCAAGCTATATGTTAACTCTGAAAAAAAAACACGTTTGCTTCTATCGTTTGTTACCACTATGGGTTTACCTCTCATTTTACAAAATAGAGACATAATCGGCTGGCAATAAAATACGTTGGTATTTTAAAAATTGTTCCAATCAGAAGTTCGAATTCTTCGATTAAGCACAATTCCACACTATGTAATGGAATAGAGTAAATTATTACGTCAATGACCCAAGCATTGAAATGTCAGAGTTTACACCGTCCAGCAAATACAAATCATGCGCTTGTGAAGTCACACTACCGCCAAATACAATATACAGTATTAAAGACATTTTGTTAGGTTAATTCATAGGAATATGTGCAGTGAGCAACTGACCTGCGAAGTTATATCTCCAGCTGAATATCCATACACCAAAGGTAACAAGTAAAAACTTCACTTCATAGTCGGGACCAACACGCCCTTGCTGACTTTTTAAACATAGGATAAATAAATAACTCCAATTAAAATTGCTTCGTAGGCATAAATGTAAACACCATTGTGACCAACTTGTAAATATAGTGTATGCGTAGCGTATGCATACAAAAATTATTCAGAGTTAGAAGGTGTATCTACAATTAAGGGACCAGCATTTAAAGGGGGATTTCTATCAAAACTAAATAACGTAACAGCGCATTTATAAAATACTAGATGACCCGGAGAACTTCGAACCACCTAACATTTATTTGTTTGTAACTATTCATATGAATCCCACAATCAACTTTTCAACTTCAGTTCCTTGACATCGGCAATATTGGGCGCACTGTGTACAGTTTAAGTTGCGTTAAATGGAACTCGTTCGTAGTTCAAATGAATTCCCTCCCCTTTGTTCAATTTCGGCCAATCTTCACGGGAACACTCCCGGGCCAATGCCTAAGAATATACTCAATCATTTCGATGGTTGTCGAAATATTACATTTTTAAAGTTTTTGAGTTTTGCGATCACTTGGGTGGGTTATATTCCCATGCAAAATGGAAATTTCGATTTTTTAAATAGGTATTTCGGCTTTTCGTTTGAGGTTTTCCGATTTGTCAAGACGAACAAAACAAAAGAGGAGTTATAGAAATCGGTCTAGTCGTTTTCGAGTTCTCGCACAGCATAGAAACAATTCAATAAGTGCTATGGAAGCGTAGATTAGAATGTAATTTGAATCAGATAAGTCAGAACAGAACCCTATTTGGATTGGCATGATTCCGAATGAGCTTCATTATCTAATTGGGAAAGTGAAACAGTGATTCTTCGTCGGGCTTCGTAAATGCTTGATCTTTAGCCGTTTGTGCAATTTGCTTTTGCAACCCGATACACACACGTACATTATAGGTCGAGACTTTTCTACATTTTCTGTAACATTTCTATAAATTTCTACATATCAGTATTTTATTTTATTTTTTTGTATTTGATTATTTTTAGTGTCCCACTATACCTTAAAAGGATTGCGGGTGTGGGATCGACTTCCATTACTCTCTATCTTCCGCCACCAACTATAAGTCATCGAAAGAGACGGTTAGAGGATTATGGCTGCATGCCGGATGGCGCAAATTGTATAGCACGACTTTTAATCTGAGTTGGGAACCTGCGCTTAATACGACCAAACCACCAAAGCTTGGTTTGGTCATGTTAAACCTGATTTTTTTTAAATGATTTAATTTATTGGAGAGCTTTAACTCATTTCTTACAAGCGTATCGCTTGAAAAGGCTATCGACAATGATACAAATGTCAAACTATCCCTTGACAATGGTGATTAAAAGAATTAGCAAAAATATGCCCAGTGCCCTACAGCACTTGCATTTTATGATTCTTACTTACAAATATGGCAGTTAGTCGAAAAACGATATCACCGTTTACCCTTCCAGCGCGTGCGAAGTTCAAGTTCAAATTATTACATATTTTATTCGCAAAATTTACCAAGGTAGCACCTTAACCTGTGACACCTTAAAGCAGACAACCAACATTTATTACTCCACTTACTTTCATATCGAACGACTATTTGGCAACTTCTCATAAGATAAAACGTAATTCAACCCCAATACAAAAAGAAGCCACATAACAATAACCACGCCTAACCACAATCGTAGCGCATTACATTTCAAAATGCTGTTTTTCCACAACATTTGCATTTACAAACTCTGCACACGTAATCGAGTAAGTATATCCTATGGGTAGGCAGGGATGCAGTAGTAGTACACCTCGCGTGGTTTTGTCAGATTTTCAATTAAACTTTGAAATTTGTTTGGAAATGTGTTGCTGGCGGTGCAAATTTCAGACACACGTACCTATCTATATATTATGCATACCTATGCCCAACAAAAAATGCATTCCCAGTTAATTTGGTATTGTATTTTCTTTTTAAACAAATATTTACATTAGAATTTATTAGATGGAGCGTTTTGCATTTGATTATCTCCCATAAATTTCCACTCGAAATATTAAACCGTAGTTGTACTGTGATTGCAGTTTTATGTTGACAAAATTAAATCCAGGACCTCCAGAGTAAATTGTCGCATGACCTCCAGTGCCATTTGTTACTTGATCGATGGCTCGTATGGCTGTTATTACTCGACCGTTTGTATTTCCCTGTTAATTTATAAAAATGTTTTTGTAATTTAATAAATTCAATGATGAGACTCTTGGAATCAATTTGTAGTAGATAGATACTTATGCAGATGATTTATTATTTGTCTAAAAACTTCGTCAGTTATAGTTCCGTAAAGAAATGTTTGGGTGTATGGTATGTATGAAGATAGACTGCTCCCCGCAGATGCTTTCACTTTAAGTCACAATTTCTGAACATAAGGAAAATTTCGAGTAAGCAAACCATGTGTCATATCATAATCAATCGATATATTTTTTAAATTATAAATCAGACTTGAAACCAAGGTTATGTAAGCATGTCTTTTGTTTAATATCAAAATGAAGGTAATGAATTCGATAAGATAAAAATAGAGCAGAGTTGCATTAAACACTGGGACTAATATATCTACTGTTATTACCCAACCTCAACCAAGTCTTCTGATAGCAAAATTTGTAACAAAGTTGAAATTAATCTGGTGGTAAATAACTGTCGCATTATTTATTACAATGTGGGTTAAATATCGTTTTGTAGTTTAATATTTATGTTGGTAGTAAAACAATGTACAGTATTGTGACTTTTTACCTTCTTGTCTGTACTTATATTATTAATAAACTACTTTTATGAATTACAAACAACAAATAGTGAAAGTTATTCGTTCCTACAAGATGGAAGAAGCCACCCTGCAATTAGTGGCACGGACCATGGATTAAGTGATGATTGTGACGGACGAATCCTAGACTAATTAAAACTAGCTACTAGCTCACCTACATGCATTCATGTTTTCGTTTTATATTTTTTGCGGCAATGGAAACAAAGGATATTCAAAAGACATCATTGTTTACTACATTTTAAGCTGCAAAAATGTTAATATTTTAGAATCGTAAAATTATCAGGAATATACCTCTTTGTTCCGTCGCTATTAGACTAAAATACTCGGCTGATGAATACTTTAGATACACCTGTCTTGTTCAAGATTGGTCACACAAGCAAAATGACGAGTCAGCTAAATTCATCCCTGCGCATATTTAGTTCTACACCTCCGGGAATTCTCACTTTTCCGAGCAGCATACACGCTCTGCTTAGTTTTATGGTCAAAATAGTAGTTAAATATTTCCTCCAAACTACGCTTAACCCCTGAAAATGTTCCGATGCAATGGAAGCCTAATGGAAGCCCTCCGCTCCACATACAAGTCATGCAAAATGTTTGCCATGTGAGTTGGTACGTATACACACGTGGGTCTAATATTGGATTTGTATTGGAGGTATCAGAACTGCTTGACCAACATAGCGCCTTTTCGATATCAATCTGACGACGGTAAAGAGAAGTCCCTTCACAGAATTTCATTAACATAGCAAGATTCGTTTGGAGATATCGCGTTTTCAACAGACAGACGGGCATGGCTAAATCGATTAAGAATGTGATCCTGATTCATATATTTCTACGTGGGTTTTGGCTTTATTTTATATTTATATTATGTACTTAGTCATTACAATAAATAAGCAAACAGAAAGCTTACTCTGTAAATATTAGCAAAATGCAAGCGAACACTGTTTCAACCATACGCATTGTATAGCATATGTAAAGGTAATTGGATATTTTTTAATTTGATCTTCAAAATATACTCAGATGTCTATCCAGGTTTTATAAATATTTCCTTTCAATCAAACTTTATCGCAGGATACAGAAATGCGAATCAAGAATATTCCACGAAACTCGAAAACCTAAATATTGACACCTAAAAAACATTTGGTGAGAACAATAATGATGATTGTTTTTGTCGAGTGTTCATAATAGAGTCAGCTGACTTTAGATTGTGTTTAATATTTATATAGGTATCAGAGTACTTATCTAATAACTAAATATATGCATTGTTTCAGATTGGAGATGACGTATTAAAAGTTATGATAATTTAAATTGTTACATTTGTAATCTTTGGTCCTGTGGGACAAATAAAAAAAAATGTATTTCATAATAGTCAAGCAAATATTCTTAAACGCCCTTAAATAAATCTATTGCAAACCCCCCAACATAAAAGATACACGACACCTTGTTTAGAATCGTACTACAATACCAGTAATATGCCGGCAATTCCACAGTGCCTTTCATATGACACACTTCGCATCTACTTCTCCCCATGTATTCACCCAACTGACCAAGTGTTCAGCTATCTGACCTTTCACCAATAAATTGCTTTATCTATCCGTATCTAAGTATCTATTGAACAACAAATTCATTCCTCACGCCTCTTGAAACAGAAATCTATAAGAGATTTAAAGCACATGTGCCGCCATGCTGGTGCTTCACAGGCACATACACACGCACATTTAAACAGCTCGCTTACATTTTTAGGGTATCGCACTTCTCGGTTTACATATCGGCGCGGCAATGATGCATTTAAAATATTCTCAACATACAGCAATTGTGATGACGGTGCAAAGTTGCCCCACGTACTTGTTACGGCGTATGCAGTCGCAGCAAACGCAACTAACAGACCAAAGGTCACAACTTTTATGGTCTTCATTGCTTCTGATTTTTATTAAAATTGTATACGCTTCTAGCTTAAAGATGACCGTTTCTATCTGGCAAGTTTAAGACTAGTTGTTCTTATCAATGGATGGTGTATTTAAATAGACAAAATACTGATAAATCACTCAGCACTAAGTTCGAATTAGTTAATCAGAATTTTGTGTACGAAATCCGACCAAATTTAGACCGTTGATGTCAACTACCAAACCGAAACTAATTTTGATAATTTTGAGAAATTCTATTTGGTCCAGATCAGCGTTTCTAGGGCTTGTATGGTCGGTCTTATCAGTTCGTTCTTTGCTAATTATTTATTTATGCTGATACCTATATTACAAAAAATTTATATAAAAAAATCATTGTCAAACACACACAAAAGGCAATTAATCATGACGAATGTTATTATATTTACTTTTTAATTCAGATGAGAAATCATTTAAAGACAACGAGCAATAGCTAATGCGGTTAATTACAAACATTCATCGAAGCTCGAAAATTCCCCCATTTGGAAATTCGAATCTAATCAGTATCGGGGGAATAAGTATCTTTATCTGCTTCTGAGAATTAAGATACGCATCAGTAGCCGAGACTATACTTCAAAGAATAGTACTAATACTGTCGTTACTTATTATTGAATGAATTTCATAAAAATAATAGCCACGACTTGGGACATCCGATTGAATGTGTTTTCAGTGATAGTCGAACGTTTTCAAAAGTGCAAACTGAGGGGATGTGTTGGTCGTATGATATTATTACTGCCACTGACTACTACGTAGTTATATACATTCAAGAAAGGTATTGGCAAAAATGTTCAATCACAAACTGGCAGGTATGAATTACGTATGTGATTAGATTTTGTTAATGCCTGTGATTGAGTAGGTAGTATATTTATGTACCTTCTAGTAACCATTGAAAAAGTGTTGCTGACTTGTTGATTTTAGTTGTAAATGTCGGCGCTCAAAACGGAGAATAGCTAACATTGAAGAAATTACTGACTCATGTATATAGTTAAATGTCTTCGAAACTTTAAATTCAGGAAAATTTAAAAATTAAAATTAAATTAAAGACGTGTGAGTGTTAGCAAATATACTAATGGGAGGTGTCATCTAATAATTTTCGCTTTCCAAGCACAAGTTAAGATGTTAAGCCTTATAATGAAATGTTTCGATTTAACCTTTTACGTTTACATTTAGGGAGATCGATAACCTAAATATAATTTTTGTCCCGCCAATTTTAAAGTCTTTCGTTTTCGATTGTTTTAAATTTAACCCCCTTTTCAAGGTTCTGTTCCTATACAGACAAAACGGAACCTTATTGATTTCGCTACGATGTCCGTCCGTCTTTCCGAAAACACTAAGCCAATTTCTTTTTTTTTTCAAAATTTAGAAAATATACTGACAAATGCAGACAACGTCAGTGTACTCAGCTGACTTGTTCAAAGTTTTTTTTAAGTTAAATATATTATTTAAAAGCTAAAAGTTTTTATCAGTTAAAATCGGCATAATATTATTCTTATAAAGAAAATCATATTTAGGATTCACACTAGTATTGTTGAACCAACGAATATAGACGTAGCTATACACATTCATGCCGCTGCACGAAAAAATAATTAGTTAGTATCTATTAATCACGATAAACTTGGCGGCTGATAATCCCAATGAAAGTGATGAACTTAGACTGCATTGTTATCAACTGATAAAGTGAATGTTTTGTGTATATAAAAGGATGAATGATGGATTAAACCTAGCATTATTACCTGTGGTATTTAAACAAATTGAAAGGTTTACGTGACGCTAAAATAAAGTATATTTTCATTCTGTGCATTAATTATACCTACTTTATTAACAAAAAAAAATATTTTTTAGATGAAATCTCTCTGTGTTGCATTGTTCTTGGTCAGCTTCATTTTTGGCACCTATTCATCGAGTGCTACTTTTGGTAACATCTATACCTATAGCACTCTGATATCGAAGGATACAGTAGTAAGGTTCCCAGTAAACGGACAGTTTCTTACTGAACTGTATAGATTCCCAAAGGATGTAAGTTGTTGAACCAATCAATCCTAATACAGCTATTATAGCTAGGTATGTTTTTCCTGTTAATTATAGGGACAAAGCAACAAACGCGTAATTTCTGGAGTTCGTGTTCTTGATAACTTCACAAACACTACTGGAGCAACTCCCAGTTTGTATTCTGGTGGACAAGGATTCACTTTCACCAGTGTCAACTTAAAGTCGCAGTTAAGCAGGGGCATCAATTCAACCATTGAAATATGGGGATAAAAATATTTAATATGATGAAAATACTTTATTCAACGCTTAAATTATTTGTGCTACTTTGAGTTTTGAAAAAAATAATGTAAACTTTACAATATAGTCTCATCGTGCTGTGCAACTAAAAATAAGCTGTTCATTTTGCTGCTGCTTGTTTATTAAAGTTAGTTATTTTCAAAGCCTATATACCTCGACATTTCACAGTGCCTTCTAATCCACGGATGTATTTAATGTTCTGAAACAGTGATAATATTGAAACGTAAAGCCATTTTTATGTATAACTAGATGACCCGGTAGACTTCGAACCAGCTAAAATTAATTAGTTTGTAACTCATAATTCATAAGCGATTATGAATTCCAATCAACCTTACAACTGCAGTTCATTCAAATCGTCAAAATTGGCCAAAATGTGTATAGTTTAAGTTCAATCGTTTCGGTAGTTTTCGAGATATGTATTATGTACACGATTTTAATTTTTTTTTGTATGAAAGGTGCCACGCCCCTTTGTCTATTTGCTTAGAGTTTGAGCTTAATCAGTTTGGTGAGTTTCAAGATATGTATACTATTTTTAAGATTTTTTGTGTATGAGAGGCGCCACGCTCCCTTATTCAATTTTGAACACACTTCACAGAACCTTCTTTGGGTCAATAGATAGTAAACATTTGCTCAGAACTTGAGCTCAATAGATAGATATACGATTTTTAGGATTTTTTTTTGTGTCTGGGAGTTGCCACGATCACTTATCCAATTAAATCCCTTAACAAATTTGGGCCAAATTTTAAGCTCATTGGGTTCGAAAGTTTTCGAATTTTATGATTATTGGTGGTGTATATTGCCATACAAAAAGGAAATTTCGATTTTCCGGCTTTTCATTCAGAATCATCCAAATCGGTCTACACGCCATATAGAAAGCCACATACTCCCTCTCAACAGAAAGTGTCACATATCGTACACATACGTATGTAGGTAATAATAGAAGACAGATACTTGTATATCAAGGCAAGGCGGGCAATTGAAGTCAAAATATTAAATTACATAGAATCAGATTTCTAAAGTACAATATGTGCTGTGCTGTTCCTTCAGGGTGCTTATTCATTTCGGTTCAAGAGGTGGTAAAATACTCATTTACTGCTATGTAGAAGTAAAACATCTCAATCTTTCGGTAGTCACACTACGAATTCATTTAAGTAACTCAAAAAGTAGAACGAATAAATGTAGCAAGGTGAAAACTAATGCTTCAAATGTACCAAACCATTAAGTTTTAAGGCCAATGTCGGGCAAAAGGATCTATACCTACATTTGGTGAGATAAAACAAAAGAAAGGTTCTCAATATAAAAGTGCATATAAAATTAATAGCACGGATGGTTGTTTTAAGTGTAGTATTGGTATTTGGCGTTATTCGACTCACCACAAATAGAGTCGAATGAATCAGCTGCGGCTGTCAAATCATTGTTGGTCGTCCGACTTCAATATTCGAGAACTTGATGGTTGTTAATGTTTGCCCCCTGATCTTTCTTCGGCCTTGAAACTTGGGCGGAAAGTGATTTTGTTTGGAGTTAGGGACAAACATTTTGTTTTTTTTTTTTTTTTTAATGGATTATTACCTTAATCTGGTCTCAGATTCTTAGTGGGGCACTGGACTACTGAGCAAACAGTCTTAAGTCAACCTTCAAAAAAAAACTGTATTATAACACTTTACGGATTTTTACACTGCTCCACATCTTCAGACTATCTGACAAATATCTGCTAACAAAATTAACATGGTTTGGCAAAACTAAATTGCCTGAGAAAGCTTCTCAATTCAGGGGGTGTATGAAAGTATTTCACCACAATACTTTTAAGTGAAACCGAGCTTTAAGGAAATAAAAGACAAACTACAAAAGACTAACATTAAAATCAAGAGACAAACTGCATAGGCGCGGAAACAGTTCATGCGGTTAGCTTCGATAGTTTTAAACTCCAACTGTAGGGCCTAATTATTTAATAAAATGTACATGTTTTTAATTTTATTTTGTCACCTACATATATAGGTAAGATTAATTAAAGGACAATTTTAATTAAATTTATACAATCGCGACATGTAGGCAACAATTGATGAGTGGTGATTAAAGTAGGTTTATAAGAGCAAAATTCAGATAAAAAAATCGAATTCTCAGAAAAGATCATCGATCATTTGATTATTAACAATAAACAATAGATGCCTAAGTATATACTTCAATTCAGCAAAAAGATGATAGTCGACAAAAAGCTAATTACCGGTTGCATGTTGATAAACTTTTCTAATGATAAGCCCACCGTACAGGTGAATTTAGAAAGTTTTCTTATCAGCTGATAAAGCGGAAATTAGTCGGTATAAAAGGACAAACAGTATATGCAATCACCACACAATTACCCGTGACTTGTAAAAGCAAACACTTAAAAAAAACCGTTTCCTTTACCGATTACATAAGCCCGTTCTCCGTTGATCATACAGGCTTTATTTTGTTTAAATTTTAAGATGAAATTCATCTGTGTTACATTATTTTTGGTGGCTTTTGCCGTTGGTGCCTACTCGTCAAGTGCTACTTATGGCAGCGTCAACAATACAAACATTCTGCTGTCTAAGGACACAGTGATAAGGTTTCCAATCAACGGACAGTTCATAACTGAAATTGTATACTTCCCGAAAAATGTAAGTTTACATTGAATTTAAAAGTTTAATATTTCCATCAACTATAGACTGTGTAAATTTTTTTCGAAATAGGGACAAACTAACAACCGCATTATCTCCGGAGTTCGTATCCTCGATAACTTCAAGAATACCACTGGAGCCAATCCTACTTTGTATTCAGGTGGACCTGGATTCACTTTCACCAGTGTCAACCTAAAATCGCAGCTGAGCAGGGGTATTAATTCGACTGTGGAGGTTTGGGGAAAATAAAAATTAGTTGTAGGTATTAATCACTATATTTTGGAATGAAATATATTTTTCCTCTGCTGTGTTAACATGTAGTTTCTACATAAAGGATTGTATATGTTATGTATGAGAGAGAGAGAGAATGGGAACATTCCATTGATCACTAGGATCATGTGGTAGTGGCATGTCAATCTCCATATACAAAAAACTTATATTTAACTATTTGGATATTTTTAGATCCCAAAGTTATCCGATAGTTTAAGAAAATTAGGATAAAAAACAAAAGTAAATATATTTAGTCAAAAAAATAGGAAATATGAGTTGGACTTCGTCATGGGGAATTAGTTTAATTTCGGAGAGAATTACGTAAACAAAAGAATAGGTATTTATGCTAATTTTTTCCGAGAGCTGCACAGTCTCACGGGTCTGCATCGTTAGGGAAGTATTTAAATAAGTATTGATATTATTAAGCCCCTGGAGGAAGTTGCTCCTGAGCATATATTTTTCTTACATTTATTTTATAAAATTTAAGCATTAAAACAAACTGTCCTCTACAGTTAATATTCTCAGTTAGGCTAAGTCAGAGCCTAGATGGATCTATATTACTAAAAGAATAGTTGTGCAAGTGCAACGGGCCTGGGAGTGGCAACAAACTTCTCCGGACAATATATAGTTCGTGAACTGAACCCTCATATCATTGTTATATGGGTCAGGACAACCACCTATCTGATGTAGGCTTCCTGAAATCTATTCACAAAATATCAAGTTTATATACGTCTTTACCCAATGCTACTTGGGAATACAGTTTTAGTACACCTTAAATATGGTAAGAAAAGGAAAACACCCTAGTGTTATTTAAATTAATAACTATATTTTATAACTTATATTATTTCTTATAATCATGCCCAAAAAATTGTTCAATAGGTCTAAACAATTTCTTCTTAAGCTTTTAGAGCTGATTACTAAATCCCCAACTCACTTCTACCCCTGCATTCACTTTCCTCAAAACCCGCTCATAATTGGCAACCAAAAGTTCTAATTAAAATTTATTTCCAAGACAAAAACTCATTCTCTTATCAAAACGAAGCCATCAACAGGCATACACCAAAAGTACAAAACCATTCAGTCATTGTTCCAAAAATTCAACAAAATAAGCCTTATCAGAGATCTCAGAAGCCAACAAAAGACTCATCATATTCATCTTCATTTCTCGGCACAATTCATCACGAACACACAAAGAGCTCTTTAGTATAAATACTCCACAGTTTACACACTGCCAATTTGCTTTAATTGGAGTGAGGGAATCCTTTCTTTGGGCCTCTCTACATCCTTCACTGAACTGAACGATGAAACCCTGCTGCACGCTTTCGTGGTAATTATTTTCATTAAAAGTAGATACAAGGCAAAGAAAGTTAGACACAAGACACTTCAGAAGATGACCTCAAAACCCTCAGTAAATCCCACCCGCCATCGAAATCAACCCTGCTAGGACAGCAGCGTTTAATATTTAAAGTCATTCATCTTTACCCCAACACAGATTCGTATTGTTATGTATGAATATCCTTGATAGTCATTTATTAAAATTGTTATTTTTTTTTCTGAGATCCCTTTTTGTTTGGAAAGTGATAGCTGAGACGGTGCTCGGGCTCACTACGAAGCAAATATACATACGAAGAACGACGAAGAATTTTTTTAAGAGGGAAACCCTAACTTGGGAAAATATGATTGAAAGAAAATAGGCGCACGTCATCTTTCAAAACAGATACACACACACTCTAGTCACATAAGAAAATCGCAGATTTTGCCAAAATTCTAAGAATAACCACATTACACTCGACAAGTAGTCTGTGCTCTCTCCGTATGAATTCTAAGAAAGTGAAATTCTGTTCTGTCGGTGTGCGATGAAAATTCCTCAAGTAGGAGTAGTTGTTGGACGAGATGTTGAGACGCCTTTTAGAAGTAAGTTTAGTTTTTGGCAGGCATGCCATTGCCACTTGACTATTTTGAACTGTAGCGGACATCCATCCGCTGGCACTTATCTTTTCCTGCATGCACAGCTCAATCAATATTTTTTAGGTGCAGATATCTTATCGTATGTGGCACCAGAAGATGAAATGTGTGTGCATTTAAATTATTTTAATTGGAACATTTTTGCATCCGTTTTGACAAAGCATGACAGACAGGATCTATAGACGTGCATGTATATAACTACAGACTAATAAAAAATATAAAAGGTCGGTTCGTAAATCTTATAACGCGTACCTACATACTACTCCATAGAAGACTAAAGGAAAAATAACAATAATAATGTATGATGGCTTAGCTATTAAAGGACTGGACTGGACAATCAGTACTCTATGCCCTATCCGAGTACTCTAAGTCGATCGTATAATTCTTACATAATTATTGATGAGTATATCCTTGCTGAATGTTGCAATTTCGGGAAAAGATCAGCGAATTTTGAGTTACCATTACCATCATCAATCTCAAAGCCGCATTTATTGTTATGGAGCTATGCTTGAATTTAGATAGTCTTGAACTAAATGAGGACAAGTTCAAATATATAGTAGCAACAAGTAAACGAAAACATTTCTATCTTCTGGGGCAACACGTTAGTAAGTAAGTATAGTAATAAGTAAGTAAGTATGTATGTAGAAATGTAGTAAGGTTTTGGTCAATACTTCGGCACACATTACAGGACCACATAAACTATATCGCACGATCGGCGTCCGCTAAGTTGAGCTACCTATTTAGAGCAAAGAGGTACTTTAGAACCAAGCAACTTCTCGAATATTAGTCAGACGTGAGCGAGGGGTGGCGAAGCTGATTCAGTTGTGCTATTTTCGAAATATGAACTTGGCCAACAAGAAATTAACTAAAAGATTTGTGAGATGATATGACTAGGGTCCTGAATGCGCCATGTGTTTTTTTTTTTAACCTTCAGAATTGACGAATTCCAGCTTAGTTCTACACATATATTTATTTAAAATTTATCTTAAACTCCCTTAAAATCATAACTCACAAATCTCAATCCAAAAATACAATAGGTGCATAAGCATATCTTTGTGGAATCGACCAACATGAAATCTCAATAATCATAACTTTACCATCAATATCACCCACTTTTACCAATATTAGCATAATGCAGCCATTCACAGCGTCAAATAGATGTCCCATTGAATACACAATGGATGCATTTTAGAATTCATTAAAGTCAAAATACGACATACGCGCAGATAAGACTTCTAATCGGGCTTCCATAGTTTCGCAAACACATCAATGGCGACGATCGGTAATCAATTAAGATAATCTCAAAACGAAATTGTTTGATATTTATACGCAGTCCCTTGATGATATTCAACATTAATGCCCCATCACCCAATCTCTGAATATCTGAATCTTCTCATATTATAACAATAGCTTAGAGTTTAAATTTCCATTTTGGTGGGAAAACAATTCCGAAAATAAACACCAAAGTGTTTCACTGAAAGGCAGTGAAGCAGAACGCAGATGCCCAGATCGCTTTCAAACCTTGAAATATTGCATGAAAATCACCTGATTAATTGAATTAATTTTGTTCGTTATCTCGTTATCGAGATTTTTCAAGCCCTTCACTCACAGTCACACTTGCCGCGATAAACAAAAGAATCTCTGAGTTGAAACAACTTTCAAAAACCCGTAGAGGGAAACAAAAAATGTATGTGTCGTCTTAAGTGAATTTGGACATGAACGTGTCCGGTACCGGTACGGACCATTCTGCTGCTATGTAAAGTAAGACCAACAATTGAAGATCAAAGAGTGTTAACTATGTCAACTCATCTTTGGCCAATTGAATGGAGCTGTCATCAGAATGATCACGAGGCGAGGTCATAATGAAAGACCAACGAATTTATAACAATCACCACACCAGTATCAAAAGAGAAAGAGAAAATAATAATAATGAAAATAAAAATAAAAATTAAGAAAATTATTAGTAACAATGAGATTTGAATTAAACTGAAGCCACACCTGTGGCGATTGTCTGGAAGTGTTTCTACAAATGCCGGGCCTTATAGTTTAGTGATCGATGGTATTGTGATACCAAGACGCTGTGATAAGGCACACAGAGCTTTGTCTATCGAAATACGGTCTCCTGCTGTTGCTGCTGTGTTAAAGGACTGGCTAAGAATACACCTGTTACCAATCCAAAGTGTGATTTTATTCGAAGTGGAATAAATCTTTTTTTTTTAAGCTGGTGGGGTGTCCCATATGGTTTGTAATTTGAGGTCGCATTCGGAGCTATGAATATATAAGTATATGTATTTTGTTATTAAGTTTATGATGTTTATCTTGGGACTGTGGTGAGTTGATAACTTAATAAACTTGTTTGAGTAGTAAAGAGTATAACTGTTTTAGTGGTAGCACTGTAGGAGGATGTTCCTATATGAACGCAGCGGAAATTATATAGAACGAGCGCAAAAGACGTTATTGCTATAATGGTTGGAGTTTACCATTGGATTTTTAGTTTACATAAAATGAATCGTTTAGGCTGTTCCTGATGTGGGTTGTGGTAAATGATTCAGACATTATACTGGACTGAAGAAATTAGCAAAATATGCTTCAAAGAGCTTTAAATTTTATTGAGAATGTTAAAGCTGCGGTTGGTTCACAAAGGGTTCTTCTTCAGCAGCCTGACTATATACCTACTATTCCTAAACTCATCCGCCTTTCGTCCTATTTCTGATCGAAACATGGTAGACTTATTTGAGACTCGTTTAGCCAATCAATCTGCAAGACCATTATAGTTTTTTTTGGACAAGACCGGTGGCTACCACGTGGACTTAAATAATAATATAATCATGTATGAGAAACCTGCGATATCTGAGCACGTCCGTATTGATGTCGGTCAGAGTCTACATACAAAAAAAATATTATAATTTATTTCAATAAAAAGCAACCTTATCAAACCACTTTCGTGTAGTTCGATTCATTGTTATAAAATGTATTTTTGATCTTGTTCATATTTTCAAGGCACTGCCATAATATTGTAAAACATAAATTAAGACTTTCATAAAACTCTAAGGCGTCATTCCATTCATGCGTAAAATTCTATGGAAAACATTAAACGATAGTTGCCGTTTCCAGACTTTACAAAAAATGTATCGTAAAATATTAACATTGAAAAAATAAAATAAAATCTATCAGCGGAAAGATATTTCGGTCTTAAATGAAGCGCAATGAAGGTGAACAACTGCAAGAAAGGAACGTGCAGGCGCGATAATCTCAAAGGTGTTCCATCTCAACATGTATTTCCTTCGCCTTTGGCGCGGCCACTCCGAGTTGGAGTGAACAGCTTCAAAAGCGCCAACTAGCATGACATAAAATCAATTCTGATTATGATATTAATGCCAGTGCCCCCATGCTCTGCCTCCTGTGGCGTGCCAAATAAAGCGGGATCTCATTATAAATGGCCATTCGTGCAGTGCTCGGTACTTCTCTTTTTTATTGAAGACTTATAATGCGATTTGACGTATGGAGGTATTAAAATTTACGAAAACATCTTAATGCACCGTCTTGGGCGATTATGGTTTTTCTCTCAGATATAGCTTGGTGAGATTAATTATTGATTCTATCATAATTGGATGGTTATGTCGAAAATGTTTTAGCTGAGTAGGTATATTAAGTGCATGCAAATATGTACCTACTAGACGAAAGTATTCCAGACATTCATCTATAGGACGTATACGTCACACGAGTATCTATATACGTAATAATAAACAAAGAACTATTCGTGTCGTGTCATCTCACCTTATCCATTTTCTTTTAGGGCCAACGTGCCAAGGGTTAACATCCCTTTCTATATCTGTAGGCAGTGTGTTGGTTTTCTATTCACCTAATTTTCCATGTTTAAGTCTGGCAAAACGAGTCTGCGTTATGTCAAATTAATGAAAAGATTTTGTTTCTATTTAAAAACTGAAAGGATGGGTGCATTTCATTCAAACCCGTTGCCTTACAATATCTATGTTAATGTGTCCGACAGACAGTTACACTTACAGGTAACCCGAAGAGATTGATTTTATGAAGCGCGGAGTAGATGTGCAATGATGGATGATGGATGATGGATAACAGGATAAATATAAGGAGCGCAAATGGTTGTTAAAACTGATTTTGAGTGAAGTGAAGTAAACCCGATCCATGGTTGGAAGGTTCTTTTGATGTAAATGAAATTGAGAATCATATTTTATTGAATTCGTTCTCTATTATGTATACGCTTGTGTGTATTTAGTTTTAACGGAAATATGATACATTTTAAATTGCCCTGACCTGACCTGATGGTGAGTAATAAGAAAGAGAGAATTGCAGAGAAAGGCAACGTATATCTGATTTGTTTTCTTAGTTGGTAAACATATAAAATAATATGTTCGCTAAAAGTACATAATATGTTATAATTTTCTGGAATAAGGTCGCTTTATTACGAATATTTATGCAAAGTTAAATTGCTTCCGTATGTTATATTAACTGGAAATGTTATTTACGCGGACTGAAGATTCTAATTTAGATCTAACAAAAGGCTAAACTAGAGTAATTCGCGAATAGCTAAACCAATTGGCAAATTGCGGCGCACATCATTGACTGATTCCACTCCTGCTATTTATGTGGCTAGCCGTGGACATGTTTGTAATGCAGAAACGATTATACGATTTTATATATTCACATAATTTCCTTTGCTGCTAGCACAGCTTGCAGATTTATAGCGGTGAGGAAGAACTGCGGACAGTGGACCTAAACTGACAATATTGGTATCGCTTGGTACAAATAGGGTAGATAGATAATAGTGATGCGCGATATATATCGAATCACTCGATATTGTCGTAAAAAAATATCGATTATTTCACTCGATAATTTATTTTCGATATTATCGATGCATCAATGTTTTTATCCCGATTTTTTGCACTCAAAGACCACTGTCTCAGTTATAACAACACGCCTCGTTACGATTCAAGAACCTTAAAACATTTTCTTATTCTTATCGGCTTAATGTAGGTACATAATATTTTTATAATATAGTATATCAAATGAGCTATTTCTTTACATACTATGCATAGTAACTAGGCAAAATCTGTGCGTGTTCCACTTTCTACGTAGATTACTTTCTAATAGTTTTTAGCAAGTCAGAATTTCGTAGTGAATGACTTACGTTTGGGGCTGTTTTTAGTATCGCCAAATTGGATGTCAATACTGAAGCAAGATGAAGCATAAAATGCTCGATACAGTAGCCCAAAATTGGGCCCCATAGCATGCGCTTCTTCAAAACTACCGAGGACGCACAGTGCCTTTATTTCAACTTACATTTCACTAAAGCCTATCAGCACAAAGTTAGGTTAGGTTAGGTTGTGAGGAGAACGATCACAAGGCACCTTGGTGGGCCCATCGCTTCTTTTATTATACTACTTTTGATAATTTCTTTGGAGGTACTGGTAGATTGACGTCAACTTGTTTATTTCCCGTCATTTAAAAACGAAAAATCCAGGCAAAAAGGTGGATGCGAAAAAACGCACCATAATAATACACCTCAAAATACGTGCCAAAAACTGTGCAAAAAATGCACCAAAAATGCATAAATACGGCCAAAATACGCGTGAAAAATCACAATGAAAAACAAAATATGTGCCAAAACCAACAAAAAAAATTTTGCGGAAAAAAACTGTGCAAAAACGCGCAACAAATCCCGCCAAATACCCATCAAAAATCGCGATGAAAAAATAACAAAATATGCGCCAAAAATGCGCGTGAAAAACCGCGATGAAAAAATAATAAAAAAACGCGCCAAAATACATCTCCAAAGTACGTGCCAAAACTATGCAAAAAAATGCGCCAAAAACGCCCAACATATCTTGGCAATATACGCGCCAAAAATCGCGCTGAAAAATAATCAAATCGCGCCAAAATACGCAATGAAAAAATAACAAAATATGCGCCAAAAACCCTCCAAAATGCGGGAAAAAATAGAGACAAAAATATGCGCCACAAACGCCTGACAAATCCCGCCAAAAATCGCGTTAAAAAAAAATAGTAAAATATGCGCCAAAAAGTGACAAAAAATCCCGCCAAAAATATGAAAAAAAATTTCGCGAAAAAAACGCGCCAAAATCCATCTCAAAATAGGTGCCAAAACTATTCAAAAAAAATGCGCCAAAACCGCCCATCAAATGGCGCCAAAATACGCGTCAAAAATAGCGGTGAAAAAATAACAAAATATGTGCCAAAAAAGTGACAAAAAGTACGCGCCAAAACTATGCAAAAAAATGCCCCAAAAACGTCCGACAAATCTCAGCAAAATACGCGCCAAAAATCGCGGAGAAAAAATAACAAAATATGCGCCAAAAAAGTGACAAAAAATCCCGCCAAAAATGTGGTAAAATTTCGCAAAAAAACTATGCAAAAAAATGCGCCAAAAACGCCCAACATATCTTGGCAAAATACGCGCCAAAAATCGCGGAGAAAACAAAATATGCCCCAAAAATCGCGCCAAAATACGCAATGAAAAAATAACAAAATATGCGCCAAAAAGGTGACAAAAAATCCCTCCAAAAATGTGAAAAAAATTTCGCGAAAAAAACGCGCCAAAATCCATCTCAAAATAGGTGCCAAAACTATTCAAAAAAAATGCGCCAAAACCGCCCATCAAATGGCGCCAAAATACGCGTCAAAAATCGCGGTGAAAAAATAACAAAATATGTGCCAAAAAAGTGACAAAAAGTATGCGCCAAAAACGCCCGACAAATATCGGAAAAAAAAACGCGCCAAAAATAGCGGAGAAAAAATAACAAAATATGCGCCAAAAAAGTGACAATAAATCCCGCCAAAAATGTGGAAATATGTCGGGAAAAAAGCGCCAAAAAACATTTCAAAATACGCGCCAAAACTATGCAAAAAATGCGCCAAAAACGCCCATCAAATCGCCCCAGAATGCGCCATGAAAAAATAACAAAATATGCGCCAAAAAATCCCGCCAAAAATGCGGAAAAAATTCGCGAAAAAAAGCGCCAAAATAGACATCAAAATACGCGCCAAAAAATCCACCATACCGCGCGTCAAAAAATTGCGCCAAAGTATGTGTCAAAAAACGAGCGAAAAAGCGCACCAAATAGATGTGATCAGCTTCACATCTCACAATCGACTGCCTCCAAAATTTCAGAACAAGCCCTTTTATAGAGAGGCAAAGCCGTTTGTTTAGGGTTTTTTTTACTCAAAACATCCCTGAACGGACTGGATCCATTAGACAGCCGTCAATCGCATTTCGATCGCTTTCTTTGCAATGGATGCATTTAGAGTGAGATGCGAAATCATTTTAATGTTTTTTGTCCCCTCCCCCTCCCCACCCCCTTCTCCACACTTGTTGTCAAATGACTGAAAAAACGCTATATTTAGGCTGTCATCGAGCCAATTATTTGGAATTTAAAATACACCATCAGGTAAGGCTTACCTACCACGATGGGAAGAAAAGAAAGAAAGTATTTGCGAGTCCGTCTTTCAATGCAATACCACACCTTCTTGCAAGTGCGAAGAGCTAGTTATGTGGGCAGACGTTATGAAGAAGGTATGGTGTCAGATTCAGTGCGTCCTAACAAATTTATCTCAAATCGTTTTCTGTTTTTGTAAATATATTTCTTGCCAATTTTTGACAGTCGCTTAGCAAATTTCCCATCTTGAAATATAGACTTTGGTCTCGTTCAAGAATCTAGTCATCGTAAGTCGACTTGAATTATCTGGATTCAAATTTACCTTAACGCGAAAATTAACTTTAATTGTCGGTATGTCACTTATTGACAATTGTTTTTTTTTCCTGGGTATTCTTGTAAATTTTTTTTTTGTAAAGTTAAATTATTGTCTTGTATTATTATATTGTATCCTTTGTGAAATAGAAATTGATTGAGTATTCTAAACAATGAAAATATTTTTTTTAATAAAAATGAATAGAAAACTCAGGAAAATTTTAAGTTTGCATATAAACCGATATTATCGATATTTTTGCATCGATATTTTCATCTTGATAATAAAATATCGATGTATCGATGCAGTTTTGGATTACCGCGCAACACTAATAGATAAACACCCTAGACACATATGGCTAGACTGGAATGTTTTTCGAACCTTATTTGCAAATGCATTAATGCATTATTACATACACATTAGATTTTAGCAAAAAGTATCGAGCTGGGGATGGCCGAATGGGGGTTCTACAAATTTGCAAAAGTCCATACAGTCGATGATGTGTCCGTTTGTTGACAGATATGTCTTTATTTACTACATGAAACGATTCCTTTGAGTCAAATAACTAAATACAGAGCACAGCCCACAGCATCCCCTAAACAATTCTCAACTATTTGCTATTAACAAACTATCTATAGCACCAACACTTTC
Organism: Cheilosia soror; assembly: GCA_949372485.1. Lineage (NCBI taxonomy): Eukaryota > Metazoa > Arthropoda > Insecta > Diptera > Syrphidae > Cheilosia > Cheilosia soror. Next base: position 72,456,517 of record OX443564.1, on the reverse strand, counting down.
TTTCTTTCTTTTCTGTTTCTCCTCGTAGTACCTACCGACAACAATACGACAACACAAAAACACAGAGACATCAGATTTTGTCCTAAAATTGTGTGTAGAGATTTTGACGTCAACATGTCAAAAATTGACACGATTTTTAACATGTCTAATATACTACGTATTAGCTTAAGGCATTTTCACGAAGTTATGTGTCAAATCCTGCATTGAACAAAAAGGTTCCCCAATAACATTTAGAAGTCCAAAGCTATACACCCACTGAATTGGTTAGGATATGAGGATATAAAAGTTGGTTTACAACTACAACTACTACATATATCGAAACAAAATGACTTAAAAACCAATATTCTGTTCATATGCTTCTTAAGAATGTGGAACTTAAAAAAAACATTTTCAAATAAGACTCATTGATCATGGAAAGACTTGTTTCGTGTTATCCCAAACATCCCTACGATTTAAACCAACTCACAAAACTGTCTATTGAACAATCTGCAATCACTTTTAACACTTTCATTCAATCAAATATTATTTTAAACTATGCACAACTATGCGTGTGAACGCAGCACATAAGATTTAAGTGACGGCCATAGATTGTCAGTATACGTTTAACAAAACCCAGGCCGAAATTCGACTCTGTGCCTAGGGTATAATTTTACCATCATCTTCTATGTACGTACGGTACGTATGTATATCATTTACCTCCACACACTCTATAATTATAGTTATTTAAAGATCAGATTCTGGTGTAATATGAAGTGTAGTGGGCATTTCAGGCGTTGCCGTTACTCCGAGGGGCATTCTCCTCTTGGCGAAAGGTAACTATCCTTTTCCGAAAGCGTGAATTAAGTTGTTATTTTTAATCAGTATTTTGATGCAAATGCTGAAAATATGGTGTAACTATTCCTCAATGTAAAAGCTGTAATCTACTGTGCGCGCAGCTGTGATTTGGACAGATGATGGATATACGTGACGAACACCTGCATAAGGCATGGGATTATTTTCCTTTTAAAAAAAGGAGTCGACAGAATATCATTATGAAACAGGTACAAAATGTCGTAAATAATCTGTCATATACATAATATTTTAAGGATGCTATGTTCAGCCGAATGAACAAAATGTTGGCTTTTTGGCATTGATTTATGTTATCCGAATGCATTTTTTGCATAGAAAACAAACTGTCTTTTAAAAATATTAAATGTTTGCATTGAAATATGGGTAGCTATACAGCAAAATGATGAGCATCCATTTGTATATCTACTACTTATTATACCGCCTTATGATGGATGTCTTTGTTATCTAGTTACTTTATCTACTTTTTTTGCATATTCAGTGTACCTTTCCTTAACGCTGAACCTGAATATTATGCTTCTATAATATTTGCTGATATACAGGTTCAAGTAGCTATCTAAAAAAAAAAAATAAATAGGTGGCGCAACAGGCGGGTGACACCCAAGGCCTAGCTTCTCGCAACCATTCGTTTTGTGTGAGTTTCAATTTTTGGGACGAATGGAAGGGACCTACAATTTTATGCCGAGTCCGAACGGCTCAATTGAGAAGCTTTTTCATGACAGGCATACTCTCGGATGTTTGTCAGACGTTCGCGAGAGGTGGCGCAGTAGAAAAAACTTTAAGATGTAATTTGGGTTTTTCCGGGGATCGAACCTGGGATCCCTCGCACAGTAGTCCAACACACTAACCACTGCGCTACTGCGCCCACCCAAGTAGCTATCTAGGTACATATATATGTCGAAGAATGGTTCAGTGTATGTCACGGACAGTACAGCATTCCACTGTACATTTAAACGTTAGGTTTACTGTATTATCAGTTACCTAAATGAAATCAGAGCTGGCAATCTGATTGTTTGAGATTTGAGAAATATTGGAAAAAATAAAATAAAAAGTAATTTTAGAAATTTAGAAAAGAAGAGACATCGCTCTGAGATCATTAACGAAATCCCGACCCGGCATTGTTCCATTCAGTAAAGAAGACTGAATACCAACGAAGATTCTGCATATAATTTATCTAGCCTCTGACATTTCAATAAAATGACTTAAGGTAATTGTAAAGTGACCTAAATTCGATGTGTATCATTCAAAGACGCTGACAACTGTACCTATGTGAAAAATATTCACAGTGCTCAAAAATTGACATAAACGAGTACTTGCATACTTAACCTATACATATTTAGTGAATTCATCAGTTTGAGTTTGTCTAATTCATTAAGTTCCACCCAGGGGGTCGACTTTGTTTCAGTGGGAACTTTTATCGGACTGATTCTCACAACAATTTCCCGAACCGAACATGAAAGTCAAATTAACAGCATGTCAAAATATTTTAAGAAATATCAATAAACTTAATAAAATTTGGAAAAGTTTAAGAAAACATGACTGAAGAAAACACAATCAAAAACTGGAATAGCTGTTCGGAGGTCCAAGTATCAGCAAGGCAATTAAGATACGCAGATTAAAAGAGGCCAGGTATGTCACACGCGGCAATAAGAACGCGCAACGAGACTGCGGCATAGAATCCTCTTTAACCATAGAGGATGTCAAGAGGCCATTAGGCAGACCGCGGTGGTTATGGAAAGCCATTTCTTTGGGGATATAGAAACAGCCCCAAAACGGCTGTTACACGACCGAATATAATCTGAAAGCCATTTAAATCTGTGTTACCGTCCGAAAGGTCACCGTTAATTAGCGTAAACCTCCACTATAAATGCTGTCTATTTTTAAGTTAAAAGATTGCTAAATTTGAGTATCTATCAATATATCCCTTATTTATATATGGGATAAACATAGAGGATAAACACATAAACTAGTCAAAAGATATAATGGGAAAAGCAACCATAAAACCGCAGTTTAGAGCAATCCTTTCCTTATGTATTTCTTAATAAAAAACATATATTTTATCTCCTTTAGTGACATACATAGTTAACGTTCTTCTGATTAGCCATCTCTTCGGCCCTTTCGAAACATTGCCTTTAAATCCATGCGTCGAAAAATGATGTACCTACGGCTTTTCCAGATTTTCCCATCGTCTTATCTATGAAAAAAACTTGAATACATTTGAATGGATTAATGTCGTTTAATATTATTCCATAATTTTGTGTGTTAATGAGATTATTTTTGAGAAATCGTCCGTATCGGGGAGTGCTATTACTAGTGTTAGAATTGATGTATTACATTATGCTTGTATCTGTGGCGGCTTCTTGTAATGTTTTGACATTTGACAATTAAGTTCAGAAATGGAAAGTGGCATCTCGTTTAATTTTTGTCCAGAAGGTAATTTATTTAACGGGTTAACCTCATTAATTAAACGGGTAAATATATATGGTATGGATGTATACTGTATAGTATAGGCTTGTGTGATTTAATCAATTTTCGTTTTGTTTTTTTTTGGGTCATTTGTGTTGATTTTTCTCACATAGAATGGGTGTACGACTAGATCTGCTCATTATTTTAAATGATAATGACTTTTATTAATGTTGCGTTTTGTAAAGTCGCAGAGAAAAATTATTTTGTTGTAGGAAGATCATCATTTATTAGTTATGACTATGAGGTGTATTTGAAATGCATACAGAAATTGGATGTAAGGCGACATTTTACCAGTAAACAACTAACCCTCCCTCTCAATTTCTAAATGATCATAATGAAAGGATATTTATTTTAATTGTGATTTTATCAGCCCAACTGAAAACTGTCACTTCCTCATTCACTGTAGACTCAATTTTCAACAAAAATGATTACTTTTTCAAATTCCACAATAATATTAAATCTGATGCACGGTCATAAATTAGCCTTTCCATTTCACTGCAAAAAGGAAGAAAGAAAAATCCACTTACACAATCTCATGATATGCAATTCCTTCGCTTGTGCGCATTCGCTTCCCATTAGCATTCAATTGGACTCCATCAATCACAGCACAAGCAGAATTGAAGCGATCAGATCAGTTTGTTCATTTAAATTAAAAGTCAAGATTTCGTCTCCGACATCAACACACTCTCTCCCTATTACATCGTGATCGTATATTGACGGAACGAAATGAGATGAAGGAACGCGGATGTGGGGGAAAACGAACAAAAATATAGGTATAAGTAGAATCTTAAGATTACTATCGTTGATGCGTCGCCAATAAATGGTAATTGCATGACGATCTACGGCGTGCAAGCACCACCTGCCTCCGTCTCCTTCACTAAATGTTACATACCTACCTATACTCCACCAACATGCAACGCCAATTTTAAAATTGAGATTTTAAAATGAGCCCAGTAGTGTAAGATCACCGAAGACAGGCTTCGAGGTTCGAACAATCTGTACACTACACGCTCAATTCGAAACGATAGAGATACTGTGATGTGATGGGCGGAACAGATCGTAGTATGTGGTACACTAAACACCCTCACCCTAGAGGTATCCGGTCCGCCGATCTGGCTCTGGTATAGCATATACAGTGTTGGCGCAGCATTATGAACACCGTCGTCATCGACAACAGAGAACACATAGAATGAACCAGCAAAGACCATGTTGGAGTTTTCGTAAAAATTGCTCAACATCACAAAGACTTTCACGAAGCCAACAATCCAAAGTCACTGCTGAGTGCAAGGCAGACTATATTCTTCTCATCCATCGATGTGCTGCCATTAAATCTGATCGATAATTTAATTGCGCCAAAAGGTTGAAAGGTGTGTAGCTAGATAGATGGCTACAGCCACCATTCGATCCACGGGGGCATCTCGTTCGGATTACCACCGTAAAATGTGGCCCCTGGCCCTTTTCAAATCGGTATTCGCAGTTGGTTGGTAATATGTATTTAATGTGCAGCTTTGTTAGAAATATGACTGTGGGTGTCAACAAAGCCAAGAAGAAAATAGCGCTCGAACATGCGATCCGTTTGGAAAGTGTTTTGTTTAGTCTGTTTGGAAAACGGAAATCATGAAAATTGTATCTATAATGAGTATATAAAACAAAGACACGCACACAAGTCTCGGAAAATATTAAATTGAGATGCTTTAAGTTTAATAAACTGTGTATAGTGTATAGCAGTTATATGTCTAGGGTCCTATTTTGACATCGTTAGTTTTTATTGTACGAGAATGTGGCTATAAGGTTTAAAAAAACTCGAAAGTTATCTTATTTTTGGTTACTTTAAAGTTAGGCCAGTCCCAGATTCCACAATTGTAAAAACCCGCATTAACGCATGCGTCTACCAAAATTAAAATTTGCATCAGATACAAACGAAATAAAATTTGTTTACAACCATGTTTCCATCAGTTACTATCCTACTTAAAGATTAAGCAACTGCACAAACTATACTCAATACTCATATCTTCTCCTAGCAACAATAACTTGTTTCCGAAACTAATGTTTGGGTTCTCCGGCTGATGTTCTAAAATGATGTATTGTATTTTAAGGCGGACATTAAAAATTGTTGTATCGCACAACCGGTTACACAACTAACGAAACACATTTTAATTATTTCATATTATATTCCTTTTATGTTTATAGCTATAAGGGCTGTACTGTATGCAACTTGAGTTTTATTTATAACCTTAGGGCCTTAGGCCATAGTCTTCATTGTCGTATGAAATTAATTCAAAATACACCATTGTTATAGGAAATTATTATCTTCTTTCAAAAATGTGCATCTTGACTTTGATTCAGTAAAATGTATACGACATTAATTATTTAACCCTATCTATTTCGATCGTCTTCGATACCCTAAGCATTGATAGGAATATCTGATAACTAATTAACTCTTAAATGTGTTGCATTTAAAAAATAGAAACCAACTGACTATGCAAAATGACCTATCAACGGATTTGAAGCTCATTAGCTATTTAAAAAAACATTCCGAGGAATGCAATATAACACCGCCAAGAATTTAGAGGTTAAAATTAATTATTTATTATTATTAGTTTTTTATTAGGCCGCTAAACAAATAAATGAGTTACAAATTTTATAGTATTTACTAGTTTAAGTACGTGTAGGATAGATTGGTTATAGCAGTTTGGAAGAGAGCCTTAATTTTGGCCGGAAAATCATCTTTACCGACGAGGCGCATTTTTAGAAGAATGCGGGTATGTGAACAAGCAAAATTGCCATAAATATGGGACGACGATATTTCAACGTTTACCAGTCCTTATTGAAAAACCCTTTAGTGAATCTTTAGTAAGATCAGCTTCACATATCTCTGCTTTTAGAAGGGCGTCGCAAAAATATTTCAACCTCTCTAGGGAGTCGCAGTAGGAAAAATATTGGGAACCCTGGGTTAGAGAATGTTAGCATTTAATTTCACAAGTATTTTTTTCTTTTAATAGGTTACAGAGGTAGATAAATTACAAAGTTTTTTTATTAAATCTGGTCTTCACTGATGTTCCCTAGGAAGGGGGAACAATGCACTATGCACTTTAGAAAATCTTTGGAACATATTTCATTTCTTCTTCATATAATTTCCGATTTTGAGATCTTCAAACTGTAGTATTTCATCCCATTTATCGCTTATTGACAAAATGTACCCTTTTTGTTGTGTATAAAAGCTCAAACTCTGTATGGTCCACACATAAGAACCATAATGGATGAGCTTGATAGAAATGTCACGGTTGTATACGACATCTCTCCTAGTTTATCGATTGTGTGTTAATCGCCATAGGGCGTTAAAAAATCTGCTGAACTGGTCACGTGAACTGTTTTCTCAGTTGTAGTTTATGTCCGCAACACCGACAATTCATATCAAGAATTTTTTAACTTATTACTAAGTTGACATCTATTTGTGCCAACATGTGTCCGGAGAATTCAGTTTTTACATTTCTATTTGGTCATCGAGCATGCGGGATTTCGCAGGTTGACATTTCGATTGCCCTGACGTAGAGCATACCAGTAGATCAGAACCCCTTGAGGAAAAAATACAATATTGTCAAGAAGTAACATGCCTTCAATCAAGTTAGTTTTCGCGTTCAGGCCTATTTGAATCCAGACAATTAAAGTCGACTTACGATGATGAAGATGTAAGCTGTCATTGTTGTTATACGGTGGGTCCTCTGTTGGTCTCTTTTTAAAATGACTATACGAAAAACATAGTAGAAAAGAGTAAACCGTTCGATTAATTATTTAACATTATTTCTTCAAATGACTGCATTGGCTTGGCAGTAAAGTATTCTGTCAACCCAATACTTCAGTACATAATGGCTCCTTTTACGAATAGCTTGACCAATATTGTTCTCGAGTACCTAAAAGTTGTCTGTGGAGTGTTCGCATAGCATCAACCTTTATTGTCACCCCAGAAAAAAATCCCATATCTTCAGTCGGCTTCTAAAAAATTACAGGGTACAGCAAATCCATACCTTCTAATCATCCAGATACTAGAAACCTGTTCTTTACACACCTATTCTCAGTCCTCATCTCAATAGAATAAAAACTTTGAGACTACCCGAAAAATGAACATACATTTGCATTCCCATGACACCATAACTGGTGTGTCGGACTCTACTGCCACTGGAAGGGACTAATCTAATTGTAATCCGAAGGGATATGGTGAATAGAGCAGTAGAAAGCGAAAAATGATAGAGCACTTCTCGTGTGTCATTCGATAGTCGAGTAACAGAGTCACTTTTTTCGAACATAAAGCAAGTGAACTTTTATTCCACCATCCAACAGTGCTGGTTCCGATCAATTGCAGTTGCATGAAATATTAGATACATTGTTACGTTCGCTATCCATAATGTCGATGAAGGATGACTCAATTCGACTGCGAGTGTGTATATTTATTTATGCTACTCGAATCACAAAAAGAGATTAATAAACTCCGTATACAGTACAGTTTGTTCTTTGATACTCCGGTGGCAGTCCTCTACACCGGGTTATAACAAATCAACAGGAAAAAAAACCGATGACACAACACAGATGTGTGATGATGGTGGGTGGTGTATGGGAAGACAGCCGCATGGTATTGAAGAAGCTCTTGTGGTAGAACGAGGATTTTGCTTTTAAGATTAAAATTTTTTTTTTTTTTTTTGTTTTTTGTAAACAAACACCAAGTTATGGTTGGCAGTTAATTAAGGTGGTTATTTATAGGCTTTAATTGATGATACAAATCTTGGAATTGCTATGGATTTTAAGGAATTTAAATGGACGTTGTTGTTTCGTTGACTATTTACGGCATTTCTTTAAATAAAATGTAGGACTGTAGGTACATCAAACGACACGTAAATATGTATTAATTTATAATTTTTTCAGTTGCATTTGGTAAAGCAATTGTCTGAATATGTAGAATATTTCTTATAGTATAGAGTACCTACAAGTATTCACTCTATACGCAAGTAATAAATTCGAATATTCATTTTTTTAACAAATTACAATTTGAAAACAAATAAGAGTAAGTTCGTAATATAAATACGGACCAGTAGCCGAATTATTTGACCAGTGATAAGCTAAACCTAATGAATTTATTTATTGTCAGATCATGCTAACTATATAATGTAATTCAGTAAAAGCAACAAACCACCGTTGCTACCCATACTGTTCGAAATTCTTTCCTGCAAGACAGCGTGCAAGTGCAATATAATAATCACGCAGACTATGTATCTTCAATCCTCATTAAATTAATGCCATTTTTAGAAATATTTTGATTGCTTTGATTGAAGCAATTCCAAAGATTTCTTCTCTACTACAGAAGAGAAGTAAATTAAGGGTGTCACTCGTTCGTTCACTCCTGGGACCTGGCAATTGCATCTGCGTGTGCATCATGTGTATAAACATGTTTAGATACAAATTAATTATAATACAGCGACTGAAGAAATCATCAATTAAAGCGCAACGCTCGAGTATGTTGACAAAAATCATCATAAACAGTCATGAATGAGACAAGATGACACGATCTTAAGTGGACAATAAATTCGTTTTTTTTTTAATCGATGCTGAGTGCGTATCGATGTCAAAATTGTTATGGGTTTGAGTTTTTATTTCCTTATTGTATAGGTAGATATGTCAACAAAAACGTAGTAAGTGCCCATTCATTTTTAAGTAACTGAATTCTGTATATGACTGAGACAGATGGAATTATTATAATTGGAAGATACGCGTACTCCGTACATATATCGCTGGGTAGTCTTGAGAAAATTACGATTTGTTTTACATACATTTTAATGCGGTTTATTAGGTACCTATGTTGATGTTCTTTTATAATAGACCGCATTTAAAAGTTCTTTAGAATTGGAGTTTCAGGTGAGATAAAAATCAAAATTAAAGTATGTAGGTATGTATATAATATACTAGCTATTAATTTGTCACCGTATGTCCAAAATAACAATTGAGAGAAAATATTTGAGTTTAGCCAATAACTATGAAGCTATTGGCAGGTCTAGATACATATATGTATGTATATCTGGCTAACTGGATTGTTTATATTTTTAACTTTCTCGTACACGTATCAAAAGAAAGATACCTATACCTACGTATTGTTTTTGTACAAAATTTTGAAATGGATATTTTCATCAAATCTAATCTTACGATGACAGGGGAACTCAAAAAAGTGGGTCTCGCAATTCTGTCCGCTAAATGGCTGGCCGCATTTATTTCAAACTTCGTATTTGGAGTTTGTGGGCTCATACAGTTCAAAAAACCTTTTTTATCTTATTAACGATACTTCTCATAGGTATGTACCTACAAATATTTTGCAAGTTTTATTTTTTTTCGAAAACGGCTCTAACCGAAGATGTACATTCATACATTTTGATCGAAAATATAAGCTTTCTAAACAAGATCAGTATCTACTTACTTTTTATAAAAAAAAATTTAAATAATGCGGTTTTATAAATGTTTTTCAAAAATTACTACTCAAATACCGATCTGTCGCACATGATATATATTAGTAAGTTTGAAAGTATTTTTTTTTACAAACTGTTAACAGAAATAACTTGATTTAAAAAAAAATATGAAAGAACAGATTTCTGGCTTTAAAAAATACTAAAGTGAAAAATGCTATTACAAGTGTTACCATTGTTTTTAACATATTTATTTATTTTTTTAATTTTAAATTATATTTTTTTTAATTACGCCTAAACTAAGCTATAAAGACCCCACTCAAACTTAGTAAAAAAAATGTTTGTATTTAACCCCTCTACAAAAATACGTATCAATTTTCTGAGCCTAAGTCATCGTACTCGTGTTCTTGCTTGAGTGACAAGCCACATATAATCTAGCCACCTACTATCTACACTTCGAATATTGCATTCAAATTATTTTTATTCAGTTAAAATTAAAAATAAATTATACCTTTATAAGATCGCAGTAATTCAATAAATTTGAATGAATAGATTAATATGTAAATATCACTGGAGACATAATTAGTTCACTTAACCACATCCCCATTGCGCAATCGCCAATTGATTTATCATCAGTGTATATTCGTGTAGGTCTTTCTGCCCTGATCCTCATTTCCAAAAGCGAATGTCTGATATGTTGTATATAATTGCAAAAGATCACAAGCCGCCACAACAATTTGTCTCCTGTCAGAAAAAATTTCCATCACATGTAAATCATATAGGAACGTACATGTACAACACAGCCAGAGTGACTTTGTTACCCACACACTTTGCTGCGGTTCGACTGGCTCTTGGCTAGAAGATTTACACTCTCCTCACCAGAAACATTTTCTTATTTTACTTGTTCTCCCTCTTTGGTGATTGACATGACTGACATGCTTTGGTTAGCCACAAAAGCCATTAGTTCGCTCTGCGAGTGCTATAAGACCAGTCAAATTAATGCTGTGATCTGTGCAATGAATTAAATAAGTAACACGCTCGCCTCGCCTTGTAGTCCACTCCAACTTCAGATACAAATAAATCAGATGTAACAAGCTCGCACAAGGTTCGTTTTTAGCTTAAAAGAGTCCCGCTCGCGGTCCGAGAGTTCATGTCAAAAATAATTACCCTGCGAGTGAAAATTACTCCATTGTAAAGGTATAGTTCGGTACCAATGTGACACGTTCTCACTTTTGACAGTTTTTGATGAAAGGAAGTTTGTAATTTGTCGGCTCCAGCCCAAAAGACAAATTTATGTCGAACTGGTACTCAACAAGGCGCATCATGACGATTCCTAAAATCCTAACAATTTAAATGCTTGTTTTCGTCTGATTACTCACATTTCGTTATCTACTTAGTGTTGTAGTTGTGACAGGATCTTGATAAAGAGTAGATAGATAGCTCGAATGAACCCCAGCCATAGCCACAGATTTAACAAAGTTAACAAAATTCTGTATGCCGCCAGAATTATCGTGCAGCTATATTTCTTTCGAATGCACACACATTTCTTTAAAAATCTACTCGTATATTTGTCAAGATTTTATGGTTATCCGATTAGAATGACAAACGCTAATATTTATATCTTAAGCTTCACTAAGATGAGATATACATACTTCTATTCAGGTATTGATTGAATGACAGAAAAATATAATAATCTCGGGATCAATGGCTTAGTGTGTCAGCTGTGCGAAGAAAACCGCTTTTGTGTCACTTGTATTTTTTCGTTAAGGTTGTTGTAGAAAATAATAATACTCTAGGAAATATTACCAGCGAATGTTGATTTTTATATTGGATTTGATCACTTTCTTGGAGGGCTTCCGAATTGTAAACAGATTCTTATAGCCATTCATTATACCTAACTAAGGAGTCAGATGTTGAAATTCAATGCCATCGTTAGATCTCTTAAGCAAATGAAAGTCACCCAATTTACCTAATCGTTTGTTAATGCAATATAATAATTTAAGAATACTTTTTATCAGTAAGGTATTTGAAGCTCAAAGATGTGAAAGCAAGTTTAGTCGGAAAAGTGACAACCCTTCTTTAACAGCAAAAAACCGTTTGATACAAAAATTAAATCATCGAACATAATCTAGTTACACAATTTAAGCTCGCCTATACTGCAATGGTCCAGTAGGAATATCAGCGATTTCCCCCGAAAGTAATGCAACAGATGGTATGGTGGGGTGCATAACAGAAGCCTAAGCTTCACCCAATTTTAAAAGTTTTCGTATCCGTATCCACATCCACTGAGCAGGTAGTAAAATAAAAATCCGAAAATAAGATCCGACGATCGAGAACCCAAATTGTTTAGCCACAACATGGTAAACATGGCGGGCAAGGAAACACAAAATTGACCGACTTTAATTGCATTTTAATTAACGGTTAGAACGTCAAGCAAAGCCCTTTGTCGACAGTGACGATTTTAGGTTAAGTCTTGCGGCGTATCTCCCCTTCGTCGTTTAACCCCGTAAAAATGCCACGAACCAATTGAATGTAGTTTCCTTTTATGTTTTGTATTCTTTATACTTCTTGGAGTTTTTTTTTATAATTCCCTGTAACAGTGAGGTTTTCTTTAAATTGGAACTTTGTTTTATTACCCCTAAAAAGAGAGTCCAACGAAACCAGAGACAGAGATGCAATAAAGATCAGATTGAATTATCGCATAAATTGTGTTTAAAGATCACTTATTCCAACACGATCTCTCCATTGGGATTTGCTTTCATGGGAGCTGTTGTTCGCCTCTCTCGTTTTGCGGAGGTTCAGTTGACTTGTGACTTTTTTTGTTGCATAATAAAAACAAAATAATCCTTTCAGTGAACCATGCATAGCACATTAAAAGCTTGGGGATAAATGATCGTGATTGTAATTGTTAACGAAAAGATCCGATTTTCTTGTTAGCAAAGGTGTTACAGAGTTGAAAATGAATCTCAATGGTAGTTAACGTAAGTTGTTTTGGTTTCCTTCTTTCCAAGCAAATTAGGAGTCTTCATATTTCAACAGTGAAAGGAGATGGACAGGAATAGTTGTTTAAGAGTAGCAAACATCAACTCGTGCTTCGATGTGGGCCTGTAAAACATGAAGACAAGCTATTACTGACAATTGATAATAATTTTCCCTATAAACTGCATAGTTTTGAAAGGATTTTTTTGCTTTAACAAAATGCAAACGCCACAACGACTCTAACTAAGCATTACACGCCCCAAGTTCTCGTAATATATCTCGTGATCCCCTATTTACAGAAACCGCTATTCCAAAAATGTGTATACTGAGTGTGGCTCTACATAATGCGCTCAACGCTAATCGCAATCTTAATTAATTAATTAACTTCGGAGTCCATAACTAAAGTGTTGGTCATTATTATTTGGAAACTGGCAGATTTTTGCTCAATGTATCCTCAGCCTCAGCATGAGAGTGTTTCAGTTTGTAGCAGTATATGCCATACAAGTTATGCAATAACCAACCTTTCGTGACTTCGATGGACCACCACAGACCTAAGATTTAACGCGGTTGTAACTCCAAAAAGTTGCGTTTCACCCAGATATAATGGGTGGGATAAACATAAGCAAGCCATACTAAGTATAAGCAAAGCGAAGTAACTATCATAGTATGCATGCATGCATAAATGACTTTCTCTATATTTAGAACACTACTTCTGCATAATTAAAAAGTATAGAGAATGAGTTCATCAGGTAAGTGGACATTTTTCTGAAATTATTACTTCAGGAGGATTAAAAATTAATCCGCAGACACGCAATATGAACGAACAGTGGGCGAATACGGGAACGCTTTCCAAATACATACTACATAAATTGAAGATTTTATGACAAACCCTCAGCGAGTTGTGACTATCCTGTCTATTGAAAGTGAGCAAAATGTACAATTATTAGGTGGAGTGCAGTCATTAGGAGATGAATCGTAAAAGTTATGACCATAAGATATACGACTTACATCCATGTTGGTACACCCTGAAGTCCACTAGAGAGATCCGCTAATGCAGCTAATATTAATGTAATAATCCACAATGAAAAATGTTTCCTTTTAAGGAATTCCATTTTGGCTCCGGTTGTTGTCGTGATGGACGAGCTTGTTGCCGGCGTCCGCCAACGGCGTATGTAAAATCCACAAGAGCCTATTTTTTATGCAGACAACCTAGAATCTCTGCAGCAGAGATGGTACGGTTGTGGCTCAAAGGCAAAGATGGATTTAACGAGAGAAATTTTTAGAGATAGTAATTTTTTTTCACTAATTTTTTTTTGTTTAACTCTTGCATATTTATTTAGCAATTCATTTTCTTTTACCACTTTTCACACTAATTTTCACTTTCTATTTTCTTTTGTTTGCAATGTTTTATTTACTTCTTTGACACTCGTTTTTCGAAAAAAAAACATGAAAGGGAAGGTTGAATTGACTGAACAAAGAGGATACAAGGTTGGGGCTATAAATCTCCTTGGTGTGAGCTCGATTCAATCATAGCTCAGCGCTTTTATCTTCTCTTTACAATGCACCCTTTTTGTTGTTGTTTCGGGAAACATAGAATGGGGTCTCATTGGTCAAGTCTCATGGTGTCTGTTTGAAATGTTCTTTTTATGTAATCACTTTCCCGCGACCCGTTAGTGAAACGACGTGGTACTAGATGATGCCGATTTCCATCTGTAAAGAAAAAGAAAATTTAAGTTCAGGAATTTGTCGTAAATCTTTTTGTAAATTAAAATTTGTTGGCAACCGTAATAGTATATTATGAGCTTTTGAAGACCAAACTACCTAACACAAAAACTAACTAAAAAAGAAACCACGTAGGCAAGGTCCGAATCTATGATAGGTAATATTTCTGTGTGGTCATAAACTTATGTATAAATAGTTGTTTCTCCATATTTAAGTGAAAAATTAAAGAGTTTGCAAGTAGCTATTTTGCTTACATTTTCTCTCCTGCCATTTTCCTGCAGCGCGGTAACAAAACAAAAACACACATGCACAATCGACATAATATTTGTCCGTGTTTGAGCTTTGTAAGGTAGACGTAGGTACTTACATTGACCATTTGAACTGATTTCGATTGGTTGTAATTTTCAAGCGTTACAAAATCTGGACATATTCTAATCTATTTCCATCATAGAAATTTCACACCTTCAGCTGAGTTAAACGTTAAGATACAAAAAAAATTGTCTATACATAATTATTAACTCTGTATATCATCCATCAATAAAAATATACATATAATTAACTATATGAAGAGGAATATAACGAACATATTACTTTTTCACTACTTTTACAGGCCATAATATTGGTGTGAGGAGGTAATTTTTATATGTTTAGGTTCATATCAGGCCCCAGTTTTGTATCAGGAAAAAGAGAAGTAACTGAAAAATTGTTAACTCATTTTACAAAAAAAAGAAAACCCATTTTGAAGACAGTTTTATCTCATTCACGCAATCTTGTATGGCACAAGTGCAAGCCAAGTGGCACTTTACTTTTCATGTGTGTTAACACACATTTGCCCTCGTCCTTTTCTTGATAATAACGAAGACGTGTGGATGAAAATCATATGTTGGAAATTTTAATTAAAATTGAAATCAGATTCACTTGTATGTTGCTTTTCACGTCACCGTTATTCAAAAGATTATCTTATAAAAACCTTTTATTACTTCTGTAATTAAATAAACGCTAAAAGGATAGATCATCAGTTTAGATTAATGGTAAGATTTTAGTTTAAAATTTTGCCCAATAAATTAAAAGATTTTGGCAAAATGTATATAATGACAAACAATGTAGGTATGTACTTTAACTATAGTGCAAACCAGTTGCATTCATACAAGCGAAAACTGAGCAGACAAGACAATCAATAATTAGTGCAAGGGACAACTAGGAGCAAACCAAATAAATACAATACAAACTGTCTTGTAGCTACCTAAAAACTTTACAATACGAGATGATTTACCAATTAAAATAAATTTTAAATTCCATCTTGCTCGAATCTTACAATTATTTGGATCAGAAAATGTTGTTCACGTTTTAGAGTGTTTATGATTTGTTCACGTTTTAGAGATGTCAATGTTACAAAAAATCTGTTCACGTTAACGAGAGTCTACTGTATTTAGTTATAGTTCGAATCCCATAATTAATTATTATCAAAAGGAATAGTACCTAACTGCTTTTTCGGAAACAACTGATTTATTCCTACTTATATTCAATGTGATCTAACACATTTGCGCTATCCCTAGCTTAGTTTTTATTTGGTGCTTATAATATAAGGAAACGCACGTTCAATGAAATACGGTCAAGTTACAGTTTTGAACTACTAATCGAGAGTGGTTTTGTAGGGGCTAATAACAAAAAGTTTGTTTTTTGAATGCCCAATATAAAATTTCGAATGTTATATAAAATTAAAGAAATGTTAGGTTGTATCTAAAAATGAATATTTATTGCTATAAGTACGTACATACATAATTGTAAATCTATACATGTATGTACCTCGAGAACGTCTGATTTGAGATTTTTATTATATTTTTTGTTGCGTTCGTATACGCCTAGAAAACTCTTAACGACGACAAAATTTGGAATATTTTTAAAGCAAATTTCGAAAAAATCAATTTTCATATATTTTGGACCTAACTACTTTATTACAGTTTAAATATGTAGTTGCAAAAAATCAATATTTGGAAAATATACCGTAAACGGTATAAATAAAAAATCATTTTCGGGTGGCGGCTGTTGTGCAAGTAAACGATTTGCTAAGTGTTCACCATTCTAAATTTCCAAATTTAATTTGGTTAATAAAGAATTGTGTAGCTTAAAGAATTTTAGTTCGTAATCGTAATATTGGGCAAATTAAGTTATTATACGGCTAAATATGAATATAGAGTGAAGAAAGTCCTCAGAGAAAAAAAAGTCTCAGTTAAAACAATTACAAATAGACATCAAATGTCCCGCTTCTTATCAGTCTTCATAAACCTTATAGTAATGTAACCACATAAAACCAAAAGACCAACCCATCTTTGCTGCCGGTAAGTCGGAACTATTCTTCTAACCCTACTAATGACTAGACTACTGGCCAATAGGTAGCTTGTGCTTGTGTCTAAAATTAACACACCTTATACTAAAATTAGGTACTTCAGCCATATTTTCAGATTAATACATAATCCTATTAAAAGAATCATTATACAGAATTTAGCTCTACAATTTTAATTAATACAGAAGACTTACTCTAAGTTCGCACGGAACAAAGCAGCAATTAGTCACTCCTACGTTTCGGGTGCACACGTTTACTACTACTCACCAGGCAATTCTTATTTCATTTTTATCACCTCCCAGTGGCAACTGGCAACCATTGAACATTTCCTTGGTATGAAATTCGAATCCATTAGTTAATTCCCTGACGTTTATTTGTGTAATTTGCGTTCGTCAAATACAACCAAATTGACTTTCTTTCACCACGGGTGTTTATTTCACATCACGAGTTTAGAAAAAAAACGGAAACCTCCTCTTTCCACACAATGGGAAACACCAAAGTCAACAAGGGACGTAAAACATCCTAAATCCTACTTATTATTAACACCACCAATACCACCTAGAACTACTGTGCTCATTCCATTCCGTGTTTTATGTGGTTGAAATATTGTAGAACCATCCGGGTAAAAGCATGATAATAAGGTGGTGGAGCACGTGACTTTCAGTCGATAGCATTCTATGCGGCAACTGTGAGAAAGCATACCATATAGCAATCCTCAAATGATAGTTAACTACTTTGCATTTATGGTATTTGCACGTAGTACAGTTTCTATTGCATTTAGGATAGATTGGGTGTTTCGTGAAATAAATAAAGAAACATGTTAACAGAAGCTATCTGGCTTAAACAAACAGTGTCTTTAGCTGTTGACTGGTTTACTTTCAACTGAAGGATGCACGAAAATAGTTTATATTAATTGCATAGTGTTTAAAGAAAAATGTTAGAACTTTGATTCATATTTACACTTAAAAAGGAGGAAGTTTAAGTCATATAAACTCATTAAAGGCAATTCGTGTCGACCTCGCTTTGAATACAACTAAAAGTGCAATGAAGACTGCCAAGTGGATCATCGCATTTATCAGTCATTTGAATCTAGATAGGGCCTAGACGTGTCCCATTGGCTGAGCCCGAACATGTGAATTTGATATCATATACAAATACGCATTAGAAAAGCGTAGAACATGGTATGAGTATGAACGTAGATTTTACAATTGCAAATATTTGCGAAGGCTACACTACACTAGTCCTTGGTTTCGCTTACCGTTCACCAAGTCATTATTGGACTTCAAAAGCAGGTGCTTACAATAAAAGTATACAGACCCATTCTTAGTCTATAATTCTAATGCAAAACCAGCTTTATTAGAACATATACATAATATAGTAGGTAAACTTAAAGAGATTTATCAATTTAATCCTCTATCCGCCTAGACAAAAAGGAAGCTTGCAATCGATTTTTGCATATTTAACTATACACACTAATTAATGCATTCCATTAAAATTCACAATATGCAAATCATATGAATTACAACGTATTGCAGGCAGCAGCGGAGTAAGCACCATCAATACCTAATTGCCACCATATAAACCTCAGAAACAGCATTTCAAGTGTCTACCTCCCATCACCGCATAATATTCTCTGGAAATAATTGCAAGGACAGCAAAAATAAACAGGCTGCAAGGCATCCGTCATAGCTCCCCTGCACGGGATGGGAAAGGTGAATCAAGAGTCCTACACTCAAAAGGCTCTCGACCTAAATGTGAGTTTCCTTTTCACACATGCAATCTAGAGCCGTGTATCTGAAACCTAGCTATTAACAAGCTCATGATTTATGCATAGATTGTACCACTTACTTATTCCTCATATGAAACACTTTTTTGTCTAGTAAAACATTCACTTGCGAAATAATGTTTGTAATCAAAGAATCACAAAAGATAAGCAAATCCAAATTATTATAAAAAATAAGTATCTAACCAGTTGCCGCACCGAATCCGCATAGGACCTTAGGCCCATCTTTTCTTAATTGTTAGTTTGTATGAGTTTTTATTATTGGGATGAATGGATTTGGACAAGTAACTAATACACATAATTGCCATCCCTATACACAAATGGAAGTATGCCAAAACACAGCTAGATACCATTTCTTAAGAGGACTGTTGAAAGGTTAACAAAATCGAAACAAATAGGAATCCAAGAAGAATATCACAGAGAGATGTCCGACGCGACGCCCGCATAGGTAGGCACATATCTCGCATGCATTACTTTACGGTAGATACCTGTAGCTATAGCAGCCTTGCAGGTGATCACTTGTTCTAGTCCTTTTTGCTTCACCTATAAAGACGGTTGTGTGTGTGAAACTAATTGTGAATGCGATCGAAAATCATGATCCCCACCTTCCATTACAAACATGATTATAGAGGCGGAAAGAAGACGATCCTGTAGGGTAATAAATTCCAAGAGAAGACTTATAAGTAGGTGGTTTCCTCGCCAGCGAAGTACTTCCTTTGGGTCTCGAACCAAATTCAAGCGATTTCATGCGTTCATAATGCTTAGTTTATGCTTCATTGTGAGTAAGTGGGTTCTTCCCTCAAGGCAACCGTTCTTCGTTACACATACATATTATATATTGGTACGGTGCTGCTCGGAGGCAGTAGTAAGCCGCATTGTTAGAAGCGTTAAGCGATTATGCATGCATTTAGTTGATGATGATGGAAAAGGTGTACGCACAAAGGAAGAACTTTGTTCTTTATTCATGGAAGATTTTAACATAATTTGCTGTGAATTTTTTCGATTTGTTAGACTTGGAACGTAAAAGATTTCTATCTGCAAATGACTAACTAACTAGATTTATTACAGGAAATACGGTTCAGTTGTGATAGTTGTGATAGTTGTGCAACTTGTTAATTTTTGTAAATTCATTGAGAAAAGTCGAGAAATTTCACGGGCTTTGATTGTTTTAAAGAACATTGGCCGTTAAATTTGATATTTTATTATATAATTACATAGGTACCTAATTGATGCTGTTTTTCTTGTCATTGAAGTGATGATGTCTGCAACCTAAGTAGATAATCTTTTTGTAAAAGTTATGCGAATTTGAAATAAGCAACAAGTGCGTGCAATAGCCCACCGATTAGTGTTCAGGTTTCAGGTTCAAAGGATTGATTCTGTGGCCGACCGATCGTCTAACAAACATTTGGGAGTACCTGCATAACCGAGAAAGATTTTACAATTAAACCCTGGATACGGCATGAATTTCTAGACGAATTCAACTTATTCCAAAAATACCCACACAAATGAATGGTTGTC
Source organism: Cheilosia soror (assembly GCA_949372485.1). NCBI lineage: Eukaryota > Metazoa > Arthropoda > Insecta > Diptera > Syrphidae > Cheilosia > Cheilosia soror. Next base: position 72,436,416 of record OX443564.1, on the reverse strand, counting down.
GCTATAGGCTCTAACTATATAGGGATTTAAATTCAGCTCGAATGAGAATTTCCTTTTGGATTGCTAGGTTTGATAATATACAATTTAAAATTGTAGAAAAGAAGGCAAGAAGAAGAAGAGACAAGGCAATAGCGACAAAGTCGCCCGTAATACCTTCAACGTCAACCACCAAGCAAGAAATTTAATTTGTGAGTTCGTCTGATTTAAATGTACATATACATATTCGTAAACATTTAATAGCCAAAGTCAAAGCGCATACGATATAAACCAATCCCCGAAATAAGGCGTTAGTAGTATGTAACGCTCGTAATTATATTGATTTTTGGGCTCAAAATACCGCGGAAAATATGTACATAAATGCTTTAATTTTAGAAATTACCAATCGCTATGCAAAGTGTTAGAGAAAATTGGCAACACGTGTATTGCACACAAATACGCAAACGGCAAACTGCTAAGCAACGTTGAACAGTTAACAAGTTTATTATTAAACTGTTTTGAGCTTGTTTTTGGATATCCTGTCCCATTTACGTAAAGTAGCATTCAACTCAATACCAAGGCTAGCTACAACATAAATATAACATTTAAAGTCCAAAGTTTGCAACATTCGATTTTAGCTTGTTATCAATTTCAGTTAAATATCTGATTTTTAGCTGATTCGGTTTGCCGAATTTCGCTTGTTATTTAAAATTATGACAAGTACCTTACTGTATTAAAAACGAAACCCTGTTGAGATGTGTATAGTGTATTACTAAATTGGTATGACATAAATGAGTGGTTAGCAAATGTTGCAATTTGCAATTGATTTTTAAAATACATATGCAAGAGTTCTCTTGAGGTGTTGGATTGAAAAATAAATGTACCAAAATACAGTCGAACTTCGATAACTTGAACCATCACTTGCCACAAAAAAATTTCGAGTTATCACGACTTCGAGTTATCAAGTAAAATACAAAATTTATATAAATATGTACGTTAAAAACAACCAAAGGATGTTTAAATTATGTGTCAATGCTGGCATATTTTATAGTTGCAATGGATCGATTAACCTTAGAATAGCAACAGGGGTGATACAGCTCCCCAACGAAACAAAAAGCTTTCCATTTCACACATTCGCGCCATACAATCGCTCTCTTCTCTATTCTCAAATTGACAGCTAAACTTACAGTTCCGTGGCTGCAGTAGGTCGTACTTTTTGTTTTAGGGGCATGGCTGTGGTGTCATGTCACCCTAGTTGCTATTCATGTTACTAATTTTTTTTGTAGGTTTTGTATTAAACTTCATAATTTTGGAGTTCAAAATAGTTTTCGATCGATTAGAATTAAGATGTGCCATTTGTCCATCAAGAAACCGCTTTAAGTAAGTTTAAAAAATGAATTAATAAAAATGAATTTAAAAGTAAGTAAAGTAAACCGCGACAGAAAAAATAATACAGTTTGCGCAAAATAAGGATTCCCAGAGCACCGCAGTGAAAATTGCATAAGCTATTTTAAACATATAAGTATACTTTTTCGGAAATTTTCCTAAAAATCCTAATTAAATTAATTTTGCTTATGAGTTCAATAAAATCTTTTCAGAAATAAAAGTCAAATTTTGAGTTAATTATTTATTACTTATTTTAGTTAAATACGTTGCTATTCGCGTATGGTAAAAATGTGTTACTATCCTAAGGTTAAGTACCTATTACATATTTTCTTTCATTGGATTGTTATGGACTTACCAAAAGGCCGTTCTTCCATATGTGCATAAACTATGAATTTGTGTTTATTATTTCCTTTATGGTTATAAGTTATTTTTTTAACGAAGGCAAAAACTCTCAAACAACAGACACCAAAAAGCAATACAGCGACAATCGTCAAAAATAACAATTACTTTTGGCAGTTTTGTCAAAGGCCACTGTATTTTAAATATTTACACAAAACCTAAATAAACTCAACACAATCAAAAACAATGAATAGTTATACATTTTGATAATAAGATTGTCAGTTATAATAGAACAACCATGTTGACGAACAAAAATTTTCTAAATATCACGGACATCCCTTTTTCTTCCTTAATATATCAATACCACATGAGCACCTTCATTTGCGGCTAACTACCGTAATAAAAGGGTTCAGATTTCATCACCCAAATAAGGATTATGAACGGATATTATGATATCCTTAAATCCCCTCTTTCATTGATTTGTTGCTGCTTTTAGAAATGCTTGTAGTGAGCAGTTTCTTGTAGAGTTGTCAGCCAAGTAGAATGAGTACTGCGTGAGTATCAATCACTTGAGCGTATCTTTTGTTGTCAAAAGTAAAAGAAACCTTTAGACGCTTATCGATTGACAGGAGCTGATTATACATCATGAAATAAGTTGCGTAGTTTGGGAGGACTTTCAATAAGTATCTGCTGCGTCTTAATTAACCCTTTTTGGGGGAATTTCTGTAGAAAATAAGTACATAGATGTAAACTGATTTTAATTACGTATACCTATATAGATCTTTCTGACTAACTTATCTTTAACATTTCATCATTTGCTTGATATGTGCCACGACATGGATGGTGTGTTTTTATTTATTTAATCGTGCATTAAACTCTGTATTTATCAATATAATGTGATACGAGTAGGTATCTACTTTGTGTGTGTTCAAACAAAAAATTAGTATAGCCAGTTATTTAATTTTTAATAATAACGTCAAAAATCAAATGTGTATTACATATTACATACCTAGATGTTTTTTTTTAGAAATGTCCTCTTTCCTAAATATTAATTTTTTCTCCATGCACGAATAATTAAATAATCACTTTGCAGTAGTAGGTACACATAGCTAATTCCTTAATTATTGCACGCGAGTTGTACATCCACCATATCATATCATACATACTGAACGTCATTAATCACAATCAATGGACAAGTTCATCAGCCGTATGTTACAAAGGCAGATCCGAAGAAAACCCCGAGATTCTAATTTTAGATTTTCAAATTTTCCCTCACATTTTCTGATTATACTTTTTTTAACACACACACACCCTAGACACATGTCCTACTCTCGGTACGTAGTATACTACAGAGACATGGAACTGAAAGAAGTAATTGCCTGGAGCAATTACAAAAATCACAACGTCAGAACGCGCAAGGTGTCATACGATTGGAGGAGGCAAAAAATCGGGATCATAAAAAAAATAATTATTTTTTTTCCAGCATCGACATCAACAGACAGGATATTGAAAGATGTTTTAATTGCAGGGTAAACACATTTCTGTTTGCCGTATGGATGAGTGTGCAGCACGTCAGCGTGCCGCATATAGTGAACTGAAAAAAGGGTGGACGCAAAAAAAATATATACCTACGATTCTGAAGAACAAATTGGAATTGCTTTTTGTTGGTCTCGCGTTGTTGGTTGAAAATCCAACAATTAGCCTTTTATCTATCCACCTTCAATTTCGTTCTCAGGTGGGACTGAGTAAAAGTATACAAACACTTTTACATCTGACTGAGCGTTTTGTTTGTGATAACTTAAAACAATTTAAATTCAATAAAACTGAAGATTTGTAAATATTTACTAGCAGAACACACAATTTAATGCTTAAGTAGTATGAAGATAATGGGAAAAGGCTAGTAAGCTGTTCAATGACTTTGCAATGCCATTTTGATGTTCCAAATGGGCAACTGTGCAACAGTTCGGGTTTTGTTATGACATTTCAATGGTTTTATTGTTTTATTTGTTTGTATTCTTATGGATAGACATAGAAATCTGTAGGTAACAAAATCATAAACATGGTTCCGGTAGGGTAATATAGGTAATTGAACAATGTCCGATTAAGCTACCGACGCGACGCACGGTCACAATCAGTTGGTTTATTTCAACTGTGTGAACTAATAATTTTCAATACATTTAAAAACTTGCAAGGATTCAATTGTTATTTTTGTTATATGTATGTAATTTTGAATAGAGGATGGTGCACTAGAAATAGGGGTTTTCACCGTCGAAGCTTTACACTTGACAAAACTCATTAATTTTAAGGAAACCTCGAGAAAATCGCCGTCTGGAGATGCCGACATTAGTTTTGGTACCTGTTTTTATAAAGAAAAACTCTGCCCAATAATAGATACACTGGCCTGAGTACAAACGTTTCCAAGGCATTGTATGAGTATATTTTAGCGATCATATTTTGGCATCGACCGGAATGATGACGTTTCTTCAAGAATTTAATATAAAGTAGGTAACAGCGTTACCAGATTATTTTTTCCAAAAATGCTAAAGCGGGGGCGAAAAACTGCAAAAACTGCTAAACAAAATCGTAAAAAAATGCTGAAAAAACTGCGATCGATTTTTCCACGAATAATAATAAAATTTTTTTACTTTTTAATGTAAATTCTAGTAAGTTATTTTACATTTACAAAAAATTCATATTTGTGTACATCAAACTTCCAAATTAAACTTTTCGTTTTCAACTTTTAGCCTTCATTACTCGAAGTTTCTATAACTCGAATTTATTTTCTGTCATTTTGAGAGTTGGACGAAAGTTCGACTACATTTGTTATTAACGTTATTGTTATAACGATAACGATATTCATAGTCATCATGTAAAAGATTATATTTTCTGCATTTAAATGTATTACCTACAAAATTAATAAAAATTCGATTATTCTGCATCTTTATAAAGAACATTCGAATTTATTAAAGGCAACATTTTATTTGTTGGAATAAAGTTGTAACAGCTTCCACTTACAGAAACGCCTGCAGTACTTGCAAATTTGATGCACATTTTCATTATACCAAATCTATTACGGTTTTTAGTTCTTAGCAAATTTGCCGTTTAAAACCCGTACTCTATCATGTGATCATGTCATATCATATCAATACGCTATCGCATTTAAACTATTCTTTTTCGAAAAAGGATACCTACCTCGAATGTAATTTGAGCTGATTTCTGTTATTCCACAACACATTGCTGCATTTTAAAAAGCTTCATTCATGTCTTGAAATTATTTTATCAATTTTTTTATAGAGGTAGGCAATGTGTAATGTATGAAATGGTGCTAAATGTTGACTAAAAGTGTTTTTTTCAAAATGTTTTATGAATATTTTTAAACTGCTAAAAACTGCTGATATTTACAAAAATGCTAAAAAATCTGCTGCATGTGAAATTTATGATCAAATCCTGCTAAAATCGCAGGAAACTGCTAAATCTGGTAACGCTGGTAGGTAATCTTTAATCTAAATATAATGACACATACTCTTCGCACGGCTTTCTCTGTTTCAAAGAAAATATTTGCGAGTTCCTATAGTAGAGAAGGAATGGAAAGTTTGTGGTCATACGCCAGAGATGAAAATTTACTTCATGTAGTAGATCTACTTCATTCTTTAATTCATTTGCTACGTAGAAACTTATTTCTACTTCGTTTATTTATGGTTCAAAATAGAATTTAAAATAGGCAATATTGATCAATTTGAGCATTTCGCCAAATTTTTGTTTGTCTGCTTTGTTTTTTGTAAATCTACTTCGTTTTTTTCGGCCAATTTGCTCCTTTTTTGGGTTCATCATTCTCATCCCTTGTCCTGAAGGGCATTATTTCCAGGTTCAGCCACCGAAAAATCAGATCACAACCTCCCGCATGTTATATATGTATGTGTAACCTCTGTACGACTCTCTTTGGATTCTGTGTTCTGTGTTCGGTCGGCTTTCTTTGGAGATATATCTAATGTTAATACATGTTAATGTTAATACATATTTTAATAAAGTAAAAATGCTATTAGCTATGCCCAGGAAAATCAATTCCTTTTGTCATTTCGCCTGTTAAAATTGGTTGAGTGTGAAAACAGCAAACGTGAAATGCTACAGAAATAATAGAGAGGATTTCCCACTGTTCGACACAATATATAAATTCGATGCTGATCGACGGATACTGCACAACATACATACTCGCCCCTCTCACACGAAGCCAGCCGTCCCACGCCTCTATGCGCCTATAATCGGGTATATTCTCAATAATACGGATACGAAATGTAGCGTCGGTAGGTATCATGTTTGTGCAGCTACCCCGCCCCCTTTGCCGCCCATGGCTTATTCCGTCTGACTTAGGGTTCCAACACACGGGTTACTACTTTTTTGTTCCCTACTCCGAGGATGTCACCTTTTCGTTTTTCTTCCATCAAGCTGCCTCACCGCCACCACGTAGGTATGCTTCTTTCGCATTGCTTTTCCATTTGTTTGTAGCTCGGAAATACTCAAAAACCATAATATTCTAAAAACTATTGAGCTTTAGTATCTTCGATATAAGTACAAATCTACTTGCCACCAAACGATTGTTACATTTCGTCAAGAAGATATTGAACTATGTATTTGTCTTATTGTCATATATGTAACAGACTTAGAGACAGTTTTACCCGATCACATATCCGAGGTGGGCGCAGTAGCGCAGTGGTTAGTGTGCTGGACTACTGTGCGAGGGATCTCAGGTTCGATCCCCGGAAAAACACAAATTACATCTTAAAGTTTTTTCTGCTGCGCCACCTCTCGCGATCGTCTGACAAACATCCGAGAGTATGACTGTCATGAAAAAGCTTCTCAATTCAGCCGTTCGGACTCGGCATAAAATTGTAGGTCCCTTCCATTCGTCCCAAAAATAGAAACTCACACAAAACGAATGGTTGCGAGAAGCTAGGCCTTGGGTGTCACCCGCCTGTCGCGCCACCTATTTATTTATTTATTTTACATATCCGAGCCCCTCGTTGTCGCTATAGGTATCGTTTGCATTCAAGTACGCCATTAGAATGTCAATACCTACATAAGTATTTGCGTTCGGATTGTGCGTTTAGCATTTTATAGAAATCGTTGCTTACTTGCTTATCAATTGCGGGTGCATTCTAGCGTTAATGATTTAGACTAGGTACAAAGCAAGGATAAAATCACCGAAAAAATAAAATTAACACCTGAACAATTACATATACGATAGCAGAACTGCCCAGAGACTGTTTTTAATTTAGCCGTTCGGATGCAGCATACAATTTGTGGTCTCTTGCATCCTATATGGATCCAAGGGCGCCATGTTAAATTTATTTTGAGAAATTAACATTTTGATTCTCTGGCGACTGTAGCCCATTACGTTATCTGGCTGCCAATAAATTAGAACTCTTTCGTTGATGTCAGCAGAAGGATCATCGGCGACACGTACTGAGCCCCGGTGCATACTTGCGAATACGTCATAAAGGAAAGCGCCCCTTAAAAAGGTTAAAACTGCCGTTATACCGGCGAAAGCTCTTTGAATGTTAAAAATCATTGATAATTTGAATAATGTATGGAGGTAAAAATGCATACGCAGCATATTGTTACTTTTTAAGTCCTTTGTGTATGTTAGTGCGCTTCTCTTAGCTATATGTCTACGCATTAATCGTTCCAATTCCAAGTGCATATCAATTAAGATCAAGCAGGTATCTATTGGGTGAACTTTAATACAGTGATTTCCAGTTACAGAGTAAATTGCGCAAAGCTCCTAACTAGGTATCTACGTTATAGGGAAATGACCGAATACCTTTCTTCTTTTTTTTTAATAAACCACAAACGAGTAGGTACCGAATGCTTCCTTATACATATACAAATGCCATAGAAACATAGTTCCATTCTATCTACCTATACGATCTGGAGCTGGACCACCATATTGCACAAATCTAAAATAAAGAACCCCATTATAACTGCAAATAAAATGTCAGTATGTAACCAATTGAATGCTCATAATAAGGAAGAGAAAACACATTCTATAATGCACAACTCATAGTCGCCTATCCAACCACATTTAATTATTCATACAAATTCCTTCACCTGTTACTAAATCCAATATGGCATAATAAATTCACCGGATTCTCCGTCCTTGCGTTAGGATACCCAAATACTGTTGAAGATTACTTCCTTTTGATGCAAAATAATTGAACCACTTAGTGCGACGGGTGATTTTATTTCTTCTTCTTTCTTTCACATTTCCCACAAGAACACGTTTTACCTTTTCACTTGGTAGGTATCTTATTCTTCTTCTTTTATTTTTTAAGCACAACACAGAAAATATTTTTCCATCTGAGTTGATTCGAAAACCTTTTCTTTTTTTTTAATTTTTTTATTTTTTACACTCAGGTTGACTTACACCGGAAGGATAGTAGCACAAACAACTTTTGCATTTATTTCGAAACATATTTATGCCAGGCGCCCAATGCACCTTTGCGAAATCGACATTATGTTAACTTTAAATACACTATAAAACACACAAAGCGTATTCTTTATTCGTTGTAGGACGACGACGGCGATGATGACGACAACACGTCGGAAAGGATATTTAATTTGGCGAATAACAAAAAGAGCGTTAATCTTCTTTCATATGCACAGACACACACAAACACACGAATACTATGCTAACTAACTGGCGAAGCGAATGTATCATGCAGAACTTATCTCCATTCTTCTATTTTTTTTTTAAACGTAATCCGAAAGGAAAAGGGGGAATATGAATGAAAACCCGATCCTTTTTTTCCAACTGCAAATAATATTGATGCACTTTTTCCTAGACGCGTTGAACGAAACGAACCCGACCGTATATACACACAGCTTGTAAACAACTGAAGAGGTTGTGCCAGATGTAAATAAACCCACGTCCACGTCTGTTTCTGTAGGATGCTTAAAAAAACAACAACGAGAAGTTGTTAGGCAACATGTTGCTGGTGGTGAAATATGTGCTGTTGATGTGGTGAATTCAGGATGGATACATATTTCGTTATCGTTAGAGAAAAGGATTTGATTTGTACTTTATATGGTTTTATTAATTTTAATGTTATTATTAGAACGTATGATTTTTCATGTGTTTTATTTCGAATACAATGTCTCTGAAGAATGGATGTGGATGCTCTTTTAATTCGTCAAAAAGTGCAAAGTTAGTACATATCTCTAAAACTAAAAATACCAAAGGTATCAATTGGTAGATGCCTATATTGTCTTAAATAAAAAAAAAAAAAAAGGGAGAAAATTGTGAAATCAGATGGCTCCCAACGTGGGGACTCTTCACAATGCCCAAAATAAGTAATAAGTAATTTTCTTCAAGTATTCAGCTTCGTGTTTAACTAGTATGATGCTAGACTAAAGCGAGGTTGAATCACCAGAAGAACGTTTTTCATCGCGCTACCACTCGCGAACTCCGAATGTCTGGCAAACAAAGGATAGTATAACTGTTATGAAAGCGCTTATTAATTGGCTCAATTTATTCGGATACGATTAACAACTACATAGATTATAGGTAAATTAATTAACAATTTTATGTAAGGTACATCGTGGATTATCGATTACCTACCTATTGTCAATTAGCTGTCCATTGAAAGGTAACTTAAACGGGGATCACAGCATGGTTATCATTATCACTTATATCGGGTTAAAGTCAGTAGGCTTTACCAATAAATCATTCTTAACCTTAAACTTAAATATTTTGACGGTCACAATAAATAATGTTATATGGAAATGTTCGCCATTGTGAGTTTATAAATTTTATTTATAATAAAATGATTACGCAGTAAATTTTGTTCTAAGCAGTCTGCCATCAGTTGTAATAAGTCCTTCTTTTGACGGCTTCGTGTTAAGCTTCGGAAATTCATTCAGCAAGTAATTTTCAACATTTTCTTGCAATTTCTTTCCAATTCAATAATCACACTTCAATATATAGCAGCTTAAGTGCGAATAGACGAAACTATAGTACACAGTGGCTACCAAGTATAGAGGCACAGATATATAGTTGCAATACTGCTATACTAATTTAATTACTAACTAACATATTGACGGGATAGGTTTTGGCATCACTTGCGCATATACTTAAGCCAGTAGATACCTACTAATTACCCGGGCACTCTAGATGCGAATATACTCACGTATTTCGTTTACATTTTAAAATACCTAATCCCCAGTTTCCCAGTGCATCCTTATAGTACCTAACCTTATTTGGAGGAGAAAACCGGTCGGCATGAGACTTTGAACTTGGTGCGTTCTCAATGTAGCGATGATGATTATGTTGTTTATAATGTACACAGTTTAATTTTACAAAATGATTGTCGGGTCTATTGAAATCTTTTCGTTCATCATAGTCATCCTCATCATCATCATTATTACTTGGCTTTGAACAGTCGGCATAGGTCCTTTGATGAATTTTGACCATGGGGAATTAGAAACAGAAAGGTGATTATTTGTTGGACCATTTTTATAGAATTCAATCGATACTCACTTCATCTGAGTTATAGGTATGTGTACAGGAGGTAAGATGAATATGCCTACGCAATATACGCATTGATGTTAATTAATAACTTTTTAATATGTTTTTTTTTCTCGTTCAAATGATAGAAGAAGAAGTGGTTATTAGAGGACTACATTTTCTAAAAAATATTCTGACATTTATCAACTTTGGTTTTTACTACGCATCCCTTGGAATCGATTAACAGGGTCATTGCATTTCAAATACAGCTTTGACTGTCGATACCTTAGCGTAGGAATGTATAAAACGACATTTTCAAAATTTTATATGAAACGAAAAACTTCTTGCTCAGTTGTTTATTACTGTATTTTATGGAAATAAACATATGTTTCGAAAGGAATTTTCTTAAGGCTTTTAGGAAACCGAAAGTTATATAAGAAAATAAGTTTTTGTCGCTTAATACATTTTTTTCGGTCATAACATTGTCAAATCAATGGTCACAAAAATACGAAATTACAACTATGTAATTCTGTCATTTAATTAATTTTTAAATTTCGTTAGAAAAGAACTGATTTGAGAGATATTGCACCAACTTTTAGTTTTATTGTTCTAACTATCACAGAATTATAAGTGTACTCTTACTGTGTTAGCATGCACCTAATAAAATAAATAAATAAATAAATAAGCAATATAATTCTACCGAGCAAACTTGTCAGTTTAGTTTCATTTGTTCGTTTGCTTGAGCTGTCATGTAGTTAAAAAGTCATGCTGGAAAATTGTTGCTTATCCAGTTATCACATTCTACTGGGAAGGTATCGATATAACATTGTTCTGGTAGTATCTCAGCATTTTAGAAACCCCATTTTTTAAAGTTCAAGCTGATAACCAATTTTTTGTTATAATTTTTTTTTGTCTTCAATTAATTTAATTTCAAAATAAAGTTTAAACGTGTATTTTCGTATTGTACATAGTCTCCACCCGCGAATGGAGCTAAGTTTCTACAGGCGTTCAAAGAATAAGGGAAATAATTTACCTAAAATCAGCATAGATGTTCTTTTTAGTAAAATATTGCTTGCTTGAATCTAAGAATGTTTGCTTAAGTCGTCGGTATCGCTTGAAATTTAATCGTGGTCTGAGATGAATTTATCGGAATGAGTTGGATGACTACTCAGTCGTTCCTGTTAGTATTGTTTCTAAAATGGCACTTGGATATTGGAAGTAATTTGTAATGCAAGTCTAGCTGCATTAAACCAATGTAGATCCAACTTCCATTATGAAGTATGTTGACAGTCCTGGCCGCTCTATTAAATAGTTAGCTGCCTAGTTTTTGTCCATTACGTTTTCAATCCTTTTAATAATCAAGTTTTGAAGAAAGGCACGTACGTACTCACTTATTTACAAAACTAAGCTACCTTGATCGATATACAAACCTGTATAGTTGTATTTAATGTATACTTATATATATATCTACCTACCTTCTGTCAATAATTAAGCGTTGTGTTTGTATAGGTTTAATAAGATGAAAAATATGGAAAACAGACACATTTTGATCTCGTCGACCGAAAATATCTAAATAAATAAAAAAGTACATTATTTGGAATCTAAAAAGGTTGACCGGTGTTGTAGTTAAACGGCAACATATCTACTACAAATATCAGTGTAAACAGTTTTTTCCTAATTCGTACAGGAAGTAGAAAAGCTGAGAAAAATGTTACTTGTTCTTAGATTTCCTGCCATTTTCTTGCAAATTACTAGGTAGGTACATTCCTATTCCAAGCTCTTTAGAAAATATGTTCACTTCTTCAGTGTAATGTTCAAATAGTTATATGATCTTGTATGTATAGGAAAGCTTTCTTGTGTTGCTCATTTTAGAGCATTGTCAGCCCGAACATACTTTCTAGTTTTGATTCCACATCTTACATTCATTGCCGATGTTGATGGTTCATTTGATGTCGATATTGTTTAGTGTAAGGATCTTTACTGCGGTAAAAATGAAAATAAAAAGGGTTATCAAGTTTTCCATATTCATTTATAAGAAACGATTACCAAGCCCTAATATATGTATGTATGTTTGTATGTAATGTATAGCACTATGTATCTGTTATTGAATTGAATTTTATGTTAAAATAAAATGAAAGGTGATATCTCTACACTACACCCAATATTATTCGTTCTAACATTATGTAATTCAATTTTTCCAGGATAAGGCAGAGCTTTTAGTTAAGTAAACTGTTGAATTGGTAAACAAGAAAGCATAGAATTTCTCAAGCGCACAATTTTCAAGTCGCAATCAGAGTGTACGTATAAAAAAAATATACGAATTGCTTAGTAGGTTATAGTGTTAAAGCAGTCAGAATGCAATGAGGAAGAAAAGCCCTTCAATCTACTAGTTATGTGACTTTATTGTAGGTTGCAATAATTATATAGCTGAAGTATGGAAATTTTGCGAATTGCACTTAACATTCAATTTTTGTCTTTCAATTAAAACATGTCTACAATTCTTTCTAAATGCGCGAGATTTGTAGGTTCTAATTCTATATCTTTCAGCACAAACCAAATATTATTCATATTTTCGCTAATGTGTACCTAGCATGTATATAATTGAAATTCGTAAAGTTTGTAAAATTTCAACTGACATTTGTCAAAAATAAAAAGCAAAAAAATTATGAAATTTTTTATCATGTAGACTCTTATCACTATTTTCAATTTGGTTCAATTCGATCTTAATATTGACGTAAACTGAAAAGACTCAGTTGGGTTTTCGTTGAAAAACTCAATTTCCAGTTTGTCCTTGAGTTTTAAATTTTTGTCATTCTTTCATTCTTAAATCAAGTTAAGAAGCATAAACTTAAATTTGTTAATATACATTATTTGGGTACTTGTTGAGGTGTCTTATTCTAATTACCTCCTATCCATAGGCCTACGTTCTTCGTTACAAATTCTGCGAAAGCAAAACTCGCCAACTCATCGTCAATATATTAAATGTTCAACACAATAATGTGGCATATTTTGCAGCCAGTCTTATTGATAATGATAATAATGGAATATAAAATAATGATATTCATGTAAATTGCTTTAGGTAAGTATATAAACGATTAAGATTTTATGCATTTTCCCATTTTTAAAACCAAAAGCCACAAATTGATGCCGCATTGTTATTCTCAAAGGCGATTCATTCACTTATCGAAACCACAACCAAATCTGCGAAACCTTTTAGTAAAATCCTTGATGGAGAATAGCCCCCCGCGAAAGTGAGGACAGTCCGGTAGTGAGATCACCAACTAAATTGGCTTTCTGGTTATCCGAACGCCAACGAATAGTGGCTTCAGCAATTAAATTATGCGATTTGCGTTTTGAAAATAAATGGCCGAGCAATAAAGAAAATGAATTCATTGTGAGGATTCCTGTAGGTATACCAGCAATTACATTACTGTAATATTTAGAAAGACAAAATGATTATTTTCACCACGTTGGCGTTGGTGGCATCTTTTAGAGTGGTAGGTAATATTTGGTGGCGATGGCGGTTAGCTTAGCTCAATCTGACTGTCGTTATTAACTCTTTTTTAAAACATTTTTATTTTCGCTATCCAAAGCTGTCGTGAGGTCGTATATCGTGTTTTGAATATCAGATGTCAGATTCATTCCCATGACAGATTCACACTAAAGGTGTTTGCATTCACATAACGTGCACAAATCCTATACACTTCACCTTATTTATTAGATATCAGATTTACAATAAACTTGTTGTAAATGTCAGTAAATATATATATGATCATTTTCTGCCAATTAGCGTTGCATTTACCTACAAAAAACATTATTATTCATCACAATTTAATTTCAACGAAATAAAATCGCCAACATTAAATATAATTTATTGTTACCCAAATCACTCGCACAAGTCATAGCCAGCCAGCGCAGCAGTGCTTTAACTGCTTATACGTACAAGATGGTATTGGTATAAGGTATACTACTTGTAACTTGTAAACAACCAATCGGATATGGGCTTAAAGTTGATTTTCTGCCTGTGGCGCATGTCCCGAGTAGATAGACAACCAGCTCTTAATGACATTTTCCTGCATCCAAGACGCAAGACTGCATTCGGACCGAACCAATCTCTGTCGCTGGCCAATTTTTTGCCTTATTAATTTCATAATTACAACGATGAATGCCAATCATTACAAGATCTTGTAATTGCGAGTAGTGAACACATGTTTTTGTGAGGTATAGTAGGAAGGAGTGTCTTTTTTTTTTGTTGATCGTTCTTCGGTTAGCACGATCATTAATGATATTCGATGTTCACCCTGAAGGCATGATTATAAATCCGTGGGCTGCAATGAATGCAAAAGCCAAAAGTCAGTAGGTTTTCGAACACCTTTTGAATACAAGTTATACGAAGCTATGCTACGGTGCAAAGAGATAATAACATTTATTTTATATTATGATATACTTGTGGGATTGATTTGTTTGAGTTCTTGATGAGCTTGGCATAATATTTTCTTTTAAATTAGACCTAATATTGAAATAGCAACCATAACAATATAATTTATGCGCTATTATGACCGTATAGTCCAAATGGTTTGATCATGTCCGGTCGACGCGACCGTTTGTTTTATTTTTACCAAATTGTGAAAACTAGAGCATTTACCTACTTCTTTTGATATATGCAGATTTAATAATTTACAAATATAATATATGTATAGTATATATAATAAAAAAATATATATCCTACCTTTTATGCGTATGCAAATTGAATTTGCATGAATTGTAAAATTTGGTTGAACGTTTTAGCACCAATTTATTCTAATTGAATCTGTCAATGATTTATTAAATGAAATACATTTATTCTATGTTAGAAATCCGAAAATAACTAATTTTAATAAATTTATGTGTAAGATCTTATAATAAATATTTAATAGTATTGTGTACAATATGGATAAATTGCACACTGTATCCTAGAATACCGGCAGGTATAGGTGGGAAATAATTGCCCTTTGGCTGTAATATTAATGGCATCTATTTTAATGTTTAATTAAACATAAAACTATTCTATATGCAAGCTTCAAAAATATTATTTACACATCAATAACTTACGAATGTCGCTCTACTTCTCAGTATGACAAACGAACATCGCCTCTTGTTAAGTCAAACCTCTGTTCTGAAAATTGGGCTGTTTTCATGTATAGTGAACCATCATTATCAATAATAAACTAACAGCAAAACTACCAAAAATATTCGAATAATTCGGACTGATATGTTGTCCACACGATCACCACATTTCCCAACATATAAATCAGAAAGGTGCTGTAATGAATTGAAAATATCCTCTTGTATTTTGCTTCACCATATCTCATCCCAAAGCATTCAAAGTATTTTTTTTATGTCACTTACTAAACACCCTCACTGTCAAAAAGAAATGTAAAGACCATTCATTTGAAAAGTTAAGGTCTTAATTTTATGAACCTATACAGGTACAAGTGTAGTCTATTCTTCTAAGCAACTCCGAATTTTTGATATTAATTTCTCTAGTAACTAACGCTCTCGCATAAATTTTCTACATTTCAGCAACGCCACTTAAAAGCAAATTTTATGGGTTGAGTCTTGCGAAACTTTGTCCAACATCACCGCTCCACCAACAACGCCTACATGGTTTGCCATTAAAATAAAATAAACATCTGAAATGCATTTAGACCGGAAAATATTTATACGATCGAGAGACGATGAATATGCTCACTCAGAAATCAACGGTCACGGTTAAGTGACTAAAATTTATTATTATGTTTGCACTTTGTTTAGTTTTGACTTATGTTACGGGTATGACATTTTTACTGCCAAGTGTTTTGTCAGTGATTGTAACGAACACCAATAATTTCAAATATCCGTCCATAGAAATGTAATCAGTGAATTTACTTTTACACATAGTCCCAGTAGGAAGAGGTAGAAATGAAAGAAAGACGCTCAACGACGCACGCTCGTTAATTATCCGATCATGGTGTAGTTTTGTAATGTGAGTCTTTTGAATGTGGTATCACAAATTGGTTCCTTGGGGCCTCGTGCAGTTTTTCATAACCAGTTTCAGTTTCATTCATCATTAGGTAGTTATAGCTTATAGCAGTTTAGAAATTGCATTTGCGAGTAGGCATTTCCTTTGGATTGTGTCGATGATATTAATTAACAATTAGACCAGCATGACCAACATGCTAAACGTTACGTACATCAATACACCATATGAGACTGAATACCTTAATATAAATTTTAATACGATGTCAAAGATAAGAACTAATTGCATAGCTACATAATTTTCCGGTCTCGATCAGATGGTAATCCGAGCAATGTGGAAACTACTCGTCTTCGCATTTCTCACAGCCTGTTAAATGTGCATTTAAAACTAAGACCGCCCTGTTTTATAAACAAATTACACAGACACTACTATAGACAGTAAAAGATTTTCTTGATGCACCCTGTATTATGGGTTCTCAACTATGAACATAAGGACAGTGATATATCCATCACCGCAATGCACTTTCGTGCCAAGACTGATACCATCTTTTATCATTTTCCTATGAACATAAAATTGGAAATATGTATCACAATATTATTATCTAAATGTGTAATATGGACCCATGGTTTCTTTTAAGACAAGTGATAAGTGATAACTGATGAGGCAGTTTGCATGCATTTACATCAATAACTATATGAGATCTTGCGAGTGATCTGTGTTTACCACGATCCCGGATCTGAAAATTAGTTCTCAGTACTAAAAATATAACTATACCTACCAACAACCAAAAATCTGGTGGAAAATTAAGCACTATGCGGATCGCAAAAAAAAAATGTTTGTCCATGAATAAAAAATCAATAGAATTAGAAGAGTTTTAATTTGTAGTTGAAACACTCCTCCGATCGGTTTGTAGCCATTTGTGTTAAAGCTGACATGAAGATAAAAGTGAACAAATCTGAAGTGATGGTCATCTCAAGAACGCCTGTTTAATGCACTCTGCTCATTGAAACAGCTGGAGAAATTTAAGTATCTCGGGGTCTTATTCACGAGTGATGGAAAGAGCAATGCTGAGTTTTCCTGTAGAATTGGTTAGGCTGGATCAATTTTGAGACAGCTTGGTCATTCTGTTATTAGGAAGACTAAACTTGCTGTCAAAACTAAACTGTCCGTCTTTAACTCGGTGCTTGTTCCAACTCTTGGGGAACTCAATATCGAGCAGCTACTTCTCCGATCAGAGCGGTCCATATGCTTCGGTGGTTTGGTCATGTTAATCGCATGTCCCCAACCAGGATCCCACGACACGTGCTATGTACCATCAGGCAGGCGTCCTCTAGGTACACCCAGGGTGAGATGGTTAGATCAAGTCCACAATCTCTTCTCTACCCCTTGATGACTTGATGAGAGTCGATGGCAGAGAATCAAGAGCTGTGGAGGGTTCACTTAAGCAACCTACACCCGCGCTATAATGAATAAGCGGGCCATTGAAAATGAATAACACTCCTCCAAATCCACGCCTCATTCTTTCACTTGTAAATATGTACATCACTCGTAATTCAGTTCGTAGTCATTGCAAAGTCGTGCAAAATGCCGGACCCCAAACTAATCAAAATAATATCTCCAATTAATGTTTACGAATTCCCCTGCTGCTGTTTATACAAAATTTCTTCACCCATTCCAGTTTCAAATTGTCATCTCAAGTCTCGTATTATTTAATCTGCACCACACATACAAAACATCCACTATAAGCTCGAACTCGTACTCGGTGAGAGTATATAATGCTACCTAATACATGCTACATAATATTATGTATTTCGATTCCAATCCCAGTGCAAAAAATAATATTTTACTAAAGTCATCATCGTATCCACTCATCGTCTATTCTGAGTCAAACATCGACACGGATATCTCTAAAGGTACTCAAAGTAATTGAAAACAGATTTTAGTGATTATGTAGACTTGTTTATATGCGAGCACCATGATACAAATTAAGTTAATCGAATTATGGTAAATTGGTTATTGAGCTTGATTTCAATGATACCATGAATGCGCTTTGAAATTACAGGCAAATGCATAGTTTTGGCAGCTATATGAATGAGGTAGATGTGTCACTCAGAGTATCTACCTAGTATAGTTTCCGTTTTAGTTTTAGTAATGCAAATCGTAAAAATAATAATTAAACAAAGACACGCTGAGTTGGATTTACGCTTGCGACAATCGTGCTACGCAAGACTTAAAATACGACACAAATCTACACGCGAGCAAGAGAAAAAAAAGTTGCCACTTGGAAGTGGCCACTTCGTTTAGATAAGTTACGTCAACACCCTAATCGCATATCATTGCCAGGACAATTTAGATATTTACACGTTTTTAAGTGGCGTATCGAAGTTTAATCAAACACAAAACTGACCATACGCTGCCTATACCTTCGTCAACTATGAGCCAAGCATTATCTACATAATATGTCTGCAGATAGTAATTAGCCAATGGAACACACACGTATTACCAGAATGGGTATACCAATTAGCAAGTCTATCAGGCCATAAATAAGAATTTTATTTCGGACACCCAAAGCGGCAGAGGCAATGAATAAGGAGAGAAAACATCACAAGTGGCAATTTGCTCCGACATTGGCCTAACAACAGTTTGAGCTGCCTGTTTAATCTAACGAACAAAGCCGACAAGTTTTGTCGGTTTGCATCGACTGGCAGACAACAGCAGCGACTGCAGAAGGCAACACAATCAGCTACAATTTTCTGACCGCAAAAATCAATTAGGACTTCTTAAGGCTAGCTCTAGCACACTGATACGATATCCAAATCCGATGCATGTCAGGCCATTGAAATTCTTTCCCCGTCTCTTTGACTCAGAACCGAAAGGCAACCACCATCCACCACCCGTCAGCATTGAATTGCCTATAGGAGAATAAACCATTTCCATTCCAGTTCGGGTTGTCGACGACAACGTAGGTGGGTAAGTCACAATCACAAAGAGAAGAAAAGTAACCAAACCGGGGACGCTTCTGGAATTGTTCTTCCTTTTACGGAACTTAATTATCCGTAACGTGAAACAGCGTTCGCCCAGGTAAATTACGAACAGTGTTTCTAGTCTTCTACATATATGGCTATTCTCATAGTCATGGTGAAAAGGGCGTTGAGTGTTCTCACAGATTGTAGAGCAATCTTGGATCGAGAACTGTAACAATGAGTTACAATGGTTGGGAGAAGGACTTCACCTGTTCTTGGATTGTAATTTATTGCCAACGAGAGCCGGTCACATCAATACTAACATCCCACAGATATAAAAGATCGGTTGCTTAGTTAGGTGAATGTACATTATAGAGTGAACTGATGTTTTGTAGAGTGTGTAGTTCGGACAATCTGGAGTAGTTTAGGGACAGAGGCATTCATGTAAGGCTGACATGATAAATGCAGTGAAAATAAATTGGGATTGGGTTGTGTGTTGAATGATCCACGGCCGAAGAAACGAGTTTCATTTTTAATTGTCGAAGATCATCGTGATAACTAAAGCAAATTGGATAGCTATGTACCTTATATAGGACGAGTCAACCGCAGTGTGACAGTGGAGTGTTCTTAATGTTTATATAGTTCCATTTTCTATGAAGATGTGGTTTCGATATTAGGTAATGTAAGGCAATAAGCTGAGGATAAGGAATTCGCAGTTTGATGAATACTCATTCCGAAAATAGGACAAAATTATACGGTAAATAATTATTATCGAAGAAGCCAAGGATAGTATGGCGTAAATAAACATTGTATGTTATATTATTAGTGCAAGCTTAGATATCCAGTGTCATAACTGTCTCATTGTTGTTTTAATCCCAAAATCGGAAGACGCTATCTTTGGCAATACGATCGGAGAGCATAGCCCCTACGATTTAGTATAATTAGCTTTGCTGCGGGACGCAACGTTACATTATAGTCATATAGGAACGTTGCTGTCACACGAAAATTAAGCCTTAAAAAGAAAACAAGTAAAAGTGTTATCATCGGCCTGGCCGATGCTTTGATACCCTCCACTGTATGTACTGTATAGGTACACGCGTGTGTCTAATATTGCTTTTGTATGGGAGGTACCAGAACTACTTGACCGACATGGACCATTTTTAATACAAACCTGAAGGCCATAAATATAAGACCTATCTCAGTTGCCTAAGTCGATTCGTTCGAACGCTATCGTGGTTTCAACAGACAGAGAGAGACGTGGGTCTAATAGTGGTTTTGTATGGGAGGTACCAGAACTACTTTACCGACATAGACAATTTTCAATACCAACCTGACAACGGTAAAAATAAGTTTACTCACAAAATTTCATTCGCCTATGTCGATTCGTTTGGACGCTATCGTGTTTTCAACAGACAGACGGACATGGCTAAATCGATTCAGAATGTGATCCTGATTCAGAATATATATACTTTATAAGTCTCCGGTGAATCCTTCTTGGCGTTACAAATGTAATGACAAAGTGAATATACCTTCCTGTGGAGGGTATAAAAACTATCAAATTGACACTCTTCCATTATTCCAGATGTACGGTCAGTCTAAGCTGCCAAAACAGAGTTGGACCACTATTTTGTTGTAGGTCCAAGGTAGATAATCTCAGACGCCACATCTGCAAGCGCAATAAAATAAACTGCCAGGATATTCGTCTGTCGCGGATCGCACAACTTAAAAAGAATCCCCACAAATATAAATACAGAGGTCCCAAAGATTTTATTAGTTAAGTAAAGGGACAAAATGAAATATGTACATTATACTCTCTCAACAGGTAATTAGGGATGCACAACATCGATGAATTGAGCAGACAGGGCATAATATAGGTACAGCTTAGACCCAGGCTTCGCTAGGAACCCTCAAGGCGACATGACTTTAGAAATTAAGGGAAGAGCTATACACTTACAACAGCTACTTATTTGAGTAATAAGGCCTCGTTAAGAAACATGAAGGTGACTCTATGCTTTGGCATAGAAATATGAAGTATGTACTACATTCTGTACATACACCGACATCAACCTCGTTGAAATATTAATTATTATTATTAATTGATACCTACCATCATACGTATATAGCTACCAACATTATACATATATGTATGTATAGACAATGCAATACACGTCACCACTTCTCACTTCTGATGGTACTGCCTCAAGCCTCACCCAAGATATATTAATTTGCCAGCTGTGAACTTAAAAATTGCACATGCTACTCCACACAATGATGATGACATGTCTAAAACACACTCACGTCGCAGTAAGTGTCTGCCTTTTCACTCTTCATTTACAGAGATTTACAGAGTATCAATGAACTCTACAAGACATTCCATTGGAATTACAAATTGCCCACTTCCACTTAAGGGTCAAGTATCTACTTTAATCATCTAGGAATAAGAATTATCCCACATCATAACCTGTTCAACTGACACAATAATGTGCACCCTTCGCCCACATCTCCCAATGGGCATAGCCAAACAAAAGCGCATACTGCATACATTCCAGACTGTATAGTTACTGTCACCCAGAAATAAGAGTAACTCTAAAAAGTTCCCTGTTCCCCTGACCTCAAGCGGTGGCCAAAAATAGACAGCGCAAGTAGCTCACGGGAATATAAATATCAACCGCGCCGCCGTCTAACCCAACCTGATTGTTGGGCTCACTCCCTGCGAGTGTTCCCTTTCCATCAGAGGAGAAGTAAAATAAATTATCACTCTTTGCTTACAGCTTCTCCATCAGAAGATGCGAGGCCACTATGCGCGGAGGCTCTTGCACAATAGCAAGCAGCCATCAGAAGCAATGTTCCAGAGATGGAGTGGGTGTGGGTGGCTGCTTCCCCGCATTCAAGTAGGCTTTTCTTTACATTTTTCATTCATTTCATCGCTCGTTCGAACTATTTGACAGTTGTTGTGACAATCTGGAAGATGGAAACTGCAGTGGAGTTTAAGTGATCGCAAGCGGTCTGCACGCGAATACAGTATGCGGAGGAAGATACATTGCATTTTAATGGCCAATAAATTTCACCCAAGTTCAGTTTGCCTTTTAATGAGGTATAATTAGTTTTGATCATGTAGTACAAGATGTTTTCGGCCAACTTGATTTGTAAACAAGAAACAAGTCCCCTCTTGGGTGGTTGCCCATAGCAGATGTGCGTTGTTTCCTGACACTATAAATGTAGATAATGTATAAAAGAAAGTGTTAAAAGAGAGCATGTCACTATACTTCCGGCGGCGGAACGGCTTTTACATCGAATTTGTTACAGTAACTTATATTGGACATGCATGTTTTAGGTAAAACACATATCTATGTATTGCTTTGTGGGAATGTTCCATTTGTCAAATAACTATTGTGTCTCCTTCTTCTACTTTTTGGACAAACGAGAGGTAACTACAAATTGTATGCCGAGCAGCTGAACTGAGAGCTTTATCAGTACAGTTATATGTACTCGAACATGAGATCCCCCGCTCAGTAGACCAGCACAATAAACTAACTCTGAGCCAATGCGATTAGAATTATAGAACTGTATCCTATATTTTATAATACCTATACTGTATGTTTGGGTATATTTCGAGAATTATAACTACCAGTGGATTGTACATTTTCTGAAATGGTCATTATTATACTACGTATAAGTACAAGGTGCATATGCTGAAGGATGCATTTCCCGGGCGCCTAATCTCCCGTTTTGGCGATTTGCACTGGCCAGCAAGATCGCCTGATTTGACCGCTCCAGACTTCTTTTTGTGGAGCTTTTTAAAGTCGCGGGTTTATTTCAACAAGCCTCAGACTCTTGCAGCTCTTAAAGACAATATCCGTCAAGAATGTGAGGACCTATCGCCGGAAGTTTTGGCCAAAGTGATGGAAAATGCCATAAAAAGAGCTCAAATGGCAATTAACTGTGGCGGCGGCCATTTACATGACATCATATTCTCGACTTGATGTAAAAAAAAATTAAAAGACCAAATAAAAATAATCCACAAGAAGAATCAAAGTTTTTCATTTTTTTTTTTAAATTACAGCCAAAAAACATCGGAAGGTTATTTTTGCGCCACCTTGTACATATTATGTATTTCCATGAGAGTCCATTCTTGTCTTGGAATACTATATCGATCTGGAACCCAGCTGTGCGACGTAAGTATTTTCGTTTCAGAGACACGCTGCCGATTTCATTGCTATAGCTAAGCTAAGGGTTCAGCCTGAAAAATGATTATTATATAGGTTTTGAGAAGACCCAATGGAAGGTCAGTATTCAAAAAGTTTCCAACGCCGGAATCAATTTCTTCGCCCATTTGCGTGCGAGCTTTTTGTAAAGGTCGAGATTAGGTCATTGTAAAATAGTAGGTTAGGTACACAAAGATTTCGCAGTTCTGTTCAGAAAGGTTCAATGCTAGGCATGGTTGTTAAGTATATGTAAATTTGGACACGTTTTTGGCAATCAGGGGCTGTGTACAAAAATTATATAGTTCTGGACTTGTTAGGCGTATTGTTTCTTTAACTTAATGTTCCAGAAATGCATCCAATACTCAGACTTATTGACTTTACAGATATGCCTTTTGCTGTTGTTCAGTACTATTTGCACTAACTGCCAAACATCCTAAATAATACCCTACATATTATTACACAATAATTTTGAATTATATTTACTGTCAGCACTCTCTATTGTACTGCTCTCTAGTTGTAATTACTCCGAATCTTACAGTAATTTGTTGCTCTTTTTTTATTTCGCTTTGTTGTCATATTCTTTATCGCTTCATTAGCCCGTAAAATGACAGAATCTTTCTTTTTCATTTGGACTATCGAACAACACACATCATACACAGAGTAAAGGACAGAAAACACAATTTGAATTATCATATACACGTATACACATTACACATTCATTAAACATCTATATTAAAAAATTGAATTTATTCATTTTTTAATTAATCATACACACAAACAGATTTATCTAACACATACAGTCCACACACATATTCCAAGACATTTATTGGTCCTTCGATTAGCCGGATTTAATTGATCAGGGCATAGTGTTTCCAATTGACTTTTGATTAACCTTTTTGATAATTATATGGTTGCTGCATGTACATATGACTGGGTGCTCCTCGTGTCGAGAAAAAACGGTGTTAACGGTAGATGCACGAACATTTTATAGGAAATTTGGCATACCCGGTTTTGTACATATATCGCGTATAAATAATTAAAACACATGTTTTAAACCCATATCTTCCAAAATTATCAATCAAACAATATAGAATGCATGCTTAATTAATTGCATGTATTAAATTAGTGCATGTGAACAAAACTTTAATCAAATATTTTTGGACAATCGGTTATTTCGGTGTTTGCAAATTTGTTAATTCATTTTGAGAATCGTTATTAATCAAACGATGAATGCCATAAAAGCTAAATGCGGTCATGCAAAAGCGGGTATTACAAGGGCGTTATCATTTGTACAGTCAATTGATAAATCCACAACACTGGATATGCTGGAAGTTCATCTTGCTCGCCTTGCGGATTCCTGGTCGAATTTTACATCTCTTCACGAGCAATTATACAATTTTTGCAATGAAGAAGGTTTCGTAGATCCTGAGCAGGAGTTTGCCGAGTACGAAGATAAATACTGTCAGGCTCATTCTTTATTTAACAGTGCTATTCGGGAAATTTCGAAACCGAGTGTTTCAACTAATAAGCCTATTGATGAGATATTGGCTTCGCAGCAGGCATCATTCTTGCAAAAATTGGATGCGAAGAATACACAAAATCCCAAGTCGGTTCATTTGCCAGAATGTGTTATTCCAACCTTTTATGGTGACTACAAAGACTGGCCTGGTTTTAAGGATCTGTTCACTGGAACAATCGATCGCAATCCATTGATTACTGCGACACAAAAATTTCAATATTTAAAATCTTTCTTGGGTGGAGACGCAGCCAATCTTATAAAACATATTTCATGTTCCGAGAACAATTATATTGAAGCTTGGGACAAGCTTGAAGCGCGTTTCGACAAAAAGCACTTAATTATTCAGTCGTTCATACAATCGTTCCTTTCGTTACCATCATGTAATTCCGCAAACGTTCAGTCTCTTCGAAAATTAACAGATGGAGCTGATGAGACTATACGCGGACTAAAGGCCTTGGACTCTAATTCTAGAGATCCATGGCTCATATATATCTTGCTTCAAAAATTAGACCATGACACAAAACAAGCATGGGCTGAAGAGGTGGGATCCGATGATAATTGTACCATAAACCAATTCATTGACTTTTTAGAAAACCGGTGTAGCTGTCTGGAATCCTGTTATACCTTAACTCGTGCTAAAGTAAATAGCAAAACTCAAAACACGGTTCGAACACACATGGTGGAAACCAAGGTAGGGTGTCCAAAGTGTAAAGAGGATCATCTTCTTCCCTATTGCAAAACGTTTATCGGTCTAGCGGTCAATGCTCGTCGTAATTTTGTTAAAGAAAATGCATTATGCTTTAATTGCCTTCGATATGGTCATTCCTCAAACAAATGTCGCTCAAATTTTCGATGTAAAACATGCAAGTCTCGTCACCATACATTAGTGCATTTTTCACAAACCATTCCAACTTCGCCAGCTAGCTCCAGCTCAGACCAACCTCATTGTTCGTCGTCCTCGCCTCAGGATTTCGTTGATCCTATCGTGACTAATCACTCTCTCGAAATAAATCGTCGTGCCTCTGCCATTCTTCCTACTGCTGTGGTAAGAACTCGTGATAAAGAAGGAGTTTATCAAAATATTCGTTTGTTGCTGGATACAGGGTCCCAAGCCTCTTTCGTAACCGAACAGTGTGTTCAACGCCTAGGACTCTCTCGAAAAAGATCTCGCATTCCTATTATGGGAATTTCGTCGACCTCGGCAGGTGTTACTAACGGTTTGGTAACCTTGAATCTGCAGTCGAGATTTGATTCAAACAACATCGACATCGATTGTTACGTCATATCAAAATTGACATCATTACTTCCATCAACTGCGGTAACCAACGTTGACTTTACTGCTTTCCTTTCAATGAATTTGGCAGATCCAAATTTCAATACACCTGGTCCTATCGACATCTTGATTGGGTCAGATAAGGCCTTCAGCATTATTGATGGACCTTCGCAACCTACAACCGGAGGTGGTCCCAATTCCGTATCTACTATATTCGGCTGGGTAATAGCCGGGAGCTATAAACATCTCACACCAACCAATATGGAAGTAAGGACATATTGTACGCAGTTAGACTTCTCTCAGGAATTCGACCTCGAACGTTTTTGGCGTCTAGAGGAAATTAATCACGAACCAATTTTATCGGTTGAAGAACAACAAGCCGAATATCATTTTGCTTCAACACACAATCGCCACTCAGATGGGAAATATGTTGTACAACTGCCATTCAAATCCACCTCTAACCTAACTCCAGGAAACTCCTTTCGTTTGTCGTTAAATCGCCTGTACTCCATCGAGCGTAGATTTTTGTCCAATTCCGGCCTAAAAACACAGTACTCTCGCTTCATGAACGAATACATATCCTTGGGCCATATGGAAGAAATTCCGTTGACTGAACTTCACCAGTCAAACAATCATTATTATTTGCCACATCACCCCGTTTTTAAAGGTGATAGTAGTACAACTAAGGTGCGTGTGGTATTCGACGGCTCAGCTAAATCAAACAACGCTTCTTACTCTTCGTTAAATGAATCGCTTCTCGTTGGCCCCACAATTCAGCGCGACATATTTTCTATATGTCTTCGATGTCGTCGCCACGTATACACCATTTCGGGGGACATCGAGAAGATGTACCGTCAAATCTGGGTCTCACCAAATCACACACATTTTCAAAGAATCGTTTGGCGTGAGAACCCAGAAGATCCTGTAAAACATTATAGGCTTCTAACGGTAACTTATGGTACATCAGCTGCTCCATTCTTGGCAGTCCGCACACTCAAGCAGCTCGCTTTAGATTCCGCAGAAAACCATCCTCAAGTCGCTTCAATCATCGAAAACGATTTTTACGTCGATGACGTCATTACCGGCGCTGATTCCATTGAGGAGTTGATTGTTCTCCGAAATGAACTCAAAGACGTGCTTAAATCCGCAGGCTTCAATCTTCGCAAGTGGACCACTAACTGCTGGCCTCTTCTATTGTCCCTACCGGAGGATCAAAGAGAAATTTCTCCAATCGAGTTTGAGGACTCTAACATGGTAAAGGTGCTTGGATTGCAGTGGTGTCCATCGAAGGATTGCTTTACCTACAAGGTAAACCTTCCAAACCAATCACTATGCACAAAACGTCGAATACTTTCCGATGCCTCGCGAATATTTGACCCATTAGGATTCGTCGCTCCGGTTATTGTTGCTATTAAAATCCTCTTCCAAGACCTTTGGCGGGAAAAATTAGCCTGGGATGACGAGGTTCCAGAAGAACTTGCACATCGTTGGACTACTATTCGTGAGGAGCTTCATCAGATCGAATCAATTTTCATTCCTAGGATCCTTTGGAGCAACAAATTCAATTGCGAGCTACATGCCTTTTGCGACGCATCGTTGGATGCATATGCAGCTGTCGTGTACTGTAGGAGTACTAGCGTAACTGGCGAGGTTTCCATATCATTGGTGGCAGCCAAGAGCAAGGTCGCACCAATCAAAATACTCTCTCTTCCGAGACTCGAGCTCTGCGGAGCTGTGC
Source organism: Cheilosia soror (assembly GCA_949372485.1). Classification (NCBI taxonomy): domain Eukaryota; kingdom Metazoa; phylum Arthropoda; class Insecta; order Diptera; family Syrphidae; genus Cheilosia; species Cheilosia soror. The sequence continues at coordinate 72,408,519 of OX443564.1, read as the reverse complement.
TTTTAACACGTCTTGTTAATAAAATTAAATTATCTTTGCAGACTAATGATCTTAAGGTATTTGCCTACACAGACTCTGCAATTTGTCTGCATTGGTTTGCTGCCCCTCCCAAAAAATGGTCTGTTTTCATTGGTAACCGGACATCAGAAATTCTATCATCAATCCCATTGAAATCATGGAATCACGTTCGTTCATCAAGCAACCCAGCTGATGTCGCCACCAGAGGAATGTCACCATCTCTTTTGGCATCCACAGAAATTTGGTGGAAGGGTCCTCCGTGGTTAATTAAGGATTCTATTGATTGGCCGGTATCGAGTTTTAATATGCAAGATATTCCGATTGAGCAACTGGAGGAGCTTAAGTCAGCCAAGACTCAGGTATTTATAGCTAAATTAAATACAAATAATATTATTGAACAAATCATCACTAATTCGTCAAATTGGACCAAATCCGTGCGTGTAGTTGCATACATTTTTCGATTTATTGGAAACTATTTTCATTTGCCAAATCGTAAGAATTACCACTTTCTATCAGCAGAAGAAATTTCAGACTCTTCAACTCGTATAATCAAGTGTGCTCAACGTTCTTCATTTGCTTCTGAAATAGAAACTCTTCAAAACGGTAAAGAACTGTCCTCGCGAAACAAACTGATATCCTTATCTCCGTTTCTTGACCCTAATAAAGTGCTTCGCGTCGGTGGCCGACTAAAATATTCAGACTTATCTTATAGTGAAAAGCATCCTATCATTTTATGCAAATCGCATCATGTGACAAAACTTATCGTTCAATACACTCACAAACATTATCTTCATGCCGGTGTATCCCTCATGTTCGCGATTCTAAAACAAAGGTATCATATCCTCGGTTGTAGAAATTTATTACGAAAAACAGTGCACGACTGCGTTGTATGTTTTCGGCAGCGCAAGACATCGGCTAAACAGTTCATGGCAGATCTCCCAGTGGAGAGAGTTCGGTATTCGCGTCCCTTCAGTAAGGTCGGCATCGACTATGCTGGTCCTATAACGCTACGTTTAGCTCCTGGGAGAAATCCAAAGTTCGTAAAAGCATACATAGCCATTTTTGTATGTTTCGTGACCAAAGGAATCCATATTGAACTCGTTGGAGACCTATCTTCAAACGCGTTTCTCTTGGCTCTTGATCGTTTCGTGTCGCGTCGCGGAAAGCCTTCAGAAATTTGGAGTGACAACGCAACAAACTTTCATGGTGCTAAAAGACTGCTTGGAGAGCTTTACGACCTACTCCTTAGCGAACAGCATCATAATATTATCGTTAACCATCTCTCAAAGGATCATATTAGTTGGAAATTTATACCACCTTCCGCGCCTCACTTCGGAGGTCTGTGGGAGGCTGGTGTAAAGTCTGTTAAAACGCATCTAAGGCGCGTTATTGGGGAAAACAGACTTACCTACGAAGAGATGTACACTCTTTTAACTAAGATCGAATGTCTACTTAATTCGCGCCCTATGTGGCAAACATCAGACTTCGAACCCACTGCATTGTCTCCATCTCATTTTATGATTGGAGAATCATACTCTGCAGTACCACAACCAGATCTTTCAAATTTACATATTTCAAAAGGCACTAACTGGTATCTTTTGCAGATTTTGATGCAAGGGTTCTGGAAGCGGTGGCACCAGGAGTATCTGACGTCCTTACAAAATCGATCCAAATGGCAGAAAATCCAGCGCAACGTGCAGATAGATGACATCGTATTGCTCAAAGAACCAAATCTACCTCCATCGAAATGGATTCTTGGCCGAGTAATCAACATTCATCCTGGAAGAGATAACAGATGTCGAGTAGTCACTGTGCATACACAGTTTGGGGATTATACGCGACCAGTGGTGAAGATTGCCCCATTGCCTATATCTGAAAGACCGGAGTCTTCCAGGGGGGGCTGAATGTTCAGTACTATTTGCACTAACTGCCAAACATCCTAAATAATACCCTACATATTATTACACAATAATTTTGAATTATATTTACTGTCAGCACTCTCTATTGTACTGCTCTCTAGTTGTAATTACTCCGAATCTTACAGTAATTTGTTGCTCTTTTTTTATTTCGCTTTGTTGTCATATTCTTTATCGCTTCATTAGCCCGTAAAATGACAGAATCTTTCTTTTTCATTTGGACTATCGAACAACACACATCATACACAGAGTAAAGGACAGAAAACACAATTTGAATTATCATATACACTTATACACATTACACATTCATTAAACATCTATATTAAAAAATTGAATTTATTCATTTTTTAATTAATCATACACACAAACAGATTTATCTAACACATACAGTCCACACACATATTCCAAGACAGCTGTCATCTTCCTCATCAAAGCCAAGTTTACTATTGCCGTTGTGGCCTACAACCTAATCCAGACTTTCTAAATTTTATTTTTATTTCCCAATTAACATAATATCTCACTAAAAGTAAATACATTATGTACCTCCAATAAACATACAGCATACGCATACGCAATTCACTAATGGACTTATGGGACGACCAGCATCAGCGCTTTGAGGCTATGCCTCATACTAAAATGTACAACAATGATTCATCCATTCCCCGTAACGACCATATTGATAACCGCCTATAAATCCCAGTCTTTCTGACCACTAATCCAATTTTCAAAACAGGCAACCGTAAAATTCCGCATTATAAAAAGGTACCTCAAACCTGACGGCTTGTCGACTGCCCAGTCATCCCTTTACAAAGTTCAGAATAAATTACTTTAGAGAAAAAGAAAATAAACTTCAAAATCAGCTCCCGGTCACATTGTCTACGGTCTACCTGCTCCTGCATCGCACAATATCCATCCGTGGTGGTCTTGTAAATCAATAAGTATGATATGAACGGGCTCGCGTTTACAGAGTGGTACTAACTGAACATCACATTGAGGACAAGAAGCGGAACAAAAGGATTCCCCCGAGGCCAAGACGAGCGGCTATGTTTTTGTTTTTCTTCACTCTGGTCGTCGTGGTTCCTCGTGTCTCTGTGGTAACAAAGTAAGACCGGCTCCTTATAGGTACGATGCGGATACGTTGTTTGCATTTTCCACCAGCTCCCGCTCTGGCTTAAGCACTGATCGCGTAGTGTAAAAAAAAACTACGGCAATGGAATGCTGTTCTTTGTGTTGGTTGCGCATCGTACATTCGAATGCCCCATCCTAAGGGTCACCATTAATTATTGTGAAGCAAATATTTACAGAATTTCGATTTCTATCCACGCCGCGCTTTTTTTTATCAGAGTTGACAATTACAACAGCAGTAGTCAACCACCAAGAAGACGTTAAGACGCAAGTGATTGCTACCTCACTACCGCATTTGGACGTAAAAAGGAACAAGTGTTAATTGGATGTGTCCATATAGTGTTGTCAGTTGTACCTATCTTGCATTACAGCTTCAGACGTTTGATATGTCCAATATTAGAAGATGTGCGCACAAGATTACTGAGTAAGTAACTCGTTAACCTAAGTAACTTACTTTAAAAAGAACTCGAATAGCTTTTCTCTTAATTCATAGCCCAGGTAAGGGTGATTTTTAGAGAGTTTATAATAGGGATCTCAAAGCGGATCTTGTGTATTTCCCAAGAGAAGTCCCAAACTCCACGGGAAAATGACAATATGAATTTTGTATGAAAAATAATTGTTTTTGTACCAATTTGAAAATATGTTTCACATACAGCTACATAATTTGCGCTGGATTGTTTTATGGACATTTTAATTCTTAGCGTTTAAATTATTCCTCTACATTAGAAATATTTAAGCTGAAATTATTAAATTTTTTTTATTATTATTTTTCTCCATTATTGTAAAAGTTTTCTAAAAATTTTACAAGTTTTCTAAAACTTTTAGTACAACAAAATACATTAATTTTTTACATCCATCAAATTTATCGGTAAAAAACTTTTTTAGTTTTAAAATTGAAATAGCTATGCTGTATATCGAAAATGCTGAAAATACAAAATTCAGTTTTCCGAAATGCTGCTGTCCCTAACGGTTTTTCGTTGAAAATGTCAATGTAAACTTTGTGGGCTTTACGTTTTCTACCCTTTATTTTTTTGCCAGCATCATATCCTCTGGACTGGATCTCCTTTTTAAGTGGTCATAAATACATTTTTTGATTCGGAAAAAAATATAGATGAGAACCAAAACTTCGTTTTGTGCAAATTGAAAAAAAGTACCAAGACTAAATGGGAGAACTTAGAAAACATTTTTTTTATCTATTTAAAGCTTTTTAAGTCTTTATGCTATACCTAATTGAAGCGAAAAATGTATTTATAATTCCGTTTAGAAGTTATTTAACAAATAAAGTTGGATATGAACAGTTTTGCTACTAATGGATGGATATGACCAGTTTTGAAACCAATAAAGACCCAAAATGTAGGATATAAACAGTTCTGCAGCAAACAATTAAAGTTATTGAAATGTCTTTAAATGGTAATCTTTGCATTTCGTTGCCTATAAAGAAGGTTAAGATCAACAACAGTTACAGTACCTATGAAGTGAATAAATTATCAGAGTGTCTTTTTCTTACTCGTTTTGTTTGAGGCATATATTTGAGGACAAAATTAGCTTTGGCGGATGTTTCTTTGCCAAATACCTATAGAAATATTTTTACGCTTTGATCTCGAAAAACGACATACCTATGAATATCATACCCTCTCTCAACCTACTGGTATGGATATGTAGAGTTTTGAAAACTATGACGATTTTTGGTATCAAATTTAAATTTTTTGGCAAGTTATGCTGCAAAAAGTTTCCTTTAAACTGTGCAGTACAGTCAGCTTAACAAATCTGCATTAAAATCTCAATTTTTGGCTATAGTGGATATGGCGAGTTTTGTTTCTCATCTACTCACATGTAAAAAGGTTAAAATTGTCTGCAGAATATACAAAACAATGCAAGATGATAGGTACATATTTAGCTATCGTGCAATTGCTACCGTCTTGACGATAGTGCTCCTGTCAATATTAAGCTACATGAAGCAAATGTTGGATCGTCGAAACGATGTCGTCGAGAAGACAGTCATTTCAAAGGTTACATGAAGCAAAACTATCGCCGAAACGATATCGTCAGACGATAGTTCCCTTACATGATACTCCCAGCATTTGGCAAAAATCAATAAATAAAAACATAGGCATGGTTTTCCTTTTCATTTTGCAATTTTTTGTTGTTGCTGCGCAATAAATTCCTTCAAACAAAAAAAATGTGAACGGGCGGCGGCGCCTGCCTGTATGCAACTAATAACGTCGGCATCGACGGATTTTTCGCGATTCAAAAGGAACCTTTTTAAAAACAATTTTCAATACAATTCGACTACTTTTCCAATACAATATTCTAATACGAATTGAATACAATTGCAACTCTAATTTAACACCACAGAAGAGCCAAGAAGTATGCAAACAAAAATGGTATTAAAATTCGTTGTAGTTCACGACAACAGCAAGAAATTTTAAAGCAGTATAATTTCCATTGCATATCCTTTGGTATATTGAGAAGTCTCCATAATCACATTTGCTCCATCTGTGGTTTCTCCATCTCAACAGATATTGTTACTGTACAGTTTTTGTATCTGATGAGGTAATTTCGAAATTCTAAATTAATTTAACGCCAGTATGTACACAAACCATATGCAAACGTTACAAATTCAAAAGATAATTGGGGCTATTCTGCCAAATTTTGTTTTAGTTATGAATTTTCTGGTACGAAAATCATAAAGACCTCAATAATATTAAATATGTTATCTATTAATGACCATAAAAGATCTTTTATAATTCGTATTCAGGTTTTGTGCAACTCTGTTATGGAACTTCGAAATTTTAAATCTGTTACGAAGTTTTCAAACCAAAATTTGTACAAACAAAAATATTAAAATGCAGGTCGAAAAGAGTACCTAGGTTTTGAAATACATAATAACAGCTTAACTTCACTGAATTTGAATACCTATCTCTAATGTCGTTTTCCATTGGGACCATCAGATTTTTATTTTAGATCTCTGATTTTTCTTCGCGAATGGAACACGATAGGCAGATTGATCTGCTTTTGTGAATGTATTAGTGCGTTATAAGACAATACATCAGCTGTGCAATTTTTGTTCGTTTGGCGATGAAAACATACGAACTTAATGTGGATAATCATATCGACGCAGAATCGAAATCTACAGATACGACGAAGCAGAAGAAGATGACGAAGATGATAGTAATTGCTGCAAAATTAAGTCCATGTCCATTATTTACGTTTTTGTTCTGAATAATTGCTTTTCACGAGGCTTTTCGTAATTTTGTTTTGAACACAAATTCCGAATGACATGAAACAGCTGTGCAAGGTATATTGGTATTAGTGAGAGTGTGTGCAAATCTCGAAAATTATCAAGATCTGCAAAAAGTGATCCGAATCAATAAAAAGATTGATCTTATGTCCGAATGGAAAACCACATAAAATAAACTAAATTCTGCGTTTTAAATAATTGTATGAACTTATATTGTAGAAATGAGTATGAGTTAATGAGATTCATAAATTATATTCATTGTTACATCGTTCATAAACATAGGTACTTCTGCGAGACCCCTTACCTTCAAGTTGTCTTATTTTCTCTTTTTTGCAAAAAAAAAATACATAGGTAGGTAGGTTAGTTTGAGGAACATTTATTTTAAATAAGAAGAAAAAGAAATAAAATTCTTTCCCCCTTCGAAATCTTGACACCAACTCCCGCAGTGGTCCCCACACATGGGACGTTTACAGGAGGTATAGAAAAATCTGGTATTACGCATCTTTGTGTACTTGTAGAAATATTTCCTGCGTTGATTTTCACATTTTACTGGAATACATTGCAAAGTATCTCCTAAAATGGCATCAATATTTCTTTTTGGGCATCGCCTCAAAGTTGGTACTTCGCGACCATATAACCCAACCAAGGCTCTATCAAATTGTGTGATACACATGTCTTTAACAAATAGTCCCTTTGTCAATGGTTTTGTTTATTACGATTGCTATTACGTACGTGGATGACAAAAAGTTAAGAAAAGTCAGCACACCAGTGTGACGAGACATGATTTTCAGCCTGCTTATCTTCTAGCTCAAAACCTTTTAGTCCAAATTCCAAACAAGCCTTTTTAAAAAATTTATCAAATTTAGAATTTTTATTGGTTAAAAAAATTGCACTGCAACAACACAGCAAAACTACTTCGTAATACAATACAATACAATAATAAGTGTTTCGGTATTCATCTAAGCGCTAGGTAATACATTTCTCAATATTTTCATGCGATACTAAGGTTACATTTTAAGACTTATTTTCCTGAAATGGGAGAGCAGCTTCAATGGTGTACCAATAACACATATTCGGATAAAGACATAGACACCATAACGAAACAATTTTCGGTTCTCCTCGACCGTTTACACGACTAAACGATGCACATGACTGGGATCCACTTGTAGGGTGTTGTTCGTACTATTGCTACTATTCGAATTGTTACTGCTTACATCCAGTAGGCTTCCACCGAGTTTTATACGACGCGTCAACGCTCGTTTGCCCTAAAATGTTAAATTAATTATAACAGAATTTGGACCGAGTAGTTGTGGGTCTTAACAAACCTGTCTCGCCTTTGTACATTTTGACTGTGCGATTAGAGTTTTTGGCACCTGGAAGAGTGATTCACCGCGGGTTATAAGGACACTTGTTAGCCTGCAGCATTGTGCAGCCATCTTTACCTGCTCCTCTATGCTGTTTTTATTGGTAGGGTGAATGTAACGAGGAGGAAAGAAAGAAGGCGCAATTATTGTCGCAACATTGTGGATCGTCATCTTGTTCGACTCTTGCTGTTTAATGGTATAGTTCAGAAAATTTATAAGCGTTCGCAGCGTATTGCGGTTCTCGTGTGGCAGCATTTGACAGACGACTGCCAAAGCTTTGTATTGATCGGGTGGCGGAAGGGCGTGAGTCTGATAGAACAGCTGAATGAGCTCATTTGTCAGCAGTGGTTGAGGGAGCTCACGCAGCCAACGTTTAAGCAATGCGCTCAAATCGTGTACACTAGCCGTGCTCAATAAGTGAGTAACCTTTTTTGGTTTTTGGTAGAAAACTGCTTCCAGTTCGGTATATAGTAGTTCAGTCTATAAAAAGCTAGATGTAGTATTACATAAATAGTGCAATATAGGCTTGCCTCTACCTTTTGTTTGTGCCCTGCGACGCGCAGAATTCCCTCTTCGCGAACGCCACGCGTAGTCAATTCTTGCAGCAGATATTCCAGGAATAGTGGCACCAATGTGGAATCTTTTCCTGTAATTTGTTGGTCTCGCCGAATCAGAGCATTCAAGGATACACCAAATAGATTTCCCTCTTCTTTGCGACGTCGCTTGAATGGTTTTCTCTTGTCCAGCGTAACATGGTATTTATCGAAGAGTGTGGCTAGTTCCAGCCAAAATATTGGTTGCAATCGTTTCAAGTCATTTTCGTTAATTATATCGATATCGCTGTAGTACTCGTTACATAAAATGTGACTGTCAACAGTGTCCTAGGGTAAAAAAGAGTTATAATTGGGTAAAGTGACGGTTTAAATATAAAACTCACAACGCCACCATCATTTTGACTAGATTCCCGGTACATGCTTTCAAAACTGATACCGTCTCTGGATGACGGTGAATTGTGAACACTCTGTGGAGGAGTGTCCAGCGTGATTTTATGCTGAATCTTCTGTGGAGTACTCTCAGAGCTCGATGATTTTGATGAAAAACGTGTAGTATACTCATCACTAGAATCGCTGGAGATGTTGTGATCGCTTTGGGAGTTCTGTATCAATTGGCCACGTGCGCGTCTAATAAACAAACAAACATTCAAATTTCCGACACAACTTTGAGGTAACTATTATAACTTACCCAACAGAACATGATGGATCGGATCCAGAGCGCACCCTCGGTATGTGAATCGTTCCAATCCTTGAGAAGCCCAGCAATTCGATTCCTTCGGCTGAATAGAAAGGAATATCACATCGAACATGGGAACCCCTGAAAATATCGGCCGATCCCTTCAAAGGTGCGCTTGGAGTGCGCCTCAATTTCTGTTTGAGCTTACCAGCGTTTTGCAAGGCAGGATTGCTACCGCTGTTGTCGAAAATACTGACGAAGTTTGGTCTAAGAAGCGTTATAAATGAATGCATTTCCAGCTGATATGCTATTAAGATGCTTACATTGTTGTTGTGTTCCATTCGTCACCATGGATAGAGTCTAATGAATCTGGTGTTGCACTGCGGGATCGGGTGCCAGTACTGGACTCCTATTGAACGGAAGAATTTTTTGAAAATATTTACACAACTAAATAAGATTGCATGTATGTACTTACATCAAAATCTCGAAATACATCACGGATATCAGGTTTTCGCTTTTGTCGTGATTTTGTCCGCCCACGAACTGTGTGGTTTAAAGCACGTACCCTTTGCTTTATCGCCTCTGCATGGGGTTTGGATAGAGTTGCTAAAATTGGTTCCAAATCCGATGTGCGAACTTCGAGACCCTGCAATTTGAAAAAAAAATCTTTATAATTTGAGGATGTAACAAGGATCGACCCTAAGCGTGGAACAAACGTCTGCAGCATGCATGCTGCATGTAAAAAGCCATAAGGGTGTATTGAAAAAAGTTTCTACGTGTTTTTCTCCTGTAATTGTTAATCGCCCAAAGTCAGTGAGTAAATCGTCCGAGAAACTCACTACTATTACAAAATCAACACTTTCCCAACAATCCCAACAAGCCTGCTGAATGCTTGCAAGTTTTTGAAAAAGTGCCAATAAGTACCTAGTGCCAATGACCAATAATCCACTGTGGCAAACACCATTGCTGTTGATTTTCATTTCAATATGTACCTGTACCTATCTGATTTGTACATTTTTACCTCATACCTATATTATGACCCAAAATTGTGTTTTATTTGTATGCATGATGAAACAAATGCTAAACCTAATTCTCGAGTATACTTTTTTCGTACTTGAGTTCACCTCCTACAACAGGTACGTGTTTAAGTGGCCAATTTTGTTTAAAAATATATATTTAATTTTTTATGTGTTAATACTTAATACACAGTAATGCCTCAGCACAGTCCCTTGATTGAGGTTTGTAAATGACCATTTAAGGCACGTTGTCTGTCTATGCCAATGTAATTCAAGACAAAGATTTAAAATTTCATTTGCCTTGCTTATAGTAAGCACAAATTTGTTCCCATGTGTCACGCTTACGCTAAATGCCACATTTACTATAACTATAGAAATTCAAATAGCTGACGATTGCGGTTATGGTGAAGACAGAGTAGGTAAGGTATAGGTACCGACTACCGCCAGCGAAAACAGGTCACTGATTTTGTTTATACAATTTTCTTGGTAGAAAAAAAGGTTCGCTTTTTCTACATTTAGAATGGTTTTAGTTTTATTGTTTTGCTTATAATATTTGTCTTGGATTTCAGATTGTCTTACTCAATAGTTTCTTGTCCATAACATTTGATTTGAGTATGACCCACTATTAATAAAATATTCTAATACATTTAATATAAATTACCTGTTCAAAGGGTTTCGTTAATTGCGAGAATCCGGCTGCGTTGAGCCATTCGGCCTCGAGTTCACCATCTGGAAAAAAAGTTAGGGAATGATTATATTAAGCAAATAGTAAATAAATAAATTTCTATAGGTATTTGCATTTCAACTTGGTCTAATGTATATAGCAACATGACTTACCCTCATAGTGTAATATTGGCTCGTTCGAGGAATCCGTTTGTATGAAGTATTCATGCAAATATTCGTTAAAATCCGGGTCCGCGGAATTTTCCAAAGATGGAGTACTACTCATTTTGTATGGCATCATAAGAAGAACTATTCATAAAGATTAAACGCTTCCTTTGAATTAAAGAGTTTGGTCCTTGTCCAGTATCTAGCTATTAGATGGTTTTAGTCAGTCACAAGCCACAGCACCATTTCAATATCATTATCTGAAACGAATATGGAAGATAATTTTAAAATTAACTCACGTTAAGATTTTTTTTTACAAGCTAAATATATTGAGTCTTTTCTATTTTATTACATAACGAAACGGATTAAAATTAAAAAGTCACTATAAGTGCACTTAAAATTTAAAAGTAAACTTCCTCCGTTTATCTACGTCCGATTTAATTTTCTATATATCCATCCGCGTATATAGAAATCCATAAAATTCTGCTACTTATCTTAAGTGATAATCGTTGGGATAAGTGTGGGATGATTCTTTCTTCATCAACTAATCGTCGCATCGTCTATCAAACAGTCTTAAGTTTAAACAGCAAATCACGCGCATTTATGATCACGATAGTAGTTTATTTTAATTGGATACGCTCCTTATAAAAGCTATTTCCCGTGAGTAATTTACTTAATTATGGCAAGTAGCTAGCAACTACCAAGATTTATTACGTCAATGAAGACGTCAATTCGAATTGACGAGTTCTTAAAATGTGTTTAAAAATTTATGCGTTTGTCACTTGTCTAAAAAATAAAAGGCATGAAAGGCATGAAATGCAATTCAGTTCACATAACTATTCAGCTTTTTAGTGTAAATATAATATTTTCTAAAACAGGAAAAGATTTCATTAAATGATTGCAAATCTATAGTTATAAGGCTATAAAGTATTAACAAACGAAATACATACTTGTGAAATCGGTCACGAGTTTCTAATTAAATGTCCGGCAACCATGGTGTGATGAATTCTTAAGAAAAATAAATTAGCTATCTACGCATGAGATCAAACTCTCACTCTCTTTTTGGACCTACCCCAAGAAATAACGCGAATAGTATTCAATTTGAAAATACATAACATATAATTATACACCACATACGGACAATAAGCCGGTGTGACCATAAATCCCATATAGCGGTAATTAAAACACAATTAATGTGCATGAAATTTTTCTAATACAGCTCTACTTTCTATTTTTGTTTTTCTGTATCAGTTAAGGCATTTCGCCAGTAGTAAACAGAGTTGACATATGTCACATCACCATTAATTGAAAGAAAGTCGACTTTTAAATCAACAACACCACATCGAACTAAAGTGAGTTTCCCTATACAAAGAAATAAGATGCACTTTCGTTTAAGACGGATTATGTATTTGTCAAAGAACAGCATACTAACGTAAGCAATTAGACGAAAAACTGCATTATCATGGCTTTATAAAAAGTACCTTGCCAGCCTCCCTAATCGGTCATCTGTTTACAATCGTAAGAGGCAGCATTGTTATGTCATCGCATCCAATGAGATACCCCCAAAAGTACAAGGTTGAGTGCGCGGGTAACTTTCATCGCTTACCAATTGGTTGTCAGTTTTCATGGCTTCCGCTCATCTTGTTACTTTATTTGCTACAACTGATTGAAGTTGCGCCTGAGCGGCACGCGGCGATTTTTTATTACGTGGTGTTTTTTCTGTGTAGACTGGAGAAACATGTGTTGACATTCGCGTTTTTGGGGTGGGAGGTGAAAAGCTTTCACTTTTGCTTCGAAAAATGGAATTCATTATGTGTACCTATGTGTGACACTAATTAAAGAGAAGCGGACGTTTTAAATGAAATTATTTAGTCATGGCTCATGCCAATGTGAAGAATTCACTGCGCAGCAAAATTATAATACGCATGTTCCGCCACATGGTACACTCACGTAAATTCTGCACCCGCAGCAGCACTGCAACATGTGTCTATTTCTAAATCCAATTTTGCTGTGCAGTGAGTTAAATTAAATAAACTTGGCAACATCGAGTTTTTTTTAATTCAGCTTCTGATGCCTACGAGGAAAAGAGAGACGGAAATTATTTGTTGTCTGCGTTTCTTTTTCTCGCATTATTGGCAGAAATCGATGCAAATTGAGTTCTGCACACAAATCCGAAACTTATAAACAGAAACGAATTTTGGAGAAAAAAATTTAACCTACATAATACACTACCTACATTATTCAATACAATAGTGAGAGTGTTGCAGAGTCAATCTAATTGCGCATCGTTAAATTTAAAATGCCCATACTATCCATAAAGTTTTTTATCATCGAAAACAGAAGTTAATAATGTAAATAACTAAAAAACAAGCTTTAGTAAAGAAAATCCAATTGTAAACTTGGCAGTGTTATCACAGTTTAACAAGCATTTCAAAGCGGAATGAAAAGGTCTCAACTTAGGGATATCATAAGGTTCTGTCGTATGTCCGATTATGTTTCTTGTGTTGTTTTTTCGATCAACTTTAAAGGTTTTCCAATTGTAGGTTTGACAGTCGTCTTGACAGTGGACAGAGCTTTGGTTGTCTATATGCCAGCTGCAAGGAAACTGCAAGCAAGCGTCCACCAAGATGCAAATGACGAAAGCGTGCGTATGAAGTGCAGCTACGTGGACAGTAGGCCTTAGCCTACTTTTTATGGTAGCCTGAACTGCAGAGATAAATGTTGCCTGATTGAGAACGTTAGTGAATTCAAATACCTGGGCCTTACCATAGACTCAAGTTTGAGCTTTTTGAAAACGATTATTAAACATGATTTACTATGGTATTGTTCATCCGAAACTACAATACGGCATTACCTGCTTGGGCACTGCTTATAAGAATAAAATGCAACCACTATTGACAATTCAGAAATACATATATCGCAGGAAAATTAGGCCGCAAACGTGGTATACATCCTACTTAACTTTTGTTCTATAACTTAAAAACACTTCCTGATCTGCGGTATTTGTATTGCTTTAAGGTTTTGAAAACATTCTGTATAAAGTCTTGTGATCGCAACTTCCGGCTGATTTTAATTATAAACTTGATTGTTTGATTTTGCTATCTGCTTTAGAGTAAATTTATTCTCTTGAGACTGTTTAAGCCTAAAATTAATTAAGTGCTTTTTCTAAAGGGTCACTTCACACATACATAACATAATTTGTAACGAATATAATGTAGTACAGTGTGAAGGCATTCCACTTTTTTGATACTTATGCTGCTTATGAGTTGACAAAAAGGAGTTATATCTCCAAAAAATTCGAAATAATTCTGAATGCTTCTTCTTCTTCTATTAAAGTTAGATGACAACAGTAGGTATACTAGATACAGAACATTTGGTATATCTACATAGATATGTTTCGTTGGTTGTAACATATTGTGCAACTGAGATGATACAATATTACAAAGAGTGGGGATCTCTGATTTTACATATTTACAAGTGTCTGGTGAGACACCATTTTGGAGAACTACAACGACTTCGATCAACATCATCGGCATATCGATGCCACGAAAATAAATCATTCCGAATAACAGTAGTCTTTGAAGCTCAAAACCTGTGGGTCAAAACAGAATAAACAAAAACTAAAAAAGGTTCCACATACGCCTACGTAAATTCCAAATTAAAGAAAAGAAATATTTAGTTGTTTATCAAAAGATAATGGGAAATTCCCCTACGCGAAGCAATTAATGTATTCTTATATGCCTATAGACATATAAACATATAGATACATATATATTTTTCAAACGGTGGCATGGAGCTTATGTTCAGTAAAATTTGATTACAGACGAGGAATTTTTAGTCAGTTCTAGGTTGGCGATTTAGTATTCAATACATTATACTGGTCTGGCCAGCGCTTAAGGGAAAACACTTGTCCGAGATCGTGTTTTACGACTTGCATATAAAAATGGATACTATCAGAGTAAGATGAAAGAAATTAAGTTGATACACCACTGCTTTATGGTTACATTTTTAACTTATTGTCATTATTTGGATGCAATATAACTCGATTGATGGCATAAATATTATGCCAGCCTCTATTTTTTTAAGCAATATTTCAATTGTATGTACAAGTTAAGACAAAATCAATTCTCACACAGAATAGACGATATAACTCCATTTGGAACTAAATCAAAAAAAGTCAAGAAAATAAATTGAAATAGAATTATCTATCATAGCCCTGACAGAGTTTTTTTTACAAATGATTTCCTTTCATCTTTTTATTGCTGTCTGTTATTAAAAAAAAAACTATTATGGTTTTAGTGATGATGAGCCGATAGCGCTCATGTATTTTATCGAATGAACTGTGTAAAGGTTGAACAATACTTTTTTTTCGAACAAATATAAATTATTGATAATAATGATTGGCCTTATATCAGAGTTTGGATTAAGACGTCGAATGCCTTCGTTAATTTAGATATCGAAAATGAATACAATGACTAACAACTGACGTTACTAATGAAATCATATATGACTTTGAACTAAATGTTTGATGTAGTAATGATAATGAAGTAACAAAAATAGAACATACCTACATCTACATATCTGCATTTTGAAATATATGCATATGTATATGAAATAGATATACGCTCAGTAAATAATATTGAGAGTTTAAGTGTGTTCGATAAAAATATGTATACATCCTGCATACATCTTAATAATATGAAAATATTCGTCAAACATGCTGGTCTCTGTATGATACTAACGCTAAGTACACACGATTGTCAGATCTTACAATATTGTCAGATCTGTCAGTGAAAAATGTGCTCCAAATGTCTTACAATATTGTCAGAAATGTCATTGTCAGCCCATTGTAAGACATCCATCTGACAATGAAACTGTCAGGTTGCTGACGATCGTCAGAAAAAGGCTGAACACACAACATCAAACAAAACTTAGAAAATCTTATAGAAAGAAAATCCAGAGTTAATGGTCGCACGATAGCATACTTCAATTGATCCAGGAAATCGAGACGCGACGCAGTCTGTGGGATGTTGGTTGCGCAGAGTATAAACTGCCCAAGGAAGCCCTGTGGCAAGAGGTCGCCGATGCGGTTCAATTTACCCTTAACGAATGTAAGGGCAAATAGACCAATCTGCGCACCACATTTTAACAGCAACCTCGAGAAGTACAGAAAAAGAAGTCTGGTCAAGCCGCGATAGAAACCGTCTCGATTTCCTGCAAGTATTTTAAACAAATGTTATGTTCAAACACGATGTCGTTTTTGAGGCAATTCATCATCCTCTCTGTCTTCCAAGTTCCAACACGTAGGCAGTTAAAATAGTCGCGAGTGCAATATTTTGATCCAATATCCTCATTACAAAAAACAATCTACAAGACTTCGAATTTATCCGACAATGTCTGACAACAGATCGACCAATTTTTCAAATTTGAATATCTGCCGACAGTGTGAACACACAATTTTCAACCTTACAACGTTGTCAGAAAAGTCATTGTAAGACCATTGTAAGACATATATCTGACAATGAAATTGTAAGACTTTGGGAACAATTCTTACAACCGTTTGAACGCGCAATTTTGTATTGTAAGGTAGTTGGCTATTGTAAGCTAATTGTCAGTCATTGTTAAAGCATTGACAGATCTGACAATATTGTATAAGATCTGACAATCGTGTGTACTTAGCTTAAGTAAATTAAGTGAATGATTTTGGGTCGAGCCTCATTTATTTGGGCTACAGTCTTTAGCTTTATAGAAAAGGAATAGAGCTGCTCCCGGCTAAAGTACGAAATCTAATAGAAATCTATAAAATTGAGTTTGTATGAAATTGTTTAGCTATGAATGTAGCAAAATGAAAAAAAAACACTATTATATAAAATAGCAAAAATTTCACACCATAAATATGTTATTGTCTAATTCTAATTGATTTTGAAAGATATACTTTCACTTTGTTATGAATCAATATTGTGGTAGGTAGGTACCTACCGAATGTTTTACTGTTAATTGGTAAAGTTTGTGTGTTAATATGTATGAAAGTTGCTTCAATAATCAATAATTATCAAATAAAAAAAACTTAAGTGTTAAGCATTAACGTCATGACATGAGTTATTACCTAGTTTTTGGAAAGTGAAACTTGTTTGCTGTATTACAACTTTTTTTGAACGAAATAACCCATTAGTTCCAAAACTCCTAATGACACATCCATCCTACAGTATGTAAAAGAAGGAACAATACTCCATGTTGTGATTTTTTTTATAGACATTTACCATTAAATTGTACCTGTATTTATCGGATGCTCAGCCGAATCGTAAATCAGTTAATTTGCACCTCCTTTACGGTTTGTAATTTCATTCTAAGACACTTTTGATCGTCCCCATTCTTACGCTTAATGATATAAACTTGCTAATCAGGAATTCAAATATTTTTACTTAAGCAGATGATATAAGAATTTCCTAAAATTTCCTAAAACGTATCATCTCGCACTGCGGCCAGTTGCTCGCAAGTAAGTTATCTATCTGGTCTGGGAAGCTATTATTTACTCTCACACCAAAATCTAAACAATCTTTTATGCTTTTATATAGACAAAGCGCACAAAAATACGTAAAATTGTAGGCTTAATCTTAACTAAAAGCGGGCACAAAACTATGAAAATGAAAAAGCTAATTACCTCGTAATTATATTAATAATTATATTATTCGTCAAATAGATGACATCTAAGCCCTAAAACGTTAGTAGGACTTCATAATTAAAAAGATCTAGAGATCAAGCTCTTAGAATATTCAATTTTGGCGGACATTGAGATGCTACGTCGCACATCTAGCTTATACGTTAATGTAAGGTATAAGGACGCCGCCTCTGATGTGCTTGGTTTCACTCGACTACTACAACGAAAACCCTGGTTCGACGGCGCCGGCAAGCACATGCACAAGGACCAGAGCTGCTCGTGAGCTTTACGCGCAGAAGAGAAGAGACGAACACCGGCTTCTCAGGAGAAAAAAGAAAGAGCACGAGAAGCGCGCGATCGAGGAAATAGAGAGATGTGTTACAGCAGGAATGAGGTTCGGAAGTTTTACCAAAGGGTAAAAAGAACCTGCCAAGGCTGCAAAGCCCGAACGAAGCCTGCAAGGATGAACAAGGGAACATCATAGTAGAATCGCAGTCGATGCTGAGGATATGGAAGAACTACTTCTGCAGACTGTTTAACGGCGATGACGAACTAAATCCCGTCAGGCAGAATGAATTATTCAACTTCGACGATGAAGACCAACAATTCCGTCCACCTGACCTGGACGAAGTGAAGATAGCCATATCTAAGCTTAAGCCCAACAAAGCGGCTGGAGCAGATGGCCTAACCGCCGAGCTATTCAAAGTGGCAGGCGATGACTTGGTTTGGAGCATGCACGAACTCATCTGTAAAATATGGTCGAAGGAAAGTATGCCCGACAAATGCAACCTCAGCATTGTTTGCCCGATCATCAAGAAAGGAGACCCTCTGAACTGCGCCAACTACTACAGAGGTATTAGTCGTCTTAACATTGCCTACAAGATCTTATCTGCCGTGTTGTGTGAACGCCAGAAGCCCTTCGTCAACAACCTGATTGGTGCTCATCAGTGTGGCTTCAGGCCAGGAAAAGTCTACCATCGACCAAATATTCATACTGCGTCAGATCTTGGAGAAAACCCAGGAACTCCAAATCGATACCCACTATCTTTTAATCGATTTTAAGTTTGCCCACGACAGCATTTATAGAGACGAGCTATACAGATCAATGTCTAGTTTTGGCATCCCTGCCAAACTCGTCTATTTGTGCAGTATGACAATGGAGAATGCACGCTGCTCCATCAAGGTCGGTGAAGAACTCACCGAGACCTTCGATGTCAAAAAAGGATTTAGCCAAGGCGATGCGCTGTCATGCTACTTTTTTAACATCGTTCTTGAAAGAATAGTGTGGCTGGGCAACAATCCTCTACTTGTTGTTCCTTCCCGCGGGTTCCCGCTGGCTAATCAGCCTGTCTGTTTAGTGTCAGCCAAGGGTCACACTTGCATATCAGCTGTGATTCGTCGCGACGTACGACTGATGCGAAAGTGTGCACCATTAGTGTGAGGTGGGAGTAAACCCTAAATCAAGGCCGGACTAAGGTCCATTTGGAGGAATCAACTTCTCTTTAAGCATTAACGATTTTAAAAGATTTTTTGTATTTTCAGACATTTTGACAAATTAAAAATTACTAAACACTAAAAATAACGCCGAAATATGAAGTAAGAATCAAGGATAAAGTAATGGAATTTCGTTGGAAAGAAAGAATATTGCAAAACTCAAACGCTAACACCAGAGGCACTATCTTTCAAAAGTCCGTCCACCTACTCGCCTACGCCGACGACGTCGACATAATCGGCAGAATGCAGCGTGATGTCACTGGCGCGTTTGTGAGCATTGAGATGGAGGCGGCGAAGATGGGCGGTCAATGAGGGCAAAACAAAGTATAATGCTGTCATCAAGAAAGGACACCCAACACCGACGTCTTGGACAGAATGTCACTATAGACAGATATAACTTTGAGGTGGTAAAGGACTTTTTCTACCTAGGCTCCGCTATGAACTCAGACAATGACACCAGCGCTGAGTTCAAACGAAGAATAACTCTTGCCAATCGCTGTTTCTTTATGCTAAGTAAGCAATTGAGTAGCAAAGCCCTCTCTCGAACAACTAAAGTGACCCTTGTTGGTTGAGGCCCAGGTCCACCCCGGACTGTAGCGCCACCCTAAGTAAGTAAGTATTTATTAATTGTCATGTCTAAAATAAGTTGGAATGCACGCTAGTACGCATGCACCTAGCGGCTCTAAAGTACCTACAATACTTGGAATCAAAAGTATAATGGACAAAATAGGTGAACCCTCCACTATATTATTAGAGCAGTATTAAAAGCGCTACTCATTTTAAAAATGATATGACAAAAAGGAAAACCTTAATCTACCATGATTGAACAAATCTTATACTTTACTTATGCACCATTATCTGACACCTATTTGATAACAACTTACAAACAACAATACAAAAACAAGTATTACATCATTTTGATTATATCATAATATATACACACGCATTTCACTGCCACACCACACTGCAAGCACTAATGCATCATGTATATTAGATAAATTATTATTTTTTTTTTTATTAATTTATGCTGTATCCTCTTCACGTAATGGTATTAGCGAACGTAATATCTATTCAAAGTGATAAATACATAACTATAGCGAATCCCATCCGCTGCATCTTCCTATAAATGCAGTCTTGCCAATACGATCAACGTTGGGAACAACTTTAATGCAGGCGCGGCCTTACATTAAACAATTATCGCCATCTAGAGCTTAACTAAAACAATATAATAAATATGTAAGTAGTAGGGTGCATGGATTATAATGTCATAATGACATGACATTCGGTAATTTTTGCCACTCTTCCTTTATTCGGATTGAATAGGAAACGACATAATAAAATTAAAACGTATAGGTATCCATGGTACATTCATTTGTATTTCGATAACCAAAAAAACACAAAAAACTCTGCGCCATGAAAGACCAATAATAATAATTTATTTAAATGAGGGGCCTATTAAATAAAAATACCTGTCTGAGGTCGCACGTGTTGTAAAATTCCATACACCCTCCGCTGACTAGCTAGCTAACATTCGACAACTATGCAAATGCGTCGTTTTATTGAATGCCGAATGGAACACCTTTAGATGAGATCAATTCGCGCATTGTGTTATCTTTACCGAGAGATCAAGTTTATATAACTAGGTACATATTGGCTGTTACGAATCCACATCCACATTGGGTCTGAATTTATTGGGCAGCCATGGTAAAGCGTTAGCAGTAACTTTGTTTCAGGAAGTGCCTACTAGAGGTACCTACATGAAATATATATTTATACGTATGTATAGTATATGTATAAAGAATGCGCAAATACATAGCGCAAACATTATCTTAAATTCAGGTATTAAAGGCGCTAAAATATTCACGGATAGTCAATCGGCTATAAAAGCGCTTAGCTCATATATTATTGACTCCAAATCAGTGCTACAGTGCTTCAACACCCTCCAGACACTCAGTACCAAAAACAAAAGCATAGGTTATGGTGGGTTCCTGGGCACGAGGGCATTGTAGGAAAAGGAAATACTGATGAACCAGCCAGAAAGGGCTCGATATCTCCTTTTATAGGACCAGAACGGTTTTGTTCAATCCCTAAATGAGCTATAAACGCGGCCATAAAAAGCTGCGGGAACGCAATAAATACATTTCACATTAGAAGAATATCCCTGGACTTAGACAAGCCAAAAAAGCGATACAACCTTTTAAAAAAGATGCAAAAAAAAAGGATATCAAAAATTTAGTAGGCTACCTATAACAGGCCACAACGGGTTACGATATCACCTAAAGAAAATGCAATTAGTCGACTCACCGGAGTGCCGACTATGTCTTGAGGAAGACGAAACAGCTGAGCATATCATGTGTGAATGTCCGGCCCTCAGAAAGGAAGTCATTTTCAGGGAAATTATAAATACCGATGTACTAAAGACGACCTCTGCTGTATGTAGGTATCATCAGCTACATTAAGAAAGTAGAAACGCTACTCTCCTAACCAAGCACAAAAGACCTTACAGGTCGAGGTTCTCTATATCGCCATGGCGAGTCATAATGTTCAAAAAAAAAAAATAAAAATATGTATATATGTATTTATTGATTTGTATTTAAATATTCTTAAACACACTGGAAAGGTATTAGGTACTAGTTGGCATTTATTACCTGTATTTAATGGTAGAAAGTTTTCTATTTAACTAATGACTTCTGGTCCATGTACCTAGCACATGTGTTCGGTGCAAGCGAGGTTCAAAAAACAATTTTGAATGTGGAACACGTTTCGGTGCCAATGAGTGTGCTTGCAGCACCCTAGAAAGCTTCTCGTTTTCTACTAAAATCTCCTAGATGTAGTATGTTGGGTGAATAGAATATATATAAATAAATGTACTGGCAAATTGCCGTGAATGCAAAGGAACCAATGGCTATGATAGTGGCCTATTTAGGTTGCAATTAGACAAGTGTATATAACGGTTTTCAACTGAATTACTATATTTCCGCTTAAGATCTCTTTTTCAGTCTTTTCAACAGCAGTTTATTTATCAACGGGTATTCTACATCTACACAGAAGAGACACTCAAAACCACAGCACAAAGAATAACTCAACGCAGAAGACTTGCTGCCAATAAATAAGGTCATCAATTGCCATAAAAACACAACCAGAAATGGCAAAGCGCGCAAACAAAAGAACTGCTAATACGAAAAAAACAAGCAAAGAAGCGAATCAACGGAAACAAAACAAAACGGAAAAGCGAATTGAGAAGAATTTATTGGGTGTACCTGTACGTTGTGGGACAATCAGTGTGACCACAGTAGAATATTGCATAAATATTGTTAACTACTAAAACAAAATATAATAAATATTTTGCTAAATAATTTATTGTATATTGATAGCGAAAATATTGATCGGCAATTTCACTGAAATCAGACCTGAATCTTTACTTCCAGCAATCGAAAGAATATTGCAAATGTACGACGAATTAAAAGAGTACTTCTCTTCCCTGGAACTTTGTCCTGTGGGGATAAACCTACATGTGGTTTGTCCATGGCCAGCTTTTACTGTTCAACAAAGCTGTGCTTTCAATTAAGAAGGTTTTGGTATTATATTTTTATTTCTTTACGACAAATAAGCAGTATTTAACTTCCCAAAAAAATGGATTTTTATTATGATTTTTTAACATTCCTAATGATGGTGTGCTTCCTCCTCCTTCTTTTTGGCTGCGGCAAATGCAGCTTTGTTTTCGGGTGAGTTTGAAAGTTTGCTAATCTTGTAGAAGACTGGAGATGCGACAACCAAAGCAATGAGGTAATACTTCCAGACCCATTGGTTCTTGATCTAGAACTTCAAAGGGAATTGAGCAATCTTTGCCGAGAATGTGTAGGGGAATTTCATGGGGCGACCCACTGGCTTTTCGGCTGCTTTATCCATTTTTTGGTTTATTTGTCTCGAGCAGTCAAGTAATTAGACAGAAGGACAAATCTAGTACACTGTGCAACAGATGTTGCGAGTGCCTTTCAAAATATAAAAACAATCCTTGAAGAGAGGCGGGACAGCAAGTTCATCCCCACCCCAATGGTGCACACAAACTTTTTGGAACTCTTGCCGAAAAGGGTGAAACTGAAGACAGCTTGTCCAAAATAAAAGAAGATTTTAGAAAATTTTACGACAGGTAAGTTTTGTTGAAAAAAAAAATACTAGTGGAGTATTTAATGTAAATTGTATTTAGTGTACTATCCTAGTAAGTTACTAATCTCTAATCTAGATTACAAAATAAATACAAAAAATGTTTGACTTTAAAATTTATTTTTTTTTGCGTGGCAAGCCTATTTAGGATTTCAACTTCAGAGTTTCAAATTAATGTAGTGAATAAAAGTAATTTTCAACTTGCCGTTCAATTCTCAATTTAAGATCAACTTCGAAGTTGGCCAACTTTGGAGTTTTTGGAAAGTTGAACAAATTTGCATATTTCCAGATTTGTTAAGGGCTATGCTTATGCTTATTGCAATACCCAATACGGCTTGAACATCTATAGTAAAAAGTTAGATAATAAGCATGTAGCTCCTAGCAAAGATAAGTAGATAATTTAACAATTATGATGAGGACAAATGAAACTCGCTAATTTAGAGACTCAACTCACTGCCATGAGGAATCCCAATTATAGTAGAATTGAGCATGCAATAGAATAGAATCAGCATTTCAAAAAAAAAATAAATAAATAAATGGGTGGCGCAACAGGCGGGTGACACCCAAGGCCTAGCTTCTCGCAACCAATCGTTTTGTGTGAGTTTCTATTTTTGGGACGAATGGAAGGGACCTACAATTTTATGCCGAGTCCGAACGGCTGAATTGAGAAGCTTTTTCATGACAGTCATACTCTCGGATGTTTGTCAGACGTTCGCGAGAGGTGGCGCAGTAGAAAAAACTTTAAGATGTAATTTGTGTTTTTCCGGGAATCGAACCTGGGATCCCTCGCACAGTAGTCCAGCACACTAACCACTGCGCTACTGCGCCCACAATCAGCATTTCAGCTCTACAATAAATCATCAGTTTCACATACCGATGTCAAAAGAATCAATTTGAGAAATAGTCTCAGTCACCGTGTAAGTCAGATCGTAAAACTTAGATTGCATAACGATTGCTCTGCTTCTGCACAAAAGAGACCATAGACGTACCGTACGCCAATGCCGATGTATCTTCTTCAACAACTTATATAAGACTAACTCAAGTAAAAAACATGTTTGCATGCAGAAGTATGCGAGTAGGAAGGGGGACGGGGGACTTGTCTTCTTACTGCTCTTCTTCATATGTAATTTTCCAGGTAGTGTACGCGAATGTACATAATTCCCGGGAACTGACGTTACGCGGAAAATCGTACCAAGAAATTTATCCGCAAATGTAACAAAAGCGAAAGATGTCACCACCTTTGACTGAGCAATTTGTAATCTATGTTTGAGCAGTGGAAAAATCATTCAAATTGAAATTTTCAGTGAAACTAGGTTTGAAGAGATATTTTTTGTTCGCCTTACTTAACATTTTCTTTTGCATGCAGCAATGGAATGGAATACATACCAAGCAGCAATGGTAGAAATCGGGAAAGTGATTTCTAATTCGAGCACGTAATAAACGCTTCTCGAGAATAGCGTGAAGTGCTTGAAATTTATCAAAGCGAAGTAGTGCAATTGCTTAACTAGCTAATGGCAATATGGGATGTAGGGATATAGGTACAGTACATACATTATGTACTTAATTTTTAAATAAATGAATAGAATAGGTGGTTATGTGTATCTGAATTTAAGAAAGACCCGCCGCCACCGTAGGGCGTTTGCGTGGTATTTAATGTCCATGTTAAGTTTTACGAACTCGCAGTAGCAAATGGGTTCATATAAAATTGCCTATTGTGACCTACAATGAACTTAAGGTGATCAATTTTATTCATTTTTCTTATATGTGGTAATAAGATATGTAATTACATATAAATAATTTAGACGTTTTGGAAAATACCACTCCTTCAACTATTTACAAAGTATTGTATATACAGATACCTACTAGAAATATTTAGATAATTTTGCCCAGGTGATTACAGAACAAATTGCATGAGCTCTTTGAGGAAAATTCTAATATACACACACGTATAAAGTAAAAATATATTAAACACTTTTTTATAAAAGGTGTCTCAAAACTCATGCAAGATTTGAAGTAAATAGAAAATATGTATGGAATACATATCCGACAAATGACCTCCACGGATTTGCTGGCACATATCTGTGCATAAATGTGGCTTCATTTCATTGATGCAAAGTTGAATCGCCTACTTCAATGAACGGGTAAATCTGGACCCCATAGATCACAGAAACAAGAAAGTACACGACCAAAAAATGTCTCATGCAGTACATAATTGAATTGTAAAATATTATCAACCACCAACACATCGGGTGCGAAACGCATTTGGAGTTGAGGCCACTTAAATGTTTAATAATATTTAATGCTTACTCCACAAACTTTATTCATTTCTTCAATTTATTCTTGACTTGAAACATTTTTGGTAATAAAGGAATTGCTTCACGGGCTGTATGAAATGTCGCACTGTATTACTGAAACCACATGTCGTTCACATCAATATCATTCAATTCAGGCAGAAAGAACTCGGTTATCATGAGCACCATTAACAGTCACTGCTTTATCAGTCTCATTTTCGAAAAAAAAAAATGTTACCCAATCACGCCTCCAGATCCAAATCCGGACCAATTTCGACAATCACATGACACGACAATCTGAACCTCAAAGGCGGCAATATTGCCGACTGTCCAAATCATCAAGGTGAAGATGAGCTTTATCGCTTAGGATGATTTTGCTCGAAAAACCAGCATCCACGTTTTGATGTTCATCAGTAATCCATTCAACGAACTCTCTTCGCTGTGTATGGTCATAAAAGGCTGAGTGTCAATTGAACTTTGTAAGCATGGAGAGTATAGGCTGTAAAGACCTTCTTGAAATTTGAATTCTTGTCCACTAAGTTAATTAAGTTCATTAAGTTAAATCAATATTCTGTCCATATTTTCAGCCAAACTTTCATTATGTTTGAAATATTGTTCAACAATGGAAACACGCTGTTCTTTCTCGTAGTACTCTCGTTGGAAAATTCAATTTCTTCAGATTGTTTATTTATCAAAGCCAATGATATAAAAGTCTACCAATTATGCAAACCATTGAAACTTCAGGTTTTGCTATTAATTTTATAACCAAGAGTGCCTTATGAAAAGTTCACGAAAAGCTCTATGTAACTTTGCTTAGCATTAATATTTTTGTTGGTAATCTACTTCCTTAAACAAAAATATTATAAGCAGGAGGTCTATACCTTACCCTAGACCTCATACATATTTAACAACATTCTTTTGTGTAGGTTAATTGCTTATCCTATTGTATTCAAGGTTTGAATACAAGTTCTCCTGTTTCATTTGATGAAGGTATGAACATCGTATCCTCTCCGTATTTTTCGGTTGACTGGACGGTTTTGGACATTCGAATCACTATAGAATCGATTAATTGCTTTATCCTGCCCGATAATGTGCCAATACTAATTCTAGCTGTTCACGCATTTGCCGGACATATTATTGAAAAATCTATGATTTCTTTTGATGATAATGAATAACATCTCTTCGTTAGCTTCCAAAGGTCTTTCTGTTTAAAGCTCTTTTCTGAAATTAAATGCAGTCAACTCAGCATGAGTGCAATTAGTATTGTACTTTCTTAGGATTAATCCCTGGAAGCTAATCTTCGTCGATTCGACGATGTCGCAATCATAATCTTACTGTCTATTATTGATGCTGTCATTAGCAACGTATCGTATAGTCGCTAACTGATTCGATACCGATGACATCTTGCAGATGACTGTATTTTGTCCGGTAGCTAAAAACTTTATTTTAATGTTTTAATAGTTTAGCTTTTGTGTTGGTCTTTGCGTAATGTGTTTTTTATATGACATGGACAAAAATATATTCTTTTTATTTATTATAAAAATTACTTTACATGTAAAGAATAAAGAGTTATTTTTATTATTTTTTGTCAATTTTAGACAAAAATGTTTGTGTTCTTTCTAAGACATTTCAGTCTCTATTAGAAATTGAGTATTTTTATTTGTAACTAATTAAATTACCTTCTGAATGGTTCTTAGAACCCATGGCAAACTTATCTGTGTTATAGGAAGTGTACAACAAATTAGTTTAGTTAAGTTTGGCCACTATGAGCTCGTGAAATTCAACATGGACTGGACACTAAAAATGATTATTATCGTAATAGGTACCGCGTATTGAATAGCCTATTATTCAAGTCATTTTCTTCAGAAACCACGCAGAATTATCTATGAATTATTAAAAATATGCTTTCTTACGGTAAACGCATTTAACATCAATAAATTTAGAAATCAAAATCATGGCCTATTCACACAGTAAGCGATAAACCAAAATGCAATGGTT
The DNA here is from genome assembly GCA_949372485.1 of Cheilosia soror. NCBI lineage: Eukaryota > Metazoa > Arthropoda > Insecta > Diptera > Syrphidae > Cheilosia > Cheilosia soror. Next base: position 72,381,176 of record OX443564.1, on the reverse strand, counting down.
CTCTGTAGAATTCAATGTGTATGTAGTACACATAACATTATACTCAATGCCGACGTGACTGTTGAATTTCGAGGCCATCGGAATCGGATGTGTCTGGCATGTAAATTGAAAAGAGTCGCGCCGAAATTAAAAGTTACAATAAGAAGGTATACACTACCTTTTTTGCTGGTTTGCGCGTTGCTTTTGACTAATGCCGGAAGAATGTTGGTACATTTCTGAGCAAAATTTATAGGAGTTGTATATTTTTTTTTTGTTTTTTTTTAGAAAATACGTTTGTCACTTACCAGTTTGATTAATGAACTCGAGACCCGCGTCAGATTATTCCCATAAAATCTGCAACAAAAGACAAATTATTTTTTTATTACATATTAATTAAAATATTTCCCAATATTCTAAGAACAAAGCTTAAGATACTTATGCATGCAATTCTATATATAAGTCCAGCAATTTTGTTGATACATTCAGCTAGAAATTAAAATAATGTTTGATTTTTGTCGGCTACCTATCTACACCTCTATAGACATATTTTTATAAATACAATTTCAAAATATTGTGTCTAATATAGCCGTGGCTTACATTCGTAGCTTTTTAATCATTACTCACATCTACAACCTTGTAACACTAATTATGATGTACAAAACTAACAATACTTCAATTTCTGTTACCCATTTTAAACTTGAACTTCATACTGTAATTTCACCTCGCCAGACGTATATATCCAATCAATAAGCGATTATAGCCAATTCATGCCACACAGCCATGGCCAACAGAAAATTTCACCCGCCCACGATATCTCCTTGCAAATAATGTATCTACATATATATATTTTTTTCCTGCCACCGCATAATGAAATGAAATCGCTCATTTATCGCGATCGAACAATGGGGCCAGGTATACAACAAAAAATATATAGATCAAGCCAAGCATTTTGTTTCGTGAGTTGAACTCTAATTGACTGCGACAATCGACCCAAATTCGTTTTCAATGGCTTTAGAAAAAACCTGACTAACACTCATACTTGATTTACTACAAGAACACATTCTGCTTGGCCAGTGACGACGCACGCCCAGCCTGAATCCCAATTAACCAAATCAAACCAAAACGGCGAGCGACATATATTTTAAAAAACCGATTTTCACTTTTATCGATAAATTTTATTCGTGCTGCCATATTTTGTCGAAATGATCTTTAGCTGTTGCATAGTAACATGCCGCAGGTGCAGATGGAGTAATAATGAAATAGACCCTATCCAATGGTCAGCAAGTCACCTTTAAATGGCTGACAAAAATAAATAATTATAATCGGGATCAAGATCTGCAAACTCACACCTTGATTCATTATCACAATGGAATGACTTGTAAAAACTGTGACCCTGCTTGTAAAACTTTGTTCGCGAGACTTGAGACAACTGGGCGTATAACCGGTGAATCAAGTACAGATGAGGAGAAGCTGTCACTCCAAATCAGCAGTGTCTTTGGTGCCTGTGGGTACCTAGTAGTGAAGTGAGTAATTAGACGTTTGTGGTACTATCGTTAGATTAGTTGGAGATTTTGTGACGCTTAGGTTGACGGTGAGGGTGTGGTTGTGGCCTAAATTTTAAGGCCAATGCAATATGATATATTAGTTGCGATACAAAATATAATTTACCTATTGCAAAAGAATGGTCCGTTTATTATTATATTACCAATGGAAGTATTATCTATTTATCCCAAAATTAAAAAAAATTATCGCTTGGCAAAAGTCCCATAATGAATCTGTTTCGACAACTCTTTTTCTAATTATAGAGAAACAGAAACCCATAAGTTCATCTAGTAAATTGGAGCAGTGGCTCAGTGTTTAGTATGCTGGAGTTGAGTTGAGCAATGGGTTTTCAAGTTCAACCCCCGAAAAAGCACAAATTACATCTTCCGTCCGAGGGTTAAAGGGTTCTCAATTTTGTAGGTTCCTTTATTCGTCTTGAAAATAAAACTAGCACAAAACGAATGGTTTTCAAGAATGGTTCTATGTTGCGGTACCTCTTCCACCAGGCACCAACTATTTATTTTTTGGTAGACACATAGTTCAATATGTATATTGATTTTTTTGGAACTTTTCTCTCTCTCTAATTCTATGAGCGATCAAGCGCATTGGGTCTGGTCGAATTTAATTAGTTATTGTAATACGTATACGACCTAATCCGATCAGTCAGGGTAACTTCATTATATGGAATGAGATAAGCTATTAAAAATTTATATTTTACAGTTTTCCCTTTTGATGGAATTGGTTCCTAGATCAAATAATACAACCCATTGTATGAAAATCTATTTTTGGTTTTTTGTTCAAACAAAAATTCGACTCCAAACCGGGACTCAAAACTCAATTAATTCAATCATCAATTCAATGTTACACACTATGTTAACAATCCATTCAGTATTAGTTTTGTGTATAGGTACCTACTTAAATCCGGGACTGCATATTGGAGTCTTAAGGAGATATCATCATCATTTACGGAGACGAACTCACAAAGAAGATTAAATACAAACACGTTTGTGTGATAGAACATAGAAGTAATTTCTGAATAATTTAGAAAAGAAAGAGGAAAACATGAATGTCTTTATTTTGAAAAAGTAATTGTGGTCGCTATATGATATTAATAATTAATTATTATGCCTATGGTTGTAAATATGTAGTAGTAAAATGTACGGGACGAACTAAGGTACATAAATGTGTATTTCACGTTCGTCCCTACATGAATCCACATTATAGTCTTAATTACATTTAAAAGATTAAAGAGACGATTGAAAAGCTATGCTAAAATTGGGCATAGGACAGTTGTTCAATTTATGCTTAAAACCGGATTTATATAGACTGTTGTGGGCGCTACACCCTACACTACAGAAAAGGTTAAAACACAAAAATAAATTAATCGGATAGAAACAAAAAAAAGTGATTTATTTCATGTTTTTATTTTTCAGATCTGAATCCGCACTGGTGACCTTAAATCGGGGAAGAAGGGACAGTGCAAAAATTGCAAGTCGAGAAATTGGATTCATTTAAAACGCTGGCTGACGTGAAGTGTCAGAGTTCTAATTGGCCTAAGATGATCACGTAAACAGATTTTTTTCAGTTGACGTATATGGGTGGCATTTCAGCTATTAAGCTAAATGTTATGGGTACTGCCCAAGGTATTTAGGGTACTGCCTGCACTTAGTTAACGTTGCGATGTGGCAAAAATTATTTCTGCTATCCGAAATGTGGAATATAAATAAATTAAATTAGTGGTTTTGTATGGGAGGTACCAGAATACTTGACCGTCATAGCCCATTTTCGTTACCAACCTGACGACGATAAAAAGTAAGTTATGTCTAAGCGAAATCAGAGAACAACTAGATCGCCTCAACGCAGATTAGAGACTCGAAGGTTTTGGTCGATCTCGAACCAAGGAGGCGAACAATAGACGAGTAAGTGTGGGTAGAGGTAGACGGCAGATGAAAAAGGAGACAAAAAAGATAAGTCAAGCTCTGGGATCGCGGCAAGACCGTGTGCAATAAAATGAACGAAAATAAAAATAATACGAAAGTGAGGAGATTCCGACATATGTATGTATATACTATATACCCCCAGTGACTCCATTTTGGCCTTACAAATGTAATGGCAAAGTGAATATACCTTCCTGTAGTAGATGGTATAAAAGAAGTAGTCGTAGCTAATTACTAACTATTTATTTTATGTTTTTTATTGCCTACTCCTAAAAACAGTAAATATATACATAGTTTCATATTAAGGAAAGTGATAAGAAAATGTGTGTGACAAATCTAGTTTTTTTTTTTTATAATAGGCACACACTAAAGAGGGTATGACTACTCTTTTAATGTAGGGTGAACCGTGAACTATACAGCGCAGGCGTTAAGGAAATGAGGATGGATATGATAGGAGATACCGATGTACATTGGTTTTAAATGTCTGTAAATTGTAACAAGGAGGAAAAACAGAGTTTGGTAAAGCATTCCACATTCGTGCTGTACGGCTTATGAATGAATCTCTATATTTCATAGTACGACCAAAAATAGCCTATGAGTTCTGACAATTAAAGTTCCGATGAATAATAGTTAAACTTGGCAAAGAAGCGATCTGAACTTACTCATTGATACTTCCAGTAAGGTATAGCTTATTATTTCAAAGTGGAATATTCAATCAACTACAAAAAGCATTATTATGCATCAATTCTAACATCCTCTGTAAAAAATTTGTATTTATTTTCTTTGTGAATGTATTACAACATTGTAATGTGGAACATTTCAATTCAACGAGGTTTGGATATTGATTAGACACAAGAAAAATATGTTTATCAATAGAAATTTGAAATATCTGATTAAATTGTGTTATTTTTAAAGACGTTTGAAGGATTTTTAACGAAATTCGTATAACTTGTCAATCTGATAAAGATAAAAGTGACTTTATTAGTTTTTGTAGGTACCACTCCATTTATAATGTACCTAGATACAACGGATTGCAATGTAGTTTCTTTCAACTTGATTTTGGAGTACGTGATGACATCAAATTAAACGTTATCGCAATTACAAAATATTAAGCGAAAGAAAGTAAGTTCTAGCGTATGCTGGTAACTGTACCTACTAAACAATTATGTTTTACAAAACAAAAAAAAAAATAGATTTCCTCAAAAATGACTTCGAGCATTGGTTTTTTGACGAACAGCATGACAGCTTAAGCTTTTTTTCAAGTATCTGAGAGTACATATTGCCCTAAAAATGTTTCAAAATGATCATCCGTTAAGGTACGGCAGATCTAGATTTGGTTTTCATTCGTCCAAAAATTTAATTTACACGCTTGAATGTTTTCGAGAAGCTAGACCTAAAGGTATATAATCATCTTCAGCCCAATATTTAGACTCTTTCAAGTGATGGATTGGTTTGAAGCTAAAGAAATCTTTCAGTCAATATATAGATACTAAATATATCTATCTATGTATATAAATTTCTCTAATGTGAACCACGCATCTCGCTCTCAATTATACATGCCCCGAGGCGATGACCATGGTATAGTGTTTAGACTGTTTGCTTGCAACATGCGCAAAGTAAGTTCGAGTGCCAGCGGGGAACAGCATCCAATGCCTCAGTGCCACTGAACTGAACATGAAAAAAGGTTAGAGTTTATCCACTACACGAAAAAATTAGTTTCTGCTTGCTAAAAATTGTTTCACATCCAAATATTTATAGAGTTTGACGACAAGTATTCAAAATATTTATTGTGTCTGCCATCAGATGTTTTGTGGGATGGTAGCAGAATTTAATATAGGTATAGATTACGGCAACCAACCAATATCCTTACATGTATTAATCCAATATTCTATCTGTACTAATCCCTCCCACCTACGTTTAGTTAGGTATTAGAAAATGGATAATGCTAAGGGCCCCCACAGTCCGAGTCGTTGAAATAGACGGATGTATACTAATACATAGTTCTGAAATCAAATGAATCCGAAAGGTTAAATCAATAGCTCATCATTAAGCAAATGCTACTTATTGTGCTGCGATAGTATACCTTTACATCGAATTCTACAGAACACTCAGTAATTTGATCATACAGATTCAACGGTAAATTATCTTATGATGTTCTCAAACGGCATAAACAACTAGGTTTATATTTGTTACAAAATATAAGTATACATTTTTAATATCTACAAGTTGTATAAATTTTTTCCTTACAAATTTCGCTATATCGGAATTAAAATGTGGAAGCCTTTCTCAATCGAATAATGCTTTGTTAAGCAAACACGTTATTTCATTAATTCTACACTGAAAATAAAATCTAGGTATGTTTGATAAAAATGAGGCTTAATTCAACAAATTTTTTGTCAATATACGTCCAACAAAATCTTTCTATCAGATTAACAAAATTTTGATAAGTTTTATTTTGTCTCAAAACATTTGTTGTAATGACAAAAAAAATTGTTATGGTAACAAAAATTGATTGTATGTGCGTATAAAAATATTTTGTTAATCTAACCAAAATGCTCTCGATATACAAAGAAATTTTTGTCAAATTAACAAAAAAATTGTTAATAATATCGAATTAGTTTGTCAATTCAGCTATCGTATTTTGTTAAATCAACAGCATATATTTTTGATTGTACAGAAATATTTTTTAACCACTACCGTTGTTTTTTGTTAAATCTATAAACATATTGTTGGTTACATAGTAACATTTCGTCGGCTCCAGCATTTTAATTCGTTGATTCAACAACAGAATTGTTGAGTGAATAGAAATAAAATGTCAATTCTTTTATTCCGTTGAAAATAAACTATTTTGTCGATATGATTAATACTCACTTGCGGACAACTGCTTAACTTAATTTTGAAGGTATGAAGTAAGTATTTATCTAAATAAAGAAATTATATCCAAAGTATGTCTAAAATACCCCTGTAAAATAAAGTAGGTACCTATTAATAAATGATACACAAAGAAAATAAATTTAGTATATAATTAATTTTATTAAAAAAAGTAATTAAACAAATTAAATTCAATTCATTTTACTTCAAAACTCAATACAAAATATCAAAAAAAAATGATGTCCTCATCCATTTGCTTGCAACGTTTTCTTTTATCACTTTTCACTGATTATATTTTGCGCACAAACAGACATTCTGCTTACGTATTTGCTACTTTCGCATGTGAAATATAAATGCGCGATCAATAGATGCAATGCTATTACAACGCAAAGGATTACTACCTTTAAAATGTATTTTTATCGATTCAACCATCACGTCTTTTATCAGTTCTACAGATTTTATTTCATATCTACAACCATTTTTTTTTATTTCAACAAAATGTTTGTATTATTGATAATCTGTATGTTGTTTGGCTAACAAACAATTGGCATAAGTTTTGTCAATTTTACAGACATTTACAAAAGTGATTTTTGGTTCTGTTTTTATGGATATAACAAAAACTTTGTTAATTCAACAATAAATATGTTCAATTGATAAACTATCGATTTATTAAACTGAAAATTGTGTTTTGTTAATCTGACAAAGTAGTTTTTTAGTAAATGTTCTATCCGATTGACAAAATATCGTTCAAATTGATAAAACTTAAGTTGTATTGATAAGTTTTATTTATCATTACAACAATTTTTTTTCAGTACAACAAAACTACTTTTGTTGAAATTTTACAAAAGAATTTTGTCAATATTACCTGGTATTTTATTTTCAGTGTATATTCCACCAGGAAGTTGTACTTGCCTTTGTTTGCACTTTCATTTGCTAACTAACATACTCGAAGAATAAATCCGATAGAGCTATAAGAATAAGAAACAATGAAACCAAAAATAAGAAATAAAAATGCACTGGCAATAGCCTAGCAACTGCGCCAGCTAATTTGGTATGATGTCGGACTAGTGCCAGTCGCATAAAGTTTCTATTTTCGATATGACCATACAAGCAAACATGAGTACCTACTCCTCGTTTTCTATGTTCGGCAAAATGAGTCACTCTTGATGGAAGTTTATATTTTTCCACCTCTTTTTCGTTTTGCTGTCTTACTTCTATTTTGCCATACATTTTGTGCTGTATTGAGGTTGTTGCTGTTTCGCCAGATTAAATTATCGCGTCATGAAACATTGACAAGGTCTCCTTTTATTTTTATTTCTTAGTAAATGCATTCTGCTTTAGTAGGTACCTAAGGTAAAAAATTACTGTTGCTTTCTAAGACACATGTGAAGAAAAAGGAACCGATTTGAGTGAGCAACCATACCGATACAATTCACAAGACAACTAAATTTCATCTATCGATCGGACATTATTCACTCATCACAGTTTTCGGGTGGCTGGCTCGACATAATTTTAAAACATCACGATGTAATCGTACACCACTTTAACCTTAAAAACCTATCCATATGCAACAATCAAAGTTGGATGAAATGTACATGGATGAGTTGTCTTGGAATTTAGTTTTAGATGAAATCGTGATTCTTTTTCAGACAAAGGCCTAAGTTGTGAACTAATCATCCATCATCGATGGAGGACTTCGCCTTCGCCTAATACAGTAATACGCCATGCAGTGTTAACAGTGTATGAGAGTTATTCGCATTCACTAGCCCAATAAATAACCACATTATTATTATTTCCAAATTGTGACGGTTAAATTGGCCCCTAATCAAAAAATAACAAAGCTTTCTTATTAATCCTAATAACAATCAAGTGGAATTATTTTATTCTCTTTAATATTTCACAATCATAACAGTTTCAGTTGTGCTAAAAGCATATTTCACACATATGTTGCAAACAAAAAAAAAACTGGTATCCGCAATTATAAACCAAAGTAGATAATTACTAAAATCGCAAGTGTTTGCAATAATTGCAGTAAAGTGAGTACCTGCATATGAAAATACCTCGAGTCAAAATTTAATTGTTTGTTTTCATGCTCACTTTTTCAGCTTTGAAATGTTTTCTTTGCAAAGAAAACGAGAACAATTGCAATACATCGGCTACAATGTAAGCTGATGGCGTTTGTTTTTTTTATATCAAGAGAACGGCATTGAATTAAGGTCATATAGTTTGGTAATTAAAATTGTTTCTTTAATTCGTACATGGTTGTGTAAATGAGAACTAATAGACTGATTAACTGAAGGTGTTATGTTCAAATACCTAACCGGCATTAACTTCAGCTTAACCGTTTTACATAATGGAATACATTCCAGAATTATTTAACCTAAAATGTTCAAACTTAGAATAGGATATCTCATTATTTGACTGCATGACTATAAGCCATTTGAACGGCGATGGAAATATTTACTTGAATCTTTTGCAATGCAGACAGCTATTTCATTTGTTTAGGCTATTTTTAAATTAAAGTTGAATGAAAGCTTCAACACTGATCCGATATTAGATACCGCGATAATCTATATCTATATATTGTATATATATTGTGATAACTGTAGCAATTTCATCTCATCTCATTTCATCATTCAAATCAAACATATATAAGGATTAAATTGCCAAAATTGGATTGGCAGCGAATAAAAAAGTATTGAAATCATCAATGAAAGTAAAAGCCAATAAAGAGAACAAGTGAACCAAATATTGTGTTAATATATTTAGAGGTCGTTTAGTTAGTAGGCCTTATACGAATTTAGAATATCACATGAGCACCTTTATCTTTATCATTCAAATCACGCCAACATAGGCCAAATTCACATATCATTTCGCATTGCACAATGTCAAAACTTAACTATTAATCAAGTTTAATTAATATCAGCTTTAGTGCAGACATACAAATAAAATAGCTATAAAGAATATTGTGAGGTTAAATACATGCGTCCAGAAATGTGATCACCATTAAATACATTCGCAAATTAAAATACGTTAAGGCACTCAAAAACAACTAAAAGCCCAGTGATACACTTCAGTTGAATGACGTCAAATGACGGCCGACGAATAAGAGAAGATACTTTTTTTTTCTCTGTCGGAGGTTGCTGAACCAGAATAATAGTACAGCAAAACATTTCAATTTACGTTTATAGTTTATTATTCTAAATTGTATTTTACTGTCCATTCAAAAAAAAAAAAAACAGTTTTTTTCCACAGTCCATTGATTTTAGCACAAATCTGAAAAAAATTGACTTGCTCTTACCGTTGTAAAAATACTATATGGAAATAGAGTGTCAAATTTTTCCGAAATACATTTTTTTTTTCAACTTAGAGCATTAAAGTAAAATCTAGCCGATTATTATAATAGCACAATGCAAAAACCAATGAACCACTGATCCCATTTCAATATTATCTAAGATATTGCATGAGATCGCGTTAACCAACCTTATTTTAAGTTTTCATAACAATATTCAAATTAGTAAAAGGCACACGATCAGTATTCATCAGAAAGCTGACTATTATTTCTCAGAAACAATTTACGCCACATTTGACATTCTTGGCCATGTAAATCCTTTGTGGTTGCAATTCTTATTCAATAGAATTTAAATGTATTTAAAATGCATATATAATTATGACTATTTGTCACTCCCATATAGGTGCACATAATCATTTGAAAACCAAAAACCCACGCATTTTTATTTTCTTTCAATCTTGATAAGTATTTAAATATGAAACCGGATTTTCTGAGCCCATAGATAGTCGATAAATTGATTTAAATAGATAGACACGTTTTTTTCTCCATTATGATAAATAATTCTCTATTCTGATAATTCGAACTGGATTTATTAAATAAAAGTGGTTATAAATTCTGATATTTTAATCAATAAAAGACACAAGTGTGAATTCTAGCTGTCACCAGAAATAGAAGATTTAGCGGCTATCTAAATATAGAGCCAAAACTTAATATATGCTGCCAACAAGAAGCAACACAAAAACATCGACCATGTCACAAAAAACAATTGCAATCCTAAGGTAGTAAAGCAGCGTTGCCGAAGTGGCACGATCGTGCTTTTTGGACACGCAAATTTATTTGTGGCACTGTGGCACGCAAAAATTGAAAATGGCACGTTTTCATCACTTCTCTAACCTTACTCAAATAATTAAAGCTCAGTGTAAAGGATCATTCACATGAGAGCGACCAACTACCTACGAACGAACGAATATTCGCAAGTTTTGACAGTCCGTTCACATGAACACTTTTCTAGGTCGCGGCAGTTCGCGAATTTCAGCCATCAGTTTCTACCCGCAATGTCTAATTTAAGGTTACGTCCGTACCAATGTGTTATTCGCTAGTTTATTCGCATTTCAGCAATTCGTTCGTTTGCTCTCAAGTGAATGGTCCTTAACTGTTTCTTCGTTGTTTCTGTTTGGCGTTGGCTTGGCGGCATAAATGTGAAAAAAAAAACATATTTTTTCTTTGGACACGCTAAGGGCACGCTCCTCTGAAAAAAGTGGCACGATTTTTTTATTTTCGGCGGCAACGCTGAGTAAAGACCCTTGCCTACATTGACCCTGCTAGAATGCTAGCGCATCTAAAAATAGAATCTGTTTTTTAATACATGTAATTCTCTCCGAAAAAGCGAACCTAATCGCCGTTCTGAGCTGAGAAAACAAAAGAGTAGAATGACCCCTGTCACCGCTCCTGTAATTTGCGTATTCTAACAGAAATTAAAAACTCGTTTTAAGATCAAAGAGACTGAACAAATACCACTATCGAATTCCTATTATGGCTGGCCAAAAATCCTCTACTTGTTTTTCCTTCCCGCGGGCGCCCGCTGAAAATGGCTAATCAGCCTGTCTGTTTAGAGTCAGCCAAGGGTCACTCTTGCATATCAGATGTACGCTGTGATTCGTTGCGACGTACGACTGATGTGAAAGCGTGCACCATTAGTATGAGGTGGGAGTAAACCCAAAATCAATGCCGGATTAAGGTCCATTTGGTGGAATCAACTTTTCTTTAAGCATTAACGATTTTAAAAGATTTTTTGTATTTTCAGACATTTTGACAAATTAACAATTTCTAAATTGTCTACCCGCCTGTTGCGCCACCTATTTATTTATTTATTTATTTTTTTTTGTATATGGCAACAGAGCTTCATAAACCAAGCAGAAGCTATTTATACTTTAAATGAAAGGGATTCGGATATAATAACCGCTCTAAGCAGGTGACTGAACACCTGATCATGATTATAATCTAATTAAATCTAAAATCGATAAACTTCTCTAACAATTTTTGTCTAATTTATTGTTTTAAATACATACTACAAAGTTTTTGTTTTCTGGGGTATAATTCAGCCATATCATCGCATTCGCGCGTGCGATAACATAGCACAATTTACTCTATTATTTCTCCCCATACATAAAGACATTTGTATTCCAATTTTAAGATTGGAAAAGGAGTCTATGCGCATAACCTTAGAAGATTCTAAGTATCACATATCCACAACTGCAGTCAAGTAAATACAAACATGATTATTGATTAATATACAAATTATATCCCACAACTATACACGCACATAAAATATAAGGCAAATACGAGTGATTGATTCAACACGTATAGTTATTAATTTTGTGCTAAAATGTATGCTAAATGGCAAAGTCGTTCTTGAGAAGGCCGTTTGTTATCTTGAATTGACACAGAAATAACGTTTCATATTTATTCAGTTGATAAGAAGTTGGCAAACACGGTATCGGTATGCGCGTGAATAAAAGGGATTAAACATTGGCATATCGCATGCAATTCCAAATTAGGTAAGAATAATTGGAAGAATTGTAAATGGGTATGAATCAACAGTTGCTTATAAATATGGACTGACAAAATACGGATAACAGAGCAAATGTCGGCAAGTTTAGTCTATGGGAAAGTTTATTTAAAATTAACTATCAATCAGCCCAAGTAACGGTGGAAGTGGTTTAAATGCTAATTCGAAAATAGTATGCCTTCCCAGCCAATCCTCTAAGAATTTAGCGAACAAAGCGAACAATTATTATTGGCGCTCAATTGTATGTATGTATAACAGAATTCTTCCTTGGCTTCAAAGAAAACCAATGCTTATGAATTATTTATTAAAGTGGGCGTACATAGAAATTAATTAAGCAAAACTTTCAAGTCGGGAAACAAGTGGATACAAAACAAACGTTAACCGCATTTCTTTGGAGTCATTGTTTTTTTATTGTTTACGCACGATCGCATTAAGACATTATCAGAGTGTTAATTAGCGAGTATGCCTACAGCAGTAGAAACGAATTGTGCGCACATGAATTATATTTATACTACATACGTATTTTCAAATAAACTATCAAAATAAGTTATAAAATAAAGCCTTGCTCTTAGCAGCGCTGCATTAAGAACAAAACACTAATTAACTTCAGTATTCACTTGTATTAATTACCTAAGATTGATTAGCTAAAGTGCGAGTCAAGAGAACGGAAAACATTAAGCCAGGGTCTTTTACTATTAGAGTAATTTTCGCCCCCAAAAGCAAACTCATTAAGATATTTCTGTAGCTACTAGCTACATAATATACAAGGATTTTTACCAACTGTGCCATATGCACATAGCTTTGAGACATAAATTATTTATATAGGCAACCAAACTATTCTAAAATGGTGTAGTATGGAATTAAATTAACACTTAATTATGATTTTATTGTTTTCATTGTATCATGTATCTTGGCACATGTTCGTGAAGAAACTTCAAACATAAACCGGCAATACAATATTACGGTGCGTATGTACAATTAACAGATATGTGCATTTTATCTGTTAATTGAATTATTTGACGCGTGTCAATCCAAACAGAATGCCGACCTTCCATTCGAACTAGTTGTACCCAACCGTCCTTGCCCGTGCCCAGATAGCAATGATTTTCTTCTATTGGAGGTGCCACGCCCCATTGTCCAATATTCACAGGAACACTCTCGGGCCTATACCGAAGATTGGGTAATTTCGGAGCCCTTAGCATATATACATACATAGGCACATTCGGCCCTAGCGAGGTATCCGTCGGAACGGAAAATTCTCCGCAACGTATACTCCGTCGGAGACTCAAATTACATTCGAGGTATCTACCTTCCGACGACGCCGACCGACGCATAGATTTGACATGATGTTGTTTCGTAGTACATCAGGGTTTACCTATTAGTGTTTTTTTCTTTATTGCTTTCATTTCTCAACACTTCACTGCAAATCGTAAACAAATTCCGCAACCAATTCCTGTAGGAGCATATCGGAAGAAAATTCGTATGAAGCTGTCAAAAATACCAGTAAAATCGCACTTAATCGCACTGAAACGCAAGTGTGCGTTGCATATTTGTCGGAAAAAAGTTTCGAAAAGCTGTTCCTACCTAAGTATACCAACCATACCTCGAAGCAAAAAACCTCCGATTCGTATGAAATCGGAGAATTTTCCGTTCCGACGGATACCTCGCTAGGGCCGATTATGAGATAGGTAGTAGGTACACACATTGAAATTTATACGCATAAATATCGCTTACATTCAAGCTTGGGTCAGTTCAGCTAACGATATATATGTACCTCCATAAGCATTATTTACCTCATTAAAAAAAAATTAAATAAATTAGGAAGCAGGCACATACGTATATAACGTATTTTATTTTATTTTAAATGAAAAACAAACAGTATTAGGTTTGTCTAATAAATTCAGCTAAACAGGAAACAATCAAAGTACCCACTACAGATCACCTATACATTGTGTCCAAATTAAGAATTTGAAAAAAAATTATTTAACATTCGTCACTCGCATAATTAATCTCCCCCTGACATTGATTTAGGTCAGAGTCGTACATCATTTTTCGTTTGGGTTCTAAAAATACATATACATTTTCAACGGATTACAGTCGTTCTGACGGTCCCAAAAATTCCACGCCTTTCATGCAAGTTTAGCATCATGCTAAGAATGCTCATTAAAACAAAAAATACCACACTCCCTATGCCAACTCAAATAAAGTACAAAATTAATCTTAACGACATCTTTTACTTCCACAAGGCCTCTCTCAAAATGCTCTTCCAGTTTTTGTGTTATTTTTTCCTTTTCTTTTTTTCGCAGAATTCTAGGGTTAGCACTTCTATACCTACATAATTTAAAATTAAATTATTTATGACATAATTTCTTACTTTAAGGTGTGTTCGGCTTATAGCTTCTTTCTGACCCCAAATACAGAAGTGTCCTTTGTGGTTTTTAATCGCATCGGAAACTACCGGCATATTATACCTATGGGCTTACAACACAAATAAGCAGAGTATAAGTTGACTTTTCCTCAAGTATTACTTTATTTGTCAATAGTTTATAATATTATATATGGCCGTTCAATTCAAGTTGTTTTGGACGGTTTCAAGTCTGCAATTCACCATCATCAATGATCTCTTGTCTGTTACTTCTAATCCAATACATTCTTTCGCTGATGATAGCATCCTCAGTTTTCGTTCCCTGACTCACGTCCCTGCTCTTCGGCCGTGGAACTGGAACGGCAACGTATGCTAAACACATTAAATTCCGATCTTGACAGCATTATAAAATGGGGTACAATCAATAGAGTGGAATTTAATGCTTCCAAAACACAATGCTGCCTTCTATCATTGAAGCGAAACCTGAACCCTCACCCATTATCCATGAATGGGTCTTGCATCGACGAAACCGAACTACTTTCCATACTTGATATGTGTGTCAACGACAAACTCCGTTGGAAAGACGGCATATACGAAGTCGCCAAAAACGCTGCAAAATGTCTAGGTTTCTTAAATCGATGTAAGAAGTAGGTACTTTACACCCTCCGACTTAGCTTCAATATACAAGGCCTTTATTCGGCCTAAGCTTGAGAACAACGCTCATATCTGGTCAGGTGCACCAACAACTTCATTGCACCTTCTACTAGAGAGAATTCAAAAGCGCGCGATAAAACTTATAGGCGATAGAAATATAGCGGAGTCTATTGACCCGCTCGAGCATCGCAGAAATGTTTCTTGTCTTTCCTTATTTTATCGATATGTGAAATGCACCCAGTGAATTATATAAATAAAAATATATATATATTATATATATTGTATATCTGGCTTCAGAACAGCAGGATCGCATAAACGTACTCAATGTTTTTGAACTATTCTGAAAAACAACATTCTTTCTGCAGTCCACAACTAAAGTTAAAGCAGTTTAAGACCCATACTATAGTAACAAGTTTCCACTAGAAATCAATTAATCGAAAATAGTTTGTAATCAGCTCTGTGCGAGTTTATCTTATCAATTGAACAGAGAATATATTCGATACCAGTGCAAATTGACTAATTGGTTAAGTTAATCAAAATGCAGTACCTACCTATAATAATTTTAGATCAAAATAAAAACAAATCTGATTGTGTTAATTGAAAACATCAGTACATACGTGTACAAAAGAATTTTCTTTTTTACCAAACAACAACAAAAACGGTCATAACAATGATAAGAGCCTTTTTCCTAGAACCCAATTTTACGAGCGATTACAAGAAGGGTAGGTTCGTCATACTCATACACAGTGACGTACAAAAATTAAGTGCATAAAAAAAAGAGTGGTTTTTCTAGCTTTGTAGTCTGACAGTCTCCACTTTTGATGGACACCACTATAGCATAAGATAAAATGCATTCTGGTACCTACATACATACTTGTACTGGTTGGCGGTATGAAAATGTCGTTCGCCTTCGGCGTACTGCCATAGGTTGCAGTTGTAAATGTAAGATTGTCATCTAAAAAAACATCTGAAGTAGTTGCTTGAAACTGGTTCGCATATACTCAATTATAAAAAAGTGAAACCAAAAATTCACAATACATAATTCTTTTAGAAACTAAAATTCAAGCTAAACCAGATTCTGAAAGGAAGATTTTGAGCGATAAGAGAACTACATGTATATTGTAGTATCGATTATATTATAATAAAATATGGATGGCTATTGCCCATTCCCTTATCTACGCAGGAAATACTTCGGATGCAGCTTGTGTAATCAGGCATCAACGTGCATCCCAGATGCAAGAAATAAATTGCTTGAGGCGCAGTTCTATACAGATAAGAGGGAATTTACGCGTATAAAGACTAAGTTTTTTTTTTTTTTTTTTTTGTAGGAAGAATATTAAAGAAAGAGACTTTATTTCGAACGCCAGAGATAATTCTGTTTTCTTCCTAGTCATAAATAACAAAGAAATAATTAAAGCTATATAAGCCATTGAACTTTACAAGAACTATAATTTTCTAAGGTCTGTAGAATTCGCGAAAAGTGACTTCGATTATAAAAATAAAATAATAGTTTAAAAAACTAAAAAAAAACGCTTTTATAAGTAGGTACTGCACTAAAAGCAAAAAAATAAAAATTAACCAATTGACATATAAAGTTTCAAGTTAATACGGCTAATAGATCATTCGTTATGAAAAAGCCTCCCTCAAAGGGACAGGGGAAGTGAAAATCTAAAAATTCTTTCTAAATATTGCATTGTCTTCACGACCCAACCAGCATAGAAAATTTCAAAGTTCTAAGTTTAGAGAAAGTGGTTCAAATTTGACTTGCAAGATTTTGACACAACAAATTTTTCACGAAGTTAAGTAAAAGCCTTTAATAAGTTAAAAGCTAAATGAATTGTAAATAAAAGTTTTGGTTATAGCGACAATTTTTGTTATAACAACCCTTTCTTTGTTGTTTGTTTGTTGTTGGCAATGAGGTCCAGTGTACCTACTTTGACGTTATTTTTTCCCACTCGCAAGTAATTGTTTGAGTGCTGGGCAGACATAGCTCGGCAAAGATTGTGCTTCTGAGATCTGAAGCAACAAGGGTTCTACTAGGGTGCTTATGCATAAGCCCATTATTTGACTGTCGGCAATTTATTGGCTAAAAGATTGAGTAGAAATGACCTTGATAAGAAAATATAAGGCACTACATTCATCTACCTTGGAAATCCATACTTTTTTTGAATGGAGCTTTCAGAGGGAATCTCTTAAACTTGGACATGTGCTTAGTAAAGAACCACATGTTGTATTCAATGGCCCTATGCACGCAGCTAAAGCCCTTTGATAACCGCAAGGTCATTCACATGCAAAGAAACGTGCTTGAAGTAACATTGAGTAACAACAATAATATTTACCTGAACCATATGAAATCAATTTACCCTATTTGACTGCTATGTTGTGGTAACCCTAATTGCCTTCCCTCTGCTAACTACTAGTTCTATTTTTTAGAACAATGCTTTAAAAATGCTATAGTAGGACGTAATTTCTACAAAACTTTCCACAGTTAGCCTAACGAGAATTATTTCTCTTGGCTAAAACCAAGTACATATACGAAAGAAAAACATTGTTAGTGCAAAATAACAAAAAAGACACACACAAAAAACTACTCGTTGCGACAAATCGACAGCAGCAACACACTTTACTATGGGCATGGCCCGCATCACCATAAAAATACTAACCGCGACCTAAACAAGTTGTAGTAGTTTCATGCGTCTGTTCCCACTTCGTCATTATCTTCAATATAATTATGTTATACCTTAAAGCTGGTTGTAACTACTTCCATAAAACCACACCAATTTCAGGTTGAAGTGCTCTCACCTGTGCCTCAACGGCGCAGAGAGAAAGCATGTTGGTTGATATGATAGCTCTGCCATCACCTTGGATAGTTTATTTTTTTTTTAATGAATGAAAAAGGCCACACCAATCGTTCACATTTGCAATGAGCTAGGATAGATTGCATGCATGCATGGAGCAGACACCATACAACAACCACCCTTCCTTCCTGTCTTGACTGGGTTTGCCATAACAAGTGGAAGACCATATAGATGAAACGTGACCATGCGACGACGCATGGAAAGATACAACATACATTCAAGAATTGCAGCGCAGCTTAAATCGATATCAACACTGATAGAGTGGAGGAAAAACTAAAGGAAGAGCAAAAAAACAAGACTAACCGATGGGCATCACCCCACCTGAATCAAAGGCTGCCAGAAGCTGCGCGGGGGTCTCCTCCACTTCTCCGTTGAACGCACACGCTTCTGTTGTTCCGTCCCGTCCAGCAGACTGATGCGGTGATTTGATGGAAGGTTAAACGATTTATCCAAGAAGCTGCAGTTGCCACTGGACCAGTGTTAAGTGATTAAACGAGGAACGGCGGCGTGGCACGAAGAGATCAAATAGAAATACACAACGGAGTACTAAACTTGGCTTGTCAACTAATACGAGTAGAAAGATTGAATGAAAATTACAAGGTTTGTACTTGCTATCTGAAAATAAATTTCCGATTAAGTTGGTACAAGAAGGCTGGCAAAATGGCAATTGGAAATAATTGCACAATTTATAATTGTAGACTTTTAAGGTTTCGTAGATGCATCTGACATCGCTTAAGGGAGTACACCTTATCCATCCGGCCAGATGGGGTAATTTTCAAAGGGGCAAGGGCGCATACTCAGAGAAGACACTCGAGGCAAATAATATGAATTTGCCGAGATTAGATGAGAGGACAGATATACATTTTGTACCTCGTTTAAGTTTATGTAAACTTATAATTTCAAAGCGAAAAAGGTAAGTAAATATCCACGGAATACTGGGAAGATTGCTGTTCAACATCCTGTCGAGATAAGATAATTTCTTATCCACAGTGACAGTGGGTACTTTGATATGCATAATAATATGTAAATGTTTAAAATTAAATGAACAACATTCTGAAAGCGGGAATAAGCTGGGAAACAAGTGCAATTTGTCACCCTAACTGTCATACTGAGTTTTCTTTTTGATATTTACAACTAATATCATCTTACAAGTGAACATGAATAGATTTGCAAACTTGAACAATGACCAAAATTATCCACATTTACTTTGAAATTCAATTGACCATTTGCACAACCTATATACAGGTCTTCGTGTTCAGACTCATCGTTACCATGATTAATGATTTCTTTGAATATATGCATGACGAGATGTCATTTCAATCATCAAGAAGGAGCTAGACAATACGGTGAGCGTAACCATAATATAATACATAATTTAAAATCACATACAAATCGCTTGTTATGGCATTTGTTTGTCATAGAACAGAGTTGGTTTGACGTTTATGTTCACTTTTCGTACCAAAAGCTTGTGAAACAACATTGGTAATATTACAGATCTAGCTCTTTCATCAAATCGTCACTACACGATGGCATTAATTTATTTAACTTTATTTAAATTTTCAGAATAAAATATGTCTTATTTGATTATTTATTTTTTTTTTTTTAAGAAATAAATTTCTAAATTTAAAAGTTTAAATACCAGGATTTTCTTTTTCTACATTTTTTCAGTGGAGGTGTTTTTTTTATTTGTGTGATTGAATAGTTTTGTCCATCTTCTTACTATTGCATCTGACTAGATATTCAAGTTTAATTACAAATAGCGTGTCCTATAAAAATGCGACCATCTTAGTAAATAAACGTATAGAGCTACAATAAATACAGCAACAAATGAAGCTGAAGTAGGCATAGGAATACGAAAAAAACTTGTCCACTCTTAGTTTTATTGGAAGAAATGCTAAAAATACCAGATTCGAATCACTCTCACTGCTTCACAGAATGGGAAAGATGCATTCCACAAACTACAACACTTGAATAAAAAAAAAAAATGTCTCGTAGGTAGGTATATACGAATCACGTATGAGCTAGGCTCTATAAAATAAATACACTTACTAGTTGTAATTAAATGTTATCTTTAAGTCTTCACAATATTGGTCGTGTTCCATTTTTGTATTACGCTCAGTTTTATAAGCACATGTGTTAAGTACATTTTCATTGTTGGTTAAGAAACATATTTGTGGTAGTGTGAGTTTTAAGGAAGCGGAAAAAACATCTAGGATATCCTAAAAATGTTTGCTTAGTGTCTTCTTGTTCTTGTTAAATGTGTGTCTGTGCAGTGTACATACAGACACGAAAACTCTACACAATAACAATGACACGAAAATGGGAATGAGACAACAAAAAGCAGAGCAATAATGTAATCAATTTTAAATGTTACTGGGATATCTATGTTATTATTATTACATTATAATAGATACGAAGAATGTTTTCGGTTCTTTTTTTTTTTTGTTTCATTAATATTTTATTTGTAAGCATCTTAAAAGATCAAAGAGGTATGAGAATAGCTCTGCAAAGCATATTACAGCATCAATAGTCTGACCGACGAGCTAAAAAAAAATCGGTATAGCGACCGGTTTATAAAAAATTTATATAAATATCTTTAATATGTAGGTAGATATTTGTTTGATTCAACTTTTCAAGTAAGTATAAGAATGAGAATAACTCTACCCGGACACTGCTTTCATAGTGGCAAGCATTCGTGCCTCACACTGGGCGCCACTCTATTAAACGTACGGGTAAATGTTGCGAATTGCCGAATTTATCAAAACCCCTTCTAGCTAATCGAAATTAATGATTCGCCCTACTTTCTTTACCACAGACTGTTTGAAGAAAAATGTAAGAAACACTTTAAAAAAATTTGTATAAAATCAAATTATAAATTCTAATATCGTTTACCTTCTAATTTTATTTTGTTGGGCGCCACCAAAAGAGAAGGCAAACGAAAAGAAAGAGTTGAACTCACGGCCAGCAACGTTTTCACTTTATCACAATAACGAAGAAGATTGGAATTTATTCACAAAACCATCAACAAAGCCTTAAATTTTAATAAGACGTTTTCTTTCCTTGCACTATACCGAAGCCACACGCACACTACCGCAAAAAATAAGGAATTCTCTCTAAACCGAAATTAATTAGTATTCCATTGATTATGCTGATTATAATATTTTTATTTTTTTTTTAATATTTCTTCTTTTTTGACTTCTTGTTATTTATTCACTACAGTATGAAGGCCAGATTGACTACGACGACGATGACAGCGACGAGGAGGCGAAATGAACAATACGATTATGACGGACAGAATTATTCTTTTATTCTTCGAACCGCCAATGGTTTTGCTATTGGCAAATAAATGAATATCAATATAACATTAAACGAGTACGTATGTCGCGTTTAGATTCTATCTAAAAGTCAACTACTCCACGTTTTTTGAATGCTAATCACTGGAATTTGTCTCCTCCTTATACAATATGGTAATGACAATTCGATTGGGAATAAGGAATTTTTATTGCAAAACAAATGAACTCTGCACACGTTTCTACGAATTGATTTTCACAAATTTTTACTTCGAAAGTTATGAATCAACTTTTGTTTTGTTCTGGATTTCGCCAAGTTTCAACTACGAATTTATTTGTTTTTTTCTTCTCGATTGTTGAGCCTTAAAATTAAAAATGACGCAATTCACAACATTAACAATTAATATTAATGATTATTATCTGATTCACAGGTTCTCTTTAGAGGTTCTCGTATGGATAATATTCACAACAGAAAGTTAAATCAATTTGCAACAACTGGTTGAACACTCACTGAAGCTCCAAGAAATATCTACAAAAATGTATCTGAACAAAAATGACAAACAAACAAATTAAACAAACATATCGAAATCAAAATAGAAACTGGATAACAAAATGAAATTGAAGAGCGTACAATTTCTAAGCTATCTGTGTTGGCGCGACGAGTTTTTAAATACAATAGGGATTTCTAAATATTCCGGCGCTGACGACGCACAACCAAAATGTTTGCCTCGTAAAAGAAAACTAACAGAGTGTGCGCGCATAACTTTGTCCAAGACTCCAAGAGCGCAAACGAACAATCTTGCTTTTGCTTTGCTTTTGCTGTGCAGTAGCAGTCTACTCTGCCTCTGCTCAGCGCACTGCGCAGTGCTAGCCAAAATCCAACTCAACTCGCTCTCCACATCGCATCAGGTGGAACGTGGAAGTTCAAGTTATTCCACAGGTGTGTGCAGTTATTTCACTTGTTGTGATTGTGACCAAATCCGATCGTTGTCGTTGTCAGCTCTCATACTCTCTCAGTAGGAACAGGCAGTTTGGTGGATGCCTAGACGGAGTCGGAGCTAAGTCAGGGTCTGCATCTGGTATCTGGTTTCTGAAATTATGGTAGTGTACTGGACTGGTACAAGTCTCTATCGCCTACCTATACAGATTCATATGATACGAACGATACGACACTGTGGTCTTGTTGTTGTTTTTCCTCTTTGGTTTTGTGACTGGTTTCTTTCTTTATCGGTGCTTTCAAATATCACTTGATTTGCTTGGTATCTTTAAGATACAGTTTAACTTTGATAAATCGAATTCAAAAACAAAATGTTACAATATTTGCCTATAATAGTAGATAAAAGTGTGTAAAAACTACTACTAAAACAATAACTCTGGAAAGACTAAGGTACCATCCCCTAGAATGTAGGCGTCTATGCTAGAATATGACTATAAGCTAGAGTAAATAGCGTTATTATCTTAGTTAAATTAGCGACCTCGGAAGTAATTACACTTTTTTGAGTAGCAGCTTATGAATGACATATTTGACATATTTTTGTAAATATCTTGTAAAATATTAACTTTTCGGCAAAACAGTCTTTAGCACTTATATATCTACGATATATGATCTACAAAATAGGAATATGTTTTTTGTTGTAAATCGAGAAAAAAAACTGTTTTTGAGCGAATGAAAATATTTTGTTCGCTAAATTACTTATTACTCCAAAACTAATCAATGGGTCGATATCATTGGTATTTGTCGTTTAAATAGAGGTTATACCGGATGTTGTGTGCAAATTTCAGCCTTCTACGTCAATCAGTTCTGAGATAGACCAGGTACAAAATTGGCTTAGTTGATTCGGACAGACATCGTAGCGAAAGAAATAAGGTTCCTCCATATGGAAACGGAACCTTAAAAAGGGGGACGCAATAAGTCCACAACTATGTGGGCATTCTAGTGCAAACTTTCGAAGTATTAAGCTAACTATTCAACTGCATTATTAACAAATATCCATAAGAGTATTGGACTCGGCAATAAATGGTAAGCCCCTCCCATTCGGCAGAAAAATAAACCCTCACTCCCGCGGTTCAACAAGTCTGACAAATGGCATTGTACGTTCGCACATTCTAATAAAGTTCAACTGTGGCGTATACGTGTTTACAATCGATTGCTAATGAATGGCACCTCCATCGATCAAATGCAAAGAAAAACAATGAAATGGGACACAATACCCACCACCACTACTGCACAGTTGAGTTTTAGAAGCAAGTGAATAGCGCCGTATAATCAGCTCTCCAATTGTTTTTTAAATAACGTGCAAGCCAAGCGAATATGTACTGAATTGACACAGGGTTACCACACGCTCTTAACTTCCTTAAAAAAAATAAAATCACTAAGTTTATGCGGATTTCATTTTCAGCATTCGTTTCATCCCTTTCGACATAATTATCGAGATTAATTAGAGTCAGGCAAAAGTACCTACATGTATATTGCACTTTAAAATATAGATGGTGGTAATGTGATAAGTACAGCAGAGAAGGGAGATCAAATGGCTTCTTTTTCTCGGAACTCGAAAACAGGACGCCCGTTTTTTTTTTTTTTTTGTAAATGGAAAAATCATACACACCTTTATTGTATGCTGACTTCTTGATGTGTGCACAAAAGGATAAGGTGTACCGAAAGGTGGGTACAAATACAACAGAATGGGTAATTATATTTTGGGAAACTCAGTATTTTCTCACAATTCTTAGATGTATACTTTTCTACCTGATATCTGTAGGGAATATCAGGTATTTTTTGAAATGTTTTACATTTCATTGCCGAACATCGAAGGGGATATTTCACCTGTGTTTAGTTTACGTTGCATCTTTTATTGGTTTTGAGCGGATATTGCCTAATTATTTGTTGACTACCGGTAGGCATCGCCTGCTGGGGGAAACCTATCAAAGTTTTTTTTTTTTTTGGTTGGAGGAGGTTACATACATCGACTAGTGATTACTAGAAATTGTCCATTATATTATAAGCGGTACTTCATACATTGGCGATAACTAGGATGAGGCCATGCACTCTATACGTGTTAAAGGTTAAACTTTTTTTCATCCGAAAAGACAACGCGTTTCCATTCACTGCTCCAAGCGAAATGTTCTCTTGCAAAATTCATTCGATGCTACTTGTGTACTCGCCTCAAACCCGGTTTCTTTTTAAGTTGTCTTCTTTGTATAGTACCACTATTTCGTATTATCCTTCGGACCGTTGCTATCCTGGCTGATACTCCGCTGTTGGCCCTTATTTTAGTCGCTAGTAGAGTAGAATTTGAGGCAAGCCGTAGAATTAACCGCTTTTCACGCAATGTTGTCGCTTCTGCCGGACGTTATTTTTGATTTTTTCAATAGTGCTGTGGATCCGCAAGATAACTGTTTACAACTGTCTTACTTCTATTTAGCCTCCTTGCAATTTCTCCACCTGAGAAGCCTAACTCCTTGAAAGCATCTATTTTTCCTCTTTCTGTCGCTGTCAAAGTCTTTCCGGAACCCATTTTTTTTAAATAAATAAAAGCAGTTTTTTTCAACTTTTTTTTTTTTACATATTCTTAACAAAATTAAAAAAAAATCGCTGATATGCACTCCTGCAACGAAGTATTCGCAGTGGCCTCATCCTAGTTGCGCATCTTTTTATACGTTTTTCAGGTACATATGTAGTTCATTGTTTGATCTTTGGAAATTCCAGCCGTAGTTTTTTATTTACCCTTAAATTTGATGACTTATTGTTGGAAAAATATTTACCTGTAAAACATTTTCAACAGGTATAAAGAGTGAAAATCGATTGCAAAATGTATGGCCTTATCCTAGTTATCGCCAGTGTATATGGGTAGGCCCTTCGTCACTTCTAAAATGAATAGTCGACCAATAAAATATTACCCCAAAAAGCTCATCACCGATGCGAAAACTCCAGAGATATGTTTTGATACTGACAGAAAGTTAGCTGGGTGGGTCCCACAGGTCGTTGCAAAGAACCAAAATGCAGACATTTCCATACAATATCTAATTTGGACAAGAGTTTTCACCAGAGGATCTTTTACAAAAACTGCCAAAGCAAGAAAATGATTTTAATTATGTATCATCTGATTATGAGAGGATCAGTTCATTCCCACAGACTCGATAACAATCAAAATTCTCGGGGTACCTATACGCAGCAATTGCATTCAATTAAGTGCCTGCCTAGTATCCTACTGTAAGCATAGGTGGTAAAAGATATGCGGCTAAGATCCAACATTTTTTAAGGCCAATGATTGGTGACATTATAGACCTAGGGTTCTATACGGACTTGTTGCGCCAACTATATTTATTTATTATGGAAGATTAATATGTTTCAGATAGAACAGGTCTTTAGGAAGGAGTACTCTAAATATGCGCATGTTGATTAATGATCATGATTTTAAGTGCTAACTCAATACAATATTATGAAGACAGTAGGCATTTTTGCGTAGTCCCTAATAAAACCGAAGATATAAGTTCATTAATCATTATACGATGCATTTTCAACGCCTATTTTGTGTTCGAAATGATTTGGGCTTGTGTCCGCCAACTACGCCACCGAGCAAAAAATTACCAGTAATCAGTAATCAATTGAAACTTCTGCCTACGCACGTTTCTCACAGCAACGCATCATTAGAGTACCTACCAACATTATATTTTAACTGATCAATTCCAACAGACGAACAGACTCTGATTAATTTATTTAAAAAGTAATTATCACTGTGCGAGAGTAGGAAATGTCAATACTTGGCGGTTGGCAGTTGGCAAACGCTCCCTCCAAAAGAATATCGAAATAGGTAGTACCTAATTCAATACGAATGACCTTGATCATATTTACAAAAAAATTCACAACGATCGTCGGCTCGTCATATGTGCACAAACAGAGAACTCAAGGTTAACAACATGACAACAACTCTGGTGCTGGCAGGCGCACCTACTTCTAACAAATACATTGACCACAAATTACATTTTATATTGTCTTGCCTAACAAATTGGAAAATTTACATGTGGTCACGATTTCCTATGCTCCTCCACTCAATTGCATGAATGTACAGGGAGCACATATGGGAAAAAATATATGTTGACCTAGGCATCATCCATTAAAGAAATACAATTGGGCACTTCTTATGGTCTGAAAGAAAACTAGATTAGACGTCTTCTACACACCGCGTTTTAAATTACTATGGAGGGTGACGCTCTCTCAATCTCATTTACATTTCCCACACTATCTCTCTCAGTCTCATGCGTCACACTCCATCCGCATAGTGACTTGAAACGTACCCTGCAAAGCGTTTCCACTTCGATAAGCAGTCTCAGAATTGGTTGGGTAAAGGATCCCTATCTGAAGAGAGATCATTTTTTTTCAGAATCATAATTAGTTGACTCCGATCCGACATACATTGTAAATTTGTATAGGCCCAAGGAAGGGCTCGTTAAAGTAAGTATACGCCGGTTGGCCGGCGGCGGGGCCCTGCGTTATAAATTTGGTGAGGAGAAGGAGAGATTTAAATTATGTGCGAAAGATATATCAAGCTAATTATTTAGCTAATTTTGCGTTAATTTTACGCGACTTATACATGCACGTGTTAAATTCAAACATGGATAGTCAAATAACAAAAATAGATAATAATTAAATCTTAATACACACATACGTATATACTCTTTCCAAGAGAAGGTTCTTAACCTTTTGTTGACTTTACCTTGACGTAACATGCGTGTGTCTTTAAAATTGTTAAATAATGTTGGCAACTTGTGTTCTTTTATTTATCATTATTAAACTTGAACTCACCCGAAAAACTAATAGCTGATGATGAACTTTAGTGCGAGACAATGACAGTTCAACAGACAAAGACACTCGCGTTTATTTTTCCTGTTATCAAGGAGGACACTTAATTTCTCAGACAAATAAACGATAATAATGAATGCCGCCTTCGTAAATACACCATTTACACAAAACGGAAATTCCCCGTAAATATGTTTAAGCCGTTGTATATTCACCGAATCTATGATTCATCAAGTCGATGATGTAACTTGAGGAGACGGGTACAAAGGATATGAACAGGGAATAGGGATTGTTCGGGTGCGAGATTATTATTTTTTTTTTACAGTAGCGGGAGGTATGTTTTACTCAAGCGTCATCCAAAATAGCTACACATGTTAGGTATACATGTATCTACATATACAAAGTGTGTACATTATTTAGTTTGTCTTCAGGGAGGTGCACACTGCACACTGCACAGCACAACCACAAACGAAAAGTCCCTTCACCCTCAATGGCATTATCTGACGCCAGAGAAGATTGAATTTCTGAGCAATACGCGTCGCCTTAATTTGATCTAAAAATAAAAACCTTGGCTGTGGAATGGTCGAATGGAGCAGTTTATGTGTATTATTTTAAAATGACTTTGGATTTCTGATTCAGTAATTTGCTGTCTGAAATTTTTTTAATTTTTTTAAGGTTATTCCTTTTTTAATTTATTTAACTTGGTTTCGAACGGTGAATATTATGGGGACTCAGATACCATTCAACCATGTATAACCTCAAGGCAGTTTATTTGTCATTCCGCGAAAAGACATTGGACAAATATTTGTTAATTATATTGTACAGGCATGGCGTTTCCGCTTTGTTATTGTTTGTAACCCAGATTTTTGAAGATATGACAACAATAATTCTTATCGGATGCAATATCTTGAATTAAGCAAATATGTATTTCGCAATTTGATTTACGCTGGGAAATATGGGTATGTACTGTCATGCCGTTTATAATTTGCGCGCAATGTGTATGGCAGTGTTGATACCTATATCATTTCCTTAGTCTAGCTCTAGTGCATAAGAAAGTGATGAATGACTCATTTCAATGATCGTTAGGATAGAGCGGCCATCAGTCCTTTAAAGTGTATGTATTATACGTACGTATATAAACTTTAATATATGTACCTACAACTACATAGTTTGTAACCGATTTTATTTCATCAAATACCACTTAATACTATTTTAAATCAAATACATGTATACCTTCTCGATTTAGAGAAGAAGCAATGGTACATTTATATTGTTTATATTTTCTATTTTTATTTTGTTGCGTATCTGGCTGATGATAAGGATACCAAATAAAATTTATCTGAGATGCTAACAAGGCATCGCACTTGGCATGCTGGCGGCAAGGCTCGGTCTAACTCGCCGGATATGGGGGGATTCTTAATGCTGTTAGCACCAAAAAAGCAACTCAAAGAACAAAATTCTCATGCCAAGATTTGTCTTTACAGTACGAGTACATACTAAGTAAAGTACTAAACAATTAGGTATACAATCAATCATTCATATAATGCTCATGCAAGGCTGATGGTATGCTGCATTGGGTATATTTTTACCCTCCCTAATCACTCAATGTGACTCACCATTGGCAACTAAAATACCCACAATTTGACTTAGCTGCCCCTAATGTAAAATGATTAGAACCTAAGAAATTGTCAAAAAGATCAGCATGTTTCCAGCCCCAAATAAATTCAAAATTAGACCATCATGTTACTTTAATCTAACATAACAAATTTATTCAAAAAATAACTAAAAGACTTCATTTAGAAAAAAAAAATATATATATATACATTAAAATTTAAAACGGGTAGGTATGTATACGCCGATTTCAGCAAAAAAAAAAAATTACTTTACGATGTGTGAGTGTTTTTGTATTTAGAGATTAAATCTATTTCATCTAATAATCGTTGATATCGTAGATACCTAATCTATGTTGCATGTATTGTACAAATGTTATTATGTACTCTTCTTATTTTAATTATCAATCAATTAAAGTAATTGGGTAACAAAAGACTTACGTTTTTTGATCCTCTTTAAGGATGTTTTGTTGTAATTTTAAAATAGTTTATTCTTTGTGTCTGTCTGTTGGTGTAAATGTTTGTGTATATGTGTATTCCAATCTTGTGTTTATTGTTGAAGTGTTGTGCGCACAATCCTTCGTTGGAGTCTGTTTAAATGTAATTTGGAGATATTTTAGTTCATGTATTTTATATGTTTAAGTAAATCTTTGATTACCTATTATCATGCAAATTCAATATATGTAGTTATAGTTAATATTTTAAGTTTAATTTTAATCTCTAAGTACCTACTATTCAAAATTTAACATACTTATTTAGATATTATTATACTCACTATTTAAACTATAAAAAAACAAAATTTAACGCTACAAAAATTTTGATTCTTTAATTCAACCTGTTGGTACCTATATTACATACATACGAGCATTTTACCATACTGCATTTATCGAGCATCGATCGTAGTCTATGCTCTAAGTGCTATTCACTCCGACGATTAGGCGGCTTCTGCTCTGTTCTTGCCTCGACAACGACAAGTGCTTTGGCACTGGTGACAGCAAACAAGTACCGCATGCAGTGGATGTTGCCGGTGATACAGGGGGCTCGACTGCGAACCGCTTGAAACAAGTGCTTTGGCTTGGTGTTTCAGGCAGCAGCCGCAGGTTGATGGGTAGAGGTGAAATGTTGATGGCAAGTGAATTCGCTCTGGCAATATGTTCCTGGTGAGGTAACGTTTACGTTGAGGTTGGTCTTTTTTCTATTGTGGGGGTATAGCGATGACGACAATATGTTTCCACTGAAAGTGTTGGTTGAGTTAACACTTGCGGGACTGATACGGCAATGATAGGTGATGATGCTGGCCTTGAGATTCTGCTGAGCTTGGTTACTCTCCTGAGCGGATTTTCACTGTATGCGTAACACGTGGACGCAGCACTTACTCAGTGACACCAATTGATTCAATGCAATCCCCCTGCTTCGCACAGTGGAACAGTCGTCGGTTGTAGGAAAGCTCGGCAAATTGATAGAGAGCTAGCAGAAAATTCTGCTGACCACTTCCCGCGAAAATTATCGCACCCACAATCGCCTATAGAGATTGTCTTATAAATTCGTGTCAAATAAAAAGGGCTTATCACAACGAACTTACCTACCAATATAAGCTTTAGGGTTTTCTATTTTTGCCACAGATTTTTCTTTAGAATATTTTTAAACTTAAAAAAAACTTTACTTTAGTTTTAGTTTTAGTTTTAGTTAAACAAAAAAACCACTACCAAAATTTGAGAATTCGGGTTTAACTTTTTACGCACTGATGAGGAACTATTCTCTGTGATCGCCACAATGTAAAAGAACTTTCGCATGCAAATTGTCTAGCTAGTCACCCACACTTTTTGCCTTTTATTTTAATGTATTCGTTTCCTTTTTGATGTTTAGCACAAAATGACCGCTTGTTTTTAGTACATGATAATACAGTACGCTCAAAACATCGAATTTGTTCCTGTAGGTAATTTTGTTAGGTACCTATTACATAATAATACTTTATCTATTTTTATTTATTTGCTTAACATTCGTAACAATTTCTTTGCAATTACAGTGGAACTTCCATAACACTCCAGAACTCTCAAAATGAAAGAAAATAAATTCGAGTTGTGGAGGCCAAAAGTTGAACATTTTGAAACGCAGAGTTCTCAACAAATCTTCGAGTAGTAGAGAAATTCTTCTTGAACAAGTTCGAGTTATGGAAGTTTGACTGTACCTACTTGCTGCAACTCATCAACGCGCAAAACTGATGATTCTACATTGTTATTTATTTATTATTCTCTATTTCAATGGACTTAACACTCTCTAAGAAACCCAGAGCGATCCAACATCCAAGTGCAAAAAAAAAAAAAACCTAACCTTCGTCATTTCCGACTTCCAGCCAGTTCGTATATTTTTAACCTTCGGCCACATTTTAAATTCTGGCAAGTCGTACGATTTTATAAAATGGCATGCCAAACTCCATATAAAAAAACTGACTTTTCAGTATTTGCGCTAGAGCTCTAGGTACCTACCACATTTTTTGAAATATCCTTTTCTGAAAAATTTTTCAATCTAGCGCAAAATGAACTGCTAGGTTGAAAAAAATAACGAACTGCCAAAACAAAAGTGAAAATGCAGAAGTCAAATATGAATAGTGTAAGATTGGAATTCAAACTTCTATGTAATTAATATAATATGTAGGTACATTGTATTTGTTTATTTAAATTATAGTGTATGTATTAATAAATATGCGGCATGATGGCACAAAATACATTTTTGACTCGCATGAAGATGAAATAATACAAATTCAAATTGCTTCTAATGTCAGTAACTAAGTTGAGTTGTGTTCTACAATTGGGGCATCATTTTTCCACCACTACACCAAAAAGGGTTTCTGCTTGCTAGTACAATGGACCGGTATTAGTCTGAGTGCTCCAGGATTTGGAATTCCTTAAAAAAAAAATTATATCTCATTCTCAGCACTGAGGTAATTTTTGTATGTACTTGCGAAAATATTACGCGCAATTATCTATTACTCGAGCAAACAAAATGTTGGGGGGATTTCCATACAGTCTCAGGTAATGGTGTTAATATGAAGCATGAAGTACATACTGCTCGGCTAAAATGGTTTGCTTATGTATCGAGATGATTTAATCAATCTTAGCAATTTGTTTTGACAAGGTCATATGTGTTTGTAATATGAAATAAGAATAAAGTCTGAAATGATTTGCGTTGCTTAACAAACGCACATTTTTGAATAAAATGTTTATTAAATTAAAATTCCATTCCGCAGGCATGAGCTGCGCAGCGCTTGCACCCACATTATGTACATCTAGTACGTAAGTGGTAGATACGTAAGTATCTTCCGAATAGCTTTAATAAGATATTCATTAGCATTCCAAATTTGCATGCAAATTCAAACTTGTTGTGTTTGTCGCTTATTTATTACGGGGTGATAAATCTCGACTATGCTCCGCGCCTTGATTCCACACACAGATTCAATTGTAAAACTCTCGACATCAGATAGTTGATTGATTGACTACGCCAATTGATTCATCCCAATATAGCTTCCGCGAAAATCTATTAGTGGGTGCGTAATTAAGCTAGAGAACTTTTAACTTGGCTTTAGGTTTTATAGTACACACTCATTGGATGTTATTTTGTGTGCAAAACTCTTTTTCAGCACATTATGGTAATAGCACCAGGAATTTTATTTTTCTAAAGATAGTTTGAGGTCAGAGAAATTACTACAATTTAATTTGTAGACGTTGGGACGCAATCAAAGGCTTCGCTTGATTGATTAGGGGGTAGCTGTAGGGGAAGTCTTATGGAACGTGCACTGGTGAATTACGATTTCAATGTCAGACACTCTGATAGGTTCAGAGTTTTACCACAGAATTGCTAAAAAGGTTACTCAAAGAATTTATGCAATCTCTCAAACAATTCATGGTAAAAACAGCGGTAAAAGAAGGAAGGACAGAAATCATTATTTCCTGACAGGGGAAATAAAACTTCCCAAGTGGATTCAAGACGAAGAATCGACTGTCAGAATTCAATCAAACCATTCAATAATAATCACTCAAGAAAGAGTGTGATGATGAATTAGTGGCGTAATTCGAAATTCCTACCAAAAGTGACTGTATCTAACTTTGGTTCTCTTTACAATATCTAATGTTAGGTTTCCACGTTACATAAATGTATTTGGTTTATGTAGATTATGTACCCATAGATGTATTTTTTCTCGTGACGCCACAATTCACAATTGACAATGAGATAAGAATTCAAAAAAAATTTTTTTTTCTTTGTCGGAGGTTGTTACTATCCGATGGAGCACTCAGACACAACTACTGGTCCATTGTACTGCCAAACAGACACCTTACATTGCTGTACTTAGTTTTCCCGTCTTTCGAAAAAAGATGAGAAGGAGCTTCAGTGATGAAGAGCTACAGAGGAAGTGCTCCGCTGTATCGTCATCCTCTCCACAAGCAGGACAGATGGTGGTGTTGCTCAAGCCCAACACATTTAAGTGTTTGGCAAGAGCTTGGTGGCCCGAAAGGACGCCCACAAGAAGTCTGCAGTCGATTCTCCTGAGAGACAGAAGGAAAGACGTGGACCTCTTGCAGATGTCCGGACGCAGTCGTTTGGTCTGTCTACACCCAGCACAGTCCCGCCAACGACACTCGTGTTCACGAGAAACCCAAGTATCAATGGATAACCTAACCACAGATGCAGGCAAACCCAACGCAGGTTCAGGTCCTAAGAAATCTTCTTCTGAACCCACCCTGGCAAGCTCATCAGCGATCTCGTTTCCCTGGATACCAGTGTGACCTTTGACCCAAACAAGTTTGACCGTGTTTAGCCTACCGACCAAGTTCAGAGAAAGCTTGAGTTCGAGCACTAACTTGGACGAGGTAAGAGGGTTGAGTAGCGCTTTTAATGCAGCTTGGCTATCACTGCAAACGCATATGCTTCTAGCCCTCCACCTGTTTGTCACAATATAGCGCATAGCCATAAGGATATCGAAAATCTCCGCCTGGAAGACAGTCGCATGGTTACCCAAGGGGTAGTGTAGTCTAATGTTCTCGCTTTCCACGAAGACTCCAGAACCAGACCCCTGTCCGGTTTTAGAGCCATCCGTGAATACCCGATGGCATTCCTTCCCTGGCTCCGAGTCTGGCCGAAGCCATTCTGTTGCCTGAGGAAAGTTGACGTGGTAGTTTTGTCGCAGTAGGATTTCTGGTGTCATTGCGTCAGACGGCATATTCGAATTCGAAATTGGCAGCGCAAATGGAAATTAATAGCTTTTAGTGAATTGATGAACACAGTTGTCAAAAACTGACAGTCGTGTTGTTCATTGACATAAAGACACAAATTCGACACTAATTTCTCAACAGAAATTGTCAGGGGAAACCCAATTAGCGATAATCGATGTTACTCTTCGCTTCCCATTCTAGTCTTATCTTTGTTTTGGTACCTCCCATACAAAACCAATATTATTAGACCCATGTGCTGATACGTACTAACTCACATGCCTAACATTTTGGATGACTTGTATGCAGTGGAGGATATCTCAAAGTATCGGCCAGGCCGATGATAAAACTTGTACTTGTGTAGGCTAACTTTAACATTATAGATGCAAGTGGCACACATGGATTGTGTGAAAATTTAGTTACTTTAAAAAAAAAATCTGTATTTTGTACGTCAAAATGTCAAAACTGTGTAGATATAATTATACTAAAGTCGTTTGGTCTGGAAACTACACTTAAATCACGTGTCTGGCTCTGAACCACGTTATTGAGTTGAAGATAATTGAAGATCAAAAATATGTAATACCTATGGAATGTAATTTGTTACAACAGTCGTTTTCCAATACAATGTTTTTGTTAAAGAAAAACTTACCGATCTGTTTTTTCTGTTTCTTTGTAGTTGACAATTGCCTTCCTTGCTTTTCAAAATTTTAAATTCCGACGCCTACGTCTTTAGAGGTACCTATGATGCGTTTTCCTGTAGGATTTTGACAATTATGACAATTTTGAAAATTCTGGCCAATCTAGTATTATGTAGAATACAACTTGTTATCAAACTCAAGTTTTATTCCTTTAGTGGATTAGTTTTCCATGCGTCCGTGCCTGGGGATTGCATCTTACGATTTCATTTCGGTTGCGGAAGATCGAGTTATGAAGGTTAAATATCGTGCACCCGCTTAGGCTGCAGTTATAGCTATCAGAAAAGTCCATCCGTAAAAACGCGCAACAGAACAAAACTGAAACATTCAACCATAGCATATCATAGGAATTCAGTGGAATACTTCGTGAAACTGGTTGAGAAGTTGGACAGAAAAAGTTTTTCGTACGGAAAAATAAAGAAATTCTGTTTTTAGAAAATTTAAAGATCAATTGCTTAATTTTTTTTGACGAATTAGTTTTATAATTCAAAAGCAACTATTTAAGACCAAGATTGAGTTCAACGATTAAGTTTAAGTGCTCCAAAAAAGTGAAACATTTTTTTACGGATGCATTTTACTGATAGCTATAACTGCAGCCTTAGCTTGTAATGGATAGACGTGAGATTGAAAATGATAATACATACTTCGGCCCAAACCTGTAGCAAGGATGTCAAGATTCTAAAGAACTGCAAGTACTTTTTTTGCATCATTTCGTTTCGAATAGACGTGTGGTTATATATAATAAACCCACATATATTCCAGAGCATATGTGAGTTTCATTTAAACGTCCAATATACGAAGACTTAAATAATATTTTTTTTTTTTTTATTTTGTCTCTTTAATTTATTGCACAAACAATAAAAAGTGCCTTGCTACGTTGTCGTAAAAAGAACGTCAAACTTCGAAAAGTACTTTCACAATAGGACCCTGTAGATTGCACTTACTACTAAAATTTAATTTATCCTTCATTAAATCTACTCTGGCGTTTTCTATCCAAAATTCTTAAACTATTCGCACACAAAACCCTTTCCTCAGCACTACAGCTAATGGATAATTTTACTTAAATATCTAGGGGACAATAAAATTAGCATTATACAGTAGAAAATATTGCTAGTTCTTAGGGGCAACTTATATATTATATATGGATAAAGATTTACGGCAGAAAGGCACCACTTTGCCGGTGTAGGGTGAAACTATCGTTCTCTCTAATCCGTCGTCGTATGGATGCTAAATTACCACTGTTTGCTGACTGATGCTTATCAAAGTCTCGTTGGATATTCTTCTCCGTCATTTTTTGAGCAGCTGCATAGGGAGTAAGAAAATAGCGCCGGTCAAACTGGTTTGGTTTTTCCTTGCCTTCGATAGAGTTCTCAACCGCATTACGGGCTGGTCGCTGTACAGGACCACCTCCAGTTTTGTTAACTATATCGCGAGAACTCGGTGTATTCATGTTAAATTTTGATCGCAAACTGAGTGGAATCATATGTGGTTTGATTTGAACTTCTGTAGTGTTCACAACTTCACAATCGATTTGCATTAGTGTGATGTCTCCATTAATAGAAGGGTCTCCGGCTGGGAGCATAAGTGACATTCGCGGACGGGCGCTTTTGTTGTAAGCAGCGGCCGGTAGGAGAATGTGATCAGAATTAAATGAAAGGACATAGAACGTATCATCGCGCCTCTTAATTCCCTCAAATAATCTTGAATATTCCTCATTAATGTGCGGACTAAAGATTTGTAAAGAATTTTTTTGATTTTCATTCACCTTTTTGTTGCGCAATGAATGTCGACTGAAGAAGTCCTTTCGAGAGCGCCTTAGACCATGTTTTGTACTGCTGGCATGGGGTGGCGATGGCGATATACTCTTCAGTTCAAAGAAGTCTGGAGTGAGTTTGAATCTAACAGGCTTCTCTTTTACTGTACTCAAATTTAAATAGTCATTAACGTTTATCCACTTTCTCAGCTCACTCGCGAGCCGCAGGTTTTCAGTTTGGTTTATATTGACCGGACATTTATCGTCAAGGTCTGTGGGAATAGTTTGGTTTCCGTGAACGTTAATAGAATTAGTTGTACTACTCAGGTTGCCGATATCATCAAACCACAAGAGACCACGGCGTCCAGCGACTTTGTTGAAACCAGTATCGAAATCAGCGGTCGAAGATTGCAGGCCGTCATCGTGTAAGAAATAAGTTTGAAAACTACCAAAATTGATTGAGACCATGAATACCATGGCTAGCAAAACGGCTGTGTTCTTCTTCATATTCGAAGTAAGAAGGCGATTTTTGAAGTTGGATCCCCTAGGGCAGTTGTTTCCAATTATATTACTGTTGAACTTATTTGTTATAAATTCACTGATTTTATGGTGGTTGCACTGGCAGGTTTGTGCAAATGCAATCAGCTGTGACCGAAGAGTTGTATTTTCCTAAAAAATAAAAGACGTTATGATATTGTATAACAAGTTGATTACACTTTGTTTAAAAAGCCAGATAAATGAGAAAGGTCTGTGTACATAGTACGTATAGCTTGTCATAAAAAAAAATATGCACGACGAAACTTTCTCGTTTATTGCGAATCCCGAAGAATCTCTGTCATTTCAGCAAATGTTACCTTTAAAATCATACCCACTTAAGATGTACTCAGGTTTAGTAACTGAACCCTTGTTAATTATAAACATAATACAAACTACATGCATTTACGTATTAACTACACCACTTAATTACTTTCAAATTTCACCCCGAACTGACATTTTAAGGAGGCAAGTAGGTGATAAATTCCGAATTCTCATTTTTGATTATTATTCAAAAAAGTGGTCTCAATTTTCCAAACTGCATCGGTTGATATTCATTAAGATATTTATACAACTAGGTATCTACATACGATTATTTTTTAGAAAACGATGAATGACAAATTATTGTTTTTCCCAACGGCAGTGCTGTGTGGACAATCAGTCATGCGCATGCCTCGATCGTCGATCGAGAGAGATATCTTCGCAAGCAGGGGTATGTTTGTTGTTTGAAATGCGCACATATGTATTTTTTTAGCTGCAGTTCTGGTTGGAAAATTTTTTTTGTAGGTGCTAAGAGAATAAAATCCCTGATTTGAAGAGAAAAGAAATTTTCACTTAAGTTGGGATGGGCTATCCTATACGTGATCATGTTTAGAATGCTTATTTTGTCTTAAATATGTATTTTGTAAAATTATGCTAACAAAATGTTACAACTTTGGATTCGAAAAGCACTGTTTTTAAACTGTTTAGCTGAAAACTGAGTACAACATATTGTTCCGGATATAAACATTACCTAGCAGTTCCATTTTCATCCAAACCGAAAATGACGTTTTCGAGATACATATGAGCAGTTTTTAAAGTACTATTATTAGCGTTTTGGTGTGGAAATCGAAGTACGCAATAATGGTTCAAAAAACACTGTTTTACAACTGTTTAGCTCAAACGCAAAAGCATTACTTGCCAGTTACATTTTTATCATAATCAAAAATGGCGTTTTTAAGATATATATGAGCAGTTTTTTTAAAGCACATACTATTATTAGCGATTTGGGTGAATATCAAAGGACGCGGTCATTTTAGAGAAAAATAAGTTTGCTATCAAGTTAAGAATGACGATAGTACCCTAAAAATAAGTTTTTGTTAAAATCGTTCTTACCGTTTTCGAGAAAAAGACAATTTTCAAAAGTGACGTTGTTGGACTTTTTAGCGAAAAACTGGGTATGGAGTCATGTTATGCATGCCTACATTAAAGAATTTATTATTTCAAAACTATGGGACAGACCGACATACGGACGGACAGAATTGCGAGACCGACCTATGTTGCAATTTCGACGTAAGCATGTCAAAAATTGACACGATTTATAAAACTCCGGCTGTAGCCAAATCTGCTTTGTCGCCAAACATGCTTGTCCATCTAACGTTTGATCTTTCAATGGTAGATGATAAGCTTTATCATGGTATGGATAAATTTGTATATAGGCGACTTTGTCTGGTAGAATAAGTAGTGCATAGTGCAATCACTCTTATACATAAATATAATGAAGTAGAAGCAATATGGCGTACAAATTAACACTCCCAATATATCTATGCTAGTTGTGTGAAATAGCGACTTCCTTTATCGAAAATACATACGAAGTAAACTAAGAAACTGCTCGAACGATAAGATAAAATGTGCTCGAGGGCATCGTGTCAGATAGATAGTGATACAAAACTTGCATACTTACACCTTTTAACGTTATATTTTCCTTTTCTAAATCATTGATTCGAGTCTCTAGTGAAACCACATACTCCTTTTTCTTTTTCCGAGACAGAGAAGCAGATTCCCTATTCTTGATCATTCTCTGTTGTTTTTTTAAATGCCTTTCATCAACTATGCCCTTAAATATTCCCAATTCTCGTATTGTTTTCTGTTCAGCTTTAACCAAATTACTGGGTAAAACTTTTGGTAGCACCGATGGTTTCTTTTGTGGGGCAGGCGTTGTTGCAGATTTCATCAAGATTTTAGGCATTATTGCGCCATTCGTTTTACCATTCTGGATTTTTTGCATCATTGCTTGGAAATCCTTACTGGACAGTACAATTGTTTTGGGTTTTGAATTGGAATCCGCTGGTTTTGGACTAATTTTAAACGGAGTTTTGAAATTCTGAATTTGCACTGTTGTTAGAGGAACAGTTTTCACTGGTATAAGAGTGCCTTGTAGCAGATTTATTGATGTCGTGTTAGAGGCGAGCGGCAAGATGTTTGCCGGCAATTGAATTATATTATTGGGCGGTGATATGGGAGGAGTATCGACTATCATAGGACTCACCGAATCTCCCGATACTGTTGAAGTTGAACTATTCGTCGGCGATGGGGTGCTACGATTTTCGGATTTAATAGATTTGCCGTCTCCATCTTCGTCGGAGAAGAAGTTAATAAAGTCATCTGGATTGAAATCGGTGGGCGATTCACATTCGCTTTTAATATTTTCACTGTTTGAGTTGGATGAGGCGGGAGGAGAAGGAAAACTTTGAAAATTTGTAGCAGGTTCAAAGCTGTACTCCAGCCCAGATGATAAATTAGCGTCAGTACTACGCAGTATTTCGTCCAGTTCATCGACGTTGTACTCGGGTGAGACAAATGACGGAAAGTCTTCTGTTGTGGATTGATTTGTGGTTGTTAATACAAATAGAAACAAAAATATTTAATATTTACCATAGAACTCGGTGCAAGAATCGAAATCCATTTTACTTTGCATTCACTTTATGACATTTTGGGTTGTAAAATCAAGACAAAATATAAATTTATTGTCTACAACTCTACAAATGATCGTAAATAAAACAATTGTGTTACACTTTTTGGACTTTTTGTTTCTTTAGTGCCGTAGAATATGAATATCGTTTAATTCCTACTTTATCTATCTACGCCGGTGTGAATAAATACAAAAAATATATAAATGTTGACGATGGCAGACAGGGTTGTTACACTTCCAGGCCTGTCGGTCGCACCAAACCCAATACCTATTGCATTTTAATGAATTATACTACGTTTGCACTAGGAAAAATACCTAAGCGAACTTACCCGTGGACACACTACCTAATAAAATTGTGGGTTCACTAATTGCCCTCCAATCCAATGAAAGCAGTACGTTAACATATTTCTATTGGGGAATGATTATTATTCTTGCTATAATTATTAATCCTTCAATGCATACCGTAGCATATCTGCATACGGCATCATACTCTTAAAAAACTGCTCTTTAGGGTGATTGCAATTATCTCTTGGATTTGGTTACTTTTTTATTTCCCATTAATTTCATGATGATGTCTTGTCTTTGAAAATTTATTTATAAGCGCATATATGTAATAAAATGTAAATAAATGGAACATGTGTGTTGAATTTAGTATAAATACAAATAACAAAGGGTATTCACTTATATCGTTTTCCATTGGGACCATCAGATTTTTATTTCAGATCTCAGATTTTTCGTGGCGAATGGAACACGATAGCAGATTGATCTGCTTTTGTGAATGTATTAGTGCGTTATTAGACAGTACATCAGCATCAGTGCAAATTTTTTTAGTGAGAGTGTGTGTAATCGACTGTAAATCTGAAATCCAACAAACAATTCCTACGGCTGTTTGACATTTGTGACTTGCGTAACTTTCCGCGTAAATTTCCGAGCCTAAATCGTCGCGAAAAATTATGAGGTCTGCGTAAACTATTTTCCATACAAAATCTGACAGTTTTTTTTACGAGGGTGTAAATTTCTGCAGTTTACACAGTTTACGAGGCTTTTACGCGTTTAAGTGAATACTCCTATTGTGTTTTAATGCATGTAAGTATTTTTTATAGTTTTTTATAAATGTTTTTTTATAGATTTGGAGAAAGCAAATGACCGAGTCCTTCGAGGTAATCTCTGGAGTGTATTACAGAAGTATGGAACTGACGGTTCTCTCTTGAGAGCCATTCAATCTCTCAAAACTGTAAAAGCTGTGTTCGGGTAAACGGTGTTAAATCAATACCTTTCAACGTATGGGCGTTGGACTTCATCAAGGGTGC
Organism: Cheilosia soror; assembly: GCA_949372485.1. Lineage (NCBI taxonomy): Eukaryota > Metazoa > Arthropoda > Insecta > Diptera > Syrphidae > Cheilosia > Cheilosia soror. Next base: position 72,339,966 of record OX443564.1, on the reverse strand, counting down.
ATCTTGTCTCCTCTCCTTTTCATTACTTATATGGACTGATGGATGTTACAGCGCAGTCTTGGCGAAGAACGTTCCGAATTGGGAGGATAAGTCATTTGCTCTTCGCTGATGACTTGGTCATCCTTGGGTCCTCTCAGACTGAACTTCAGCGCGCACTTGATCGGTTTGTAGCCGTTTGTGTTGAAGCTGAGATGAAAATAAACGTGAACAAATCTGAAGTGATGGTCGTCTCCAGAACGCCTGTTCAATGCACTCTGCATGTTAGTGGAGTCCCATTGAAACAGGTGGAGAAGTTTAAGTATCTCGGGGTCATACCCAAGTATCTCAACATACTCTTTTAACTGCAGCTCTTTATTCAACAAAAACAATCACAAACTGTTTCGATGAGTTTGTGATATCTTGATTATGTTCAGTACATGTAGGTACATAATAAAAAAGTGTTATATTTATATTGTCATATATCATATAATGATCCCAAAACCTTTCCCGATTTATTAATCACTTGCGCTTAAAAACCGTTGGTGGGAACCTAGTATAAACAAATTTTTAATGTACACACAAAAATTCACTGCTGCGAAATTCGCCAATCAAAAATGTTTGCTCAACCGAAAGCAACGTTAAGTGCGTTTTATTGAGTATATTTATCTATGCAAAGTAAAGTAAAATATAATCCATAGCACGTGCAATAACCACATAGAGTCTCGAATGTATCAAATAGAGTGTAGTTGTTATAATTGCGGGCTAAAAGCTTAGCTTACTTTGCTGAGATATAATATTGCTCAATGAAACACCCATATTGATGTTTTTTTAGTTTACTCCGAATATTCCTACAATTACCTACCTACCTCATGCCATTTCTGAGTTTCGGAGACAGGAGACAAAATAAAATTCCCCCTCGGAAAATTTCCCATATTTACAAACACCCAAGTGTCAAAATTCTTATGTCACTGAGGAAAAAATAATTTTTCTGTAAAGTATTTTTCTTTGAAAATAGTTTATTAAAGTGTTGCTAAAATTGTTCATTTCCGCGATGGCCACTTACAACAATCCACATTGGCTTCTTTCCCACATACGAAACTCCTTCATTTCTACCGATGACACTGGCATGTGTGAAACTGTGATGCTCAGCGATGACCTCCCGAAACATTACTTGAAAAAGTTTCAAACTCCTCAGCAGCAGCGAACCACAATTAGAAAAGTCGGGGTAAAAAACAATCCGCGCCCGCCAGAAAGTGGACTCAGTGAAGTTGATTTTGTCTGTTACCCAGGGCTTGATCAAAGTGACGATGAAGACATGGATTTGGCTTCGCAGTCATTTGACATACAGATGTATCCCGAAATCGGAGCACACAGGTTTAGGTCAAACACCGCTCAAAAATTGGAGAAGATGGACATCGCAAGACGAAAGGCTGCCCGAACTAAATGTGTGAACTTTGAAGATCAATCAAATGTAGGTGGGGAGAGGTCAGACTTGTTTGTAAAAAAACCCATCGCCCCTAATACAATAGAGAAAAAGAATAGCCGACTGTCAATGCAATTGGTCAATAGTCCAAAACAAATGGCCAATAAATTTATTGAGTTTGCTAGATTCGATGGAGCTGCTCACACGGGATTGCAGACAAAAAGGATAAATGTGTTCATCAACATGCTTCCTGAAAAGGAACGCAACTATCCGATGAAGATTTGCGTCCTGGCTAATGCCAAGATCCAGGAGGTCATCGGTTTCATCTGTTACAAATGCGTCATTCAATATCCTGATATTCCATTAAAGTCCATCAGGCATTACGGCCTCTACATGACAGAGGACAATGACGACATGGAAGATTTTCCACCATTAGATGTTCGGGAACCTTGTTCCAAATTTGGTTTTAGTCACTTGACCTTGGCTGAGCGGCGTCCTCTGGCGCATGTTACTCGTGTTGACTATCGCTCGCTTTCCATGACTTCGGAAGACGAAAAAGCAGGCGACGCAGCTGTTCGCGATGTGCATGGAAGCGGTGGCAATCTGGCTTCATACGAAGAGCGCATGATGGATCACAACGACATGATCGAAGCCCCGATGTATCGCACCTACAAACTAAACATCATCGACAAACGCTTCTTTAAGTCCGAAGTGCAGCTAGGAATCTCCGGTGAGCGTATCGAAATTGATCAGCAAAAGAACTCTTCGAAATTCTGGACAAAACAAAAAGCAATGACCTACCCTATTGACTCCATCGCCTTCTGTGAGATTATAGAACGCCGACAGAATAAAGCAATCATTCGAATTTGGATTAAGCCACAGCAATCGGACGGCTACTCCTCTTCTTCAAAACATGCTATTTCGGCGACTGTCAGTGGATCTCCTGCCAGCCCGCAACACTTTAGCACTACCGCAGGTTCCTCGACATCGTCCTCCTCATCAAGTGCTCCGGCGGTGCGATTCAAACACTACGATTTCGAAACAGAACCCACTATAGCCACACATATTTTCAATAAAATGAATTTCATTCTAGACGTGCGATCCAGCGACACTCGAAGGGAATTTATAGCCGCACGCGAGAGAAAACAGGAGAAGCACGGCAAGAAAAAGAATTGATCTTCCATGAGTTCTTGTTCCCTCTATCTGCCCCGACAAGGTGCAGAGAACTCAACGAGTGCAGTCTTTAAGGTTTTCCTTCGACAATTCTGTGATTTGTAATTTACCATTTAATAGAAGGGGTACTTGTCTTCTATTTACATAATAGCATTCATTTTGTAATTTAACGATTTTAGCACAGCGATACGGCGCACGCAGAGCGTAAAGCGCAGAGTACTGCGCCCCATTTCCTTTGCGTTGTCATCATTTTCTTTCATTGGAAGTTATTTGTCCATATTTGCATTTGCATTTAACATTTTTTATCGTTTGAGCGAGAAGCGCGCGGTTAATTATATTCGAAACAAATAAAGTTTGTTACTTATACAAATTGTGGATGTGTTCTTGTTTCTTTACGGGCTTGCTATATTCTATTGTAGGGATTTATTTGAATGCAAAAAATATTTGTATTTCGAAATGTTATATGGAATTTGTCTGTCTAGACAAGGGAGCAGACTTTACGGAAAGAAAGAAGAAGAAGGAGAAAGGTAATTTGCAAGCTTTTAAAACTTCTGACAAACTTAGAGAACTATAACTTATTATAACTATAACTAAAAGATTCAAAGGTCGTATCAGTCTACAGGGAACACAGAACGATATTTATGTCTATGAATGTATGAATCTATTCGAAGGATAGCTATTTCGAACTACACTACTAATTCATCATCAGACTCCTTTTAAGTGATTGTTTGAATTCTGACAGCCAATTTGCCGTATATAATCCACTTGGGAAAACATTTCTGCTTTCCCCTGTCAGGAAATGAACCTCGCCTCGAGTTTTCTTCACCTCTTCCTCTCTTTTGCCGCACGCTGTGACTGTGAGATATCAACAGTTTCATTTTTCATACGAGTAAGTGAGGCTTATTGTTGGGAAGAATTCGTTGGCTGATACCCAGACCATGGTTTGTTAATTACTGAGTGGGTCAATTCCAACTAGCGAGAATCGTTGTTATTGTTACTCCTCGCTTCCCCACTCAGAAAATATTTATATGTAGATATTAAAAATAAAAATCGAAACTACAGATCACATTCTGGAATTCTGTAATAGACCCACAGGAGGTTTAAGTATAAATTTGAAAAAATACCAATGTTACAGAACCTAACACGACTAAAATATTTGCAATAACAGTGTTTTGTATTGAAATATGTTTCTTATATTGGTGCTTTTCTTATAAACGTGTTTCTTATATCAGTTTTTTTTTTTATTTATTTATGAAGGTTAGGTTAGGTTAGGTTAAAAAGGGGTATGAGATGACTCATACGGCACTAGGCACCATAAGGGCCCATCGCGATCCCTAGGGGGAACCAATTGCAGTGACCTACAATGGAAAAACACCTAAACACTTGCCCTTGAGAAAACCCCAATTTCCCTGCAAAAACCAAGTAGCCCCTTGAAGTTGGTATTGTCTATCTCCCCTAAATGTTGGAAGAAGTACCTGCCCAAAAATTTCCTTCTACTGCGACATATTGCCTCACATTCGCACAGTATATGTGTTATGTCCTCTTCGGCTTGCAGGTCATTGCAGAATCTACAAGTGTCCGAGTCTGCTAGCCCTAGTCTTCTTGCATGTTTTCTAAGAAGACAGTGCCCTGATAATATGCCGATCAGTGTCCTGAGCTGTTCCCTGCCTAGTTTGAGGATTTCCCTAGATCTTTTACGGTCGTATTGCGCCCAAAGTGCCTTAGATACCGCGTGACCGGTGAGGCCCTCCCACCTCCGGTCGGCTTCCTTGTTTATTTTATTCCTAATATTGCTTTTTATGATGCAAGGAGGTGGTTTAATATCCACATCTCCTCCGTCATGCAATTCCCCGCCTATCCTCGCAAGCTCATCCGCCTGCTTATTTCCAACTATACCGCAGTGTCCTGGTACACAGCACAGTCTCACTCGGTTCTGACTGCATAATGCCTTAAGCATTGTGCGACAGTTCCTGACTAATTCAGAATTGATGTTCGTAGATTCCAGTGCCTTGAGTGCAGCCTGGCTATCGATGTAGATGGCTATATCCCTTCCAGATATAGATCTCATCCGCATTAGCTCTGCCGCCTTCATAACAGCCAGAACTTCTGATTGGAAGACACTGCTTGTATCCGGTAGTCGTATAGACACTTTTAGATCTGGATCTACGGAGTAGATTCCAGCACCCGTACCTTCCGCTGTTTTTGAGCCGTCCGTGTAGACCGCTATTTCGCAATGCTTAATTACTTTATCCCTTTGCCATTCATATCTTTCCGGGTAAGACACTTCGTACGGAGTGTCGAAGTCGACCAAGGGGTGTATTTCATCAGTTTGCACCTGTACACCCGGGAGTAACTCCGCTAGTATTGTACAGTGTCCAAAACTGCCCTCTCTAAAGTAGCCCAGTGTTGCGAGCCGTAGTGCACTACTCCCCGCAAGTTGCTTTATGTGCAAGTCAAGTGGCGTAAGGTGTAGAAAGGTGTCCAGCGCTGCCGTAGGGGTGCTGCGAAGTGCACCCGTTATTGCTACGTTGGACGCTCTCTGCACCGACGCTAGTTTGCCGACTGTTGTTTTCTTTTTCGTCGCCGTCCACCATACTAGTGCGCCATATGTGAGTATGGGTCTAACCACCACTGTATATAGCCAGTGCACCATAGCAGGTTTTAGGCCCCAAGTCCTGCCTACTATTTTTTTACAAATAAAAAGAGCGTTATACGCCTTTTTAATTTTTTCCACTACATTTGCATTCCAGTTCAGTTTTCTGTCCAGAATGACCCCAAGATACTTTGCCTTGTCAGACAGAGGCAATTCCACTCCTTCCAGTTTAGGGAGGTTAAAGTGTGTTATCTTGTGCTTTCTGGTGAAGAGTACCAGTTCCGTTTTGGAGGGCTTGACGTTAAGTCCACAGCCCTTTGCCCATAAATTGACTTTTCTTAATGCACTGTCCATAATTTCACTTAGAGTGTTTAAAAACTTTCCCTGAAACTAATAATAAATAAAAAGTTAATACTACTAAAAAACTTACAGCGCTAGCTACCAGGGCTTTCGGCTATAATGTACATATTTATATTATCTTAAATCTAAACGTATTATTAAATCTAATGAGGATTGTTAGCGACGTAGTGGAATGGAAAGAAAGAACTAAAAGTAATAATAATCAAAATTAAACTTTATTACTTACTGAACCGAATGGTTAAATAAATAAATAAATATGTAGGTGGTGCAACAGGCGAGTGACACCCAAGGCCTATCTTCTCGCAACCATTCGTTTTGTGTGAGTTTCTATTTTTAGGACGAATGGAAGGGACCTACAATTATATGCCGATTCCGAACGGCTGAATTAAGAAGCTTTTTCATGACAGTCATACTTTCGGATGTTTGTCAGACGTTCGCGAGAGGTGGCGCAGTAGAAAAAAACTTTAAGATGTATTTCCAACCCTCCTCCTCAATTTAGCGTCATTCAGCATCTTGAATTTGTCGAAGTCCAAGTCCTGCTCGAGGCTTTACACGACTGGTTATCTTCAAATATTTTTGGTGGCGTCTCGCTGGTTACTTCAAAATCTACTAGGAGATTTTTTCGAACAAAAGATCAGCTGTTGCTGTAGCCAAAGCGATCTATTCAGCTCATGTCGACGATGGGAATGGGAAGTCAAACTTGAATGTAATTAATATAATATGTACATTGTATTTGTTTATTTAAATTATAGTGTATTAATAAATATGCGGCATGCATGAGGGCAAAAAATACATTTTTGACTCTCATGAAGATGAAATAGAATTCAAATTGTTTTTAATGTCACTTTGCCGCTGCCGCTAGTTCCTCCATCAGGGATAGTATGTGCTAGATGACTAGCGGTCAATGGAACGCGGCCATTTAAAATGTCACGATACATCTTCACTTAAGTGAATATTGACTGAATCATTTTTAAATCATCATAAAGATTCATAAATGATGTCAATAAATGCCTTCATTTATGAATCTTTTAAATGATTCATAAATGGTTCGAGAAACATTCACTAAAATGGATATAAGCATGTTTCCTTACATTTATTTTAGTGAATGTTTCATAAATGAAGGCATTTTCTGAGATCTCTGAAACAAGAATGAAATTAGTATGCCTTAAACTCTTAAATACAATTCTTTAAAAAACATAATAATACCAATGAGATCTTAGTTTCGCATATCGGGATTAGCTTCAAAACATTAACAAAAATCATTTAGTCTCAAAATAAATATGTATTACCATACTTGCAAGGCATTTTAGCTTCTTGGTTTATAAATATTTTACGTTTTTTTTGGCTTGTTGGCATTGGCGCTCGTTAGCGTATTGGAAATGTCTCATCGATGTTAGCTCGAAAAAAATCCTCCGGAAGGTTGTGGTTGGCGTGAAATGCATTAAAAAAAAATTTGATTAATAATGAGCTTATAATTTTTGTTTTTTAACTTACTTCATAGGGCAACTATTGGAAGAGTCCGTGCAGATTTGTTGGTCTCAGTAGGTACTGCTTTCGCTCGCAGATGTTTTTATTGCTGGTGTTTCTATCTTTTTTATACTTTTCAATCCTTTTATTTTCGCGAGTGGGGACCACCGTTCGTTGCAAGCAATTAATCGAACTGACGCATCTAATTTTTATATTTTCTTTGTTTCATTTCTAGGTCCCGTTATCACTATCCATTTGCGAAAAAACAAGTTTTCTCTTGCACAAAAATAACCCTCGATCTTTTTCTTTACTAACTTGTGCACCGTCACTTTTATTCATTTAAGTGAAGAAAATTTAAATGTCGTTATAAATTTGAATTCTGAAAACGTAGTGCAAAATATTTTTTTTTGGAGATAGCTTGCTCATTGACAAATGTACAAGTTGGCCTGCGATATCTGGTAGTGAAGAAAAGAACCCTATCAGACATACAAAAATCTGTCATCGGTAAGCGGTACGTGTATTTTTGTACAGATAATTTATTTATTTTATAAATGAAAAACTATTGTAATCGAGGTAAACGCCTTGTCGGTCTAAAATTCAAGTATTGTTTATGAAAAATAAAATAATCCCGGGTCCATAAAATTATGTTTAAATTGTCTAAAAGTGGAATGAAAAACTTGTTTTGGTTTCGTGTAAACAATTTTGTTTTTTGGATAAGACTCTTTTTTAACTGTTTAAAGTTCTTAAAATTATTGTTAATATTCCATTTATTGTGCAGCATTATCCCAAATACCAATACCAACTAACCGAGATTTATCTCAGACTTTCTCGATAACCATCTGCGATATTGCAGAATATTTTAGCGGCATAATACGCTCCATTTGGGAAGGGGAAGAGCTCGTCAAGGCTGGTTGTGTGATACACGATCCACGAAAGAGTGAGGTAACTGGTCTGGTCATAAATGCATCCTCGATGACTTCAAACCCCCACGAAATCAAACTAAGAATCTTGTTAATGGTTAAACCATTTTGTCTATATGAGTTGCACCACATTGCGACGCTCGATCCAACACTTTTTCTTTAGTTTCCATTAGCGTAAACTAATTAGGCATTTATTTTTATGTTTTTACATGAAAAATGTATTTATTATTCACAATATTTAATTATTTAGTGGCGCTTAGCTTCTTTTCCATATATTTTTTTCGCTGATGTGTCAAATTTGTATGTCTAGTAGGGTTCAAATTGTCGCCGCTAGGGTACACCCTCCATTTCTCAATAATTATTTTTATTCATTTATGTGAATGAAAATCCAATGTCAATATTCGTTTTAATCTGAAACCGGTTCACATAAATGAATGAATGTATGTTCTTCATTTTTACTAAATGTAAAGTGATTCTTAATTTTTGCTAAATAAAATGATTGCTGGGTTGCTTTGTTTGCTATTCTCTGTCCTGGTTGTGAAAGTCAAGCGAAAACTTTTGAAGATGGTAGTTCATGCCCTGCATTTTTTCTTATTTTCGTATCTGTTCGCTTTGTCTCTTCACCCTGAAGCCTATTTTTAACAAAGGCAAGCAGCGTGGCCGTTGTGAGACTAAAGTTGCAATTTGGCACTTTTTTTTACCACCTTTTGGCACTATGATGTACCAATTTTCTAAAATTTTATGATTTTGGGCCTTTTTCAAAATTTGGAACAACAAAAATCTTAAATTTTCAAGCTTTTAAGAAAATTCATTGCGCTGAAGTGGCTCAATTGAAAAACATAAATAAAAACAGCCAAGTTCTGTTATATAAAAAAAGTGTGTAACTAGTCAGCCACGAAAAGTAGGTATAATGAGATCTAAATGTAGGTATTCCAAGTTCTTAGTTTAAGAGATTAAATGTATAAAAAATGGAATGAAGGGAAAATCTAAACTTTTCCCAGTGTAGGTATGCACCACAGGATCTAGCATTCTGTCAAATTTCACGGTTCTAGGATGGCAGGAAGTGAGTGAGTGAGTCAGTTACGGTTTTTGTGATTTTTAAAGTTCTGTATGCTGAGAACCACTGAGGTGAGGTGGATCTTTTTAATGAGCTTGATAAATGTGTCGAGTTTGAAGTTTTTGGTTTCAATTGGTTCCGAAGTTAGAGTGGGGTCGAAAACAGCCTTAGTTTGTTCCTGTAAAAAGGGTAAGTGCCTTTACTAGAGAACTTGGCTAGGGCACTACCATGCCCTTTGATAATGGACTGCTAGTAGACCATTTTACGTTGGTTCCAAGATTAGCACGAGCTCTCGTGGTTCAGGGCTTTTTGAAATGACATTGGTGGTGTATATTCCTTCTCCATTCTGCATGACCGTCGCACATCTGCTTTGAATTTATTGTAGCTCAGCATTTGGGTGGAGCAGAAAGATGATTGATAGTTTAAAATATTTGGAGTTGTATTATTTAAAAACAACTTTAAGCTTTTTTATTGATTTAGTTTTATGAACGGGCCATATCCAAAAATCGCTTCAATGTGCGTCTACCTCTACACAGCTGATATAGGAGGCACACATCTATAGAAACAACGTTTCAGAAGCTTTTTTGACATCTCTTCTGGACGCAAACTACACAGACACACTATAAGTTGGAAAATATAAACATTTTGGGTACCTATTAGGTATTTAGAAATAAAACAAGTTTTAAAATTAAGAGATGTGAAAACTAAAAATAAATCTCTTTACGAACGGATTCTGAGCATCATTCAAAGAGAACGATGAAGGTACATCTTTTCAGTTGTAAATGCTAAATATAGCATTTGATCGGAATAATTCGTTTAGTTTTCCACCGGATTCTTTAAGGAAAAGTTCAATTTAGTTGGATTCTGAATATTATTCTATTATCATAAACATTTTAATAGTAAACAGTGCAAAATGTCTTTAATGGAAATATCTGGGTTCTTTCCTGAGTACTATATGAACCTGCGGAATATCTGCAGTGAAAAAGATATCGAAAAGATTGCCCAGTGTACGAGTGACCCGGATCGTATGGCTTATATTGATAGTCTGGATTTTATACGGGAAAATGATCTAAAGATTGGACGCACTTATGAGGGAAAGAGCATTTCGTATGCTGCTAATTTCAAGGAAAAGGGCAATCTAGCATTCAAAGCAATGAAATGGTTGGAGGCAATGGTGTTGTATACGAAAAGTTATATCGCTTTACCGGAAGATAGAAGTATGTTGACGGTGTTTGACTAGGCAATGTGCAATATAATAATTGAGGTTATGATTGATTTTTTTAGTCACTGATAAGGCAATTATATTGGCAAATAGATCTGCAGCTCTCTATCATTTGCTGAAGTATGATGAATCTTTGTTGGATGTACAAAGAGCTATGGATTATGGATATCCGAAAGACTTGGTATACAAACTGTACGAACGTCAAGCAAGATGTTATTTGGCAAAGAAAAACTATTCCAGCGCTTTATTATCTTTTCAGTAAGTGTGATCAGTTTTTTTAATTTGTTGCTTCGGTTTCCAGCTAATCGATAGCCTATAATAATCCATATGTACCAATAAATTTATGTCAGGGTTCCATACTTATGGATAAAGGAGGAAGGCGATCTGCCTATTGAAAGATTACTTAGAGTTAATAATGCTTTAGTTTTCCTGCTTAAATGGTCACACTACATACACCGCTGCATAAAAGAATATTCAAATGGGAGTTCCAGCTTCGGATATGTATCTGGCAGCTATAGCTATGCTCCTACACTGGAAGTTCGTTAAAGGTTAAGTGATGTAGCTTCAGAAGAACGACTTCATTCAAACTTAATGATACCTGTAACCTCGCCTATTTTCCATTTGCGAAAACCGACAGTCGTTTACTATCATACAGTTTGCTTTAATCGATCTTAACGAAGTAGTTATACGGAAGTCGAAGTTTCGCCAGAGAGTGTGCTTCTTTTGGAAGCTTTATCGCGACATCTTGTGCTCAAACGTTTTCATCTAAAAGGTGCTGGGATCTTAGTTTGGTTACCTATATACCTACTTAAATGTATAGCCTATGCAAATCTATATCGTAAATATTTGTAATCCAGTGTTTATAAAATATAGAAACACACAATGTGATTTTATTGTGTGCTGTGTGCTCTATGCCAACCCACTTAGGTATTATTACATATAACAATAATTATAAGAAAAACAAAAAATATTAAAGACTATTTTACCACTAAACCGTAAAAAGAGGTTTTCGGCTAGTGTAGTGGACCTGCCACCGAGTCTAAGTGCTCCTCGATTGCCCTATTTACAATTAATTTATTGATTAAATTTGAATAATTATAATTTATAAAACTTTTGTAGAAAAACGATATCCACTCTTGATGATGCGAAGCTGGCTCAAGATAGAAAAGCTAAATTGAAATTTGATGCTGTAGCAATGATCACAATGCTCCAAAAAGACCCCAGAACTAAGAAAATATCCGAAAATCAAAAGGAAGCTATTTGTATTACAGATGAGAAGCCATTTACAAGTTCCGCTATTAGAATCGATCAGAATAAAGACGAAGGCCGGTTTGCAAAAGCGGGACGAAACATCAAAGTTGGCGAAGAAATATTGGTTGAGCGTCCTTTTGCTTCGGTACTGATCGAGAAATTCTCAAAGACTCATTGTGAAAACTGTTTCATCAGGTTAAAACATTTATATAAAATACCGACAACTTACTTGGATAACACAAAATTCTTTTCAGAACTGCTGTCCCCATTGCTTGTCCAAATTGTTGTGACATCGTTTATTGTTCAGAAAAATGCCTTAAACATGCAGCGGAAACATTTCATCAATATGAATGTGGACTGCTGACAACAATCTGGCGGTCCGGAGCATCGGTAAATTGCCACTTAGCTCTCAGAATTATAGCTAGTCGCCCTTTGGACTATTTTAAACAAATTATGAATAGCATCGACAAAACTCTATCCATTGATGAAATTAATAAGTAATTGATTTCATATGTGTGCGGTTAATTGTAGGCGCAAGAGAATAATTTAAATAATTTCAGATTAGTTAAAGATGACTACCAATGTGTTTCCCATTTAGTCCGTCATGAACAACAACGCAATGCGTCAAATTTCTTCCAACATGGCTTAATGGCTCGTTTTTTGACAAAATGCCTTGAAGTTTCCGGATACTTTGGAAAGTCACCATTATCTGAGGATATCGTTTTCATTAGCTCTCTTATTCTGCGCAATCTTCAGTTTATTCAGTTCAACACCCACGAAATTTCCGAGCTTCACGACTCAGCTAAGGAGGGCGAGAAAACAGTTTTCATTGGAGGTGGACTTTATCCCACTTTGGCTCTTTTCAATCACTCATGTGATCCTGGTGTTGTAAGGTGATTTTAATGCAATTCAAATTTTATTATATAAAACTCATTCTATTATATTAAAGATACTTTCGCGGAAATACAATCCATGTCAACACCATCAAATCGATTGAAGCGGGCCTTCAAATATCTGAAAACTACGGGCCAATGTATACTCAAGAGAAACGAGAAGATCGGCAAGCAAAGCTGAAAGACTTGTATTGGTTCGACTGTTCATGTGATGCTTGCTTGGAGAATTGGCCCCGATTGGAAGACATGAAGTTGGATGTGATTCGTTTTCGATGTGATGCTGCCCAATCGTGCCAGAATATAATTGATGTGCCTGCTAATTGCAATGACTTCATGGTTAAGTGTGTGCACTGTGGTCAGAGTACGAATATATTGAAAGGGCTTAAAGTTATGCAGGTAACACGGTTGAAAATAGCGATTGAAATAAAAGTGTCAGATAGCAAGTTTATTTTTAGGATACAGAGCTGATGAATCGCACAGCCAAGCGATTGTACGATGTTGGGGACTACTCGAAATCACTAAAGAAATACATTGATCTGTTAATGATTATGAATGAAGTGTTAGCCCCACCCTTTCCGGATTACTGTCAATGCCAACAGAATATAAGGGACTGCTTCTTGCACTTTGGAAACTCCTACAATTTGGAATAAAATGTCTATGCTATAAGACGTACCTAAAATTGGGAAAAACGGAAAAAAGCCTATTTATTTTGAAATCAAATAAAAATTTAAATTGTTTTTCGAATGCTTTCCTTGGCATGGCAAAGCACCATAAGATATGATTTTTCATAAATAATTAAATAGGCGTAAATACATACATTATATAATGTGTTTAAGCTTAACTACTGCATAAAAAAAATAAAAATAAATAGCGCTACAGGCGAGTAACACCGAAGGCCTAGCTTCTCGCAACCATTTGTTTTGTGTGAGTTTCTATTTTTGGGACGAATGGAAGGGACCTACAATTTTATGCCGAGTCCGAACGGCTCTCGGATGTTTGTCAGACGTTCGCGAGAGGTGGCGCAGTAGAAAAAACTTTAAGATGTAATTTGTGTGTTTTCCGGGGATCGAACCTGGGATCTCTCGCACGGTAGTCTAGCTCTAGCACACTAACTACTGCGCTACTGCGCCAAAATGTTTAAAAGACTTTTTTTTACGAAAATGTTCAAGTTCTATCTACTCCTACTAGAAATATGTTTCAGAGCTTTAGTGTAGGTATAGGTACTTCCATGTACGATTATTTTTCATTCAGTCAATTCAATCGTTTTCAATGATAAGTAGGTATATATTTAAATTCACCTCCACTTTTTGATGACTTAGACAACCTGATGACAAATCATATCAATAATCGAAATTGATACCCAATACACGTGCTTTCATTCAACTAGTTTCAGGTGCGTCTATTTACAGAGGATGGTATTGTAACATCGATCACACGTTTCAATTTGAATGCAATTTTTGAAATCTGATGGTCAACCTCCTATTTCTTATAGGTATCTACCTATGCATAGTATATATGCATTTAGTCTCATGCAATTAGAGCTGAAAGAGTCTGACTGAGTACCCCATAACACCACCCACTTTATCCTTAAGAAAATCATTGAGGAATGTTAATATTCATAAGTTTTATGTTGAATAGCTAGTGCAATTAAAATGTTCTTATCAGAAGAGTTTCTGGGATGCACCAGTGGACTTGAGCAACCGGTATAATTATCAGCACAACACAAGAAAAAAAAAGAAGATAATAGAGAATTATTTCTGTTTACTAACTTAGGGAATCATTCTGTTCTTTAATAATTGAATCCAAACATGTCATGCCTATCTATGCCAATGTATAACAAGATTATATTTTAAATCAACTCATGAAGACAATCGTTGCGATTGAGATGGACGATGAATCTAAAGCTTCTAAATATTACATATAAAAAATCGTGAAAATTTAGCATTGCTGACTTCAATTTGATGTCAGATTTAATCTACACACTAATGTCGTTTTCGGTTGGTCGTCCAGAACCGTCCGGAAGAACTCTTCGCGATTCTAAATTCAAGTCCAGAAGAAAATTTCAGATTCCTGGCTTAAAAAATGCTAAAGTACTTTTTTGTAAGTGTTGCCGTTGTTTTTTTAAGTTTTTATTTTCATTTCTCGCCTAAAGGATTAAGATAGACCCATTCTCCCATAGTTAAAAGTGCTTGTATTTAACATATTTAATATTTGCCCAGTTTTCGTACTCTCCTCCAATACATGATAGTAGGTAGATATAGGTTAAGTAAAGAAACCGTTTTTCCAATAAACGCCGCAATTTACTGTACCTACCTATTTTTAAATAAGAATATTTATGTATACGAGTATGAGACCAACGTTTTTGTTTTGTTTTAATTCTATAGGTAGGTACTCCTTTAAAAGATGCGTCATATCGAATGCGTCATAATTTCTAAATTCAGATGAAGAAACTTGCATCGAGTCTCGCGCAAATGGTAATTTCGAATGCTGTACATCAGCTGTAAATAACATTTGTTAGCCATGGGTATAACATTTGATGCTATGACACATTTCTAATAACGTGCCGCCAAGTGCAAACAGTCAGTCAGTTATTTTGACTTTCCTTTCAAATACTCTCAACTGGTAGAGCAGTATATTCCACAATCGTATTATAAAGAAAACTGATCTTACTCTTACAGCTCCCTGTTTTCCAAGAATCTACAGCATGGTGCTATCACCAAGTGCTTAATTTATCTTTAATGTGCTTGCAGTATAGTGTTCAATTTCATTTCCACAGAACTCTATCGGAACGTATTGATTTCGCTTACCACATCTCCACACATTACTCAATACGTAATAGGCTAATGGGTTCCGTATTTAATATGTAGATCGTTCGAAGTTAACAATGCAGAAGGGGTTGGGGTTGGTCTGTGGGGCTGCAAAGCTGCATCGCTCCATGCATCGTAGCGATAAGCGTTTATTATTAAATAAGCTAGCAAATCAAGAAATCATGCGAGACATAATATAGAAGATTATTTACTGATGGATGACTGTAGTGAGAACTCTATAAACAATTTTTTTAATTTCGCAATCGAGGCAGACGCTTTATTCAGTTAACAGTTGGCGTTGGTTTGAGTTTGATCGCTTTGTAGGCAGTGTTTGAAGAAACCAAATTTAATACAATGGTATACGTATAATTCAATATTAACAAATTCCGTAAAATGTGTTCTGATAAAGTGTGTTTTATTTTGTGCAGTTGATGAAATTTTCTTGTATAATTGTGCTCATCGTATTCACTGCAATGGGCAGTGTAAGAGCACAGGATATTGAACCACAGTACATTCCTAGACCATCAACCACTGAAGGTCCTGAGAAAGATGGTGCTGTAACAGTTACAGAAAACAGTAACACTATTCGAACAACAAAGGATTCTGACCAAACAGATTTACTTCCAACAACAACCGCAGAAGCTGATGTTACAACGACGGAGGTGATTAGAACGACAACAGATGTGATTCCAACTACAAATATTGCTGTAACAATTGAAGGTGGAGATATGCCTACAGAAGGGGGTAGAACAACTACTGATTTCACTCTAACAAATGTTTCAACAGTAACTACTAGCCCGGAAAAAGTACCTACACCCCGTCCGGAAGAAACACCTAGTTCAGGAGGTGCAGCTTTGAATTGTCGAATAATGTTAATATCGGAACGACCTTACTATAATTGGATTCTTGGAGGTAAGTACATTGTATACTTAAGTACCGCAACCAAAAAAACTTCCACTAACCAACCGATGCGGCGCGCGGTATAAAGGAACCTGATTCAAACCCATATTAAAGCTGCTATGTATGGGTACATGTCATAAGGCCATTGGGACATGTGTCATAGCGCCCCAAATTTGGGATAAAAACAAACCCCCATATTCATTAGGGAATAAGGCCCCAAAAAAGGCCCCTGGGGCATTATAGCTATGTATAGTTTTTGTTCGCCAGTGTGATTCGTTTATATACTATCCTTTGTTAGAAAACTCCTTACTTTCTATTGAGACCGTATGCAACCGAAAAAATATTTTTTTGGCTTTTTTTTAGCTCTTAAACTTAATCGTTGAACTAAATCTTGGTCTTAAAATATTGCATTGGAATTATAAAGACAGTTCATCTAAAAAAATTAAGCAATTGATCTACAACTTGTTTCCGTATGAAAAACATTTTTCTGTTAAACTTCTCAACCAGTTTTACGAAGTATTATACTGAATTTCTATGATATGCTATGGTTAAATGTGTCAGTTTTGTTCTGTTCCGTGTTTTTACGGATGGACTTTTCTGATTGCTATGACTGACGTCTAACAAAAGATATTAGGTGATAAGTAAGAATAACACCGATTTTAATTGAGAATATTTAGCAAATTATGCCAAATAATGGCACCCATGTGATGGGATTAAAAACTTGTACCCCAGAAGAAAGCAGTACTAATTTCGAATACAGAAAGTCGCGATATTTTCAGAATTTCTTGAAATAGAAAATTTGGTAGATATTCATTGCCTTTTAAGAAACTCAATTTTAATTCTCAACGTTTATATTATCAACTAAATTAATGCTCGTTATAGCTTGTTTTTTTTTTAAGTTATTATTAAAAATACATACCTTTTTTAGAAATTTTAAACATTTTGAAAAATTTGATTTTCTAGGAATACCTAATTGCCAACAAGACACATAGACAATGTACCTATCTCGATATATCTCAAAATTGAACAGTAATTTGCTTGTGCAGTCTATACCGAGGATGTTCTTCTTTTTTGTTATATACATATCTATATTTTGTTCATCACTATACCTATAGTCATGCGTGAAGCTTTCGCATATATGCTTACAACTACACTGATAGTATATAAATGATGATAAATATCCGAATCAGAGTCAGACTACCAGGGCCGGCTTCAGCCAAACTAGCGCCCTGTGCAAGATTTACAGAAAGCGGCCTTTTTTCATATTTCCACACATGCATAAGTCTTTTCCACATCACCCAGGAGGTTGATTTTTGAACTAAAATCTTTTGTGAAATGTACAAAAGTAGATGTTCAGGAAATATACTTACACGAACAGGGTGGAATATTTTAAGATTAGGTAGGTAAATAATGAACTTGCATAGGTCTAGTATAATTTTTTATTTTGCAATATTTTGAGTTAGATTCTCCTTGAAATTGCAACATTGCAAGTGATGTGAGTTAATGTTCAAGAAATAATTCAGCACACGTGTGATGGATGTTGTTATTTTGGGCTTATTTGAACAAACTTTTTGCTGAAAATGCAAATGTCAACATTTTTTCGCGAAAGATAAAATGAGCCTCCAGAACTTGGCGCCCTGTGCATTTGTACATCGTGCACATATGGTTGGTCCGGCCCTGCAGACTACATTTGTTGAGACGTCTTAGTATAGGCGTTTCCGCTTAGTCGTGGACCGTTCTGAATTCTATCCATCATATATCTGCTAAATGTTACACCCGGTGATAGTGAATGTCTTCAGACATTTTTCATAGTTTAAAAAACTAAAGAATTGGGCACAAGAAATCGAAAAAAAATTAAATTAAGTAACCAATTTGCTTCATTGTTTAGTTTATCCCGAAAGGGCATTTGTGTAAGCCATGTTTGTAGGCATTATATTATTTGAGTGTAAAAGATACATAGATTTTTCAATGGCAAGTTGAATTTAAGGTGGTAGTACACAGCATGTAGCAAGCCACATATCTACGTATGTAGCTCTGACGTCGACAGAGAGTGCACAAAGAGAGCTTGTACACTGAATGTAGCCATTGGGACCATACGCCGACGTAAAAATTACGTCAGTACTACATACGCATGTAGCTTGCTACATGCAGTGTAGTAGCACCTTAAATTCAACTTACAAAGTTTGAAATAAATACCTACAGCTAACGGTTAGTGCGCTATGAAAAATCCTCCCTTAAAGGGACATGGGAATAGTCTTATAAAAAAAAATTATTGCATTATCTTCAGGCAAAGGCCTATGTTTAGAAAAAGTGTTTAAATTCGGCTTGCACGATTTAAGCATAACAGGCGTACCTACATACAAGTTAATAAAAGCCTTTAATAAATAAAAATCACAGAAGATAGGTCTTACTAAACTTAAGATATTGCAAACAATAAAAATTTGTATTTTTAGATAACAATATATTTACAAGTACATTATAATCAACTTTTTTGTTGAATATTATAATAACCCAAAAACAATTTTTTTTTTCAGTTATCATTGTTCCAAAAACGTGCTCCTACTGCTGTGCAGTTAATTGTATTCAAAAATGCATTGAGATCGAACCTTTCTATTGTATTGCCTAATATATTATAAACATAATAAATTGAGGTCAATGACTATTAATATACATAAGGTACGACATTTATATAATAATAAAATGTGTAAAGTTTTGTTTTATATATTTTTTTCTTTATTTATTTATTTATTTTTATTTTTTCAATGCGTGGTGAAATAACTTGATGTTATTTTATGATTTCGATATCGTAAGTATCTAGACATTTTAGGTAAGATTAAAGAGAGTTGATAATACTACTACTACTGACCGCAGTATCTACTACAGTGTACCGTATATAGCCAGATTTATTTCCGCATACATCGACAGGTATCGACAGAACATTTCTCATACAAGAATATCTATTAGTAGGCCCATTGCCTTCAACAACCAGGAGGACGTAATAAAAACATTGGAAATAACTAAAGTGTCATACACCTACTATAATAATTATGTAGGTACATAACACATACTGTAGTGTTTGTAAGGTTGAAAACGGATAGCAAGCCAAGCTCGAAATGTTCCGAAATGTAAAATGAAGACTGCCCTGAAACTCTGGATGCCCATGAATATGTTATCCCTTCGCAACTATTCGGTAATTATTCATCATGGAAAGTTCAACTACGCTTCATTACGCTCCTAGAAACTCTAAAAGTATGCCATAATATTCATGGAAACAAATATTTTTTTCACGCCTAAAAGTGTACTTAATTAGCTTTACTATAACTCTAACATGCTGCTCGTCTATTAATCGTTTCATCAAGCAGCGTTTGATGCTTCAGGACTGTTTAGAAATTGTTAAGAAATACATATTACACCTAACCACATTGTCAAAAAGATGAAAAAGTTGAAAATCTTGTTTTCCGAAAAAAATATCTTTTTTTTTTTTAATTTTTCCAAAATGTAGAAAAAATTAACTAGCTTAAAAGGAAAATTTTAAAATGCTTTAAAGAAACTGATGCTCATTAATGATGCTACTACTTTTTTTAAAATTTAAAACATTTTAATTTATACACATTTAAATAAAAATTATTTAAACTCATTTCCAAGAAACAATGACATCCATTTTTTTTTTATCAAATTGTCTGCGAAATTCCGAGACAAACCGAAAACTTGGTGTCATATATCGCACCGTGGCACAATAACGTACGTATAAGAAGTAAATGTGTTTGGTTTAGTATGTCAAAAGTGGTTGGCGGGGTTTCTGAACCTCTTGTTTCTGGACACTCTGTTATGTGTCTCTAGCGGTGACCTCTAGATACCTGAGGACCTCTAGTTTCAATTCAATTCCCCTTTTCTGTATATAGGGGAGAGTACAGAATGAACTTCCCTTCCCCCTTATTCGGGGGTTCAAAATAGACAAATTACTCAAAACAACAAACAAAGGAACTGATGTATATCTATGAATAGGGTACCAAGCCCTTCAGGAAAACCGATTCTCAGAAAAAAATGACGGAGGGGGAAGGAAACCTTTTATATGTACTCCAAGAACCGTCAACAAGTGCCTAAGGATGATCGGTTGGGAGAAGCGAGAGAACGGTTGACCTAGGACTTGAGAGACTTTTTCTTTATGATGATGACAATCGTTCCATCGCCAGCTCATCCAAATTCTCTATTTCGTTCTGCAAAATGACAATTATAAAGCTGCAGAAAAGGCAAAACTTAGGAGACAACAACAGACCACGTCTTTCTTCAGTATGCTCTTGAATTCTTGGAAAGTCAGTATTTGGAGTGTAAGATGCCATATTGTGCCAACACCCTATCAAAGGACGGCTTTCCTGAAACCGAGAGCGTGGAAGCTCTTGTGCGACCACTAATGCCTGTGATATGCCTTAGCCTATCGGGGCACAGGTCTAAGCGGGTCTTATGATCATTCTTATTTCTAAATTTCCTTCAGCCAATTTATAACATCTCGAAAATAGTTTTTAGTGCTGACGGACAGATTAGCATAACAGAAGCCGTTGATGAGTTATTCTTCACTGACAATAATGGAATAGAAAACCACTTTCTTCCATAAAAAATTTTGTTTTTATTGTTAGACACAGAAATTATAGTTCAATAGCTAGCTGACTAACTAGCAAGACCTGGCTTTTACAACGATCCAGCATCTCGAAAGTCGTAAATATCGTCTCTGGTTTGTCTTTCCAAGTCTCTACCTTCCGCCACCGACTGTCATTCATCAGAGGCGATTCACATATGGTAAGGCGACAGAAATCCGACTGGATCCAATGAAATATAAAAAACAACCGGTTTGAAGTAAAACATTTAATCTTTCTTGTCTTACAATTATAAATACAGTAGATACTTGTAATACATTCATAAATTGCCTAAAAATACCTACATATTCGTTCTGAAAACAAACGCATGTGTGCTTTATCTTTTGTGTAACATACAAAATAATGATAATTTCTTAAGTAAATTTTAATAACAACAATACCCTCATACTAATAATAAAATACTAATATTCTCTTTTTCGAGCTTACAAATTGTTCGAAATGGATATTTTTCCTTCAACGAAATATTTGGTATTTTTGTTTGTGAGTTATAAAATAAATTGTTGAAAAATTTTAAAATAAATCATTTCCCGTTCATATACATTTATTTTTTATTTTTTTTTTCTCAGATAAATACTTAGATTGAATGGTGCATGTGTTAGCTTGAATAAAGCAAATGTGAGTGTGTTTTTTGTGTATATATACATGAAAAAACAGATTTTAAAGCTATTTTCTATTAAAGATTTAAAAATCGTATGAGTTGGCTTCGTCGTCACCCTTTCTCGCCTTAAAGAGTAACCTATAAACGATGCCAGCGAGAATGCCTCCAGCAATTGGACCCACCCAGTAGACCTAGAAAGAAGTAAAAAATTATGTGAACATTGTTTGTGACAAAAAAAAACATGTTTTTGAATTACCCATTGGAACTCCCAGTCGCTCATGATGACAGCTGGTCCAAAAGATCTGGCTGGATTCATGCTAGCACCTGTCAGTTTGACCTGAAGATTGAACAAATGTGAAGTTAGTCCGTTTATATTGAAGACTGGACTTTCAACTTACAGCCATTAAATGTCCGGATGTGATAGAAAGGCCAATTGCAAGTGGTACTGAACCCTTAATATCGTTACGTCTGGTATCGGAAACACCCTTTACTACGAAGACAAGAATGAATGTAATGAGGGCTTCTATGAGAACTGCCTGTCCACTGGTAAGATCTGAGTTAAATGCAGTTACACCTAGTGTAGTCCCGGCTAGTTCGGTTGGGATTGCGACCTGTGACATCAATCACAATAATATTGTTTAATGAATTTGAAGTTAGAAATTACATCAAATGAAATTAACCTTGATTAGAGCAGCTCCAGCAATAGCACCGATACACTGCATAATTATGTAGAAAGCGCCCTTCAAAATGCTCATTTCGCCCACAATTATAAATCCAATGGTGATAGCAGGATTTATGTGACATCCGCTGATGTGGCCAAAAGCCTGAAAAATTAGGTATGAGATTTATTTGTATGTATTAAAAGTTTGAAAATGAGATTTATTTGTATGTATTAAAAGTTTGAAAAACATGTGCAAACGCAAATTAGGTATGATATTTATTTGTATGTATTAAAAGTTTGAAAAACATGTGCAAACGCAAATTAATAATATTTAATTTAATATAGCTTAAGAATAAATGCGGGGACATACATCAAAACACATGTCTACTAGTTACAGTTAAAAAATATAGGATGTAATGTTTAGTCAATCATGTTTGGGATGCAGATCCAAAACATCGTACACGCGCACGCATACACGTTTCAAGTTTTGAGGGGAAGATTGGGTGTATGATTCTGGTGGTATATTAGACGGCTCTCAGATTGAGGCAACAAGCAATAAGCAACTATAGTTGCTATAGCAACTGCATGCATTATGTACCTGCAGGTTGTATCGGAACAAGACACTCAAAATTAGTTTTATTGCACTGAACAACAAAGTTCATCATATTATATTTTTGAGCCAACAACCGTAGCTGTCGTTGGCAATATGATGAACTTGTGTTCGTCAATTAAATTTGAATCAATTAAATGTTCATATTGACAATCGCCGTTGTTGATTTGATGAACGCAGTAGTCAAATTTTAGGAATTGATTTTCACAATAAAAATCACAGTTGTTGTTAAACTGAAGAACTCGATGTTCATAATGAAAATAGCAATTTTCGATCTAATGAACGCAGTAATTAAATTAAAGAATTCGATTTTCAAAATAATATTGATAACTGCAATTGTTAGTCTTACAACTTTTTTCATAATCTTTAGTACAAAAAATTGACGACAGGCCCGTTCTTCATAAGCGTTATTGATAAGCGTTTTTGATATTTTCAAAAAATGTTGATCATATCGACAAATTTGTTCATCAATTTGTCAATTTCCAGTTAACAACTACCGATTGTCAATATGACAACCAATATTTTTTTCAGTGTGAATATCGTTTTTGTACAACAATGGGGCTATAATTACCGGCATTAAAGTTACAGCAATGCAAACTACATGTAACCTATCTCCAATATTATGATTACTATAGAGAGGAATATGTTCTCGCTAACCAACTCTTGTTTTTTAAGGTTGTAAAACATGATGTGACCTTCGGTTTATCTGTTTAAGGATTCATAAGAAAATGGCATTTCTTATTCATACCAACTTTAAAGACTGCGAGAAGACATTATCGCAAACTTCCAACAAAGTCCCCTAAATCGTTTGGGTAAACAAATACCAAGAACACAAAACGAAAGCTCAATTCGTGTTTTGTAAATATCTGATGCTAGACTCTAGGCGTTGCATCTCTACAATGCATCTACCACAATCGATTATTATTATTAAAATTCTAAAGTTATTCGAATAAAAACATAATCGATAGCCTAATGCGCAGGCAGAACATCTGGTTTGCGGGCATCACGAACAACACATTACCCTGTAAAAGCATCGATTAAATCCACCGACCCCAGGCTACGTAAACATAAATAAAAAGTCAACCCGAACACTTGTTGAGTTCTAATTCGAATAGTGCGTGCGGTGTGCCATTCACGATCGATCGATCGCCTTTGCATCGTCAACGTTCAATGAACTATCGCTAATAAAAAAAGGAAAATAAATAAATAGAAAACGACTTTGGCAATAAAACATTTTAATTATTCCAATGCTCATTCACGCCACAGCGGCAGGGGCCGACATTCACATATAGGTTCCCGTATTATGAACCCCCACCAGAAAGTGATTTTTATTAATGAATTGGAGAACTGGACGAACTATGTAAGTGCACGACTTTGAGTACAGATCACATACAGTAAGCCAAGCAAACAACATTCGATCGACAGAAATCACACGAAATGTGGTCTTGTACCTTGGGTGGACTGCCACTCTCTAGAGCACAACACCTGCTAAATCTTGTACGCACTTCCATCGGCATTAATGTAATGTTTAGCTGCGTGTGCATTCGTCATTTGCACAAATACACATTTAGAAAAGTTAGTTTTTTTTTTCTCTTGAGATTGCCAATCATCTACGAATGCATGCGCAACCTAAATTTTCCTGAAAATAACCTTGATTTTCGTTTAACGCAAATTATGGATTTGTTTTAGCTTGGCAATTTGTTTTCATTGGACATGGTCACTGATTATGGAGCTTGGAGTATGACTATTTAGACCGAAGATTCTTTGTGATGGGAAGATTTGAAATTTATGGATACCGAACCGACTAACATAAACAGCAACACCCATCATTAACTATACCTACTTGGCTACTTTAGTATTTAGCAATTGCCCTAGCTATACTTTTGTCATTGGTTTGTTATGCAGGATATTTTCAAAAGATCTCAAAAGATTAACAATGGGTTAGTTTAAGTTGGGTGGCATTTGATTTCATTTGTTATGCTTTTTGTTTTCGAATAATTTATGTTTCATCTCCATGGATTCGCGTGCTGTTTGTGTCCCGCCGTCCTGTTGAAACCACATGTCGACCAAACCCAGCTCTTCCATTTTGGCACCACCATTGACTGTAACGCTGTTTGCATCTTCATCTTTGAAGAAATACGGCCCAATGATGCCTATAAACCACACCAAACGGTACATTAGCAGTTTTTGCAATCCTGCATTTTTTACTGACCACGATTTTTAGTAATCAAATTCAATAATTTGCAAACGTTATTCGGGCGTAAGTATACATGATGAAATGGGCTAACTGAGCATTCTCTACTTTGACACGACGTGTCACGATCAGCAAAAAAATCACCCTTTACTAATCCAAGAACACATTTTTAAGGTTCCGTTTCCATACGGAGGAAGGAACCTTATTGTTTTCGCTACGATGTCTGTCCGAATCAATTAAGCCAATTTTGTACCTGGTCTATCTCAAGAACTGATTGACGTAGAAGGCTGAAATTTGCACACAACATCCGGTATAACCTCTATTTAAACGACAAATGATATCAATGATATCGACCCATTGATTAGTTTTGGAGTAATAAGTAATTTAGCGAAAAAAATATTTTCATTCGCTCAAAAACAGTTTTTTTTCTCGATTTACAACAAAAAACATATTCCTATTTTGTAGATCGTATATCGTAGCTATATAAGTGCTAAAGACTGTTTTGCCGAAAAGTTAATATTTAACAAGATATTTACAAAAATATGTCAAATATGTCATTCATAAGCGTGTTATCTTAAACGTTTCCTTTCCAATTGGAGTTGAAACTCCAAGAAATACTCATTTTCATACACACACATACATAATATCGTTTCTTCTTTCGCTCTCGGCCTTGGCTCGCTCGGTGTGTGTCGGTCGTTGGCGGGGCGTCGGCACGGCAAGGTATATCGACACTTCGGCTGTTCTCTTAAACTTAATTGTTTCCCATTGTAATTGGAAGGAACTGCAATAGATATTGCATACTACACCTTGCAGTCATCCTATAATTCAACAGTGACCCCAAGCAGGGGGTTGCATGGGGTCACCATGCCCCCATACACAGTTCAAGGTCGGTTCTCATTCTCTTGTACACACATACACTTTTGTTTGTTCTCTCGCGCTCGTCCATCTTCATTCCTTTATGCGCGTTTTTTTAATGTCGCTACTGTTTATTTCTTGATTTACAAAAAATACATAAAATTTTATGTAGATCATGTTCGTAGATGGTACCTATGTGCTGAGGGCTATTTTACCGAAATGTTAATATTTACAAAAATTTGTCAATTGCCATATAAAATACGCTCTAATTGGAACTTCCATGTTTCACTTCCTTTGCATATCGATTACCTATACCCATTCAACATTATTGGTTGATGGTGCTCTCGGCTCGGCCGTGGTCCTAATTTTTTTCCTCATGAGTGGTCTTTGTATTTGTTTTATTGTTACTGCTAGTTCGGTGAAGCCGGAGCCGAGTCGGTGGATTTAACTGACGAGTGACGATGACGGCCGGCGTTCTTAACTACATGCATTTATTGTACCTATATGAACTAACATATGATGTAAATGTAATTCACTACTACTACGTACGTACGGAACCTTCGGTGCGCGAGTGACTCGTACTTGGACGTTTTTTTTAAATAATCATTGACAGTTCAACAATTTCTTAACGTTAGACCCCTATAGCTTACTATCCCATACACATTCCTCCTCAAAGCGATTCAGATCTTTCAAAGACCACTACATATCGACATTTGGGAAATTTATCGCAAGACTTATACATTTCGCATTTAAGCCATTAACATAATAGGCATGTAAATTAAAATGCGTTGAGATGATGCCGCTAGGCGCAAGTCTCTTTAGCAATTTGGGTCAACTAGAGAATGAAGTACATACGCTGAGCCATTACAATCAAAAGCTCTCAATTTCAAGCCTGAAGCCTTTACCATCAATATTTCCCACACTTTTACTTTTTAATTTTTTTCCATAAGAAAACCTAGTAATATCCATCATGATAACCCTGTGCCATTGTGTATGCAGTTTTAGACCTCATATCACCACTCACATCGACCTTAGCGTCGATCAATTTCACAACACTATTCGTAATTATATCCATAAGCATTCTATTCATTCCAATCGGTTCCAAATAAAATGCTATGCTGGAGTATGACTATGAGTTTATTATTCTCTCTCGCTAAAAGGAAAAATAAATAATTAATAAATTATAATGAGATTATCTAGAAGTATGTACCACCTCCGCACGCAGCGTGCCAGAGAACACATTTTTTGATGGATCTGCCAAAGTCAATGGCGCAATCTGTATTGTGTATGAGTATGAGCAATAAGCCTTAAGCAAGTCGCTGCCTTGCCTTATCAAGCCATCATTATCCCAAAAAAAGGAAGGTATAGGTAGTCGTCGTAGATATAATAAACAAAGTAAAGAGTCTTTCGTGCAACTTAAACGTTTGAGACGCTACTCAAGTGTTGACATTTAAAGGTATTTATTCATTTTGACATAATCTGCGCAACAATAAATTTACATTTATTTACTGCAAACAACTATAGGAGGCCATAATTGTAACTTTTTTTATTTGCCATTAAATGCTTAGTTCGATGAGGTAGCTATTTTTCGCGCGAATATCATTAGGTACCCAGCCAGCATCTGAATTAAAAATAACCTGCATGATTGAATCAGGTTTAGCTACGGGTTATCTTATGAGACGTGTTGATAAGCTTGACTTAATTGTACACAAAAGGTACACATGTGAGATGACAATCGATCCTTTCATTGGCCTTCAATGTGCGAGCGGTGTTTGATGGGAACCGTAACCAATCTTATTTCTTAAACCAATGCAATGGGCTGATGGTTTTGATAAATAAATTTTCAAAAATTTGATTTGGTGTAAGTTAAGTGTAAGTTTATCTTAGAATGTATAGACAATAAGTTGATAATTAGGTGATCAAGGCACATAGGTAAATACAAATATTATTATTGTCAGTTTCATATGTGCATAGGTCAACATTAGAAGATGGGAGCAATTTTGGCAATACCTAATCAATTCTTTGAAATGACTTTAATGTCTTTAATACACTATGTTTATTTTATATTTCCAGTACATGCCTTATGGGAAGCTCTTTTTTCTACCAATGGTGCCTGAAGATACTCTCACGGCACCCAATCACAAGAATTGCACTGAAATAAAAAAATATGGACACTTCTAGAAAAGTGGTCTCATAGAAATAAAAAAGGGGAAAAATGCAACTTTAGTCGCATAAAGACATCCCTGCGATGGATACCTACATGTTTACACAATTTTTTATATCGCACTAGGTCTCGTAGTCGTACTGTCTGCAAACAATACATACATAATTATTAAAATATAATAATCTGTAAAATAAAGAATAATATTTTCTGTTTGTTTATAATATATTTATATTGTAATCACGTTTTTTACACAATGAATGCCTAGGTATTTACTATGTTCAACATTTTATTGATGAAATTTCCTATAAAAATACCATTTTAGCAGGTGAAATGTGGGAACTTGATTGATTGACAAACGTTAATTTCTTTGGTCAACATCAACATACATGATTGATTTCGGTCTATACTATTGCGATTTCTTAATTACTGGTTTCAAGAGCTTAAATATAAATATAATTGATTGATTCAATAGGAAATGGCGATTTTTATACCCTCCACATAAGAAAGGTATGTTCACGTTGTAATTACCTACATTTGTAACGCTAAAAAGGAGTCACCGGATACCCCATCATACAGTACATATTTATATGTATATTTTGAATAAGGATCAAATTCTGAATTTAGCCATGTCCGTCTGCCTGTCTGTTGGAAATACGATAGCGGTCCAAACGAATAGACCTAGGCGAATGAAATTTTGTCAAAGGATTTCTTTTTACCGTCGCGTCGTCAGGTTGATATTGAAAATTGATATAGCCGATTCGAGCAGGTGAGTAGTTCTGGTACCTCATGTCACACTTTTACTTGTCTTTAATATACATCGTGCAGTAAACGTGGGTTCATGTTCATTGGCTCAGTAGTTAAATTGTGCTGAGTTATAACTGAGCAAGGGGCCTTAGGTTAAACGCCCGGAGAAACACAAATTACAATTTAATTTTTTTTTGGATTTATACGTACAAATAACTTTTCTTCTTTTCATGACTATTAAAGATAAATTCATCAAAATATGAGTTTCATGGAAAAAAAACCTTAAAATGTAATTTGTGAGTTTTGTGGTAGTCTAGCTCTAGCACACTAACTACACCAAGCAAATTTATAAAAGGATAAATGTTTTTTTCATTTATAAAAAAACAACTGATGAACATTTATGGGTCTTATTGTTTATGGGTGGTGAGAGCCCACGCAAAATTAAGAATAACACAGTTGAATTGTCAAAGATAGTTATATAACAATAGCCGTCCGGTACATGAAACAGATTTAACAAAACAGTTTTATTATCTACAGCTTTTTTTGGATTATACCACTTACATAAGTGCACAATCCGGAATACAAAGGTTGAACTCTTAACATAATTAAGTGCAATTAAGTAAGAGCGCACTCACGCCAAACAAAGATGGCTTTTTTTGTTGATATCTCGACATAGACAATAGACAGATTGGCAGTGTGTAAGTGAATTGCACAAAATTATTCACTTCAATGAGTTTGGTTAATTGATGATAGAGAAAGTAACACTCTAATGACGTTGACTTTTGGTTGAACTTACATTAACATTTGGTTTAAAAAGTAAAACTTATTCTGAAGAGGAAGTGATGTGTTAGCCCTTTTATTTAGGTTATATTCTATTATTTTAGGCAACGGATTTAGAGCTCCACACAGTTAGAGTAACAAAGTTTAATTTAAGTTTAAAATTTATTTGGCACAAAGTCCAGCTTTTCATTTAAAATAAGTTGAAGTTCAATCCTCATTATTTGTTACACTGCACTTTATAATTAATCTGAATTTTACACTTTATAGTATGATTCAAACGTTCTTACTTATGTAATGGCAATGTATAAAGCAGGTAACTACAATTAAAATACATTATATCTGATTTACCTCTCCTAAGCTTTGGATACACAATAAATTTTCCATTGTTAAACTAGAAAAAGCAATTATTATTGAAATAAATACGAGAATCCATTCTCGAATAATTAACAATTAGATAACAGTACCTACATTTACGTCTAGATTCATTTTTCAAATGTAGGTAGATATAAAATTAAAATTTACTCAGTATTGTCTCATTCTTATATTGACTAGTAAAGTTTACAAGAGTGTTAATATTAAAAAGTTTTCTCATTTACCTGGAAAACGCTTAAACAAAATTGCGTGTTGCTTACGATTTTTATAAATTTGATTTTCAGATAAATTCAAATTGATGAACTTAATTGAGTTATAAATTAGCAAAACCTGACGTTTGTGAAGCTTTCGAAATTTATTGAAGGGTTAGAGCTAGAGGCCCTGAAGGACTGAAGCCTACGTCTTCGCGGTCGAAAGAGAATGGATGACAGTGTTTGGTTTTTAATTGTCACTTGCGGTGAAAAATAAAATATGAAAACTTTATTATGCCAGCGCTTGTAAGTGGATAGTGATAACGGAATGTTATGAATGCCACGGGTGAAGTATGTATTAGAAAATGTTTTTTAATATGTACCAAATTTATACAAGTCATGCAAAATGTTAATCATGTGAGTTAATACGTTACGTACACAGGTCTAATATTTGTTTTGTATGGAAGGTACCAGTCTTGACCAATGCAGCCCATTTTCGATACCTACCAACCTAACGACGATAAAAAAATCTCCTCTTACCAAGTTTTATTCGTATAGGTCAATTCGTTTGGACGCTCTCGTGTTTTTGGATATGGCTATTATGTCGATTCAGAAATATTTATAGTATATGATTTATCCGTGGGTTCTCCGGCGACTCCTTCTTGGAGTTACAAATGTAATGAAATGACGAAGTAAATATAGCTTCCTGTGGAAGGTAAATCCGTAGGTATCGGCAATATCTGCAAATTATTCGGAACAGAACTTTCCTAGAGTTTGCTTTTATATAAAAAATAGTGGCAAACGATGCAAACGCACAGTAAGTGGAGGAATGAATTTTTTTTTTTTTTTTTTTCAAAAAACAAAGAAAACAAGACTGAAAATTCCTTAACTTCTATCTGTGTTTGCCATGGAGTTAAAGAAACTTTACATACCTACTATTACTATACTAACTTCGCATCTGCTCCAACTCCAAGTCCATCAGTGACTCCAAGCAAAGTGATCCAGGGGGCAATTCCGAAGCCGGTCATAGAAAATGACGAGCATTCTGAAGAGACAGAAGAGCATTCATACAAATTATGGGTTCTGTCGTTCTTCTCTCCCCAGATTCGGCAGGAGTCATCGCCGGATAGTAACATTTTCTTAAAATGCGGTGCAAATGACTTTTAAAGGTATACCTAAAAAGGTTTCGGAACAAGTGTGAGCAGGCGAACGCGAAATGCGCCTCTTCTCGCCAAAAAAATTCGAGATAATTTGTTGGTCTCGTTAGGCTAAGATGTTTTTAGAGTTAAAAAAATGAAGAGGCCATTAGCTACAACTTTACATCGATTCTGAGCGAAGTTAAGCTGCATACAAAACCTTCAATCAGTACTACTTACTCATGGTTGCAGCAAACCTCATAGCGTATACAACTTTGTTCTTTAAACGAGTTTGGAAAATGTTCTAAAAGTGAACGTCAACATAAACTACCAACAGAACGTATATTGAAATGATGCACAATATCAGCACGATCAGATCATAATTTTTAGAACTTGAAATAGTTGCCCCTTTTAATGCGACTATACTGTGTAGTGTATTTACCTATATGTATACTATGTTGTTTCTTGTCTCTCAAATGAAATTGCTTAGGCTGC
The DNA here is from genome assembly GCA_949372485.1 of Cheilosia soror. Lineage (NCBI taxonomy): Eukaryota > Metazoa > Arthropoda > Insecta > Diptera > Syrphidae > Cheilosia > Cheilosia soror. The sequence continues at coordinate 72,308,469 of OX443564.1, read as the reverse complement.
CCATCTTGGAGAATGTCACGCACAAGTGTGATTAACGAATAGTGACTTTTAATTGTAGAGTCAATGAAATCTGAATCTTTGAAGAAGGTGCGTCGTAAGCAGGTGCGAGTCAGAAAAAACAAAACGCCAGAAGCCATCATCACCATCACTGTAATATCTGACATCATGAAGCTAGCAAAATTTATAATTCACTCTGACATGGGTTTCGGTCGATTATGGTATAAAATGAACGTCAAAACTTTTCAATTTGTATTCACACTTAGTAATTGGCTGTGAAAAACTAATGCGTTTGAACATTATTTTAATAATTTTTATTTTTTGTGGCATGATCAAAAGATCAATGCTGATGAGGTTTTGATCTTATATTCGTACGTATTTTTAAGCAGTTTATATACACCACCAGTTTACTACGCCTACACAAAAATAAGTGAAAATGTAGGGCATTTAGGTGAAAGAATATGTATGTTTTACATAATTTGAACGTACATAATAGATAATGATAAATAGATAAATTATAAATAATTTGCTTGGCCTTGACATTTTGTCCGTTCGATGAAAAATATATAGTTTTCCACTCACGACACATATTTTTCAACTTATATGATTAATAGTCTTATCATAGACAATGATGTATTAATTATTAGGTTACCTAACTATGCAACAAATAAATTTAAAAGATACACTTCTATTAGTTCACTAACCTGAGCTAAAGCGGCCACTGTCAGTCCAAAGGTGAATGCAATCTGTACAACTGTTGGTGTGTACCCATTGCCACCTACGGTGCTTCCAACTCCAATAAATATCAAAAAGAACGTTCCGATGAATTCAGCTAGAAGCGTTCGCCAGATATTTTTATTATCTGTGATATCGGAAACTCCGACGAGTTTAGACATTCCTGAAAGCAAAAGAATTTAAAAGCAAAATTAATTGATTGTATATATAAGATGACTTATAGATTGATGAATTTAGACAAAAGAAAAATATTAATTTGACTTTAAATGTTAGTCCAGTGATCAAAGCTTGACAGTCGCATTATCTCACGTTACTTAATTACCACAGCAATCATGAATATTAAATTATCATCCGCATTAATTAAGCAATCACCCAAAAGAAAATGTAAGTTAGTTATCGTCGTTAATTTTAATATGAAGGCGCATAAATTCTCATAACCAAAAAGTTTTCCGTGCTACAGTGTTTATACTTTACTCATTAGATTGTTCAAAAACGTGCCTCCAACTACGCGGTACGTACCTACAGTAAGCGTCAAAAGTAAGTGAACGCTATTTGTTTTTGGAGTTTGGAAACATTTTTTTTTTTATTTCAGCAATTTTTTTGTTACTGTCAAAATGAAATATGTTCTGCTACTGTTATTTCGTTATCAAACTTCTTACAGATTGTTGGATTTTTAGACCTATTTCAAGATTGCAAATTGATAATTTTTAAGGGAACGCTATTTTTCATTTTTCAGTTCTGATTTTAATATCTTGTGAACCATTGGGTTGCCCGCACTCAGCCGGATATTTTAAAATTGTCTCTAGCAACAGACCGGTGCGTGGCATATCTACTATTGACAGTTTATTTTAATTTCATAGCAGGTTTTTTATTAATAATACATATCAACATTTGAACATGTTTAAAGACACATCGTATTAGTACCTATTTGGCAAAAATTTGACTGATCATTTCAGAGAGTGTCAAAAAATTAAACTGCATTAAACGCTGTCCTACGTTCGAAAATATTCTTTTGTACATGAAAAATGACAAACTTTGTTTGCATTCCTATTTCGATTCTATCAATCGGTCTATTATAAAGTACAAAGGGAGTTATATTTAATATCTATACTGGAAGATTCATGTCAGGTTGGTATTGAAGTTGAAAATAGGCTATATCGGTCGGGCAGTTCTGGTACCTCCCATACAAAACCAATATTATACCCATGTGTTGTGTACGCACTAACTCACATGTCTAATATTTTGCAGTATGCAGTGGAGGGTGATGATAACACTTTAACTTTTTTTTTTTCGCATTGAAATTGAACCTGTCCGCAAATTGTCCAAGAAATTGCTAGTGCTATAGTGTTTAAATCAAGTGGAATTAAGCCAGCATCAGTAAGCTTTTGAATTGAAATGATATTGCTACTCGAGTCAAAATATATGCTGCTAGTGATATATCAATTCACACCCTCGGTATTGTTAATTTGTTTTAAATATAAGTGGCAAAAATCCACTTGTAACACGACTCTACTACTACACCGACTGTAATCAAGGTTTAGGTACCGCACATACTCAATACTTTTAAATAAATAAATTGTGCTTGGCGAACATGAAATGTTTTCAGCATAATTGGCAGAAACATTTCGAGAAACTCTTCTTATACGACAAAAACTTACACGATTTGCAAGATTAAATATATGAAGTAAACATTTTATTCACCTTTAGCATATTCCCGTAATCTTCCCAAAAATATCATGACTTTATTTTTTAAGTCTATCTACTAATGTATCCAGTGACTAGATATTTTGATGTCTGGTTTTAGACCTTGTTGTATATTTATAACAGAAACACAAAACCGCGACTAGAGACTTTTTTTACAAGGCACTTTTAACACTTAACTCCAAACCATTACTGTGACAACGGTGTAAAATTTGCTTCCCTGGAAAAGTTTATCAAGCATTTTCGATGCTCGTTGCTAATTAATCACATCAATTAGGATCCATTTAAAAAGAAGTAAACAAAACGCAGAAGATAAACGAAAATAGATTCAAGCACCTACTGCTACTATAGCTACTCTCCAGAATAGAAAACATAAAAATGACTTTCATAGATATGTGAGTTCCAAGCTGTCCGACGGCGCAACGCGTGAATTGATTGATGGTTGTTGAAGTGACGCTTTACTTGTTGCTTGCTGTGGAATCGCTACTTTACCTACTTGTGAAGTTCTCAGTTCTCACGTTTCGTGATGGGGGGAGTTTGGGGGAGAGGCATACTGATAATGAAAATATCCGCCAATGTTATACGGTAATTCGTTACTGTTGAGGCTATTACGGGTTCGAGTGCATTAGGGCGTTCTGTTAAGGTGAGATTCAATAATCCTGCTCTTGAAAATAATTGATTGCGATTATGGGGGCTGTTGGATTGTGACTAGAACATGTGTAATGGTGGTGCTGATAACATCATAAATTGGTAATTAACACAAGCCATTTGATAAGATAGAACAATAATTTGAGTAATCAACTGGTTGTTGAGGACTTGCTGTTTGAATATATGTTATCAAAGTCCGATGATGAATCGTGTATGGCTCGCCTAATTCGCAAATGTTGGACTACACCGATATTAAAAACATAATTGAAGGGAGAATATTCATTAAATAGATACTAATTGACACTACTGTTCATTGCGGGGAAGAACAAAACTATGAAAAGTTCGCATAAGTTTTTAAATGAACGGAAATAATGCTAATGGGATTTTGATTAAAGCTGTGACACGTGGAGTTTAAAAGATATTATGCTTTTTAATCAATTAAAACAAAATAAAAATCGCCACCCAAACTCGAATATTTATGGAGTCAGCATCAGGAAGTATAAACTCATCGATGATGTACGAAACATCAATATGTGTTGATATTAATGATAAGTTTTTGGAATATTTGATGTCACAAAGTTTGAAAGTTAAAGAATAGCAACAAAAAACAAGATTGAGTTATCTGTCAGTTGCCCTCCCAACAATAGACATAATAATTGCTATACAGTAAAACCTGCCAAAGTTGGCCAGTATATCTTTTTAGTAGCACCAGGAAAATTGCATACAAATATTCCACCCAATACCTCCTTATGTTGGCGACCTGTCTATCCTGGAACTTGGCACCCATTTATATATTTCAGGCCCCTATTGTGATTGTCGATTGCGATCGATATTTGTCGATTTGACAGTCGATTGTAGCCGATTACAAATGTCTGATCGATGCTTTCTCTTGGAAGTAAAAAAAATGTTGTGATAGAATAGCTAAATTCAATCGACGCAATCGACAATTGTCGTGACGATCGCTGATCGACAATCTCAGTTTAACTTACGTACTTAATAACCTGCAAAAGTTTACCTGGCATTCGCACTTTTTCAAGTGGGTGTTTAAAAATGCACAGAACAAAATGTACAGACAATGGCCGCGTTCAATGTGCTTATGCACCTTAATATTCAGGTGACAGTTTACCATAGAACTTAGGCAGAAAATCTTGCCTAGCACACGAAACTTGCCTAGATTTGAAGGCAAATCAACCAATCAGAGGCTGTTGACTAGCTAAGCAAAAGCGTATCGAATGCAGCCATTGCTAGAGGTAAAATAACGAAATGTTCGTTCGTGTTAGATATTCTTGGGATAGATTTGACTGAATTTCTACAGTTAGTGAATAACTTCTGTTCTGTCCTCTGACTTTCGTGGAAAATCAGAAAAAAAGCTAAATTTTTATAAACTAATACTTTTTGTATTGGTTTAAAAATGTTTCTTTTGTGGATTTTTGTTTGTTTTTTAATAAACTAATAATGTGGATAAAAGCGCCATTTTTTGGAAAATGTATTAAAACAATAGGTACTGTATTTTTACCTATATTATACTCAGAAGGGATGAGCAATGAACGTTAAAGGGAGCGTGCGTCGTGGTTGAGTGAGTATTTTCTCCTAATATAGGCATAAAACAAAGTCATGGTTGCCTTCGTATATGAGCACGGCAAGATCTTATGATCTATGGTCTGATAGAGTATCTGTAGTTTGAGTTTTTTTTATTTATTATATAGTTTGTCGAAATTAGTGAGCTTATAGTAAGTAGTAAGAGATACTCTTAAATAGTTTATAGATTATCCGAAAATGTAAACCAAATGCTCAGACGTGTTAAGATCGACTCCGTGCTAAAAATGTTCATTAAGAAAGTAAAAAACAACTCTAAAAAATTAAAAATTACTTTTTTGTATTTATTAATATATTATGTAGGTACTTGTGATCCATGGTGAGCATCCTCATTTTAACTATTTATCGAGCTTAATGAAGTTTCTCTTTGATAGCCTGATAGCTTTCTAGGCTGACCTTTTTTAGTGGAATGAATATATGTATATCTACACTGTGACATCTTTTAGAGAAAGCAAATAGCAATATATAATTGCAAATGAGCTGGGTAGTGGCAGTAGAAAATTTGTGCGAAAAAAACGCAGATTCATCTGCTAATTTGATAGACAATAAACTGAATAGTATACTACCTACTATTACTGTGAATCAGTCTTCGACATAAAGTACCTACTCAAAGTAACCCACGCTTCATTAAAATGATGCTCAGCATTAGCGATTCAACTAGGCATTTCCAGACTTAATGTCCCACAAACCCTCGTCAATTAGGTACCTCTAAAAAAATATGAAAGCAAACTCATTTTAGGTGTTGGTGTGTTTATCCCGTAAAGCTTCGAGTGTAAACACATAACAAACATCTAAATACCACGGCATGACTAATTAGATTGCATTATTGTCTTTCCTTTCCTTAGATTTTTTTTTCTAATTTCACTTTGCCTTTCAATCAGCCGCCTTTTGTTTACAATCACGTCTTGATGGCGTTGGTTTTAGCTGTTTCCGTCGCAGATCAATTGATTTGTGATTTGTTTAACTGGCCTCCACTTCGCGTTTTTTCTATCTCTATCTCGTCCCATGCCATTCGGGCAGATATGTGATCAATTTTGTACATAAAATTAAATTATTCCATTTGACATTGTATTCTGCACGTGATATGTTGAGAATGTTATGTTGATGCTTTCGTACAAATGAATATGTAAATATATTTCGACTGAAATAATGATTGGTACAAAATGTCAACGGTTCGATAAGTCGTTAGTCTTATTCGTTGTGGAATGATGCATCAAAGTAATTTAACTTAGTCAGTTTATAGTTTTCTCTTGGGGTTTGTAAAGTAGAAAAACTATTAATGATGGGTTTCGATGTAAACATAAGTCACCTACATGCATAGCAAACTTGAGATCATGATCAACTTTATGACCGGTAAGCCTTGTGTCAAGGAGATCAGTGATAGTCTTTAAAGTACGCTATGCGTTGTTCTCTCGAAGCCATATGTGGGGATCAGTAGTATAGGTACAGACTGATATATTTTTTAGTTCTATAAAAGTTAGGAAATTCTGTACCGTAAATACTAATTGAACATATTATTGCTCTCGAAGATGACATAGTTCTTATTCAGGGATGTAACAATGTTTCTCAGAGTCATTTCAGCAAATTTTACGTTTAAAATCATATCCACTTAAGATGTACGCAGGTTTAGTAACTGAACCCTTGTTAATTAAAAAAGTAATACGTACTACATAGACATACGTAGATATTAACTACAACACTTTATTACTTACTTTCAAATATCACCCCGAACTGACATTTTTGATTATTAAAAAAAATATGGTCCCAATGGTCGGGATTTGGGTAGTCATTTTTGAGAAATATCCATAAAATGGCTATATTCGAGTTTTCTGAGAAAAACTAAGTACGTGGTCTGATCATGTGTAGAATGCTGATGTTGTCTTAAATATGTATTTTGATCAAAATCGTTAGAGCGGTTTTTTGTAAAATGTTACAAATTCGGATTCGAAAATCACTGTTATTCAACTATTTAGCTGAAAACTGAGTACGAGTAACATTACCTGCCAGTTACATTTTTATCATAATCGAAAATGGCGTTTTTGAGATATGAGCAGTCTTTTAAAGTACTATTATTAGAGTTTTGGGTGGATGTCAAAGGACGCAGTCCTATTAGAAACTGAGTTTGCTATCGAGTTGAATGACAATAGTAGGTACCTTAAAAATAAGCTTGTTTTTTAAATCGGTTTTACCGATTTCGATAAAAAGCCAATTTTCAAAACTGTCGTTGCTGGACTTTTTAGCGAAAGACTGGGTATTCGGTCATGTTAAGCATGCCTACATTAACTATCAATTTTGGTTAGAGTTGTTTTCGAAAAAATGTAAATTATTTAATATTTCGTAAAGTTGTTATATGGGAAGTACCGTTAATATTAGGGCTAGCGGGAAGCCCACTAACTCTAAATACGAAGTTTGAAACAAATCCGCCCAAGTGTTTAGATTCCACAGGGTGGGACAGACAGACATACGGACGGACAGAATTGCGAGACCCACTTTTTTGAGTTCCCCTATCATCGTAATATCAGAATTGATCAAAATCTCGAGTTCGAAATTTCGTACGAAAACAATATCTTTGTCTTACTACGTACATATATGAGAAAGTTAAAAAAAAAGTTAGGAATGTAGGTACATAAGCAATTAAGCAGTATTTTTTTTTATTCTTTTGGCATACGCGATCATTTAAGCACCAGTTATCAGTTTTGCGATCAATCAGCAAGCTAGCTATTCTGTAAACTTTTTTCTATGGCAGAATCATCACATCCGTCAGATAGCATAGCTATGTTCACCGAACTCAGTCGATTTAGCATGTGAAACAAAAACAAATTCCTTCAGCTTGCTCCTTCGCAGATAACGCTATTCGGTACCAGACTTATTTTCCTCTTACACAAAACTAGTAAAAGCTAAATTATATACACTGACCGACAGACTCTTTGCCATAAAATGAATAGTATGGTTTGTGGTTGGACGTTGAACTTCAAGAAAGGAGGAGGTCTACTTTGACCATTCAATTTACTCCGCTATAGTTAGATACATAATCCGTCATACTCTCCGATAAGAACAATTTGTGAGAATTGTATCAAATGTTATTATATTATTGAGCACCACGAAAATGTTGCTAATATTGCTATTGTCTGACGTAAAACCAACATCGGTCATTATCGTCAAGAATCGAAACAAATCGAAATTTAGACAAACCGCTATTAAATGTGCCTAATCTATCTCGTAAATTAAGACCCATCCCTATTCACTTCATTTAATATCCGCAAAGCCACGATTTAGAAAGTAGGTAGGTATACTAATTAATTTTAGCACAATGTATTAATAATCTGAATGAATTGCATTTAAGACAACATTTTCCAATTCGAATTACCAATGAACAACCACATCTCAATGTCAAATATTAGCATCGAATTTATTAGATAAATTTACAAAATTGATTAACAACAGTCGCTGTGTTGTCTGTATCAATATTGACTCCACGCATTAGTACCTAATGGTCAAAATTGATCGGCCAATTAAGAAGGCAAATATGAAGAGGGGTAAATATGCAGTATTCGACCATTTATTCCGTAAATATTTTGTATCGAGTTTTATTACCTGTTAATAGTTCATTCATGTTGTCAATTTATTATACAGACATTTTTTAATGAAGTTTATCTATATTCAGCAGAGCAGAGATGACGTTGTAATAACGATTTCCTGTGAAATTAGCATCTCGAATACGAACAACAAAATAAATCCAGTATAATAACATTAGACCAATATCTCGGCGATATAGGGTATGCCTGTGGGACTGACCTTGCGATCAGCAAAGATTACGAAGTGCCGGTGATCGGAAGATGAAAAATGATGGAATATCTATAAGCAAATGCAATATACGAGAGCAAGTGAAAATATCACCATCTTAATGGTATTTCTCCAAGTCAAGGTTAGGTTATGACAACATACTTCGGTAAAACATTCATTAGTGACAGTAGATAATAAAAGGTTTGAGAATTTTTTTGTTTGACACAAGACAATATTCATACATCATACTTCGCAAATAGGAAGAGGCCGATTTTTTTTTTGTTGAACTGCAATTTGACTGATTTTTAGCAATTAGACAGATCAATTGCTCAACTTTTAGTTTTAGGTACACCTTGGGTGAAATGAAAATTCGTGAAATGTCAGAAAATTAAGGCACTCCACATTAATAGTACACATTTCATCTTTACTGTTAGTGTTAATTACTCATGCTGCTGCTGACATTGAATTCCATTGCAGAAATGTCAAAGTACTACCGCGGCACCAACAGCATTTGGTATCAATTATTTCACAGCATTGGCGATGACGAGCCTACCATGTGAAATGACGGCATCAGCATCAGTATCACATTGTTCTGCAGAAAAACAATGTTTCCACTGCGGCACCTGTTGCAATAAATGCAACATATATGAGTACAAACCTACCAATACCAAATACCAGTAAGTTGACGCCCGTTTTAAATTATCTGCTAAATGCCATATTCATACTTAGCAGATTTTATGGATGATGCGCCCAGTAAAAAAAACTACTGCTTTTTGTGCATGCAAAATGCCCTCGACTTTGACCGATGGATGAGGATGTTTGACAACAAAGCGATATCAGTTTCCACATAATTACTGGATCGTGAGTTAAGTCAAAGTTTCATACATTTGAATAGGTAGTTGTTTAAATGTGTGGCGTGACAAGATATCGTTGCACATAGCTCTTAGGTACTTCAATGTGAGGAAATAAAATAAGCACATTTTTTTATTTTTTAGGCACATTCATTTTGAATCAATTCCTCTATTTCGATGGTTTGGACGGTGTTTAGAAGTCCTTTATTTAATCATTTTTATGCGGTCTTTTGTGACTTGCCACAGCCATGCTATATGCATTTAAACAAAGCAGCTTTAGATTGTTATTACATTTTCAATATTTTTAATTATGATTGCTAGAAAAGTCAAACCATTCAGCTGAATTAGAATTACTATATAAACAGACATATTTGTATATATGTATTAAAAAATTCTGACTTGCCGGAGCCATATGATGCACGTCGTCTTAAACGATCTATTGTGCAGTGCTTGACGTCAGATTTATGTTTAGGTTAGTAGCGTCTCTACTTTCCTAATGCAGCTGATGATGCACTCAGCAGAGGATTTTCTTAATTATCCGGTACTTATTACCTTCCTGGAAAATGATTTCCTTCTAATACGAATACCACAAAGGGCTGGGCATTCACATATGATATCTATGCTCGGCTGTTTCGTCTTCTTCAAAGACATAGTCCGCACTCCGGTGAGTCGACTAAATGCATTTTATTAAGGTGATATCGCAAACCGTGGTGACCAGTTAGGTAGCCTACGAAATTTTTGATATCGTGCCTGCATAGATTTAGAATCTTTCTGGCATTTGATTCGAAAAGCTGAATAGCTTTTTTGGCTCGACATCCCAGGGGATGTTCTTCTAATATGAGAACTGATTTGGAGTCAATAATGACCATTTATAGCTGATTGACTGGATGATTGATTGGATGTTAGCGCCTTTAATACTAGATTTGAATGGCTTGGAGCTCTGTCTGAAATACATTGGCGCTTTTCCCCATAGGAATTGAGACATTTTGGTTTGGTCCATGAATACCAGCTGCCACACCCGAATCCATTTTGGAACCATCAGTATACGCGCTTAAGGCCGATTTGGCAGTTAGGTGGAGTCTGGAGGTGTGTTAGTGCTATTAAGGCTTCTATAGCGGCCGTGGGACAGTTACCCATGGCTCCGGCGAGCCGTTGTAACTTGTTAACCTTATTGATGGCTGTTTTTGGGTGAGTTGGTCGCACCATACTATCAAATGTATGTTATAATAGGCTTGATCATGACTGTGGTACATCCAGTTCCAGTGTGTGATCTTAGCAAAGATCCCCCAACATGCTACGATAGGTTCAGAAAGCTTTGGTTGCTTTTTGAATTTTGTTCTCCAAGATAATTGACTTCGTCGGAGTGCTCCATGAACTGGGTCATTGATTGAAATTTGGTTTAGGTTTAAATTTATTCTATTCGCAAAAGGAACTATGACAGCCTTACTCCTCCCTAGGGGCAGCCCTTTACGGCTGTATATATACCTAAGTAAGATAAACTTAAAATTGATGTAAGAATTATAAATAAAATTCCGATGTGCCCTATAAATAAATATTTGAAATGCAATTTCAATTTTATTTTGTCTAATGTAATAATAAAACTAAAAAAATTATTATTGTATTAGCTTCTTATAGTAATCAATTTTTCTTACGGTTACTCTGTGCCATCCGACTTGCAGTATCTGTTTACAATAAATAGAGAAAAATATGAATTATTCAAACGCCTAGCTTCTAATTCTTAAAATAAATTAGAGCAATTTAAGCAAACATTGAAAATTACAAAAATTGCACATATTTCTAAATTGTAAGCAGGTACATTATAAAATTATAAAATTAATATAGAAAATACAAGCAACCGCAACCTTTTTATGATACTACAGTTGGTAGGTATATTTTATATAAATAAACAATAAAAGTCACATTCAAATCTAGGCTATTAAGGGTGGGTCTCCCTCAGCTACGAACTCTGTGCTCAAGTAAACGTGTTTACATGTATTAGTGCACAGAATTAAAAATAGCCGAGCACACCCTCCCTTACCAAGATCACAATTGTGACTGCAGAGTGCAGACTCGCTCAGCTCAATTAATAAAAATAATACAAAATTGTCTGCACAACAAAATAAATCAAAACAACCAAAGGGAAGGGAAAGGGACAAGCTGTGCTTGCTGTTGCTATTGCTCCTGTTGCTGCAAACGTTGTTTATCTAATACACTGAAACCAAAAGTGTGTGTGTGATATAGAATTTCCTAACGCACACTTATGAATATCGCCTTCGTCATCATAGCGACGTACAATCGCAATCGTAAGCACAAATCGAAATATTTTAATAATAATATCCAAAATCCATAATATGTATACAAATTTTCATTCCTGACCTTAGCTTTTATTTTTTGGCATTTTATGCTGGCTGTTTATAAAAACCTGTTAGGGCTAGTTTGTTATTATTGCTTTGTTTTGTGGGTTTGGGTTCCTTTTTAGTATATCTACATATTATATATTTATATAGAATATAAATCCTATCCAAAAACAAACGGCTGCAGCCCTGCTCGCACCATTTATGGATGTAGGTATGGATTATCTAATTTAATAAAAAGTTTGTCCTGACTGATTGGCGACGCCTAGCCCAAATGGTAAGAGCCAAACTCAAGTTTCATCAAAGTTTATATAGGAAAATTCATATTTTCCATTCGATTGATGGATGGATATATGTACATATGTATGTCCTATATGTACTACTCCCAAATAGTGTTTGAAAAAAAAAATAATAATAGTTTTTGGCTTTTTTGGCATTTTTTTTTAATTATCCCCCTCAACCCTTTAGAAGAGAAAAATTACTTATTGTAATTATCTTCACTCTACAGAGATATGACCGATGATATGACTATAATGAGATCAATTTTGTAGATATACGGCAGCATCATGCGGAAAAAAAACAAGTAAAAGTGTTATCATCGGCCTGGCCGATGCTTTGATACCCTCCACTGCATGTACTGTATATGTACACGCATGTGTCTAATATTGGTTTTGTATGGGAGGTACCAGAACTACTTGACCGACATAGCCCATTTTCAATACCAACAGTAAAAAGAAGTCTTCTCACAAAATTTCATTCGCCTATGACAGACAGACGGACATGGCTAAATCGATTCAGAATGTGATCCTGATTCAGAATAATATATACTTTATAGGGTCTCCGGTGAATCCTTCTCGGCGTTACAAATGTAATGACAAAGTGATAATGTACCTTCCTGTGGAGGGTATAAAAATAACATGAACGAAGCCGGGTGTGACTGCCATGCTAGTACGTAGATAGATATTGAGTATGTATTAATAACTAAATTTAATGTGCACTGCGCGAACTCGCTAAGCGCCCTTGCAATCATATACGAACTGCGATCTTAACACAATACGTCTGACTCACTTGACTGGTCATGCAAAACATTGACCAATCATTATGATTTATGAAAAGATGACCATTTCAATACCTATCACCAATAAAAGCGGATGTTGTGTATATATACTTATACTACACACAATAATTTTCAAAATATTAAAACACACAACCACTAATCTATTTTGAAAAGTTCGGCCGAAAATAGGGAACAGCAAAGCAATCAACCCCTTTCCTCATACAGTAGGTATTTTATTTACGATGACCCAAAATTGCATTTAGGTAGTTTGATTTGAACTCAACTCATAATAAAAAAAATCATCATTCACCTCCCATCTCCCACTCCCATACATATTCTCAAATCTTCTCAAGCCCTCAATCCATATCAATCATCATTCATCATCCCTTAAAAATATTCCGCTCTCAATATAATTTTTCATTTTGATTTGATTTCCCTATCATATTCATAATTATGTTACGTACGTGTAGTGTGTACCGTTTTGTAGGTAACGTCTACGATGATATTTATCCAATCTGCCTCTCCCTCTATGCCTCACAATGCTCGATTGACTTCAAACAACAACAATAATATTATTAAGTAATTAGTATGTAAGTTAACACAGTTTACGTTCACTGAGAACGTTCCCATACTCCAGCCAGCGCAGACCAGATGCCGACACCCGAAACCTGCACGCGCAACATCCAACATCCACAACAATCAACATCCAGCACAGACGACATTGGAAACCGCACAATAGCCACATTCCTGCACGTACGACAAATTGTAATCAATGAGTACCTGTGGGAACACATCGCCGCCGTTAGGTTTAGAATAGTATTTAAGCTGTAGATTTTAAGCAAATGTAGCTCAGTTGTAATATAGGCAGAATCGCTGCCGGTTTAAATAAAGTTTTTTTTAAAAAACAAACACGTAAGTTTGTTTAATTGGCGCCCGAGCAGGGACCCGTCGTGCACTGTTGTTTTCCGTATACGTGCCAGTGACCTTAAGTAGTTTGTGCGCCGTGTAAAAGGGCCAGCGACCTCAAGAAGCTCCCGAGTCCTAGTGAAAATTCCGGTACACCTCGGGTTCAAAAGAAATCGAAGAGCCAGTGACCTTAAGTAGCTCCCGCGCTCGCGAGAAAAAAAACAATAATTTACAAACCAGTCCATCCTATCAGATTGAAAGACATCTATAGGAAACCAGCAGCAGCAGCAGTAGCAGCAGCAAGGAGTCAACGAGGGATCCCTAGTAACCATATATGGACAAAAAGGAACAAATCCCACTGACCGGCGCGGTAATTGGATGTTTAACGTAAGCTATCATTAGTATAAATATATTGCTCAGTATAAATATTAAGAGTGACATACAAGTGATAAAGGCATATAAATACCATTGATAAAGTCATAATTTGACATGAAATTTTAAATTAGTTATAAGCAATCATTTAACAAACAAACCTTAATTAAAGTAATGGAATTGTGTAAAGGAATACATTGTTGATTACGCGTAATTCAAGTCGAGAATTTTTAAATCTAAAATCATTAAAAGTGATCCTAGGTAGACGTGTATACCTATTTAGTGTTATAATTTATACAAGCTCTTCAAGCTCAGCAATATGGTAAACACGAGAACAGGGGCAGGTGGAGACCAAAATCCGAACCAAGACCAAGGGCAAATTCCCTTGGCATCCAGTAATGTTGCAATATTGAATCCCGCTATATCTCAAGCAATATCTACGACTCTAAATCTTCCGACGTACACACCTACAATAAATCCTCCCTCGACCTCAGCTAATAATCAAGATCCCAATGGCTCATTCCACTCGAGTGCGTCCAACGTTGATCCTTCACCTCAAGAGGTTAGGTCCACCCCTGAGCTAGACGCTCTCGTGGCTTCAATTGTAACTCGAGTACTGGAGCAACAAGGAAGAAGGTTAGTCGAAAGCGTACTAAATCCGAATGCGCAACGTTCATCTGATACAGATCAGACAATACTTGCGCAATACCAGAATGATGTAAGCGCCTTGGAAAGAATTCCTGATATCATAAGTGGTCTTCGAACTTTCTCAGGAGAAGCTTCAGAGTTTTCCTCCTGGAAGAAAAGCGTTGAGCGAGTACTAGCGCTATATGAACACATGAGGGGAACCCCGAAGTATTACGGTATTCTTAATACTATCCGTAATAAAATTATCGGTAATGCCGATGCAGCCTTAGAGGCTAATAATACCCCCCTGAATTGGAGTAGTATCGTAGATTGTCTAACAGTACATTACGCTGACAAGCGTGATGTAACAACTCTCGAATACCAGATGTCTGGTATGGTTCAAGGAAACCAGACCATACAAGAATTTTATCAGGCCATTACCTCACAATTGACCCTGATTGTCAACAATATCTCGTGCATGGATATTGGCCCCGAATCAATGCGACTATTGACCAAGACTTACCGGGACAAAGCCTTGGACATATTCATAAGAGGCCTAAAGGGTAATTTATCGGATCTTCTGGGTATGAAAGAGCCCACAGACTTGCCTCAGGCCCTGCATTTATGCCTCCGGTACGAGAACCAACATTTTAGGTCTCAGTATCTTCAGACGAACCAGGGAGCAATTAAAAAGAATTTCGTTCCACAGCATACGCGCCCACAAAACCCAAACTCGTTCCCAAAACGAAATTTTAACGTGGGTCCTTCCAATAGGCAGTACCCCACGTATGAATCGTATCCTACCCAACAAATGCGACAGCCTTACAACTCATCCCCACCTAACCAAGGGTTTAGTCGCAACCAAAATAACTCTCAACAGAGATTCTTCACAAATCGTTATCAAAATAACCAACAAATGAGACCTCCTCAATCAGTTCCAGCCGTTAAGCAAGAACCTTTGACTCAAGAACATAGTGCACAGGCTAGAGACATTCACTACCAAAATCGACAGGGATTCAATGGTACTCCTTGGAGAACAAACGCACCAACACATCGAGAACCTAGCATGAATAGACATCCCAATTTTCATATTCATCCATCCCAAGATGAACTCTGTTCAAATTACCAAAATCTCAGCTTGAGCGATCAACAAGAATCTTCCGACATCAACGAATCAATCGAACATGTAGATCACGTTGATATTAATTTTTTAGGCTAAAAAACTCTTCCTTGCCCTATTTTGAATGCAAGTCGAAGAGTGGAGATATGTATAAATTTCTGATAGACACGGGCTCTTCCAAAAACTATATACAACCTCGTTTAGTCATAAAACCTATACAAAATGAAAAATCCTTTTTTGCAAAATCTATAGCTGGGGACGTCCGTATAACGCAACATACAGTTATTAATCTCTTTAATACCAAGGACATAAGTCTCAAATTCTATCTTTTACCAACTTTACAAACGTTTGACGGCATCATTGGCAATGATAGTCTAAAGGCACTATCCGCTGTAATAGACACAAAAAATAACTATATGAAAATTCTAAATTCTGTCAAAGTCAAAATCAAGCAGTTAGATTCTCAAACTGTAAACGTCCTTAATGTCAAAACCGATCATATGACTGCAACACAGCGAGATCTTTTAAATCCGGTCATTAATAACTTCCCAAACTTATTTTGCGAACCCAACGAGAAACTGACCTTTACTACAAAGGTCGTTGGAGAAATCCGGACTTCAACCGATTCACCTATTTATAGTAAATATTACCCCTTTCCAATGTCACTCAAATCCGAAGTAGAGAGACAGATTGAAGACCTGTTGGAGCAGGGAATCATTAGACGTTCCAGATCCCCATATAACTCTCCGGTATGGATCGTACCGAAAAAACCAGACTCCACAGGGAAAAAGCAATACAGAATGGTGATCGATTATAGGAAGCTAAATAGCGTTACTATAGCAGATCGTTACCCCATTCCTGAAATAAGTGAAGTCCTAGCCCAACTAGGCAAAAATAATTTTTTTACTGTTCTTGACCTAAAAAGCGGGTTCCACCAGATTCCCCTGAAAGAGTCTGACATCGAAAAAACAGCTTTTTCGATAAACAATGGCAAATTCGAGTTCACTAGACTGCCATTTGGCCTTAAGAACGCGCCATCAATTTTCCAAAGGGCACTCGACGACATCTTGCGAGAGTATATAGGTAAAACTTGCTATGTCTATATTGATGACATAGTAATATTTAGCAAGACTGAAGGCGATCATGCCCGGCACATAAGTGACATTTTTAAAACACTTTATGATGCCAATATGAAAGTGCAATTGGATAAATGCCATTTCTTTCAAAAGGAAGTCGAATTCTTGGGATTCATTATTTCAGCAGATGGAATTATGACCAACCCGGCAAAGGTAGAGGCAATAAATAACTTCCCAGTACCGCAGACTCTGAAGGATTTGCGTTCTTTCCTGGGACTTTCCGGCTATTACCGCCGCTTCATCAAGGATTACGCAAAACTTGCGAAACCCTTGACTACCCTTTTAAGAGGGGAGGAAGGACGTATGTCCAAGACGCAATCCTCTAAAAAACAAATTTTTCTCGACCCCGCAGCTATGGGTGCATTTAAAAAAATCAAAACCTCTCTCATTTCCAAAGATATAGTGCTCACATACCCGAACTTCAGTAAACCCTTCGAATTGACCACAGATGCATCCAGTTTCGCTATTGGTGCCGTTCTCTCCCAGGAAAATAGACCAATAACATTTGTTTCAAGAACGCTTAGTGCAACGGAAGAGGGTTACGCAGCTAACGAGAAAGAAATGTTAGCAATCATATGGGCATTGAATTCCCTGCGAAATTACCTCTACGGGTCAGCACATGTCAAAATTTATACCGACCACCAGCCACTCACTTACGCTCTTAGCAATAAGAACAATAACAGTAAGATGAAGCGGTGGAAGTCAATACTAGAGGAATATCATTACGAATTGCACTATAAACCTGGTAGAACAAATATAGTGGCAGACGCACTATCACACCCTCCTCAAGTAAGTTCACAAGTACACTCCCTCACACCTACAGAACATAGCGACGAAAGTTCATCGCAAAACGTTATACAAAGCATCGAAGTTCCAATAAACGCGTACAAGAATCAGATTATCTTACAACAAGGTGAAACTTCTACTAACAATTTTGAAATAATATTTCCTACCTATCATAGGCACACCATAACAGAACCTGAATTCAACCAAGAAAACCTTAAAAACATTCTTAAAAAGGTATTAAACCCTTCAGTGATAAACGGTATCAAAACGGCAGAACATATAAAGGATATGATACAAACTGTGTATGCGCCCCATTTTAATAACTACAAAATAAGGTTCACCCAGTTACAGGTCGAAGACGTAACTGTTGAATCGGATCAAGAAGATATCATTGTGAAAACACACAAACGAGCGCATAGGAACGAGCAGGAAAATAGAAATCAGATCCTCAGACAATATTACTTTCCATCAATGAGAAACAAAATCAAAAGAGTCGTCAACTTGTGTACTGTCTGTAAAGAAAACAAGTACGACCGTCACCCCAACAATCCAGAGTTGCAAGCAACCCCAATTCCGAAATATCCAGGACAAATTGTCCATCTTGACATTTTCCTCACAGAAAAACAAATAGTTTTAACGGCTCTTGATAAGTTTTCCAAATACGTTCAAATTAAGATTCTTAAATCCAGGGCTGCAGAAGATATAAGGCAGCCCCTAAGAGAAATTCTCATGTCATTCGGAATACCGGAAACAATAGTCATCGATAACGAGAAATCTTTCGGTTCTGCGTCCATTACCTTCATGATCGAAGATGAGCTTGGAATACATATATTCAAGACACCGCCGTACACAAGTTCGGTTAACGGGCAGATCGAACGTTTCCATTCTACACTTGTGGAAATAATGAGATGTCTTAAAACAGACAATACTCATCGAACTTTCACGGAACTTTTGGAAAAGGCCGTAATAGAATATAATTATTCCATACATTCCGTAACTGGAAAAAAACCAGTTGAGCTTTTTTTCGGTCGAAATATAAGTTCTGACCCAGTCCATTTAGCAAAAGCCCGTCAAGAAAATTCAGACAAAATTAAAGCAAAACAAAACTTAGACCTTTGCAACCACAACAAAAGCAGGCAGTCGATTAAGAATTATACACCGGGAGACGTCATCTATGTCCAAAGAAATAGAAGAATAGGTTCAAAACTAGCCCCAAGGTATCGAAAAGAAATCGTGGCTGAAAATAAAACTACTACTATTCGAACCCAGTCAGGCAGGATCGTTCACAAATCCCATATAAGAAACTAAAGCTCATCATCTTTTTTTTAGATTCTTAGTCGTGGCCGGTACCGCTAGTGTACAAATCCTTGACTATTCCAGCTCGCAACTGGTAGCTATCGACACAGGAAATGCGAAAGTGCAAACGGGAACCTTTAAAGTCATTCATGCTATTGACCTAGGGCAATATAATGTAATAGTAGACGAATTGGAAAGGCTACTTTTAGAAAATATTAACGTAGATAACCCCATTATGACATTCTTAAAAGCCGAAATCACACAAATCCGGGCACACCTAAATAGACTCATGCCTAAAACAAAAATTAAACGTTCATTAGATTTTCTAGGCAGTGCCTGGAAATTTATAGCAGGAAGCCCTGATGCGCACGACTTTGATGTAATAACCGCAAAAATAAATAATGTATTAAGTAACAATAACAATCAGATTGTAATAAATAAAATGCTCATTAAAAAAGTTGACGAAATTGTAAGCATGTCAAATAAAATAAATAAACAAATAGAAAATAGCGATAAGTTTAAAGATGAATTAATTTTAAATATAGAACTAAAACTAGGATTAGTAAAAGAAGAAATTATAAATTTAGAGTATGCAATACACTGGGCTAAGGCCAATATTGTTAACACCTACATCCTTGCAAATATAGAGATGAATACAATTGAAGAAATTATAGTTAAAGAAAACATGCCATACGTTAACGTATTAGAGGCACTAGAATTTGCACAAATAAAGATTGCTTCCAATAGTTCATTGATTCTTTACATTATTAGTCTACCTACTGCATCCGAAGAATTGTGTAAAACAACTTTAATTAAGGCCGTAAAAAAGGGCAAAACTGTTAACAAAATTCCATATGAAAATATTTTAGAATGTAAAGACAAAATGTACGGTGTTTTGACCTCCTGTTTGACTTTTCACAGATTATCTGTATGTCCTAGAAATAATATTATAGACATAAGCAATTCATCGTGTATCCCACACCTACTTAAAAGTCGAGCTCCGAACTGCACGGAGATAAATAATCAACATATCCCAACACTTACAGAAATAGCCCCAGGCATTCTATTTTTAAACCAATATGCTGGACCCGTTGAAATAAATGATGAGAGAGTGCAGTTAGATGGAACCTATATAATTTATTTCCGTAATACGTCAATAAAAGTACAGAATGAAATTTTTAAGGCAACTGAAATATCTTCATACAAACCATTACCAGCTGTTCTACAACCGTCCTCAATTAAAAAAGACGCAGAAGAAGTTCTATCACTTCAAATGATAAAGGAACTACATGCTAACAATTCACAGTACATTAACCTCCTGAAGACCCGAAATAATTACAGCAATTTAGCAGTTCTTTGCGTATCAATCATGCTCATCGCTTTAGCCATAGTTACCCTATTAAAGCTGAAAAACAAAAACATTAAATCAACAGCGCCAGCAGCCAAACCAAACACAGAAACAATGGTTGACCTATCAAATGCAGAAGTATTCACAGAAAACCCGGTGCAATCGGGCAACCCTTTACCAACACCTAGAACAATAGGAGTAGAAGAAATCCTACGGCAAATTAGACCGGTAGAATCAAACGTGGGCGTTCGATCTTAAAAGGCGGAGGAGTTAACACAGTTTACGTTCACTGAGAACGTTCCCATACTCCAGCCAGCGCAGACCAGATGCCGACACCCGAAACCTGCACGCGCAACATCCAACATCCACAACAATCAACATCCAGCACAGACGACATTGGAAACCGCACAATAGCCACATTCCTGCACGTACGACAAATTGTAATCAATGAGTACCTGTGGGAACACATCGCCGCCGTTAGGTTTAGAATAGTATTTAAGCTGTAGATTTTAAGCAAATGTAGCTCAGTTGTAATATAGGCAGAATCGCTGCCGGTTTAAATAAAGTTTTTTTTAAAAAACAAACACGTAAGTTTGTTTAATTTGTATCTATCAGAAAACCAAAAAAAGGATCCAAACTTGTTTTCTCCATATCCCAGTGGCAACGAATGCGGCAAAACAACAATCTGCAAATTACAGACTCTCGCGAGAGAGCAAAATTATAGAGAAAACGATTAGCGCTGTGTCGGATATTTTGTGAACTACATTGCATATGTGAGCGTGAGTTCTGAAACAAAAATGAAACTGCTGTTAAATTGTTAACTTTTCAAAATGCAATTTTAACTATTTTATGAACCAAATCTTTAATTTGTATTCAATGAACGGATACATAAATGTTTGAATGTTATTCTGTTTTGAAAAGCTGACAAAAATAAGTTCTGGTTGCTCTACAAACACTGTTTCCTTTTGGTCACCTTAATTTGCAGATTATAATAGTTAAACTCAAAAAATCAAAATTCGAAGACGGTCACTAACTAATTTAACCCATTAACTATAAAATAAAATCATAAAAAAAATAAAAAAGTTCCATTTAGATATTGCCCCACCGGGGCGAAAAAAAAAACACCCAAAAAATGACGTTTTTGGGACTTTATGGTACATAAAAGTCAAAAAATAAAAATTCTAAGACGGTCACTAACAGCGTCTATTTATTTACTGTCGAAAGCCGTTTACTGCAATCAATTATCTCTTAAGCCCTGCAAGCCCCATCGGGGCGAAAAATCATATACCCTCGAACACCCAGCCTTAATAAGCGAAGCATTCTGATAACAGCCTTTCGAGTCTATATTTAAAGTTTTCTCCTTAAAAAATGATTTAGAAACAGAATATCAGTTTAATAAAATCGCAATTTGAAACATTTTCTTTAATTATTAAAAAGTCATTTGTAAATAAATAGTAAAAGCGGATGCTACAATTACGTGTAGGTAGGTCTGCCTTTTGTATACACTTAGTCTGATGTATAACCCGCTTTTTTCTGATTTTCACAGCAATCGAGATTGGACGAAGCAAATTCTATGATTTGAATATGAAATCTGAAGATACACCAGTTAAATGACAAACATTTTAAGGTAAGTTTTTAAAGGTTGGCATTGTTGCTACTTTAGGTATAGACAAACTAAGCATCTTTTAAATATTCAGTTTAAATGCGTTATGGGGATGTACAAACGCAAAGCTATAAAACTTGGGCACATTCATATTTGAATGGAATATCAATTTAGTGTATCCCTTATAAGAAATGCCCCAAGTGCATAACAGCCAGCTTACTCATTCTATTGATTATTTATTAGCACTGTGTGCATATATGTACTCATTATAGGTGCAGCATGATAGCCAGCGCAACCTTGCTATATTTTTAGGGTTGAGATTGAGATTCTATTTACATCCTCCTGCATTTCTTGTCATTGAGGTTATTCATTTTTTTTTGTTTTAGACCACCAATAAATCAACACCAATAACTACAAACAAGGATGTATTTATTTTTAACATAATCAAAGCTGAAATATTGATATAATTTGCATTTAAGCACGTTCATACAACAGTTCTAACACATCTTTAGAAATAACTTAAAAATTGTGGCAACAGTTTGTGTGCAAATAAGTAAATTATTTGCTTAGAAAGGCGACTTAATTAGTTTACAATAAGCATTTTAGCACGTACCGCGGTTATTGTATTAGCTTTGCAGTAATAAATAGCTTAATATTTATTTTTCTTATCAGGAAAAAGTTCGTGTTGAAAGCAAGACACCGATGTAAGGAAATATATATTTTTTTGGTTAATGAAACTAAAATAGAACCCACCAGCAAAACAACGAAAAGTTTGAAGTGAGAACAATATCGCGGCTGAGCCAAACTTTTCAATTTCACCACCCTCCTATGGAACTTTCCTTTTTTGCTCTCAGCTGATACGATCTATTGTTATAAGTAGTTTGTGTGTGGCTGGGTGCGTCGTCAAAGTAAATAAGGCCGTGGTTGACATTTAAACGATATCTTCTTTCGAATATAACTACATTGTATGTGGCAATGTCCATGGACAAGTGTTTGCTTTTGACGCGGTCATCTTATACAGCAATACACCAGTCACAGATCATGAGCACTAATAAAAAGTATCAGAGGTTCTCCAATCTCCACCCTTACGCGACTTTCATGGCCTGAAATCCTGTTTTTACTTGCCAATTGAACTAATTAATTATATTCAGCTAATTTTCGGACACATATGCTTGAATGCTAAAAAGGGCAGTTCTCAAACTCTAATTTCATATTTTTTTACGTTATGTATGTTTTCTTTGCAGTTGAAAAAATATATTTCCTCCCACGAAAGTGTCAGAAAATAAGCGGTAAAACAGCGGAAATTAGTTGAAAAATAAGAAGGAATTATGAGAAATTTATAATAACCTTCTCGAGCCATTTTTTATATTAAAATATTTTTAGTAAACTTTACGACTACTAACTAATAAATTGATAAGAATTTGAAGAATTTTCATTTTCCTATCGTATAGCCCAATTTAGTAAAAATTACATAAAATTATAACATTTCTATCTACATAAATGACGTCGACACTGTTCGACGCCTTTGACAGAAGCAAGTTAATTTTCTGAAAATTAATATCCTTGAATAGACGGTGTAATCATGATAAGTCTTCTAGTTCGCGATTCCTATTTTTTAATCATAATAATCATAACCATATATCATTGTAATCTCTCCATTGTAGTGATTCAAACAACGCAACCATGTCAACACATTTTATTTACAACATCATAAAAATTCAAGTTCAATGACAGTTTTAACTTAGTCAGTTAGCAGGCTGTCGTGTTCATCGTAAAAAAAAACTTGATGAAGCTACTTGTTAATGTGATTGCAATTTGTAAATGAATACTTGAGCTTGAGAACCCAAGCTTGTCACGGATATGTAATTGAGATGTCATTAAAATTACTACTGGTTTATTATATATGACAGGCTTATTGTGCATATTTTCTTGTTTTCTTGAAAAACACAATATTGTATAAGTTCAGTGATTGGAGGATTTAAAATTTTAAAAATAGCTTCTCCTTTAGTCACAGGGAGAACCTGGAAAAGCATTACCACCAAATGATAACAATTATTTACGGTACGGACCATTGGTAAAACTACGTTAATATATTGACTTACATATCGGTACAGTTGCATATTGTGTATACATATCAAAAGACATAAATATCTAAATAGAAAATGTCCATCATACTGCTTTTAAATTATTTCTCTTTTCGATGCAAGTAAATCGCATTTTCTCTATCACTTTCGCTGGAACATCGCCACTGGTTTCTTTCTTCGTTCCTATTTTCGGCTTTATACAAAAAAGTGAAAAACCAGTCACCGGCACCGCCACACTCGTTCATTGTCTATTATGGCCACAGATTCATGTAAACCATTAAACAAATTATATCGAACGGAGTGTGTACTTGCATCTGTATATCTATCAGATAGTGTGCTCAAATGGGAATAATTTCCTAACCAATTTGGACAGTTTGTTGTACCTTACCTACCCACCACAAAGATCTCAAACATTAGCCTTCTGGCAAATGAGCCTCATGCGCATTTTTTGCAAGACTTATTTTCGAAAATATTTTGGAATAAAATCAATGGGATTTCAGGTCAAGTTTACGTCTAAGTGGTCGGTTAGTAATAATGCGTACTTGTTACGTCTAACGTCTATTAAATTAGATTTGGATCAATTCAGATGAAATTTGCGATGGGAACAATATACGATTACTTGAAGTGGTTTATGGCTAGGTGTAGCAATAGCTAAGATTTATTAAATGATTTTGTGAACATTTCTGTTAGCAGAGTGATGAAAATTATGAGAAATGGATAAAATTATCCAGCGTTTGTAGGGGTGCTTTGCTTAGTTTAAGAAATAACAGTACCAATTAAGCAATAGAAAATCATACGAATTTATTTTTGGGTTTACAGAGTCTCATAAGTTATTCAATTAGGAACTATACTGTAAATTTATGCGAACACTAAAATCAATAACAATTCTCTCTAAATTGCAATACCATCTAGACTACTTAGATTATATTCTCCATAAAAAAATACTTAGCGCATCATGGTCTTCTTAGAAATATTCGTTTGTGTGAGTTTTTCTTTTTGAAATGTATAATGGAAGAAACTTATAATTTTTTCGCCGATTGCTTTATTGAGAAGCTTTCTATAGATGGTTATATGTAGTCTCCAATCATAATGTTTGCGAGAGATGTTTGCAGTTGGTAATCTTTATCTTCCCTGAGACCAATAATTGTAGTCGTTACGCTAAGCTTCTACATTTTAAATAAGTTTCAAAATAATAACAGAAACGACAACTGACTTTTTTTTTAAATTAAAAGAAAAGTCAAATCAATGAAAATAATGATTAATAGGTTCATACTTCTCCTTTAATATGTAAATTAGTTGATATTTTGGCACGCTTTATAATTCCACCCCAAGTTGACCCAGAATTCAAACAAGTTAAACTACTTCAACTTAAAGCATTAACATTGGCATAGAGTCTGCGAACATAGCCGATTACTCATATCACAATCATTATATAGTTCCTCGGTTCTTAAACTGTGTTCCGCGGAACCCTGGGGTTCCGTGGAACAGTTCTCAGGGTTCCGCGAATTTCTTGAATTAAAAATAAAAAAATACAAAAATAATTTTTGTAAAATGCAATTACAAAAATTTTTGCGCAAACATTTCATGCACAGCTTTTGTAAAGTTTCTGCATAATATCTCACAAAGAATGAAAATTTACTCAAAATGAAACCCAGTCTACGACACTAACGGTCAAATTATTTACTCTGGGTGGAAATCAGGTTTAAGTTGATTTTAAACATGATCATTAATCCGCATTTTTAAACCCGACAATTTAAACCTATATCCATAATATTCGCTTAAAAATACGCACCACGCAACAACAGTTTAAACCGATTTTTAATCCGATTTTAACTCGTTTTAAACCCACGTTTTGTCAAATTTCACATATGATGACATTTGGTTTTTGTTGTTTGTCAGTAATTGGCAATTGATTTAATATTTTGTGACATCCACATTTGGTCCATATCACTAATCGTTGTGTCCAAAGTGAAATGAGTGGACTCGTGTCCCGATACAATAATATTAATACATTTATTTTTTAATAGAATAAAAGAAAAATTTTAGATACTACCTATACCTAAAGTTGATTTCCAAATTTACATGTGGTGCCATAACCGTTGCCAAAACTAATACAATTCATTTTTCTTATCTTCTTTTTATTATATTTTCACTTTCACTTATTTTCTGCGAGCGAAGAAATGTCAAAAATGTGACATAAAAAAAAACCGTCAATGATATGAAATTGAGTTTTAACCCGTGTTAAAGTACTTAAACTGGTCTACGAAGTGCAGTTTAAATTCAATCGGATTAAACGCTGACATGGTTTTATCCGGTTTACCGACTATGGACTTATTGGGCTTAATTTTTGGGTTAAACTCACTTAAACCCGGGTGTAAACTTTAATTAAATTGAGTGAATAATATCGCCGGAAGCATTCCGGAAAACGAGTGTCTTATAGATCTGCAGAGTTCTTCTTCATCAAAACATTTATT
Organism: Cheilosia soror; assembly: GCA_949372485.1. Taxonomy (NCBI): domain Eukaryota; kingdom Metazoa; phylum Arthropoda; class Insecta; order Diptera; family Syrphidae; genus Cheilosia; species Cheilosia soror. Next base: position 72,281,995 of record OX443564.1, on the reverse strand, counting down.
TAATTCTATATCATTGGAATTTTTTTTTTTGGGTTGGCATTAGGAGTGAATACCCCGAACTTGCCAAACAGTCTATATTAAATTTTCTCCCTATTGTCACAACGTATATCGCTGTGAAGCAGGCTTTTCAGCGTATACTTATGCAAAGATTAAATGCAGATCGAGATTGGACGCTGTCCCAGATGTGCGAATACAGCTTTCAGAGATAGAAGTAAATTTTTAAAAAATTATAAATCAAACAATGAAACAGTTTCACGAGCTCTAACTTTTTCGGCCAAAGACTTTTCGTAAATCGTAAACAAACAAACTCCAAACGTCAAATCATAATTTTGTTGGTAAATCTCGAGCAACTCTGAGAAAAAAATCTAGATTTGCAAAAGTGCAAAGATTGCTTTTTTTGTAAACGAACGCAAAAAGTGATCTGGGGCAAGAAAAAGTGATTTTTTTGCCTATCAAAATTGGCATAAGAGTTGGGGTTCCGAAATATATTTGGGCCTTCTTTAGGGTTCCACAGCTTAATAAGTTTGAGAACCGCTGATATAGTTCACTGCGAGTATAGGTATTCTATAAATCATTTAAATTTGACAAATACGAGTGGATTATCGTAAAACTGTCAGCTAAAGCATTTTCTATTCGAATTATATTCTTCAAATAAATCGTAATACATAATAATAGAGTTTTTTTGGTTTACCACTCTAGAGCAATCTTCTTCTTCATAGTAATTTTCATTCATTAAACGTAATCGTTGGGTATAGTGACACTAACACTACTGTGATAATAACAACCTTTGTTATGTATATATATTTTGCGGAAGACAACATAACTATAGAAACGTTATTGTAGTGAAGGATCTGCTTGTTAAACATTAATATTTACAATGTGATGGAAACGTATATGTTGTATAGATTTATACCTAGCACGAATTGCGTGTCACAAAACTACACACAGAATAAAATAAGCATTTATATGTTAACAATAATTTCGGTTATTAGAATAAGTTAGTACATAATGTACGAAGGTACAAAGTGAGGTTCAATATTGTTGGTCTGAATATGAGACCTGACATTAATATGTAGATCAAACAAAGTCTTATTAGTACAAAATTCGAGTCAGTAATAAATGTCTGGTAATTTACCCGCGCCCAGGAGTTGTATTGTTTCTTGTTTATTAATTCAATAATATATATTAATTTTATGGGAGGTGTAGTCTGTAGGTACTGCCTCTGTGTCACCTTTAACCCTTCCCCGCCCCACCTTAAATAACCTATAGCATCCCAATTACAACGCTGACAGAATTTTTAAATTCGGCCGAGTATAGTTGAAGAGATAGTTCCTACACCCCTTTTTTACCCCTACACTCTTACCAGCCACCTAAACCGACTACATAAGCCCACGTGTATTTTCAAGAACAGTAATACTAAATTGTACTTTCACACAACCTGGTTTTTGCCTATTCACCGGCCATCTCCTTGACCTCACATTCTATGCTCATATATCAATATTACCAGTAGGTATACCTCGTATTTGGTGAAGGTTTCACTACCCAATGTAAAATAACCATTTTCGTTTTTTTCCAAAACACGAAATAGGAACTAAAATTAGTAAGAAAATGCAAATCAGGACTTCTGATGGTTCGAGTATACTAACCCAAGATAGGTTATTCAATTACCTTTATACAAACAAAAAAAAAAAAAAAAACAACACGAATCCGTGTATTCAATGTCGCTACCTCGAGGTAGGGTAAGGTAGTTCAAAATTGTACTGCAAACATTTGTAAATTAGTAATCTAATAATGTTCTAATTTAAGGTCAACTGCAACTTTTCTATGGCTTTCTTCACTTTTATAGCGTAAAACTTTGCAGACAGATATCCAGGTAGAAGTTGTTGTTTGTAATTTATGGGCCATAAGGGCACAATGGTTCTGTGTGACTGCAATAAGCTTCCGCTGTTTCAGGAGTGATTAACATAAATAAAGAAAAATACACAAGGAAATGTTGTAGGATAGGCACTAGGCAGACTACATTAAGATGATGTCTATTTTTTGTTTTTCAGGGCTGAATATTAGTGCAATCAATGCAAAAAGTTTGTTCACCTCATGACAAAGATTGCTAACTTTCAGAAATTGAAGTTCAGGTTTTTGGATAACCAGCACGCTATATTCTGCTGCTTTATTTCGGTAAGCAGATTGATGAATGTGAAAGGTTTTTTGATGTTAAAAATTAAATTTAAATAGCTACAGTAAAAGCAAGTTTAAACTTTGCACATATTGTTTTAATAATATTTAAAACAAGTAAAAGTGTTATCATCGGCCTGGCCGATGCTTTGATACCCTCCACTGCATAAAAGTCATGCAAAATGTTTGCCATGCGATTTAGTATGGTAGGTAGCAGAACTACTTTACCGACATAGACAATATTCAATACCAACCTGACGACGGTTACAAAAAGTCCTCTCATAAAATTTCATTCACCTAAGTCGAAATCGTTTGGACGCTATCGTGATTTCAACAGACACAGATATATGGGTCAAATATTGGCTTTGTATGGGAGGTAACAGAACTACTTGACCGACATGCACCATTTTTAATACAAACTTGAAGGCCATGCATATAAGATCTCTCATAAAATTTTAGTGGTCTAAGTCGATTCGTTCGGACGCTATCGTGATTTTAACAGACAGAGAGAGACGTGGGTCTAATAGTGGTTTTGTATGGGAGGTACCAGAACTACTTGACCGACATAGCCGACATTTTCAATACCAACCTGGCGACGGTAAAAAGAAGTCGTCTCACAAAATTTCATTCGCCTAGGTCAATTCCTTTGGACGCTATCGTGCTTTCAACAGACAGACAGACAGACAGACAGACAGACAGACAGACGGACATGGCTAAATCGATTCAGAATGTGATCCTGATTCAGAACATATATACTTTATAGGGTCTCCGGTGAATCCTTCTTGGCGTTACAAACGTAATGGCAAAGTGAATATACCTTCCTGTGGAGGGTATAAAAATTTGTAAAAAAATGAGCTTGGTCGAAAAAAAACTACCCATACCTAACATACAAATATATAATTTTGTAATACAAAAATGTTTTTTACAATAATATCGTACCGGGTATTTAAGCTTCGGTATTATACTAGTCGAAGATAATTGTCTTTCTGGTTTTTGTTTTATTCTAGCCCTAATATTAACGGTAGGTACTTCCCATATATACAATTTTTACGAAATATTACACAATTTAGATTTTTTTTCGAAAACGGCTGTAACGATTTATTAGGTAACTATAAGTTCGCGGTTCGCCCATGCAAAAATAAATAATATAACTTTGTTGTCATGATCATTAGTTGAATAAAAAAATCAGTACTAATTGCACAAAGCTCTAGATATCATAGTAGTATAGTCGATTTTATCTCATCTGATAAAGCATAAACGGTAAAACAGAAAAAAAACACAATTTATGGTTTATTCAAGTGTTTCTAATTTCAATGGCCGCCTTATGGCCTTAATGGCCAAAAGTATGCACACGAACTTTTAAATTCCGAAAGTGGACTTTTGTCACTTAATTTGGAAAATTTAATATACCTTACCTATGTAGGTTGCTTTTGAATTTGTCCGCAATTTGATGATAATAGGTACAACATGCTAATAAAAAGTAGGTAGGTAGTCATTGTTCATGTTATAAAAAAAATCAACCGTTATAAATATTATAATTATGTAGGTAATAACCGAAGCAAAGTTAATCCCATGTCCATTTTTAGCACATTTTTTCTATTCCTGTTATTTTTACTAAATGAATGCTATTTGATTTCTATACAAAAGCCAATTTGTCATTTAGAATTTAGGATATTAGGCTCCAATAGGTCATTTAGAATTAAGGATATTAGGCTATCAAAATAATATTTAGTAGGTAAGGTATTATACAAAATTGAGGTACTAATATAGTTACTATTATAACATGCATCCGCTGATACAACAGAAACCGTCAACAAGGTTCCATAAAAATAAATCACAATAAGGTATTCGAATGAGTCAAGCCGACAAAAAAAACACACAAATTTTCCTAAGCAAATTTGTTTCAGCTCTTACATGAGGTCATAAGATCGCTGATAAAGGCTGGCCAGATGAGATTTCTTCGTTGCATGCTGTATAAAGAAGATCTTATACGCAAGGTAATTGATGTCGAGCAGTTACTTCTCCAAACTTATCAACGACATCAAAGACCTAATTAGTAAAAACTAATCAATGTTATCTTAAGCACCACTCTTCCTGCTTAAGTACCTATAGTGATGAGCTGCCTTAATTTCTACCGCAGGCACCTTTAACAAAACACTTACTCAAGGCTAAATTAAATAAATAATCTAAATCCAACTCAACCAATAGTATGTAATGCATACATATACAATATACATAGTTACTCCTTAAAATGCAACACTAGTTCCTCTTTCAACCTTTAATAGACGAAAACAGTTTGATCGAACGTAACGATATGGGCAGACCTGTACAGTACAGTGCGATATAATATGATTACTTTTGTATGTGTACAAGCTTCGAGTTCGGAGTATCTTCACAAGTTGCCTCCGCAAGATTTATTGCCCGGAAGGTAGTGGAATTTGCATGTGTTTTATGGTACATAATACTTCCCACAAAAGCAACTGAATGTTCTACTCTGACCACCTCTATACACGGTGCGGTGTGTCTATGCAAATTTGCTATTTTCTACATATAATTTATTCGGTGAGTTTCCCTGCATAAAACGTGAGTTCACAGACTATACGCAGTGCCAGCGGTGTTGTTGTTTTATTTTAATTCAATGGGTATAGTATCTATATACATATCATCACCTCATCATACCATCTCAAGAAATGCTTTCCTTCTGAATGTCGTCAAACTTGAGTCATCGTTTCATTGATACCTTAACTGACTGACGTGTCATTACACTAGTATCTGATGACCGCTATCAGTTTTTCACAAAACCCAATTATCTAATATTGGCTTCATTAAGCGGCGCTTCTTAGCGTTACGATTAAAAATGAATTTTCAGTATTATTTCATAATAATTATTATTTGTAGATAGTCATGAATTCCGCACTTTTAATCATAAGTGAAATGTTTTTTAATTAATAGGAATTTTATTGATTACTACATTTAAAAAAAGTGAGGAATTTTGGCGATCTACTTGTACTGACATTAGATCAGCAATCAACATTTCGTCTATCAAACAATTGAATTGGTTTATCGCTCTTGGGCAAAGGCAGTTTTACGTTGTATAAATAATCGTCAGTTGCAAAGTTTTGGACGGGATTCAGTATCAACCTTATTACAGGTCACAGTATAGCTTATTATAAATGGAAAAAACCACCATTGTGAGATCGTGTACATGCACACTTTGTGACTTATAAGTTTTAAAGTTCATAAGAGATGCGAGACGATATTTAAACACTTTCTATTGTCTTCGTAGCCCCTGATGCTTGCGTAATATAATCCTTGTATGTATATACCTACAAAGAATAGAAGCACATATAGATTAGTCGTATACAGCACTAGGCCTGGTGCCGATATTGCTCTGGACTTTCTGTTTGCAGTTGAAGCTTCCTATTGTAATTTTATATAACTTTATAGTATAGCTACGCATATAATTTTTCAGATGGCCGAATTAATCATAACCCAACCCATACAAAACTTTGCGAATCACTTGATTGTCAGCTTAAATTATTATGGTGCCATCACAGAAATACTGATAAATGAGTTTGTTTTGTTTGTTATGGTCAAACGGCTATAAACAAAATATGTACTTATAAAAAATACGTTAATCTCTGTTAAGGACTTAATTTGCAATTTGTACTTTTTTAGATTTTAGACAGTTGACACCTCATAGACCATACACGCTATACCATGACTTCTATCCATCCATCAAATCAAATTAATTAAAAGAAAAAAATGAAGAGGGTTACACCTTTTTGCTAACACTGAACACACCCTTTATATTGTGTTGTATGTTTTCATGTCAGTTCAGATGTAATATCATCTTTGAAGGTGTTTAGCTCCACCCTGGAATACCTATTATATCATCGAAAGTGAGAACCACTCCCGCAGCTTTTTATGCGGAAGTTTATCTTCTTTCCTTCGCGGTTGCTTTTAAATAATATGAACATAGCTAGACTGTTCAAGAATCTATAAATAGCAATAAATTAGGTAAGATTTTAAGTTCGCTAAGTGAAGGATATTATAGGCGGTATAGTAAAAATTTCATAACAAATACTTTATTGCAACACTATGCGGTTCTTTGAAATTTTTCACACATTTTTAAAACTCAGGGAAATTTAAGTAGCTAGGTGTCTTCAGACTTTTAAGATTTATTGATAAAAGCAACGAGCCTAATCTGTAAAAATGTAGTTAATTGATATACTACTATGAGGCTTATCCGAAAATGTTCTTTGTTATGACTGAAGATATGAAATTATTAAAATTAAATACTTGTAGGTACTAATTTATAATGGTCTTTGTTTTTGTTGTAATTCTTAGGTACATATGTAGGTAAATATAAGTTCGCACATACGAAAATAAATAATAATTTTTTTTTGACATGGTCATGAGTTGAATAAAAAAATCTGTCCTAATTACACAGAGCTCTAGATATCATAATAGTATAGTAGTCGATTTTAGAGTACTTAATCTAAGCTGATAAAGCATAAACAAGAAAACAGAAAAAAATCAAAATTTATGGTTTATTCAAGTGTTTCTAATTTCAATGGCCGCCTTAAAATGGCCAGAAGTGTGCACACGAACGTTTAAATTCCGAAAGTGGACTTTTGTCAATTAATTTGGAAAATTTAATAACCCTAGATTGCTTCTAAAATTGTCCGTAAATTGATGATAATACAACCAGCTAATAAAAAGTAGGTATAGTCATTGTTCATGTTATAAAAAAGGCAGCCGTTATAAATGATATAAGTATGTGCATAACCAAGGCAAAGTTAATCGCATGCCTACTTTTTCTATTTCTGTAATTTTTACATAGCTATTTAATACTAATTCGAGGCTCTTCAATCAAGAAGGACTTACTTCGGTGACACCATGTTCATTCCTACAAAAGCCAAAAGTGTCATATAGGACTTAGGATATTAGGGTACCATTATTGCAAAATGTTTAATAGGTATTATAGAAAATACTATTATAGTTGCTTTTATAACATACATCCGCCAATACGAGAGAACTGTCAACAAGATATGGAGTTCCATAAAAAAGATCACAATTATTTGAATGAACCAAGTCCGACAAAAAACGCAAATTTTTCCAAGCATAATTAATTCCAATCATGCGATAACGGCCACTTGTAGTATAAAAGAAGAAATTAGCAAATTTTATTCAAATTCAAGTGAAATTTCACTGGAGACAGCAACAAGATAAGAATGGTGCCAACTTTGGTTACATGTTATCATCGGTATTGTCAGTCAGTTGCTGATGTCACATCGTAAGTGTTTTTGATCATTATATCAAAAACAAAAGCTGGACAATAATTGGCGTACGAATTGACACAACTTGTCAAATTGTCAATTTCTTGAGCTTGTCAGTTTTTATCAAGTGGAGCCCAGGACAACTTACTTAGATTAGGAAGCTTTCTTTGATAATAGATAACTATTCTGAAGTGTTGAACGTAAGTTCAAAAATCGTTGTTACTGCGCTAAAATTGTACTAAGCTCAGTTAAGTATGTATTTTAGTATTTTTGAATTCATTATTTATAGGCAAGGTAGTGTATTTATTTGAATGTGTGTATATGTTACCAATTGTAAGCCAATTCATGTATATTATCAAATAAGCACTTTGCTGACCCAGTTATTACAAAACTAGGATCCAAACCAATTTTTAGAAAGTTCTTCACGTTTTTATTTGTGATCTGAATTTGTACCAATCAAGCCATCAAAAAAAATGTTTTGATGCAAAAAGTTTCTCCAAACAATACTAATAGTGAATGCAAACAAATTTTTCAAAAATCTCTTCGCTCAGAAAAATTTTGTATAAAAAGGAGGAAAAAGTGACATTTTTAGTAATTTTCAAAAAATCATAAAAAATATTAGCGAAGAGATGATATTAGAAGAGAGATGTTTGGAGAACATTTTTGGATCAAAACATTTTTTTTATACCGAGAAAAAAAAGTCAAAAAAGTAGACTTTTATAAAAATTCGAAATTTTCAATGGGTACTTAATGGGTTAAGGAAAGTTTTGTATCATTCAAACGGAATTTAAATGACCTTTCCATTGATGCCAAAATTTACATGAAGTAAGTTCAAATTATGAGCAGAATTAACTTTAGTTTTGTCAAAATATTTATGACGGCCACTGTACAATTGGGCATAATTTGTTAGTAAGCAAGTCCGCGATTCATTTGTGGCATTTGTGGATTGTCGTTTTTTTATGTACTTCTCACGAGTATTATATTTTTTTTTTTGTTTTATACAGCCTCTTAATTTACTGGCAATTTTTTGTTAATTAGGGTACGAACGTGTGTTTAAGAAATTGTTTATATAGGTGTGCTATAATCATTTGGCTGGGGGGTATTTTTTTTTATGTCGAATAAACTATGAAATTGTCAGTCTTAAGTGTGCTACTCGTATTATAGTATTTTTGGGAAAATTCGATTTTTTTTGGGATAAAAGTAGGCAGTCTCTGGGAAGGAAACATTTTGTTAAGGAAATGCTATAGGACATAGGAGTAACAATTAACAATGCTTTTCACAGAACTTAGAGAGCAGTCCCCTACAATGTCTGTTCAAATAATTGTTGAATTTTTATTTCATGTATTGCTTAAGAAAACAACCACTTGTCAACAAATACTTCGGTTGGAACTATAGCTATTTCGAAGTACATTACAAATTTATCATTAGACTTATTTAAGAGAATATTTTAACAAGTTTCAGTCTGCGTATTTTTTTTTTCGTTGAAAGAAAATACAATTATGTTTCCCTGTGAGGAAGTGAGCCTGCACTTCACTTAGCCGTCAAATGACCAGGCATCTTTGAGCTAGTAAACGAAAATAGCATGTGAAAATATTGGGCCTAAGTATATACAATTCTTAAGGCCCCGACCCATAGAACCCGTCACATCCGTTGCGTCGACGGATTGGCGTATTCGACGGAACGAACAGTCCCCTAGAATTCGTCGCATACGTTGACAGCCGATGACATATGAGAGACAGTTTCTCTCAATATCTTATATTTCCACCAATGAAAATGCTTACTCTCACACTCTGCCAACTGTCATTTGTCAACGGTTCGACGGACAGAAAAGTAGAAAGTAAACCTACTTTATCCGTCGCATCCGGCACGTGCGTTGCTCATGGGTCACCTTCCATAAGCTGCTGTGTATTATATCAACCTGTCAGACGAATACGTTGCCGCAACGGATGCGACGGATTCTATGGGTCGGGGCCTTTATGCGTATCTAAGTCCATTGACTACCAAAAAAGGAGAATACATTACACCCCGATAGGTATGATGATGCTAAAAATAGGCATAGGCACTAACTAAATATTAATACTCTGGTGTTAATTTATTTGCAAGCAATGTCCTACCAAAATAAACGATATTTAAATTGCTCGTTGATAATAATTTCTTGCTAACCAGGAAGTTTAAAATATGATTCTGGTTAAATTTGGCTTTCAAAATAAAAGGCATATAACACAGGTTATTCACCTTATGAGTTACGTTCTTAATTGTAATTGAAATTGAACGAAAAGAGATGAGAACAAAACAGTTGCTTGCAGCCCGAACTCGCAAGTCGCAAGTAACCTACCTACTTTGCATTTTTTATGGGTTACTAAAAAAGGAAATCTTGAAGATAATCTTTTTGAAGTGCTACCCAAATTATTTCAGTGAACGTGTTTATTAATAAAATAACCAATAAAAATATTATGTAATCATTAGCATCTATTGAAATCAAAAATGATTAATAGCCAATATTCTGCCTCTGAATGAAGTTGGCTATACACACATAGGTATTTCGTTGTTAGTTGGGTATGCGAAAACTAATTTTGGAGAGAAACTTATTTGATCACAAAATAATATTAAAAAAAAAATACATATTTTATAGCTGATTATCTACCTAAATAATTACCAGCGCAATGATAATTTGCCATAAATAAATTTAAATAAATGCCAGTAATTGTGGACACCCTTTTGCTTTATGTAGAATTAATGTTTTAAGTTGTGACCCAAATTCAGATGTGTCTAATCTGACGGCTTGTTTGTTTTATAAGCTTTGCTCTAGATTTGATTTAGTTCATATCTACCAATTACACAAACCACTCCAAGTACCCTTTATATGCCTATTTCATTTTCTTAATTACAATTGTGGAAAACGTAGATATAAAATTCGACCTGAAATATTCGAGTTTTAAAGATTCATTACCTAGATTCGCATTACGTCATAGTGAAATGAATTGAACTTCAAACGATTGAACAAGCACCCACTGAGCATAATCATAGCAGTTTCAAAACGTTGGTGTTGTTTGTAATGCAAGTATACCTATGCTGCTTATATCATCGTGACGAGCAATAATTCAAAGCAGTTGCGTAGAAATTTGCAAAGTGATGTCCCAGCCACAGTGCATATTACCCCAACCACTTGTAGTTGGAATTAATATTCAGGAAAAATATCGAGCCTCTACGACAATATCATTTAATTTGCTTTTTGAGAATTATTCTTTTAAAAAAAAAATACTTTTGTTCAATTCCAAATTTTATCCCAAAATAAGAAATAAAAACTCACTCAAGCGAATGATTGTGAGAAACTAGGCAGAGGGTCCTTCATGGACCAGTTGCGGCAATTAATTGAACAGAGTCGCAAATAGAGGCATGAAATTCGATTATGCCACTGTCATAAGACGATACAGTTCAAATTTGGGTAACCAACTTTATTTGAGTTTCTATATAACTTTATTTATGACAAAATCCATTTACACTGTCGTGGGTAAAAGTGTTTATGTTTTCAACATTTTTAGTTGCTTATTTAGTATCTAACTTAAACTTTTCCACACAGCATACCGATAAAGAAAAATCGTCTTGGCACATTATCAACAAATCCTTATTTTAACTGTGCAAATGAATAAGTCATTTAATATTACATTACACTCCCTCAAACCTTTCGTGACATTACAAAATAACACTACTCCAACCACAAAAACTAAAACTAACCTTTTTTTTTTATTATTATATATACAGCACGCGTTGTCGTGTGCTGTTCCCTTACTACTTTTCAAATGAATATGCCAAATTAAAAACTCCATCCATTTCTCATACCTATCTCTGCTGGCTGTGTCACAATCCCCAAAAACACGCACAACGCAACGTTGCGAATGGATACATTAATAAGAAAATATAAATAGAACTTTATCTTACGAGTATGTATTACATACCATAAAACACAGAAGTCTGAGATTACCAATTTTCACCTGGGGTAGCCAGAGTTTTATGGCGCAGCAAATAAAAAAAAACTTTATATTCTAAGTAAATGTTAGCTAAAAAAAAAAAACTATTTTCAGTAGGTAAGGTATGTTTTTTCTGAATTCTAGTAAAGTTATCAATTACTAACTAGGTACAAATCATTGTGACGAAAATTAAAGAAAAATTGCTATTCAATGACTTACGTTGGTGTATTTCAGTGCTTATGTAATGCCAAGGTTCGATTAATCTTAATGTGTTGTTAACCAACAAAAAAAAAATACAAAAAATAGTATTCTTATCTAATTGTTTACTATTCCTTTTGTTAAAAATTGTATCACGCGCAAACAGTAGATATACAAACGGTATGCGTTTAGAACAGCACAAATGTTTGGAACAAATACCTAGATGCCAAGTTGAGTACACACAAACAGTTGCATGACACTTTGCAGATAACCCACCTGGATTTATTATTAACCACGAAGACAACTACTGTTTCAGAAAAAAAATTGTTAAAGCTAGTTTAGAAAATATATGTATTGACTTCGTTAACTAGATATGTAAGGATAACAAGAACAATATTGGTATGCAATAATATTTAAAGCTGTATACGTCAAAATAAAAAATATAATAATCTACCCACAGAACAAAACGATTAAACTAAACTACGCGCTCGCCATTACTTGTTAGGTATGAAGTTTATGAGTTTGAATGTTTCCGGTCCCGATTTCTCTTCGTTTTCATATAGGTTTAAATACTTAGGTACAATACTGCAAGGTGTATAATTTGTATGTGTTTTTAATTGAAACAACACTTCATGCCAATGGAACGATTTTAAACGAAAGCTGATGGCTGCGGCATTTTATATTCTAAGAAACATGTCTCATACCTCCGATAAATAACATTTTGTTGATTCTCAAGTTACATCGTAACGTCTAGTTATATAGGTATATAATGTACACACATAAATATTCATTCCGTAACAGGTGTCGCTGTTTTAGGATTCTCAATTGAAGATTAATAGGGATTAATACAAAAGGTGAATTGTTTTGGTTTCATAATAAAACAAGTAGGGGTACTACAATTATGTGTATAGTACCTACCTATACTGTATACCTATTGTTAAGTGCATACAGTGGCTCAGCAGTTATTGTCCTGGAATTCCCGAAAAATACAAATAATTATATATACCTACATACTACCTCTTTATATCCGAGACAATAATTGCCATTGGAAAGAATCTCCACTCAACGATTGATACATAAACATAATGTATTACCATTGAATAACTACAAAAAAAGGTGGTACTTCCTAGAAAAAGGTGGTAAATGCATACACTAGCTTAATACAAATTTCCGCCGCAATGAAGGTCCGTATGTTGCTTCAAAATGAGCTGTGTCCACTTCTATTTGTAGTTATTCAATGATATTACTAATTTAAAATGCAATAGAAGTTTTGGACAAAATACGCATACAGAAATGAAATAGTTGCATGCGACTGAAGTATCACAAGGTCATATCTAACAGGCCATGGATCAATTTATTCAAATTTTTGAAGCTACCTGCTAGGTAGATATTGAAATAAAATTGATAACAAAATGTTAATCTGAGTTGGTTAAATCTAGACTTTAATAATCGATCGATCACAGACCGAGCGTAGGTACTCGCAAGCTGTGAATACGCATTCGGTTTGAATTTTTAGATCAAAGAGATCAAAGGTTTTAAATATCTGATCAATCAAATTTGCGTGAGCCATGTATATAAAAATTGATTTAAGGTTGTGTTTCGCAGATCCATTACGATTCAAACGAGGCGCCACCCAAATTTTGAGGGATTTTTTTATTAAGCAGCTTAATTTTAAATTTAATGCAAAATAATCTCCTAAAAGTGCTGGTGAGAAAGGAATTTCGTATAGTATGTGCATTTTTATAGTTTTGATAGTGATAGATAATAAGCTTTGCAGTGACGCAATGGGCTCATTGGTGAGTTAACTGCACTATTTGACAGGAGATTCTAGTATATATCCCTGCACACATTTTAACAGTAATACTTTTCAATTGTCCCACCTCACCAAACATCTGACGAATATTCGAAATTTTTATATGGCATACAAATATTGTAGCTCCCTTCTTTGCTTGTCAAAAAAACTTACACGAACAAATTTGAACTGAGATCTAAGGCTCTATATGAACCTATTACGGCAGCTATTAATATAATCACCTATTTACAGGATCTGTTGGTGGTCTATCCACCTACTTGTAATTGATAAATACATTTTGTACCATTTACATAAGATTTACAAAAATGCGCATTTAATTTGAACTATTAGACACATCTAACAAAACAGAGCGAAATTTAATTAAGTAATCCATTTTTATATTCATGGCACAAACAAATTGATCGATCTGATTTTTAAGACTAATTTTGATTAGATACCTACCTAATCAAGACTTATTGAAAACGTATGCGTCAAATGGGCGCCGTGTGCCACAACATACCTACCGCCTTAATTTCCACAGAAACAGTTTGCTGTCGGCTCTTCGATCACATGACTAGGTATATGCTGCGATTTTTGTGAAGTAAGTCTTGGTATATGTCAATACCAACAAAAAAAGATCTCGGTAGAAATAACTAAATTATGAAAATTATTACAAAAATTACTTTCCCGCAACTACAGCTACATTACAAACTGTTATTAATAGTGCAATAGTGCATCACATCACAACAAACCTTACGCTTTCGTTTATAAACCCAAACACTTTACATTATAATCTACCGCCTATATCTCTCCGAATTGATACCAAATATGCAATTTTTATTGATTGTATCCACATTAAACTTTCATAACGTTGGTATCTTTGTAAAACCACAACTTCAAATAACAAGCACGACAAATTCCCACATCAATTTGGGGTTGCTCTCTCAATATCAATACCCAACAGATCATTGACCAATGACCGTAGAAAGAATTTCAACAATTTCACAGATCCAAACTGAATTATATATGTAGGAGCTGCACAAAGAGAAACTCTTAAATGTATTGCATGGAAAAATACGTGCTCCTTCTATTAATATGAACATGATCTAGGTAGGTATATAAAAAAATTAAAAATCGACTTCATAAAATTTTATCACATCTTCTTATCGATTTAGAACTTTTGAGATTTATTTTTCCGCCATAGGAAAAGTTTTAGACTTCATCGATAAGATCACACATGGCATAAAGCAATAAACATTAAACACAACTATAAAAATATAAAAATTAGGTAGGTAGGCCCATAATAAAAGCACAATGCATCTACATGTATTATGGATATGAAAGTTGTAAGCGTTGAGCCGTGTGCAGCCTTTCTCATTGAATGAACCTTTAAACAACAACACGATGACAGCGCAAGACACACAATTTTTGCAATAAAAATGATCACTTTAGAGATTAATCTTATAAGAGACACATTTAATTTGAAAGGCACGTAACGCACTAAAGAAAAGTTCACTAACCTGTTTTCTCGACCATCGTTCTAGATTTGCAGATTTACACCTTGACCAATGTGGAACAGATGACGTTTCTTTAAGAATTATGATCTATCTCAAAGGCACTTAAAATCGCGCTGCACCCGAAATATTCGTATGAAAAAAGGAATAATAACAATCCTCACACGTGCACACAAGGCAAACGTCCAAAATGCTTCTTGATACACTAGTGCACTTCTAATTCAAATATGTCACGATTTAAAACTTTCCTTCAACCGTCGCGTGCGTCGGTCGTTAATGCAAACGAAAAGTATTAACCGAATTTAAATAAAATGTAGATGCCGCTAAAAAGAAAGTGTGTGCACACAAAACGGTGGTGTATTGGCTCTTCGACGGTTAGTTGTTAACTGAAACAGATATTAAAAATGTTTATCAGACTGATGTAGGCTTTCAGTTTTCACAGCGGTTATTATCGTTGTCAGAAGTCAGAAGTATTTAAATGTTCATACGAATGAAACTGCAAATTCGCGTGCTGATTTGTTTTTGTGTAACTCTCAAGGCAGCCACGCTGTCGCTTTCGATGTTCGAATGAAAATAAATTGAAACTCTAGGCTGGCAAAACTGATATAGTCGGCCGACTTCAGTTCAGAAGTAAAGTTGTGCCGTGCGGCTGAGCTGATATGCGCTAGAAAAGACGAAGAGTTACACATAACAGTGACGCTTCTATTAGATGGTCGTTAGGTTCGAATCGAACTGAGTAGTGAGTATCCCATCCCAATGGGCTGTGTTTGTGGGGTTTGTTTGTTCTAAACGCGATAGAAAACTAGAGACCACAGAAGGAACAACGCACTTGTCAGGTTGTCACCACAATAAAAATGAAGGAAAATTGAAGAAGTGTTTGATAATCAGGGGTGGTACTGTATCAAACTTGGCGTTTTGTTTGGCTGATTGGTTGTGGTTTGAATGGCTATGGCTGTAAAATGGTCTCCTTCACTAACTGGTGTGGGGAATTTGCTTTTGTTTACATATTATCTTTGTCAATTGAATTTCTGAATTAATGCCCGGCTATTTCGCGGATATGAAATGCGATAATGCCGTGGGTTAAAGGTTTGTGGTAAGCCATTGCTAACGTTCATCGTATCGAGGATCGTATTTATGTAAGTAGTATCTGCATTTCGAAAAAGATTGGAAAACTAAGGCTTGGATACGATATTGGATACGAATTTGCATCTTACGTAAACGTATGAAAATGGTACCTACTTTACTTTTCAATTTATTTTCCATTTTCGATTGCGTCGATGGGCGCCTGGCTTAAATTCCAATCTCAGCAGAATCACTTCCAATTTGAATAAACCGATGCGATATTATCTTATAAGGTATGCTCCAGAGCCATTCGTTTGTCCAAAAAAATAATTTGTTTTTTTTAATACGAAAGATGAAACTTGCGATTCTATTCCGAATCCGATCGGCTGAATTAAGAAGCCTTTTCACGACCCACCATACATAATGTTGATGATTAATAAGATGCTAAAAAAAATATCGGTTCATCGTCTTATAATATTTAAACGTATAATACCTACCTTTACCTTTCATAATATCTTTAATGCAGATATATGTAAACCAATGTCATATAACAAGTTGCATTTGTACTATACGAGTATTTACTCATTTCTGTACTATTTTCTTCATTTACTCTTATATGAAACCGAAATTGCTTCTGATCAAATGAAATTAATGAACGCCAGGAGTCTCCGCTCTTAAATTACCCGATATACCTATTAAGACTAACATTTTGTTTTTGTTTTAATTTATCAATAATTACAACGTTGTGGACGCAATGACTGAAGACTTTACGCTGTCGAACGTTGTTTCTCGAATGCCCAAAATTTAACAAGCACAAATCAACAATCTCATCAATCAAGTATAAAATATTGGCATCAAAAACCTACTTGAAGAAGTGTTTCCCCCCGCAGCTGTTTTCAATTAAAACACAAGGCGGACGAATCTGAGTGTACCTACCTACATATTCAAATTTCCAAACACTTAAATTATTGTGTTCATAGATTTAATTTATTTTTGTGTCATACAAAATTCTATTGTTCAATGGGGTATGAAAGCAAAAGAAACCACTCACTTGGTTTATGTATTAGAAGAGCAAAAAGCCTAAGAGTTAAAGAAAACAATTTCTTTTCTTAGGTTTTACCGGTCTCCATCTTCGAAGGTCAAGTATAAGCCTGTGAGGGTGCGTAATCAAACCGCATTGTTTAAGCTCACTAATTTTGGGAAACAACTATGGCTTTAGCAGGTATATATGTACATTTTGACATCTGACAGCTTTTAAAGCAATGACATGTGAAATATTAGAATTCCACATACCAAGTAAGATGAGTCGGCTTTGTTAACATCACATCGAAGGCTATGATTTTTGGGCATTATCGATAGTTCATAATTTTTCCATTGCAAAAAGTACTATGTATTCTGTAAATTATGTATTATTCGATTCCAAGTTGTCGTGGGTTATAAGTGGATTAGGAAAAATGTCTGATGGGTATGGGAACATTATTAACACATTTTGGTAGTAACCCTGACATCTTTTAGTTTTCATTTGCGAACTTGAGACCCATCAAATACGAAAAATGGATTAATGGCTCGCGGTTAGGTGCTGTCTGTTTAGCCGCAAGGATGGCGAGGAAAGAGCGAATTAATTACTTACACACCTTATCCGGTGGTAACCAATTTGTCACTCTTTGGAGGATAGACGTTTTGGCTCTGCATGCTATGGAAGAGATGTTGTTTGGTGATTAGCCATACCATAAGTTACGGTGGGCGAGGATGCGATAATTGATGTTAATTAATTGCTAGACTGCCTCAGTTGCGTGCGCGACATGTTCGTGAAGATTGAAATTGTTGTTTGTTAGATATTTACTATTTAGTGGACATAATACCTACAGAGTGGTTTAGTTACAAATGTATAATTCAGTTGAAAGGAGGGTATGTAAGCCCCTATAAAGCTGCACTTTAAAGATAATTGTTCAAAGAACTCATGGTGATGGTTTAAAGATGGATGCTTAAAATCAAGTCTATAGCTCTAGTATTTAGTAATTGGGCAATTCCTCTATTCCTCTATTCTTATTATTATTACTATTTATTTACACACTATTATATAATACAAAAAAGAACTTAAAATGATCTTAATTTAGTAGTTTTCATAGAATTAATTTCCTTATATATACCTACATACCTACCTACTTTTGATAAAAGTTTCTGTATGTTTTTAGGTGGGTCCAAGGATGATTTAGATTCACATTTGATGAAAATTGGACAAAAGGGCGTGGCACCTTCCATTCCAAAAAAATACATTTCAAACGATATTCTTCGACAGTCATGGAAAAAAATATATCAAGACACAAATCGTGGGCAGACGTCTGAGGAAATATCGGTTGAAGCACACGGAGTACAGAATCAGTCCGAACACATCGGTTAAATAAAGCGTCCGCAGAACAATTGACGGACAATGATAATGTGCGAGCAGGCAAAACAATGTTTGCCGTGTCCGCTAGTTTATATATAATTTACTAGCTTTTGCCCGCGGCTTCGCTCGCGCAGTCCTCAGGATTTGGTACACAGATATTCCTTCACAGTCACCTACCTAGGAAAGTACCTAATGAGAAGTTAGTATCTCTGAAAAATGTGTTTAATGCCCTATTGGAGAAAACAGTTCAAAGATTATATGATCAATATTTTTGTTAGTGAAGAGCTGGCATCTCAACACAGATCATACTTAGCAGATTGAGTCATAATCTATATGGGACAAAACATATTTCTTTGCTGACAAATACAAGCACCATCTTTAGAATAGGGGTAGCTTTTACACCTTTTTGAATTTTGAAGTCGATCGGATAAAAAATAAACTTTGACCCCCCTCTTACCCCTTTAAGGGTAGAATTTTCAAAATCGAAGAAAACACTTTCTTTATTTCTCATAGAGAATATACAAACAGAGTTTGAAGTCAATCGGACGAAAAATTAAAATTTCCCATACAAACTTCGACTCCCCCCCCCCTTTTACCCCTTTAGGGGTGGAGGAATGTATTTTCTTTATTTCTCATAGAAAGTACACAAACCGAGTTTGAAGTCGATCTGATAAAAAATAAAAAATTTCCATACAAACTTTCACCCCCCTTTTACCCTTAAGGGTAGAATTTTGCAAAATCTGAGAAATTAGTTTTCTTTATTTCTCAAAGAGTGTACATAAACCGAGTTTGAAGTCAATCGGATCTTCCCATACAAACTTTGACCCCCCTTTTACCCCTTTAGGAGTTGAATTTCAAAAAATCCTTCTTTAGTGGTTGTATACATCATAAAAAAACCTCTGTGCAAAATTTCAGCTTTGTAGAGCAAATGGTGTAGGTTGGGCGTTGATCATCTCTCAGTCGGATACTTCATTTTGATATATAAAAAAAGATTGAACAATCTTGTTGGAGACTTCCGGTTTCGAATATGAAACGTCGACAATTAACTCAAACCGCAGTTGGAAATTTAACACCCGCAAGAATCTGCAATTCGTGTAAAGAATAGAATCAATGCCCCTTCGCTGTTACTATCCCTTGTTAAAGCAGTCATAATATTAAAAGTTAATGCGGCAATTTATATTCTATAAACCATCGGCGAATTTATTCGTTCATTTAACACGATTAGCGTTTTTCAGACCCTCAGATAACTGACAATACAAGTTTAATGGTAATTTAAGAAATCTAATTGTGTTTTGCGTTCTGATCATCGCATTGATATGTGAAAATCAACCACGTAAATTACCTTGCTATTAAATCAATTAACTTAACCACACAAAAATCTTGCGAACAACATTTCCGTATAGTCTATAGCTACTTTTAAATGATTTATTCACTTGGATTGCAATTTTACGTACATTTATTCGTAATAGTATTCACAGAGAACACTATTTCCGTTTCGGAATGGGTGTACTTTAAGTATGTAACATCTTCTTGGATATTAGAAAACTATTAAATGAGATAAAGTCTCATATTCATGCAGTATTAATTATTATTTTTAGTTATGTAACTGAGTCATTAATGACACATGATGAGTTTTAAAATATTGCGAATAATTTCATACACTAAGATCTCAGCCTATAAAATAGCACAGAGAGAAGACGGAACAATTTTAAGTAAAACTTTAGGCACTTCATTGAAGCGAACTTTTTCGTGAAAACGTCAATAGAATATGCGCAGGTTTGCACTGAAACTGCGTACCACTTATAATGCACTTACACTCTTACAGCGCATTAAAACAACAATGCTTTCCTCTCAAAACTGAAATCATCTTTTCACAAGGAGGTGGGAGCAGACTGCCCTGACAAAACCAATTTTAAAGCAGCTCAGTAGAAAAGTTATCTCTGGGAGATGCAAAATGCATATCAGCGTGGTAACTGATGTAGGACTTCACTTCGTAACTAGGTTGGTAGAACTAAAAATGTCCGTCATATATAGTGGAGTTTTGTTACCCTGATGTGCTAGAAGCTGTATGCGGATGCGAAGGCAGATTGCTGTAAATGTGTAAATGATAGGTTGTCCTAAAGGCTACTTTTGTTTTCCCTGTTATGGTAAGTGGCAGTTAACTATCTGCTTCCCGCACTTAATGCTAAAGAAGTCTATGCGTATGAAGTTGTTGTTGGTTCTAAATCGATTAGACAGAGGTCTACGATTTTCGGGAAAGTCCCTTTTTTAAGCGAAATCGAATCCAGTTCTCACGGAGCTCTAACTTGGTTAGCTCTAGGCAATCAATACTGTAATCACTTAAATTATATTTTGTTACCGGCTACCGGATTCTACCGTCATATTCTATGGGGATAACTTTGTATTAGCAATTTGTTTTATTCTTTGAAAAAGATTTAACTGCATATGCTAGATAAAGAAACACTTGTTTTATGATTTGATTTATTTTAGCCAATAGCAGTTAAATTTTATTTATTTATCGCCTTTAACTCGTACAAGCGCTTCATAGCCAGACTCCACTGTACGTAGTTTTCCGAGGTAACTTATGTACAATACTCTTTCTGAAGACAAGATTGTGCCGGGGATAAGGAGTCTTTTATAAATGACCCGACCAACATACATAGGCTCACCATCACTAGTACGACCTGCAACCACAACATTCTCTGGAATAGCACCCTTCTTCACTGACACCCATTTGTAATTGGATCCGGTTAGAACTTGAAATTCGTTTGATCTCTCAATGCCACCCGCATATGAGGCGGTGGCAGTTTGCCTAGCTAAGTTAATCTGCGCCGGAACAACGTGATTTCCAACTCGAATCAAACCAACGTATATGCTGCTTCTGTTGCTATCATATCCGCCAACTACGGCATCTTCGGGGAAGTCGGCAAACGTTGCCCGAGTCCATACATCGATATTATTGTAAACCAATACCTTATACATTCCGAACCATTGTACTTCGCTTCCGTTAAAAGCTGCGAACAGTGCGCTGCGTGTTGGTCCAACACCACCCAAAATCATCGATCCATTATACTCAGCACGGCCAACATAGAGAATATCACCGGATTCAGTCTTTCCACATGGAATAGCGTTCTTTGGAAAACTGCTCAGCGATGCAAGTTCCCAGGCATAGTTTGACCCGCAAAGAATTGGAGTGGGGATAGCAGTGAGTGGACTCTTATAAACGTCGCCATTGTTTACCGCATAACTGGTGGCTTTGCTGGGTATCAGTTGTGATGGGATCTTCTCTCGGCCAACTCGCATTTGACTTATGTAAATTGTAGATCCATCGATATCATATCCTGCTGGAATGGCTTTTTCCGGGATTCGTTCAATAGCTGGATTGTACGAAAGCCATTCGTAGTCAAGAACTGTGGCTTGGACTATAAGGACATGGGCAGATGCGATGAGAAGGAGCACTTTGCATGCAATCACTGAAATAGAAAAATAATTAGATTTGAAAGAACAATACGTGTGCGATGTTTTACTCATTTTGGAAGAAATTTTCAGCAACTGATATTGTTTTGAAAGTCGATGTCATTATATACCCCGTATACACTTTGTGTAGATGGCCTGATAATATGCTTGGTTGTGCAGAAATACTGCAATCTGTAAACGAAATCAAACAACATTGGCGATAATTGCCGCTATTTAGTAGATAGTTGGCGGGCACCTATTGTTCACTTAGAACGAACAATTAATTAAAGTAGTACCACATTATCAACATCTAAATTGCGGTTATCATACCATCTTTTGATCGTGTCAGTTGGCAAGTGGATTTGATTCAAAAGTAAAGTACGTACTACCTCTTTGTTATGTATATATCAACGACATGACGTTACAACGGTAACAGACCTTGACTTCCGACAATGGTCAATTCTAAGGTCGCCCTACTATCAATAACTTATCGTCCAGGCTAAATTTTACGAATTCACAATTTTCAATTTTCCAGATAAATAAAGATGGCGGATAAAAATGATTATTAGATCAATTGGGAACAATTATTGCATTTATCTGAGAGGCAACCCCTTAATACTCAAGCAAGAGAATTGGTATGTTGAGCCTAACTTGATTCGTCTACGCGCGGTATACTTAGACAGCTAAATGAGAGGCATATCTACTGGTTTCAATAGGGTTGCCATTATGTTTGTATGAATATGTAATAGAATAAAATACAAAACAATACATTTTGAGAATGAATTTATTAGTAAACATTTTATGCTCTTTGTCAATTAACGACAAGGCAAATTGAGCAAAGGTCACTTCCCGATAGGAAAAATCGTATACCTACATGTTCTTCGAGGATCAATATGTATATGTATGGATATGTATATGTATTATGAACGAGAAATTGACTTACAGAACTCAATTGCTCAAACAGAAGCCGAATATTGAAAAGAGTACCTACTTTGAACTATTTTTTTGTATATAAGATGTTGTTCCCGTAAAAACACATTCCGTGCGTTGTCATTGGTGGAGAAACAAAATTCCCCAACGACATTTTATGTGTTTATTTCCGGGTACACACACCCATTAATCAGCAAACTTCGCAATAATTCCTTAGCACATATTGATAGGCAATACCAAACAAATACGAATCTAAGTCACAGTGCTGCACCCACTGCTTTTGCCTGACCTAACCCCACCTCTACGCAATTATCATACCTACGCCAAAACTCGGACTTTCCACATTAACTGCATTTTAATATGAATTCACTTTATAAAGTTAGGCATTCGATAAGATGATAAATTTATGAATACTCGTCATGTCTCAATGTGAATCTTTAGCGTTTACAGGATGCCTGTCAATAAATTTGTATTCCTAAACAACCTCTAAGTACATCAACGCTAATGTTCGTCTTTCTGTCTTGTATTTATTTTCTATTACATACATATACTGACTTACATACATCGAAGATTTAACATACAAATATCCGCAAACTGCAGCAATTGTTTGACTAGCATTTTAAGTATTTATAAAAATTGACACTCGTTTTTACGTGCTTGAACTAATAAGACTTAATATGTAAGTGTTTCGTAATAAACAATGTAGATATACCATATACCTGATTTGCATGAGAATTTTCTTTGCGTAGCACTGCAACAGAGCTTTTCCTTTTAAGTTAATGTTCTTTTTATTTTTAAGTTTTATAACACCTTCACCATTTCCTGAATTTGCGTACAGCAACACAGACAAAAGAGATCTTATCAGTTTTCGCGCAAGGCATGTGAGCTCAAACAGTCAATTGGTCACATGAAATTGAATTTTTATTGGTATACAATCACCACATCCGGTGAAATATACGGGTTTAAACATCGGTACTATACTTTTTGATAATCATTGGATTTTTTAATGGAATTTCAGAACGAATTATATTGTGTTTAGTGGAATCTTTATTGCAGTTGGTTTTCATTTGTAAATGGAAATATTTTCCATCTAACTATTTACCACACAATTGATTTTTTAACAATTTGTGGTTCTCAGTTGATTAGTTGATTCTTTTATGCATAATGAGGATAACATGTCAAACTACATAAATACATACAAGAAAGAAAAAAGAAAAACTCTGAGCAGAGAAAACAGTATTAATCAAATAAGCACTCGATAGTATCTATACTTTCCTGATCCTCCGGCACCGACTCTAAATCACAGAGGGAGTGATCTATCGAGAGGTCGTAAGACAGATGCATTTCAAATCAATATGGGCTTTTTTCGCCCATTCTTAATTAAGAGAGAAAAGGTGTATAATTTAAATTTGATAAAAATAAATTTGGGAACCTTTAAACTAACACTAACTCTACTAACATTCAAACCGTAAATAAATCGTTAACTTTTTATCATTTCAGATTTGTTTACGTTTTAATTTTCATCTCAAAATTTAATCCACGAATACTGACTGCCAGAATTCCACTCTTCAATACAATGACTTGTTTATTTTATTCTATATATATAATATTATTTATTTTAAAAATTCGATGTCAATCTTTTGTATTTCATGCTTTTCAAAAAAGGCTTTTGGATTCCATTCCAGTCAATCTTGCCCAACATTTCAAGTAAGTTAAGTCAACGTTTTGAGGCCGAGTCTTCAGCTCACCTACCTACATTTTCAACAAAAAATTATATCAAATGATATTATATGATATATATTATGCATATCAAATTATATTCAAATGAAAACATTGCAAAATAATCACTTCCGTAGATGTATTTTTTTTAAATATATGTATATCTTTCTCGTTGGCTGTGCAAATACAATAGATCTTTTCAAACTCAAAGCAAAGTTTGGGAAAGAAGCCCTAATATTTTAGTGATGTTGTTCAATATCTATTTTCCTATCAAGCAGATTGTGACAATGATTAGATTTCGTTTGTAAAGGAATAATTATATTATTAAGGCTTAAAAGATTTTCCTATCCCAAAAACGGACAGTCACAAACAAGTCTTGACCATTTATTTCACCCTTCTCTGTATATATTCTGCCTAAAAGTATGCAGTTGTTCAATATAACCCATGTACAGTAAAACCCGCTTGAGAGAAAACCCGCGAAAAAAAAACAACAAAAAACTTGCAACTTTTCTCGAAAATCGTTAAATATTTTCGTTTTAATTGGGTTTGGAGGCTCTCAAAAATCCAAAACAAAATTTCCAATGTATATTTTTATTAAAAAGAAAATTATATTTTCATAATTTATTTCCCTATTTCAGCCACTCAGCAACTTCTTAAATTTGGATGGATAATGGAGATTCTTTATCAGCTTTAAACAGAAAAAATAAATTTACGATTTACTGCGTTAAAAATGATAAAAAAGGGTGCATGGTGAACCCTAACCATAAAAAACTGTTTCCGGAAAGCTGGTTTGACTTTTAATACTGACGAGAAAGTAGACCCAGACGACGAAGAAGAATAAGAAACTAATTTTCCTTCGCAGCAATAAGAGAAGAAATCGATTGTCTTGTGGATATAGAAATAGATCTTCCTTATTTTGGAGATATGACGAATGAAGACATAATTAATGAAGCCACTACAATTCGAAGAGCTTGATGATAACAGATATGTGCAAATTTTAGGAATTCAGAAACCAACAATCAAACAAGCTTTTAAATCTCTCGTTGTTCTCGAACAGTTTTCAGTGGACTTTTTTTTCTGTTATGAAACAATGTGCCAATTAATCAACGTACAAAAACTAAAATGTGATTTAATGTAATTTATCCTTGTTACAATTTACAGACATTTAAAACCAATGTGCATCGGTATCTCCTATCATCATATATATCCTTCCTCACCTCATTTCTTAAACGCCCGCGCTGTGTAGTTCACCCTATACATTAAAAGAGTAGTCATACACTCTTTCGCGTGTGTCTATTATAAAACAAAAAAACAGTAAAAGTGTTACCCTCCACTATATTATGTACTGTATACTTATACGCATGTGTCTAATATTGATTTTGTATGAGAAGCACCAGATCTACTTGACCGACATAGACAATTTTTATTTTTAATACCAACTTGACAACGGTAAAAATAAGTCCTCTCACAAAATGTCATTCACCTAAGTCGATTTGTTTGAACGGTAAGGACGGTAGCCTATTTTCAATACCAACCTGACGACGGTAAAAATAAGTCCTCTCACAAAATTTCATTCACCTAGGTCAATTCTTTTGGACGCTATCGTGCTTTCATCGGATGATAACACTTTTACTTGTTCTAGCTTTTAATTTACGCTTAATGGAATTTTTAACCCGCTTTTTTTCCACTTATCCAAACTCCGCTTAAGTGAAATTTTTTTTCACTTAAGCGGGGTTCGTTTAAGTAAGAAACCTAAACGGGTAAAGAAAGACTGTAATATTTCGATGTTTCTCTTAAGCGGGGTTTACTGTATTAGAATCATTTATAACCAAGCTTGATGATGTGGGTAGTAAACTATTGCATTAGGTATGTCAGTCAATATAGTATGTCGGTTTGGAACTCATATTATGCCATTTAGTATAAGGGAACGTTTTCTTACTATTTCCGGGCCCATATGATGGAAATTTTTATAATGACATCAATAACCCCATCAAGGTATGATTTTTCATTTGATGCAGATTGTCATTGCACATTGCTAATTGTATTATTGTAGAATGATTCACTTGCATGTGATTAATGGAAACGATTAGGTTACACTTGCATCGAATTTCGATTATTTTTACAAAAGTAGAAATTAATAGTTGCCGCTTGCTATAATGATAGTTCAGGGCGGAATTTAATACAAGTTGTGGATACGGGTACGTAGATCATGTTGTGATGAATATGATTGTTCATTGTCTTGCTAAAAGTGCGTATCACTTACGTTTATTTTTAATTAAATTGTACTATTTTTAGTCGATTAATATGAAGACCTTCACCTATGAGCATCAGTGGGTATACCTACTTAATGTCTTTCATTGGGAAAATCCTCTTTAATCACCGTCTCATTGTTATCAGTATCACAGTAATTGTTCAATACACTTTTAATTAATTTAGTATACTACTATGTACTATTATATGCTTTTTGGTGCTTACCAGTTTAAATTGGCTTTTATCTACATTCCTTTAAAATGGATCACAATCACAACACACATATTTACCCAACACGTGAGAACAAATTGTTTAAAAACAAATTACATAGTAATACCGATTGCGATGTTTGTATTCCAGATAAATTTGTGGAGATGCATACCCTAGCCTTGTGGGTGTACCGTACCTATTATGTACTTCAAAAAAGCTCAATGAACAATTTTCACAGCTCATATTTACCCAAAAGGTGAGAACAAATTGGGCCTTACCAATAATCATATTTAATCTTCAGCTTAAATATTTTGACAGTCACAGTGGATAATTTTGTATGGAAAATGTCGCCATTGTGACTTCGTAAAAGTTGGCCTGGACACTAAAAATGATTATTAGTACCGCGGATTGTTTAAAAACAAATTAATACTGATTGCGATGTTTGTATTCCAGATACATTTGTGGAGATGCATACCCTAGCCTTGTGGGTATATTATACTTTCAAAGCTGATTAAACCATTTTCAAAGCCCCAAATTTAGATAGGTATTTCAATTTCAAAACAGTTGAATCTGATTACGTTCAGGTGCACCAAGAAGATAATGCAAATAAAAACCAAATTACGAGGTGGGGGTGGGGTACAGTTTGTAAGAAATTTGTGGGAGTTATAACAGCCAAAATAACAAACAACTCGCATATTCATCAAAGGACTTAACAGCTTAAACTGTACCTAGGTATCTAATCCAAGAAAAGCGTTTAAAAGGATCGAAAAGAGTTAAAAAGTGTAGTATCTTGAAATACTGTATAAATTGTCAGAATTTTAGTGTATACACTGTATAAAATGTGAGCATTTAATAAAATAAAACTCACTTTATACGAGACTACAGAACCAGAAAGATGTCATTTATTCAGGATACTACAAAAAGGACTGTACGATTTTTGAAATATGAACTTATGTACTTATTTACTTAGGTTTCAAGACATCCAGGGTGAAGCTGGATTGTCCAGTTAGTGCCGTCTTTGAACAGGCTTGAATTGCGCAATCAAAGTTGATTGAGGTCCCCTTTCGACAGTGCCCGCTATTCTTTTACATATGGTAACGTCAGTTTGAGGTCTGACTTTAGGACAAAATGTGACGTAATATCGACTACAACATGTCAAAAATGAACACGATTTGTATATTGTGTAATGTGTAGATCCGTCGCCTAGACTTTTATATTATGAACTATAAACATGGTTAAAAGCGATAAAAATCAAAATATCGGAAAATAACCATTTAATCGTGACAGGCAGCGCTGCCGTTATAAAATTTAAGAAACGCTGAATAATTATTGCAAAGATGAGATTCCATATTTCGTGAACATAAAAGCTGAGTGAGAGCTATCCTGTCAGCAGCTTTCGGCTCTATGTGAATTAGGGTATCTCGGTATACCAAATAAATTTATTAACTGACTCTTCGCTGACCCGAATTCGAACTGAATTCTCGTTTTCGATTCAAGAGTGGGCTTTGCATATTTGCCAGTGAAAGAAAAAAGATCTCACACTTGACGATCTCGACATTACGAGTACCCAGACCCACATATATGGCTAAAGATTGCCCTTCGACACTCTACTAAGTTAATGAGCTCTCTATAGCTATCGTCAAGCGATATAATCCGACTTGATTATCCCTTCATTTATACGATAGGGTAGACTAGATAGAGACTCACCATATAGAGTCACACGGCAACTTCAATTTCAATGCCAACAACATGAATTGAACAAATTATACTCGATCTGGATCTTTGTATTTTTCACCCCACCAAATAAGAATCTAGTTTAAACCCCGGTTCAAAAAAGAAGCAAGCAACCACGCAGCGAAGAACACGGCATTCAAGAACTTACCGCCTGTCGGGTATCAAAGCATCGGACAAGCCGATGATAACATAGTTTTACGTTTTTTTTTTGATAGTATTATTATAACAACGATTGGGATATGCGAGTGAGGCTGGTCTGATTCAGAAAAATTCACTGCTGGATAAAATCAAAAGAACGCCGACTCAGTTAAAAAGTGAACATTTTTGATTTCTTTATTTCAATTTATCTTTATTTTTTAATGGGGCTTTATAACTTGTTCAAATTTGCGTTAGCCAAATGGTCTTAAATCTGATAGCTTACCATGAGAACACCTTGATTTTATAGCCGCATTTAAAACATAAAGATATATCGAAATAGACCAAAATTTTCCAACAGCGTTTAATAGTGACGCACACCTCGCATAATTGTTCTTCTTTACGCAAAAGGATATTCACATTGTCATTAAATGTGTAGCCCGAAGAAGGAGGATTCTGAATCGACTTAGCCATGTCCATCTATAAGTCTGTCCGTCTGTCTGTCGGTTGTAAACACGAAAGCGTCCAAACGAGTCGACCTACGCGAATGAAATCGTGTGAGAGAACGTCCTCATGAGTCATTGAGTCATTAGCTAACTCACATACCAAAAAACTGATCTGTTTTACTTACATTTTTTTGCAATCGGTTAGCCTTAGGATGACGCGTTTGGATACGTAGACAATAAATCTGAGTTAATATTGAAAGCTTCACACCATGAAGAGGACTTGTATACCTGAAGCTAATCCGTAAGTACATGCATGCATACTTCAATATTTCGATGAGATGCTGTTTTTTGGATGTGTTCTCATCATCATTATTAATAAGAATAAGGGATCCATATATAGCTCAGCAAACAAATAATTGTACATCAACATTTGGGCATGACATATTGAAGGCAGGTGACGTTTCTTTTCCTTTTTCATTTTTTGACTCATATGCCAGTCAAGTCGTACATAAGTGGACATAGATGTTGAAACCGTACGACCTGCATTCGGAACACATTTAACAATACATGAAACCTCACCACCATAATCAACATGCATAGCATAATTCGAAATTTGAATGTAAAGACACTTGTAGAATTAATTCAACCCAATTCTTCAAATCGTTCGGCTTCTAAGTCAATACCATGACTGTAATGCATCATTGAAGCGGGCATAGGTTTGATGTGCGAGTACGATCGACATTGTTTTACTAGTTTAGTTTAGCATTTCGCACTCTGCAGCTAGTAACATAATCGGCTAGAACATCAGAAAAAAAAAAAAAAAAAATAACCAGAAGAGGGAGCGTACAGCATTCTGTCAGCGAACGATAAACCAACCAAAAATCTCAAACAGTCTACTCTGTGTGCCGTGTGCTGCGGCTGTTTAGTTCACATTTGAGTATCGATGCGATCGCATTCGCATACCAAAGGACGTGCTTCATACTGTATTGACGTACTGCTTTAATAATATACAATTTTATTTTGCTAACTTTAAATAATCAACTGTTCTTTAAACGGTACGGAGTGCATATTTGATCGAAAGTAATAATTTTGTCCTTATTTCATTTTCACACAGGTATGATCAAATAGTGTCCTTAATTTTGTGCAAAATGTAATATGTTGGTGGTAATTAAAATAAATTCAATACATAGTCAATATGTTATTATTCGTGCAAAGAGCTTATAGAGAGGGAAAATTATTTACAACTTGTTAACTAAATGTGATTAGCATGGCTTGGCAAAATTGCTACTTTGGAAGTGTTTTCGCGTGTTAAAAAGTGGCAGTTACATTTTATGGTTACCTATAAAAGTTTTGTTGTTCCAAACTGGAATAAAATGCAAGTTCCGAATACGAAGCAGTTATTGCAGTCATTATTAAAGATTTTTTTGCTGCCTGAGGGTTAAAATTAAAGTGATATCATTATTTTTAGGATATAGAGTTCCCTTCTATTACTTACTTCTTTATTTAAGGAGTTTGCATATAAAGTGTTAAATGATTTTAATACAATTTATATAGCTTATATTTTTTTTCTTCAGAAACACAGCTGACAAAATTAATTAAACCAATATTAAAAACATATTTTATTAGTGAGGAATGTTTTTATTATCTTTATTTTTTTTTTAATTTATTCTATAGAACTCATTATAATACCGTTAATCAGATATATAAATTAAAACGTGCATGCATACAATAAGCCTGTTCTCTACTCAAATGTCAAAAGGTTTACCTATTGTTTTTGATATCGTATACAAAAAATTATTATTTTTTCTCTTGTTTACCTACTTGTTAATTTCCTGTAACAAACTTCAGTTTGTAAGCTAAAGATGTGTTTAAGGAAAAATCTCTCCGAAGAGGATAGAGTTGGTTGTATCAAACAAATTAAATTCCTACTGCGTTTAATTTAATTTAATTTGGGGATTTCCCAAAAAATCTAGAATCCTATTAAATTTGTTTGAAAATGGGTTTTAAAGTAGTACTGAAACACACATGATTCTTCTGCTAGATTTGTTGTTGTTCTTTCTATTCAATTCACATTTTAAATTCCGTTTGTCAAGTAAATGCAGTTATTTTTTTCATCTTAATTAATTAACGTATATAAACAGATGAATAATATATTTTCAGAAGCATGTTATTTGCAGCTTAAGCCATCGGATCGATTAATATACCTATTCTCCTTTTGGGAAAACCTGTTAGGGTAATTAGGTACAATCCGATGCATACCGATCGATAAATACTTAACCACATTATCATCACAAGAAGTTGATGATTCATAAAGACCTGGTGTGGTCCCATGTTCTGGTAAATGCAGAGAGAAACATATACGTATCCTCCGTTAGTTGGAAATATGTACCTATGGAATAGAATGTCACCTTACATGCTGCAAAAATTGATTTTTGACCTTAAGAGCTCAACTGTCCTGGAACTGGAAGAGCTTCTCAATTCACCCTATCAAACTCGGCATAAAATTGTAGGTCCCTTCGATTCGTCCCAAAAAATAAAAACTGACACCAATAAATGGGTGTAAGGCCAGGCCCATGACTTGTTGCATAAACAATTTTTTCATTTTATTTAAATCTGTTATCAGCTCTTACTACTTACTACTTTAACCGGCGCTGGCTTTGTACCGCTATAGACATGTATTCATTTTACAAACTTTTGCATTAGTTGTGCATCCTCTTATAATATCTGGTGTACCTACCTACAACATTGTGTTTCGATTTTTGTTTTTATATAAGGAACATTCATACAATTTCACTAATATGTATTTAGACACACAACTACCGTTTCGATTAGGACGTTCTGTGAATTAACAAGCGTTTAACAACACTTAAACAATGTATAGTATATAGCTTCGCAAATACAATTAAAATACTTTTACGTAAAACCAAACACAAAATTGATGTGGAACGTGCTTGGCATTACCATTTTTTTGGTATCGTTCAATCATTAACAGCTACATGTGTTCTTTAATTGTGACAAATGAAGTCGTAAATCCATATTGCCTTTCTTTTTAGTATAGTAGATGGCTGCTCGTCCTGTTCGGCAAACTGAGGCAATTTTGTATTTAAAAAAGTATCATAAAGTGCACTCATCATCAGAACACATGACTAAATTTTAAGTGCCGGTCTTTTATTATACCTACTTCTTATGTCACTATTCTATTTAACATAAGAACAAATCTGACATCATAAAAAATACTTAACCGCCGATCCATCAACACAAAGTCAAAACTCACCTTGAATTGGTTTTTTTTTTTTTTTTTTTGTCGTTGGTATACAGATCGCTTTCAAGATCAGCATCATTTCTGTAATAGGCTAATGAGCACGGACCACCATAACCGCATGGTAGGGTAGTACGAGCGCTTTGAGAGGTGCCTAGTTAGCTCATGTGCCTAGCATGTCATGGCATTAATTCTGTGCGAATTGATCACGGTGTGAAAAAAATTTGTTGTATGACTTCAGATGTGGATGGATAGAACATAGCCTACATGAGGCCAAACGGTGATCTCGTTTCGCCTTCAGGCAAAAGCTGTTGGGGGATGATCAAGTCGGTGTTTAAAGACTTGAGTGGCGCAAGCTAGTGTGGGCGGCAATAGAAATTTTAATTGAAAATTACGCTTGGTCTAGAGAACGAAAAAATAATAGAAACTTAAAATGTTGTGTCTGATAAGAATTTTTTTTTTTGTGGTTAAATGTCTTTACTTCCGGCTTTTTCGAGAAGTAAATGTGGTAATGGTTTAGGAATGCGTGAGAATACTCGTAACTCGTAGATTAAATTTAAAGAAAAATATGGTAAGAACGAGAAGGTATTGGTCTCCTTCACCTATGATCTTTAGCTCAGATCTTCATTAATGGAATATATGTATGTAGATACAGTACAAGGTACATTGTCATTATTATTCTTAAAATGCATTTCAAGAGGAAAGGTACCGAGTAGCAGCCTTGTTGGAATTGCATGCAATAAAACGCTTCCTTATACAGTTATTATCTGTTTTTTGCGTAACTCAGTTATTTTTGTTTCTGATGGACATGTTTCTACTTTCTAATTGGATATACCTGCCCACAATGTTGAGCTACTGTCGAGCACTTTTACTATGTTCGAGCATATTTTAGTGTTTACGCAGTTGTTGGTCCAATTATAACAGCCAGAAAGTATTTATATACACTGCCGATAACTAGGATAAGGCCCAGAAACTTTTACTACCTGCGAACAGGTACTATGTTCCCAACTATAAGTCGTAAAATTAAAGGGTAAATAAGAAACGACGGCTGTAATTTCCCAAGATTAAACATTGAACTACTTAAAAAGCGTATAAGAAGATGCGCAACTAGGATGAGGCCATTGCGAATATTTCATCGCAGGAGCGATCTTTTTTAAAGTTTTATTAAGAATATTTAAAAAAGCGTTGAAAAGAACTGTTTTCATTTAGTTAAAAAAAAATGGCTTCGGGAAAGACTTTGACAGCGACAGAAAGAGGAAAAATAGATTCCAAATTACGGAAAATTTATGCATTCTGTTCGAGTAGATGC
Organism: Cheilosia soror; assembly: GCA_949372485.1. Taxonomy (NCBI): domain Eukaryota; kingdom Metazoa; phylum Arthropoda; class Insecta; order Diptera; family Syrphidae; genus Cheilosia; species Cheilosia soror. Next base: position 72,248,170 of record OX443564.1, on the reverse strand, counting down.
ATACTTTAAATGTTTTCCTTTTGAATTTGACAGCATAATCACCGTTACTTTGTTTTAATTTCTTTTTGAAATTTCAACCTTACATTGCTTCAATTGGCACGTGCACGTGCGGAAAGCGGAAAATCAAGTCCATGTGTAGAGTTTATCAAGTTGCTGGCACGCACATGCATTTTAATTTGTGTTGTATTTTGTAAATGTGAGATCAAATTGTTACACAAGTGCTCCAACACATTTCCGGATAAATATCGACAAGCCCCTGGCCGAAGGAAATTGTATCACTTGTAATTCCTATTTTTAACAAGTGTTAACCACTTGAGTTCGCTATCACTCATGCTTGCTCTTGAAAAATGAAGAGCTTTTGAAGATAAGGCACGCAAAAAAGTTAAGCAACATGGAAAAATTTCACACACAAATGTGCAATCTGCTGAAGTTTATTTTTGTTTAATTTTGCTTAGATCTTCAACCAATACCTATTGTTATTTGTTATCCCTTCGCGCATTCAATTTAAAATTGTCTAGTATTAAACAGAATAAAACCAATTAGAACATTCGAGACTTTAATTTGCGAATCTATTGTGTCGAATTTTTTATATGCGAATATCTGCATCTACATTTGCTTAAAAGCCTTGGGACATCGCTCGGTTTGCTACAAGGTAATTAATATAAAATAATTCAATTCATTTTCTATGGATTGTGTCATTCGTGGAGCAGAAGTTGTGGGATGAAAAGATTATTACCGCATTTAATCTAAGTAATATTTCCAATTAAGGCAAGTGATACGACTTCAATGTTGTTTCGAAAATTAAAACCATTTAGACGACCGACGTACCAGACTGGTCCTTGAAAGTATTTATCATATTGACGTTGGCGCTCAAATACAGCAACAACATTTAGGTAAATGTGCGGTCATTTTTATTTCGGTCGTGGTTCTCCGTAACTTTGTGGAATAATGATTATTTGAAATAAACGAATCCTTATATAAAATCTTTTCACTTACATTAAGTAATATTTATTGCAATAGAAGTAGTAATATTGATTTCTCTCTAAAACCTGTGGCCTATTTCACCAACTCACAAATTTGTATTTACACAATCATGTATTTTTTGAACAATTTTGTTAGAAAAAGAGACAAATTCTGTTTCACCGCAAATATTTTTCAAGCAAATCTGTAATTTTTCTACAGATTTTGTGGAAAAATTGTTGTAAATACAAATATATAAGTTGGTGACTGGTAACATTTGAAAGCGACGGTACCTATATACCCTTCCAAATGAATTCTCAAAAGTTCTAATATCAAAAAATGTATATGTTTTTATTAAAGAATTCAAATGAGTTCTGTGGATGAGTAGTAGATCAACGTACCTACAATTCATATGCAAACAGCATAACAACAATGAAGTAAATGATTATCGATTCAACATCTGACATTAGCAACATTTCGGTAAAAAAAAGTAGCAGCCCAACAATAGCAGCGTATTCGCATCTAAGTCTTTTGTTGTTTAAGCGTTTATTTCTTTTATTTTGTGTTCGATCAGCCGCTCGTAGTTCATATTAAAGAATTTTTGATTTTTAACAGGCTTAAGCAAAGTTATACATACCTTCTAAGCTATTGTGTAAAGTGCATTTCGCAGTCAACTTGAACAGAACCTGAGTTTTCATTTTTGATAATCGGCCAAGCTTTTTAAGGCAGCGGGGGTTGACTTGGTAGAGAGCATACACCAACTCGTTTCTAAAATTTGGTTAGAGGAAAGTATGCCTGATGAATGGAGCCTCAGCATTGTTTGCCCGATCCATAAGAAAGGAGACTCTCTAAACTGCGCCAATTATAGAGGCATCCAGTCTCCTTAACATCGCTTACAAGATCTTGTTTGCCGTATTGTGTGAACGCTTTAAACCATTTGTGAACGAACTGATTGGGCCCGGTAAGTCCACAACAGACCAAATATTCACACTACGGCAGATTATGGAGAAAACCCAAGAAGTCCAAATCCAGATCGTTACTCACCATCTATTAATCAATTTTAAAGCCGCATATGATAGCATTTATAGAGACGAGCTATACAGAGCCATGTCTAGTTTTGGCATCCCTGCCAAACTTGTCAGATTGTGCAGATGCAGAATGACAGTCCACTCGTTTTCCTCAAATGAGTTTTCGAACAGCCAGTTTTAATATTTAGCAAACATTTGAACACAGAAACTGATAATTTCTTGAAATTCGGTAAAGGGAAATACCTACTTTGAATTTTCGCGTACCTTCCATATTATATATACCTAAGTGCATTTACATGATAATTTTAACTCGGCTTATTTACCTCTATCATAAAGTAAGTAAATCATAGACAAATAATAACTCGTTGTTAATCAACAAGTAAATTAAATGCTATCACGTCAAATTGGTATATATAACTAAAGCACATCAACGCCAATTCTAACAAATACCTTTACAAATCCGGTTGAAATTAAACGAAAGCCTATCTCTGTAACAAATAGTCATAGAACATAATCAGATATCAGAAATCTGATATCGGCCACTTGAACTTGACTGCACAAATTTATTCCTAAGCTATATTGTGTAAGTGTATCAATTAGTTTCAGAACCTAAACGAAATAGTTAGCGCATGACACGCACCTTCTCACACAGTTTTTCGCTCTGACAACTCGTCTGTCTACCTACACATAAATAAAAATTACAATTTTTGTTTCTGCTGTCTTTTTTAATTGCAAATAGGTTTAATTGTGACCGATTAAGCTGAAAATATGGCTGGAAAGTTCGAATATAAACTTGGCATCAACGAACTGAAATCAAAGGAGCAACGATTGTGGCAAGCATTGATTGGGGAATTCATAGGTACGGCACAGCTCCTGTATTACAACATTAAAGCTTTTAATCCACTCTCTTCGATAGGAAACTTCATACTGAACTTTTTCGCGTGTGGCGCCTGCACACAGCCAGAGGATGGCTTATTTAAGGCGATGGCATTCGGTCTTGGAGTGTTCATGGCAATCACGGTAAGCTTGTTAAATTATTTAATTCAACCAATGACATTGAACGTCAATGCAATATCGACAATGCCGACGTCGAGGCATCACATCACAATTACGACAACTTTTTTACGCACTTGGTGGCCATATTTGGCTATTTTCATTAGATTAGTTTTTGTGTCATATCAACCTCCTTTTATGATGATCATTCACCTAAAATAAACACGCTATTTGGCAGTATGGTTGTGTCATGTGTGTAATACTGATGATTACTTTATTTATATATCGTCGCGTCACCTGAAAATTGTTTTGTCTGTTACGCCATTTACTCGGTTTCGAAAAAAACGAAGTTAAGCTCTTTTCTCTATTAAATTTGTTTTATTAGGAGCTTACGTTCCAATTTTTAATCCGGTTTTACCATAGGTACCCTTAAGTTGCTGCATAAGTTTAGGTACATCATAATGCCAATCTTCACAAGCTTTATTGAATACTTAGGCGATTCTACAAAACTATTAACTATTTAATCTTATATCACCAAAACACCTAATACATTTTCTCACAAAATGTTTATTTTACTACCATACACGAGGGACACCAAAAACTGAATAGGTAGGTATGCAACAAAATAATTCTCATTCAATATTATTGAAAATTAAAGAAAAAATGGAGGTGAACGATCAAATTTTTAAAAAAAATTCCCCGTTTCGTTTCTGAGTTTAAAGTTTTTATTTAAGCCCAGTATCCTGCTCGCGCTAAATTTTATCTTCCATACAAAAATGTCTACAGAGATAAAATTTAGCAAGGCAGTTTAGCAAAGCTGTATCCTGTTCCGCACGCTAAATTCTTACTTTCATATAGATGGGACACACTCAATGTCAGTCCGGTATAACAATACTGAGTGTTATACGTACTACGAACAATTTTGTTATACTCGGCCAAGAAAATGTCTCCACTGATTTAGCTCGCGAAAGAATTGCCTGGTACATTAAATCGGCGATAAATTTTGACATTTTCGAAACAAAACAAATTTTTTAATTGACTAGTTCGTGGAATACTCGATAAACGATGTAAGTGAGTAGGAAAAAAGTGAAAAAATAACAAAAATCAAAATACATGTAGCAATAAACTATGGGTGTGTGTCCTATCTATATCCTGTACAACGAATTTAGCGAGCATTTATCTGTGCTGTGGAGAGAAAAGCGCTCGCTAAAATTAAGCGCGAGCAGGATACTAGGCTTTATAGTTAAAAAGAAAGCACAGAAATTGTTTTTGGAATTCATTTGCAAAAAAAGTAAATACATATGTATCTAAATTTTAAGAAGGTGTTTAAAGTATTCCTTATCAATATCTGGAATAATGTACCTATATGGAAGCAAGTATTATAATTTTTTTTTTGCTTGCTTACATTTTGTTTAGATGTACTAATTATTAAATTGTTGCTTAGTAAATTTTGTTGTGTTTGTAGTGAATTGTTGGCGTGTTTAGGGATTATGTTGGGCTTAAAGCCAACATATCCGAGGGCTTGTTTGATTAAACAAACTGCTTTAAGTTCTATTCCCCTGGCCGAATTTGTATATTTAATCTGAAAATCAAATTCACGATCATAGACTAATATTTTTACTTTGGAAAAAGGTACTTTTGAAAAGTTTGATTTATAGGTATGCCTTAAAATCGCCTGCAACCATTTGTATGATCGATCCTAAGGTGAACGACTGGGCCTGCGAGTATATGTAGGTATCTATGTTATGTCGTATAACACTGCTTGTGTACTTATTCGTTTTCACAGCGACCAGTGTACCATAACATAACCATTAGATTTATTTAATGCATGTGCGACAAAACAATTGTGAGCTCAGCTCAATATGGATTGCAGAGTTGGAAAGAGTATGAAAAATCACCTCAGAATCAGTTTCTAACATGAAAATGACGTATGGGACAGAATAATTATCAGGCAACGATATGCATTCGGCTGGAGCACAAAAACTACTCGTATATTTGTTGGCAAAATTAATAACATTCTCGATTTGGATTAAATATCGTTAGAATTTATAAATATTTTAGACCAATGCATTGGTGGTCTAGAAAGCGCTACTGTACTGTTCCCTTCATTGGGTTTATTACCTAACAATTATTTTTAGTATCGACTTTTAATTTAGGTAAGGAGTTTACAATAGCTATAATTTCTGTAGGGATTTCGCAATTCAGTAATTTTATAGTTGAAATTAGACAAAGTAGGCTAAAAAAAAACCGTAATTCTAAAGCGCTTTTTCAGTAAATATTGAAACAAGTAACAGCTGCTTAAAAGTTGACCTAAATTTCAATAAACTCACATTTTAAGCGTGTTCTTCTGCCACATACTTGAGTGTATCAGAGTGTACTACTCTAAAATATCCATAGAGTACGATATATGTACATTGTCTATCCAACACAAATTAAAAATGTTAACTATCAGACACAAGTTTTCTTATAAATTGAATCCATCAACAAAATGACCTAATCACCAAGAGTCAAGAGTGTCTACTAAAAGCATGCAAAATTCGGAAAGCAATACAAAGTGTCTGTAATATACCTACCTACCTACCTGTATATACGCCATTTTCAATTGAGATTGCATTTGAAATTCAAATTAATTTATTCTCGCCCCATTTGGATACAGATTGTCGGTCATGTTAGCGGAGGTCATGTTAATCCAGCAGTGACATTGGGAATGCTCGCCGCCGGTCGCGTAAGTGTTCTTCGTAGCGTATTGTACATTATATTCCAATGCATTGGAGCCATAGCAGGTACAGCTGCGGTTAAGGTAAGTTTATAATAAAACCAATTGTGAATCGTGACGTTTAATGGAATAATCCTCACCGCAGACACTTCTCGATGAGAAATACTATTACGGCTTGGGACATACTAGCCTGGCGCCAAACATCACCCCACTCCAAGGTTTGGGAATTGAGTTTTTCCTTGGACTAGTTTTGGTGCTGACCGTATTTGGTTCATGTGATGCTAACAAGCCTGGTAAGTCTACAAAGCCACTTAACAGGTCAGCTTAACAAATTTATTTAATTTATAGATTCCCGTTTCACTGCCCCGCTGGCGATTGGCCTCTCCGTTACCCTTGGACATTTGGGAACAATTCGTTATACTGGCGCTAGCATGAATCCCGCTCGCACCCTGGGCACTGCTATTATCACAGATAACTGGAGCAACCATTGGGTTTATTGGGCTGGCCCAATCCTCGGTGGCATTGCAGCTGCACTTATATACACACAGGCTTTGGAGCAACCCGCCTCGGATCGCACCGATTCCTCCGACAAGTACAGAACCCATGCTGATGAGCGAGAGGTTAGTAGCGAAAGATGGAGATCTCCCAGGAAATTAGTATTTCAAGTTTAAACCGTTTCTTATAGATGAGGAAACTGGACAGTGGTCGTGACTACGCTTAAAAAGGAGGAAGCTTTAGACTTTTGTCTGGATATTATGACAAATGCCAGTTAATGCTCTCCAAGCTTTGACTCATTCTTGTACTCCTACATCATCATATCGCCTGTGGCGAACAGCATTCGAAACAAAATAAATCAGCACGTTCACTTAAAAATTATTTATAATACCTATGTTATTAAATTTTTATTGCGTAGTTTTATTTTAAAATTGCCTTTTCTCGTAAAGTCTTCATTTATTGTATTTATATTTGAAATTATATTTGTAACGTACATTTTTAGTTAATAAGCAAACCATTTCAATGTCGAACATTTAAATTACCCTTTTTTATACAACGTACCTTTAATTGTTTATAATTATAATGTATGTTAATATATGTATAATCAAAATATTTAGATAGCGTGTTTTTATTTCGTGTTGGTTTGTAGATACCTACAATTAAGTTGAAGCGGCAAAACGAGCAAGTTAAAAGATCTTGGTTACAAGCTACAAGTTATTTGAGAAATTGTCACTCTGTCGGGAAGCACTTTCGGGGGGTCCGCGACAGCGGTCTTTACCAAAACGAAGTAAACAACTAAATATAGTGAATATTCTAGAAAATAATTTCAAAAACATAAGGAAGAAATGCCTTTAAAGTACATACTAAAATGACAATTTTGAGAACAATTGGCTTGTCATATCTGTAGTATCGGCACTGTGCGACTTGAATATATATGTCGAATCTTTGTTCGTATCCATTTTTCTTCACTAAATGGAACAATGTCGGGTCGGGACTTCGTTAATGATCTCAGAGCTGTTCTACAACGACGTCTATCCTTTTCGGAATTCTTCAAATTACTTTTATTATTTTATTTTATCAATGTTTATAAATCTTTAACAATCACATTGTCAGCTCTGATTTCATTTTGGTAACCGATAACACAGTAAAGCTAACGTTATAATGTACAGTAGAATGCTGTACTATCTGAACCATTCTTCGATATATAAAATGTAAAACATAAAAATAAGAATGAAAATAAGGAAAATAAAAGTCAATTGATAGTAAACTATAGAGCAATCGGTTATTTAATATTGGGTAGAGACCCAAATAATTGTTCTATTGAAAGTGGGTAAACATAAAAAGGCATAATCCGTTTGAAAATTTTGATTATTGTCATATTACGACCGATTGAAAACAAATCTGTGAGAATTATTTTACTTTTCACCAAGAAATGCGCAAATAAACAACCCATTTCTCCCATCAAAACAAATTTAAAATTAGTAACCGTTGTACCTACGACACATATTTGCGGAAATGAATACCTACCTATCTATTCAACTTTATTCTTACCATATACTCAAACCAGGAAAACCTTTTCCAATTCACAATAATTAAGTTCGATATTGTGAATTGACAGACAAGGCCAACTGTCATTAATTCTGACGTATATGTGTTAAATTTTAACAGCTGACTGTCATAGCGGTCAGAGCTACTGCACAAACATTTTTATTAAATAATTTGTATTTGGGGGTACTAAAATTATCGTATAAAATTATATAGCTACAAAGCTGTGTTGAAAAAAATGTTGCAAACTCTTTTGTGTAATCAAAATAACTTATTTAATCAAATGTAAGTACATACCTACCAATAGTAATAGTTGAACTGAATTTAATGTCAAGCTGACCATATTATATTTACCATTTCCCTTTACAGGCTCCGATTATATTCTAGTAGCTCGTCCCAAACACATTACGATGTTCTGAATCTGAAGAGGAATTGCACCGCGGAAGAAATTCGCGAAGCCTTTATAGTACTATCAAAGAAAGTACGTAATTATTGAATTTTGTGAAAAATCGAAAGTGCGCTGTTTTTTTCAACGTATGTAAACAAATTCTTGCAGATTGACTAGTTGTTTGTGTTCCACATACATTCTTATTATGTATAATTATCGTACTGAGAGGTCGACTAGTGCAACTTGACGTCAAAGAGGTTTTGCGTTTAAGAACAAACCAATTGGTAAAAATATATTGCCTAAACTTTCGGTGGCATGTTATTTTGACGATTATGTAACTGCGTTAAAGACAAATAGCGTAGCTACATGACTTCAATCATATACATATTTATAAGAAATGTGTAGTTTAAAGATTCCTCCAAAAAATAAAACACCAACGAATCTAAAATATGGATTTTTGCGAATTGAATTGCGGAATTATTTAAACGTTCCTAATAATTAGCAAACATTGCATTAGGTTAAGTGTCGGTTCATTGCACACTTGCGATCTTTAACCGGGGCGTCATTCGGTAAATCCTTTCACCAATCATCGACTCACAAAAGGAATCTTTTATATTCCGATGATCATGGCATACACGCCTTCCCACAATGAAGATTTGTATCGAAAGCTGAATGGTGCGAAAAAGAAACTTCATGCACATGCGAGAATTATTTCTTGAAATAGATTTTCGGAGCCTTTTCTGTGCCATTTACTCTTCTCCTTTCTACTCACTTCAAATCTACCTATCTCGCTGAACACAACGTTTATTGGAAGACGTGTATGGCCAGGGACAATCACAATAAGGGCCTATGTCGGTCTAGTAGTTCTGGTACCTCCCATACAAAACCAATATTTGACATATGCGTGTACCTGTATTAAAGCATTGGCCAAGCCGGTGATAACACTTTTACTTGTTATATTAAGAGTTATTTTCAAATGTTGTCATTATCCCTGCGTTAGGAATAATGCTGTCCCTCACAATCACTCGGACTCGACACCATGCTATTAGTTTAAACTCGGTCCTGACGCAATCGCTTACCCATCTCGCAAATGTATATTTATACCTACCAAAGTTCAAACGAGAAGGGACTTGCAACTTTATCCCGAGTCCGAATGCTAAATGAAAAGCTACATCAGGACAGTTATACACTCGAATGTTTCTCAAACATCATTTACGAGCTGTGGCGATGTGGAAAAACGTAAGATGTAAATTGTGTTTTTCCGAACCTGAAAAAACCACTGCGCCCACAATCATATTTACTTACTTGGATCAATAAGGGTATTGCAAATCGTAACCTTAAATAAATAAGCTTCTATCTTCTCACAGTTCCACCCTGATGTCAAAGGCGCCAAAACAGACCCCAGAGATACTGCAAAGTTTGTTAAAATCTCCGAAGCATATAAAGTACTTAGCAAATCAATATCCCGCGAAGCATATGATCAGGATCTCTTAGCGCGTGGTGTAGGCCGAACTACTACTGGCAATGGAGGGTTTAAAACACCCGAAGTTCACAGGTGAGCTGTCGTACAATACCTCCTCCGTTTTCAAGTGTATTCACCCCACGTTTAATTGTTTCGCAAATTAAATAACGTAAAAGTCATTAAAAAAATCGTATTAAGCATTTAGGAAAAAAAGTTCAATCACGTAGCTTACAGCTCATCAATCATCATTTAGCAAGTCTTTAATATCGATTATAATGCAGAATATTTTCATAGGTTATATAATTATTATTTATATGGTATATGAGTGATATTAGCGTATTTACATTATTTTACAGACCCTGGGAGATTAAACCAGATTATGATCCAAATCCAGGACCATACTATGGTATAAAGGGTCTGAAGAGAGTTTCAAACATGAAAATACTTATGATACTAGTCGCATTTGCAGTAGTTGGTGCCGGATTCGGTTTTGCATCAGTGAGGTATGTAATATATCGGTTAACCAGATGTAAACAACTGTAAATCAATATTTCCCCCAAGGTACTCCTTTACGTTTAATCGCAGTCAGCTAGATGAAAGATCCAAAGTGGCTGGAGAACACCATGCTGCTGTTAGAGCAAATGCTTTAAAATTCGGAAATGATGAACAATTGAAAAGAATGGTGGATAAATTGCTTTCTAAAACTACATGAAACTCGATTTTTTGATCTAGGTTGGTAATTGAATATTTGTGATGAAACTACTGTTTTTTGTTTGAATAAATGAAATTTATTTTTATTTATTTAATTTTTATATGATATGGATACACATCTGTTAATTTATTTTGTATTACTTGTGCTACTATTTCCTTTTGAAACACTCATGTCAATGGTCTTTCCTTCCCTTGTCAGTATATTTTAGATTTGTATGATGCAGCCGATATGAATGCTGGCACAGCAACACTGGCGCAGCTGCCTGGATATTATACAATTACAGGCGTTCATATTTAATTTCGAATATTCAAAAGGCTAAACGAACAACATTGAAATGTAATTACTCGCAGGTAGGAAACTCCGTAATTGAATTGGAACTAAACAAATTGTGTGTCAAGTGATTACATAGTCTATTTAAGTATGTATAGAATATTGCAACCGATCGAGCAACAATGTTATGCAGACTTAGCACCACTCCACCATTGTTCTATTGAATCATGATTATGAAAGTCCAACATACGGGAAGTGGCAAATTAACAACTTTGCATTGGCACTAGTCACGACGTTATGGAAGTGACTTTATTAAAAAATATCAAGCTGAAACTGGATCTCAGATGCAAGCTTAACAACTTACTTTACTTTAGATGGCGCTTACAGTCCAGGGTGGAGCACGGCCTTAACTCAGAGGTCTCCTTAACAAACGAATGCATTGTTCAATGCCAAAAGAAATTCCTTACTTGAATTTATAGAACAGACTATTATAAGGTCCCTTCTAATAAAGAAGGACCTAAGGAAAACAAAAAATTAAGATTTCAAATTCAAGGGAAACATACATACATACATTCAGAAATACCGAAAAATTTCAGAGCATTTTGAGAAGCTATTGATGTTTTAGAACGGCAATCGGCATCGTGTAAGTTATGGTTTTGGTAGATGTTATGTAAATAGTCTATTCACTACATTTATACCATAACTGAAAGTTTAACTACACCAAGAAAATGTTTACGCTATTTTGTGCAGATAACATTGAGTGCACTACTCTTTGACCTTCTAGTCGTTCGAGCAGTATACCGCTCCTAACCAATTCCATAAAACCAGTGATAAAATCGGAACTCCGTCGTTTGCACGGTAATAAAAAGAAGAGTCTATTTGAACTCTTTTAGGTTAGGTATGCACTAAAATTATCCTCTGGAAATATGTTTTAAAGTTTGCTTGTCCTGGAAAAGTAATGTTCGCTGTTGGCAGGTGTATTTGAAACAGTGTGCTATCTTATAGAACAGATGTAAATATTTCAACCTTAATCGCAATAAAATAGTTGTGAACCCCACAGAGAGAAAATTTTAATTTGCTTACTTTCTTATTTCGGCGGGTCTCAACTAAAGGGCATTTCCAGTTCCCAGCCCTTAGCCAACTGACTCTAATTGCACAATTCATGTCGTCTGAGAACCGAATTGACCTTTTCTACTTCTAAATGTGGCCGGCTCTTATTACAGTTTTTCACCTACTGTGAACTGTGTATTGTACTGCGTATGTGGCACGGACGTCTATTTAATCTACCTATATATACGAGATATCCTAGGCATCTTAAACGCCGCCCAATGGAAGTTATATTCACTTTGCCAGTACATTTGTGACGCCAAGAATGAGTTTATATATTTTGAATCAGTATACAATTTCGAATCAATTTAGCCATGTCCGACTGTCTGTCTGTTTGTTGAAAACAAGATAGCGTTCAAACGTATCGACCCTATGCGAATGAAATTTGTTGAGAAGATTTATTTTTACTGGCTTGGGGTTTATATTGATAATATCGGTCGAGTAGTTCTGGGACCTTCCATACAAAACCAATATACATAAGACCCATGCGTTGTGTATGTTCCAACTCATATGCCTAACATTTTGCATGACTTGTATGCTGTGGAGGGTATCAAAGCATCGGCCAGGCAGATTATAATAGTTTTACTTGTTACTTTTTTTTCGTTTTATCGATGTCGCATTAAAGTCATTGATTCGTCTACTAACCCTATCAAAGAAAACGGGACCGAATATCTTACGAAGGTCTTTTATTTTGAGATTCCATGCTTGACATCCTTATAGCATTACGATCTTGTACAGAGGCTCCTCTTCTTAGGTATTCGTTAGGTTGTGTATTCGTGAGAGGGCTTTATGGCTAAGTTGTCTGTCTTCTCAGTCCAAACAAAATATCGATTGGCAAGGGTTATTCTTTGATCCGAGTTTTTATTCGTCCATAGGATAACAAGGAAAACCAGAATGACGAGTTTGCCAAAGACGACAAACCTGGCATGGCTCTATCAATTTCGTCATTATAGTTCCTAACATTATGTGAGTTTTACTAGGTACATCCAGCGTTAGGAGCTAGTTGTATAACTTTTTGCTTTTCTACTATACTTTTCCATTAAAATAAACCACAAATAGTTCAAATATAGTGCTGGTACGACTAGTGAGTAATATTTTTCCTTTTTCGTGCCCATAGAAAATACTCATATCCAACAGTAATGCATGTTTATAGAAACTGCAAAACCTGACTAACTAAGTTCCTCTCGAAATAGATTATTCTTCCATCGAGTAAGTAAATTAAAAAAAAGGATTCTATTTTACGTTTATGTTTTTGACTTTTATTTCATCCAATATCATTATGAACTGAACTATTGCATAACATTTTGTGCAAACTATTTCACACCAATAAATTAATTTATATCGACATTCTACGATTCACATTACTTTTTTAATAAATTCAAAAATTTGTACGTTCGCTCGTCAAACATAACAATTGAAATGCACATCAATGCGATTTTTTATCAGTATTAATAAATATAGCTACACCTACACATAATTGACGCTTAATTAATTAAAATATTGTTTTCTCTCTCAAGTATTTATAAAAAATTCACATAAAAATAAGCGTTTTAATGTAGCAACACTTTCAAAGCGTTGCTCTGTACAAACAATATAAAACAGCAAATTCCTAAACCCAAAACAAATGTACAAAATTTAGCTTAAATAAATATAACATTAACATACATTCTAATCACGCCCTGAAAACAGTCAACATAGAAATTTATTATAAATCACTGAATATTAAAATCCATATTTAGATTTTTGACGATCTATTGATTTCTTTCGCTAAAATCCTAACTGCTACATGCGGTTTAGCTGGCCGAAATACTACTTCGCCGTCAGCTTTAAAATCTTCGTACTTTAGTTGATAGACCTCATGGAAGCCCAGTTTTTCCATTACACGAGCTGAATAGTGGCTCGAGCACATGACATGCATCACGGGAATTGATTGTTCGCGCATATAGTCGAGGACTTTTTCAGTTAGACGACCAGCAATACCCAATCCTCTGTAGTTGGTGTTGACGGAGACAATTTTCCCATCCAAAATGATGTCAGTGTTGGGAAAAACGTCGAAAATTCTAAAGTTCTCTTCAATGTAGTCCATCAGGGATAGGACTTTTTTGAATTTAGGATGTTCGCAGGATTCCGCTGCACTTTCATGTTTATCGGTGGGTTTCTAAAGAGAGGATATTTCGATAAGATGTTTTCGTAAAAAGGACTTAAAGGTAACTTACCGGTCGCCGCATGATGCCGTTCAGAAATACTCCAATAATTTCACCTTGTTTGTTGACGGCCTTAAATGAGCATCCTTCCGGTATACACTTCAGTGAGTACTCTTCCAGCTCCCGACACTCGCCAAGGTTAAGGAAAGTATTGAGTGGCTCATCCTATAATTAAAAAAAAAAATTACCAAAACATAAAGTAAGCATATGTACACGCGTCATGTCTTAGCGTAGCATCTGTTCAAAAATATAATTTATGCCCGGCGCGAGATCTGGCAAAAAAACGATTCTCTTAAGTTAGTGGAATGCCAAACATGTGGAGCCAGATGTCATGAAAATAAACAAAGTATTGCGTCTCGTCTATTTCGTTTTCGTTTACCTACTTGGCTAAGCTTTTTTTATTATACTGGGACCGTATCATTTCCGAAATGCAGAGATATCATCAGAGATCATCGACCAACAGAGATCAACGACTGGACAAGGTTTCATTCCAGTTACCAATTTTTGAATGTTAAGTTTAACTGTGTCATTTGTATTGCAAATTAGATGTAGCGATTGCGGAATGGAAACGTACCTAATAATAGGTAACAAAGTTGACAAAAATGATAAAACGGGTTTTCTTAGCGAAACTGAGAGTTATCTGGGGGAGGATTTTTGTTAACACGGAAAGAATATAAAAGCGAAAAGAGCTTGTTAAGTTTTGTTTTATTGACAATTATTATATTTACGTTCTAACAATGAGGAACTGTTTTAAGGTTAAATTCCTTCACTTATCACTTTGCTGCTTAGAACAAAACTATAGCAAGTCCACTAAACTATTATTTTAGGACGTTTCTACCTACTGTGCATGACAATTTTTTTAAATGTTTATTAAAAATATTTGTAAGAAGTTCAAGCTATTTTACTGTTTATTAAAATGCGCATTATAAAGTGAATACTTCTAATCGAAAATCGATTAAATTAGGTATTTTAGAAATATTTTTAAATTCAAGCAATGCAAAAATTAGATGTTGATTCCCTATTCGTAATAACTTCGACTAAGGCATAGAATAAATTTCCAACGATTAATCCAAACGAACAAAATCACTTTCCAACTTTTAGTATTGCTGCTAGTTGCTTTTTACGTATTATTAGAAACAATTTGTAATTGTCTATTGATATTTTAATAAATAAATAAATAAAAAAAATTTTATAAGTTATATAATACATATGTGTAAAAAAAAATAGATATAGGTATGTATGTATATGAAAAAAAATGATTCGCTGATCAAGATGATAAAGGCAATTCTCAAAATCGACTTTAATTCTTTTCCATCAAAAATAATAATGTTGCATCTTTACTAAAAAAAAGAATTAATCAATAAATATTGGGTACAACTAACCATATTATGACTCTTCTCACAACCATTACTTTTGTACTTAGGTATAAGGACGAAATTTGCAGTATTGGCATATTAATTAACGAGTCATTGCGCTATTTTTGAGTTGTCAAATAAGGTAAACGATGGAACTAACTAAATAATTTAGACAAAACATAAAAGGCATTTGTGTGGTTTGGACATACATTTTTAAGCTTTTTTTTGTGCGGTTAAAAATAGTAGTTTCATTAGCTGTCTTTATCAATTGCGCAGATTATGGTGGGCTGCATTAATACACTGAATTCTTTTCGTCAAAAGGGGAAGACAAGAGATGTCAGACAGCATAAAAATGGAGTCACTCAATATTATAGGAGGGAATGGTGTGTACAATTGGTACGAGCTTGTCGATGACGATGCCTTCCATACAACAATAAAATAAACAAATCAAATAAACACTTTTTTTTTATCATCGATCGAATAACTCAGCCATTCGATCGCAAAAATTCAACCGACAATGAACGACTCTACTTATTGACAAATGTCATCATGGTCGACACTACTCGCAAAACCAAATTCAAAAACACGCGCCATCGACATCGACACCATTAAAAAACGTTTTTCGATCAATAATATTCAGCTATCATAAACGGGACCTGAACTTTAATTTCTGATATCAGTGATGCATCCATGATTCTCAACCATCACAAATTGCCACAAAAACTCCCTAGAATATTTCATAAGGCCATACACACAGAATCGAATAAATTGTTCAAATGCAACACCACTTCGCAACCAATTTGCATAGAATTATCTACAACAAATTATGGTTTCATTGTTATCCCATAATTGCGGCATTTCATTCAAAAGCAACATGAATATTATTATCTCGTTCATCGCCGTATCTGATGTATGTTCAACGATCCATTACGAACTCGAACCTAAAACAACTTAACTACAAGCAATTTATAGGCTAATAGTTTCGCATATGAACCATCGATAAGTGTCGATTGAAATGAATCATAATTAAAATATTAAAATTGATCACAGAATGAAATCTTTTACACGGCACCCACTTATCCAGCTCATAAATAATAAAAAATACTGTCATCTGATATGACTACATTGTTTTGCGGTCGGCCACTTGGTACTTGGCCAGATGTAAAACATCATCACTACGGCGGCGGTGACGGCGGTATTTTGCCTAGCCTACCCGGTATGGGAGACACGCCTTCTATTTCCTAGGTGGCACTTATACAAACGTGCCGATGGAACACCGATAATCATAATTACATGCTTGCTATATGGCTATAAAGTGTAAACGCTCGGCTTGCGCTGTAACGGCGGGCGTTGCGTTGCGTCTACATATTATATAAAATGTTCACTAGGTTCGAAAATAATTAAAAAGCGAATGGCGTCGATTATACGATTAATGTTTATATAAATGTGCCTTTAAGCTGTTTAAAGAAAGATCTCTATCACCTCATTCGCAGTCACAGTGGTGGTCCTTAGGTGGCGTTTCCACATTATGCAGATAGTGCATGTACGTAAGCCCAGTGAGCTAAGCGGACGTCAGATAGACAGGTGGTTAGTGTTGACTTATCAGTGTTGTATCTATTCGATGGGTTTAACAGGGTTCATTTGAAAACCAGCTGGATGCTAAGCTTGGTCAAGAACTCATTGTCATGCAAATGCAAATTAAATGAAAGGTGAACCAAATCGTGAGATTGTTGAATGTCGTTTATGGCAAAAACAATCGCGTCAGTGAATAATTATTTTAAGTCAATACTGTCGCAACCCAAAGAGTGCAGTACGTAACGTTGATTGCTTTTTAGTAGATACTTCCGATTCGATTCGGTACGACACAATGGTGTCTATGTCTATCATATGTAAGATTGCAACTTCCTATGGGCAAGATTGTTGCAAGGCATTGTTTTCTTTACCCTTGTTTTGTATTGAGGGTTACCACACTAGTAGTTGTAGTAGGTTAGTTAATAGGTAAGGCTGTTTAATTGGTAGGTGGTGAAAATCCTTTTATCAATTTGTCCGGTTAGAGAGGTCAAAGCTAAGAAAACCTGTTCTACGTTGGGTTTACTTAAAAGTAGTTTCCTATGCATAAGGCGGTACTTACTTTGAAAAAGAATGTCTTGAGCATGGATAGTACACTGTCGGAGTCTCTTTCCGTAATCAACTCGATCGTATATGGAACGTCATCGGTGGGCGCTGGCACTGGCTCTGATACTTTCAAAGTGCTGTCCATTTTTTTTGTAAGTCTGGCGATGGGATACAAATCGGAGAGCTGAAATGAAAATACATAGCATGATTCGAAATTCATTCCTAAATCTATATACATAAAAATAAGTTGTATTGTAAGCGTGAACCGATTTTGAAGCTGACGTTAATACCATGGTTTATAAGTGAATACGGTCTTTGTAGGTGTATTGGTTCATGATTTATAGGGCCCGTACCAAAAATTCATTTAAAATCTTATATTCAGAAAACCACCGAATTGATTGAGTTTAAATTTACAGATAATCTTAGGTATTGGACCAGGAGTATTCCTGTGAAGATTGGTCAAATTGGACAAAAAGGTGTGGCGGCTCACATACAAAAAAAGAACTCACTACTCTTCGACCGTCATGGGAGCTAAAATTTGTAAAATGTTGTGTACTACAGAGCATTACCATAAAACATGTTTTTCCACTGATTTAAATGAATTTTAAATTGATTTAATTTTTTTATTTTGCACTACGAAGCGAACCCCCTCGCTAGTAAAACGTAATTTTTAATTTGTTAAGCGCACAGTGCACAGCGCGATCATTGTTTTTTTTTTAGCTTGTGCCCAAACTTAGATTGATTTTTTTTAATATATAATCAGCAGCAAAACGCATACATACTTAAAAATATGTTTCCATCTTAGGGTATGTTTTAAAAATAATCGTTCTTTATGCAAAAGATAAAGAATATATTTAAAAATACTGATATACCTACAATATACTGATTCGTAAAAATAAAAAAAAACATTTTTCCCGCCTTACTACTTGCTATTAAATTGGTACACATTTTCGCCGACATTTTTAGTTACTCCAATATTTTGGTCTTAAGTTCGTCAAAAATGCAAGCTATGTATTAAGCACATACTGTACATACTATTCTCGCAGTACCGTACCTACCTACGAGAAGAAAATCCGGAAACATTTGCGCGGGCTTACAATACTAAAATATTATAAATAAATTATAAATTATTTGATCTTAAGCCGTGTGTTAACTGGGATAAATAATATTAATTTCGTTTATTTTCTATCGTAGTGAAAAACGAATTTACAGGTATCAACAATTTATCCTGCTCCGGGAGAGAGATAATAAATTATCCTATTGTCTATTTTTTGACATTCTCTTTTGCTTGAGTTTTGCTAGAATATTCAAGAGGAAATAAAACACAGAATTTCAATAAATTAATAGATACGGTTTCAAAATGTCAAAAAATTAGCAGAAGATAATTATTTAGCGCGACCTTATAAAGTGTAGAAGTAGTAGCTTAAAAAAAATATTAAGCATAATCCGTTTCTTTCAGCATTAAGATTTGTCAGGCCTAGTTTCTCTTTCCGGATTTTTTCTCGAACAGTCCTTATTTTTGCACATTTTTTGATCGCTAAAAGCTACATACAAGCTGTATAAAAAAGTACCTTCCATTCGCAACAAAAATAGAAATCACGCATACGATTGACTGCGATTATTTCGGTAAAGAATTTAGTTTTTTTTTTTCAATTGAATACTATCATATTCTGCATTTAACGGTGGCTTCTTGCATCTTTTTTTTACACAAAGTTAGGGTTAGATTTTAAAACTTGTCTTACGCGTCTGAAAGTTCAGTTTGGCCCTTTATGCTTCATGCATAATGATGCTTCATCGGATATCAATCGCACCCAGCGAGTTGTAAGTTTTTTTTATTATACACATGGTTAACAAATTTTTAATAATTTCCACTTAATCCTAAAAAGTTGTGTATAACTGCGTTTATCTGTTAATTTTTCTGGAAATTCCACGATCAGAAATGCCACATTCTTTGAATGAAATAATTTTTGCCCCTTCTTCCGCTTTCAAAATTCTTACGCGTGAAATCTTTGATTTCGAACGGTAAATTTATGAATGTTTAAAACAATAAAAAAGATACAACAATTTATTTCGTACCAGCTTTAATAAAAAAATTCTGGCCAATTTTGATAAAAAAAAAAACAAATTACTTTGACTGTTTTTATGGGAACTTCCACCTAAAAAGTACTTTTTTCAAAGATGTCTTTGCAAAAGGAGGAATTTTAATGATATGGTCTGATTTTGAAAGTAAAAAACACAACGTTTTCCTACAATTTGGTCTCACAGATGATTGACCATCCAAAAAATAAATGTGTTCTCAGGTCTGTAGTATTTGCAATACGTTATGTATGAAATACTATAGTGTTTTTATGGGAATTTCCACTACTGTATATTGGAATCGGAAATTCGCACCCCCAACACACCGCCGGTGCGAATATCCGACAATATATCGGAACCCAAGGGTGGGAACTTCTAGTAAATCACACAATCTTATAAAAAAATACGTATACTAATTTAGGGAAAATGTATCGTGTATAATTGGTTTTCAATATAATTATGTATTGAACTACAAACTCGGTTCCGCGAATCAGAAAACTTTATAAAACGCTTTAGAATGTCCTACCTACATAAATTCCAAAACAATTTAAAATGTTCATGACTATGACAAACGAAAATCGATTCCCTTGCACAATTATTTTTAATCAAGTACACGTCGAATGTACTCTGCTAGTCGACGCTAGTCCCTTTACAATAAAAATTCTTATTGTTATGGTTCGCATAATCATTTTGTTTATCGTTGCCTCTAGCATAAATAAATGCCTAAAGTATTTACAACGTGAAATATGCAAACGTAAGCAAAGCAATATATTTGGTCATTTGCGAAATCAATTTTTTTTATTTGTTCACTAAAATCAAAACATTCCAATATTTTTCTAACTTCTATTTAAAGTATTTTTAGATTTATTTTTACTAAATCATTGCTGCACATTCCAATTTCCAAAAATAAAATTCAAAAAGTTTACATTTAAGAAAAAACGGCATGGAATTTGTAAAACGATTTAAAAAAAAAATTATGAATTTTGCCTTCCTCATAAAAAAATCGATGGATTGTTTGGAACATCATAAAGATTTCAGAGGAAACATAAATTTTATTTTCTTCGTTTGAAGAAGTGCACCATGTTTCGTGTACTTACCGTGTACCGTGATTCGTGGATAATGGACCCATTATCGGCAAATGATTGGGTTCCTTTAAGCATTGTTTGTTCAATTTGGAGCTCCATTTCAAGTTTGTTGAATTCTTTATTTTATTGATATCCTGTCAAATCGAACCGCAACTTTATGTAAACACAGAGCACGAGAAAACTATTAACAACCAGTTTAATATCTTGTAGTGTATGTTCGTACTTTTTTTTTAATTTAATAAAACTCTTTTATCACTGAGAACTTTCACAAAACGATAAAAATGTCCTTTTCCTCGCGAAATTAAATTTAGCAAATGTTGTTTCGGTTGGCACTTGAGTTATCCTGTTTTGATTAATAAACTTTCAAGATCTCACTGTCCAGCCAAATCGCAATCGCACGTGTGAATTTGCCAAACGGTCATATATTCTTCTGAAGTAGAACGCCGAACCTGCGGCTCTTTATATAGTTGAATTCGCGCACCAAGCGTCAAACACCTCCTTTCTTATTTCAACGACTCGACCAGCTGATTCTTGACGGTGACTATGGGCAATGTAGCCTATATTAGCTATTTTGTCGTGTGCCCTGTCTCCCTGTCTCGTTCCAGTCTGCCCGATTGTGGGGTTTTGCCTGACTTTCTGATTCAGTATCAGTATCTAGAAGCGGTTGCTGTTTTGCACTGATCGTGTATTGGTAGAACATCTCGCTTGTAGACAGACAGGTTGGAGATCTCTTATGAACGCAAGACAGCAGCAGCGACAGCAGGCAATGATCTTCGGTATTGTTATATTTTTGTTCACGTTATTGTTTTGTTTGTTTGTGCCTCGTTCTTTGTACCTGCTGAACGGAAATCTCCGGCAAAGCAAAATTTGCAAAAAATAAAAAATAAAATTGAAACAAAAACGATAAACTTGTTGGCTGTGGAAAGCGGGTGTTGGTGACGGGTTTTGGGTGGATAGCGCCAAATATACCCGCAATATACTTCCTGTATGCACTCGGAGACGTAGGCAAGCGGCGCATATTGTCAAGGCGCGAGATTTGTATCCAGTGCGATATTTGGAGACGCGGTGATACCTAACCACACATGTGATATGTAATTGGCTTCTCTGTGTAAATTGTTTCAATTTTTGTTTCTCTCACTTAATTCAACCGTCGATCGTCGATTGGTTCCAATGCTTTTTTCGATGTGCCATACTCTAGAGTCTAGAGGCCAGAGGGTGTTAGTTAATCAGATTTATTATTCAATATGTGAAAATTAATATAATGGCATTAAGGCTGCGTGGGCGAGCACATTATTACTTAATATTGTTGACACCAATCAGTTCGATGTGATGTATACACTGACTATACTATACAGTATACCTACATATCAACTAATTACCTCTACCGTAGAAAACACTATACAAATTCTCAGAAAACAAAGCAACAAAGTGATGTCGATATAGATCATAAGCTTTTGTAAAATTTAACGTCATTAATTGTCATGTAATATACCTAGGTACGTATAATCAACATCCATTTTTAGTTTTAACACACAATTTAAATCTTCGTGGTTTTTGTGATGTCAGTGGTTGCTCTTGTTCTTCTTCGAAGTAATCTACGACATCGACATTTTTGATGAAACATATATGTTCGAATAGTATTGAGACTACCTGACTAGGTACATCAGGATCACAATTTTGTAATTAGGATCTTGAAATTGTACATGCTGGTTCAAACTAAAAAATAAGCTTTTATGAGTAGGTACTTACTGCACTAAAAGACAACAATTAATATAATAGTAGGTACTACATAACATAATATAAAAAACTAAACTGTTTTTCTTATTTCTTTAAACTATTACCTACCTACTTAATTTTGAAAAATATGGTATTTCATACATACATACATACATACATACATTTTCAATGGCCCGCTTATCCATTAAGTGGGTCGCGGGTGTAGGTTACCTAAGTGGACCCTCCATAGCTCTCGATCCTCCGCCATCGACTCCAAATCATCAAGGGCAATCCCCATACGGGTAGAGGAGAGATTATGAATTTGATCTAACCATCTCATCCTGGGTCTACCTAGAGGACGCCTGCCCGATAGTACGGATTCCATAGCGCTTCGTGGCATCCTGGTCGGGGACATACGTTTAACATGACCAAACCACCGAAGCATGGACCGCTCCGTCCGGAGAAGTAGCTGCTCGACATTGAGTTCCTCACGTATTCTGGTATTTCTAATGCGATCTCTACGAGTCACACCAGCAATACCACGGAGAAATCTCATTTCGGCAGCTTGTATCCGCGATCTTAATCTTTCAGTCATTACCCAAACCTCATGACCATAGGTAAGACAGTTGGAACAAACACCAAATTAAAGACTGACAACTTAGCTTTGACACCAAGTTCAGTCCTCCTGATAACAGAATGACCAAGCTGTCTCAAAATCGATCCAGCCTGACCAATCCTACAAGAAAACTCGGCATTGCTCCTTCCATCACTCGTGAATAAGACCCCGAGATACTTAAACTTCTCCACCTGTTTCAATGGGACTCCACTAACATGCAGAGTGCAGGCGTTCTAGAGACGACCATCACTTCAGATTTGTTCACATTTACCTTTCATTTCGTATTTCATTTCGGTGTTTCATTTCGAGAAATAAAAGTATGTTAGTGTCGGTCGAAACTATCACATACCTACCTATACTAAATTAACATGTGGATTAAAAAAGTTTATAAATAAAACCTTCATTTTCGTACATAATAGTAAAGAAGTGCTGAAAAATTATTGCATCTTTCCAATCAAGTAATACATAATACATTTCAATTCCTAGCAGAGCCTATATTTTCTGCACCTACTTTTAATATAGTGAAACTCTCAAAATTTATATATACGAGTCGAGTTATTTGTCGGCAAAAAAGTTAAAAACGTTGAGGATCCATTTCATTCCAGTAACTTCTTAACTCTTCTATAATATCCCGATCCCAAGACAATAGGGACAATGTTTTTGCAATCGATTTTATCAAAGTTTTGTTCAATACCCTTCTTCATTACCCAAACAAACTATTTCCTTGTTTGTCACTTCGAACTGAAATTTATTCTCATAACTTCTTAATTTATTTATAAATTATTTGAAAATCGGATTTGCATACATAATATTCGATCAACAACATGATTATACAACATCATATTCACATAGCCTTAGCAATCAAGTGAATGTTTTTTAATAAATAAATGCTTTCGTTCAAATTTGTAATCAATTGATCTTTTTCCCGTAAAACAAAAGAAACTTTTCAGTTTCAAGATACAAATATGCATAAAAGTCATAAGCTTTTGGGCCTAGTGGTTTGTGTACTGGGCACAAAGCATAAAAACACAAAAGCATATCGGTTCAATCCACAGACAAATAAAAGCAAATAATTTGTAGTCTGAAAGCAAATACATACCTTTACTGTGCATTAATTTAATTTTTACTTAAAATTTAAAGAATATTCGAGAGTATTAGGTGCATTGCTGTCCCGAGGAAACTCCTTATTCAAGCCGCCCGGATACGGTATGCACATGCAAATAAAAATAAGGTTCTTCCATTAGTGGCAGAAATAAACCGCCAATGATTTATTGTAGGAAGCTTACCCTAGGCTCCTACATGGACCTATTACGCCCAACACTTATTTCAAGTTTTAATCATGCAATCGGTTTTTACAATAGACAATCGGGAAATCCTATAATGATGATAAGAGACCAACAATACCCACATACGAGGAGGTACAAACAAATGCATGAATGTATATATGAATAAAATCACAACGCATTAAATATGCAACATATGGGGACACACCTAATCATATCAATAAAAATCTTGATGGCCAAGACCAGAAAATATTTCCCATTTAGTTAGTCATCCAGTTCTTTCCATCCGATAAAAATAATCCTAATCCGCCTTTGTCGTGCTAAGTCAATAATTGTATTTGCCACTCCAAGTTACTAAAAGTAATTTATAGCGTATCTAAAAATAAATATAAAATCAACTCGGCTACAATGCAAAAACATATCATAGAACACCAAAAAACCGCCAGCAGCTAGCTGCTAAAGCATAATATACTCGTACAGATTTATTGCAGAATGACAACAAAGCATGTGTTGTTAGATATACGGCGACATGTGGTATTATTAAGGAACTGATTAAATCAGAACACTTGTTAAAATGTGCTACCAAAACATTTCTGCAATCTTAATCGTACTTCTTTGCAAAAAAAATCTGTTTATTTTATTTTTTTTTTTTATTTCGGCTTAACAATTTAATTAGCAAAGAAAATGCTGTCGATAACAGTAAATTAGTGAAACTTCTTTATAATCTTAACATACAACCAATACCAAACAAAAATAAAAATAAGCGTGCGTACACATTTAAGAACTCCAAATTGAGAAGGGTACTGCGAACGAAGAATGTTGAATAATAAACTTCCGCTCACGACCTGAAGTATTTAAATATTATTATTTTCCATTTAATTACAACAACAAGAGTTTATATATAAATTGGCCAGCTCACTTCGGCAATAAGTGAATGGTCAATGAGTTCATTTCTACAGTCTTTTGTTTCAATATACGCTTTCAAATTTTGTATTCTTATTCTGTTTATTGTCTTCATTTGTTGGATAATTTCAATTTGTCAGGTGTCACAGGTGTTAATTTGTTAATTGCTTCTAGTCGCCTCTACATAGATTTGTGTATAAGTTAAGTTCTGAAGTTGGTTTCGGGCGGGAAGTATTTCCATACAAATTTAGTTTCAATTGCCATTAAAGATCAAATCGAGTGGAATAATCAACAAAAAGAACTCTAGTAAGTATTTTAAAAGTAGGTATGAACTTGATATTATTTGCAAAAAATATTGTTGTAAACTAGAAAATATATTGTTATATGTATTTCGTTCCGCTACGGTGGTTAAAATGTGATTGAAGAGGGTATTGATGTCGATAATGCAACAGTCGAGAGAAGGATCAGCTGCAAAAATTCATTGGGAATAATTGCGAATTAAACGGTAGGTATATATACCTACTTAGTAGTAGTAGGTACCGTACTGACATTTCTTGCAGTCGATAAAATTAAACCTTAAACCAATAGATGAATGGGTTAGGTCAGTGGTTCCCAATCTTTCTTAGTCCGCGGCGCACCTACAAGTTTAGTATTTTGTCACGACGCCCTAATCTATGGCTATTTGAAAAAGAAACAGTCCAATGCAATTATATAGATAGATAGTCACAAAAATTAAAGCATCCACAGTATGAAACTGAGTTTGTTTTTATTATATTTATAAGAATTCAGAGTTGAAATAGAAACCACAAGAGAGACTTTAAAAAAAAATAGGTAAAATACAATAGCTACTCAGTCAAATCAATGTGACGGGTGAGCCTGGAGATCTCCACACAGTTTTTCAAAGCGGGGAATAAGGCTTGACACTGCTACTCTCATTTCTTGCTCCACATTGATCCTTGAGTGATATTTGCTCTTGATTACAGCTACAGCTGAAAATCCAGCTCACACAAATATGATGTTGCATACGGAATAAAAATTCTTAAAGCTTTTGAAGTTAAATTTAGATATTCATTTTGAATCGATAAGCAAAACTCCACCAAACCGGAACTGGTGAATCTACTTTTAAGGCTGTGTCGCAACAGAGTTCAATGAGTCTCTCTTCCTCTTGTATTGTATATCCCGCTATAGGTTTCGCTTGAAATGGATTTTTGATCCACGCAAACTTTTCGACATCATCATCTACAAAGTATTTTGAAAACCATTCGATGAGTTTCGAAATGCGTTCAGTGAAAAGGGCCATCAGGTCTCGTGAGACAACCAGTTTATTAAATGCCGCATATTCATACAATTTATAGTTATACCTCTTTGTTCAACAAACGCTTTCTTAAGCACGGAAATAAACCATTTGTTTTCGCATTATTTGGAGAATATTTATATGTAAAGGGTTTTTTTAGAGGTATAGAACTATGAAATGGAATAAAACAAAGATGATTTTTTTTAAATTGACATGAAATTTACTTTAGTCGAAAGGTAATTTTCTGGCATTATAACTTAAATGTAACTTCTGGCTTATGACCGCCACGGCTGGCTCAGACGTAGTCTAATGTGGAGGTCCAATTTTCGATGACTTTTTCCAACATTTGTGGCCGTATATCGCCAATAAGTCAGTAATCATGGCTCTAGATCGGTCATAATTGACTGTAACGTTCTGGCCAGCATCGTTTTTAAAGAAATGCGGACCAATTATTCCACCAACCCATAAAGCACACCAAACAGTCAGTTTTTGTGGATGGTATGGTGTCTCAAAAAATATTTGAGGATTATCATCACTTCAAATGCGGAAGTTTTGTTTATTGACGTATCCATATCCATTGAACCAAAAGTGAGACGATTATGTTGACCGAAAAATGGACGTAGTGCGCGATACGCATTTCGAACAGAATCATGATTTTCAACATAAATTTGCACAATTTCGAAGCGTTGTTCAGGCGTCAGTCTATTCATGTTGAAATGCCAAACCAAACTAAAAATAAATCATTTGACAGCTGACAAAATGGCCGCCAGTTAAAATAGTAATGCCAACTTAAAGTTCTATACCTCTAAAAAAAATACCCTTTATCATTCACTCACTGAGCTGAGGGAGCAAGTGTGTTGAGAATTGAGATTTGAAAAATACAAAAATACTTAAAAATACTTACATATCTTATTTCGACTTATTTTGGCAAAAAAGTTACTGCAATTATAGTTAAATGTTACAACGGGCCAAATGAATTAAGCAAGTGCAAAGCAGCAGGAAGCTTCAATAAATTTGTATTTTTGTGAACATCTCACGGCGCGGCGCCCCTCTTTACTTTCTACGGCGCACCAGGGCGCCGCGGCGCACACTTTGGGAACCCCTGGGTTAGGTTATACGCTGATTTTACGAATTTACGAAAGTTCTTGTACATACATAATACAAATATTCATATAATCATATTAATTTTAAGAGTTTATAGTTTTACAGTAAGATTACAATTTGTCTTTTAATTTGTAAAATGCTTTACAAAAATAAAATTGCAATATTTTTATTTAAAACGCTTAGTCTTGAATGTGCTTCAGTTTACGGTTGCTGCTAAGTGCTCTGGGTGGAACGTGTTAAGGACGAATAATGTGCAATCAGTGGCCTATTTCACCAACTTACAAATTTGTAAATATTTTTCCAAAATTTTTGTAAATAAAAGCGGTATTACAAAATTTAAGTTGAAATCCAACTACAATGCCCACGGTGAAAGGGATAAATTTGACAACGAAAATATTAAATTTTATTTGAATATCTATACCCTGCCTATACGTCAAAAAGATATAGTGAGTAGTGATATTATCTGTTCTTCTTGCCACCACATTATCGAATTATGTACAACCTGTTAAAATAAAGCAATATAAATAGACACGTCATTTTTGTTACCGGAATCCTTTATGGTGTACATAAATACATCATACTGATTCATTTAAACAAACAGATCTTCCTGAATAGTTACAAATCTAAATCTACAATGAGAAAGGTTGAGAGTTCATATATTATATTTTACAATGTAAGTTGCCTTTCACCAACCAATGACTATGAACACGCCACTCGTCAGTGCCATGTATAAACAACAATAACAGGAGTTAAATTTAATTCAGATTCTAAGAAAACTTCAATAGCAAATTTAACCTTTTCTGAATGTACAATCTGTAGTTGCCAATGCCAAGACAGAGTCATGTTTGTATCAAGTGACTAGGCCCAATGGTACTAAATAAACGCCAAATAAAAGCCTATAATTAAATTTTTAGCTAAGCGAAGTGTTGAATGTGAGAATAGAAGAGTGTTTGTAGCATTATCGGACTCGGTCAATATAATCTCACAGCCATAAGCCGTAATAGTAAGCTTTTAAGTAGGATGAATGTACAATGCAATGATTGAGCGTTGATAGTGGTTAAATTGAATTACTGTTGACATGAATAGAAAAAAACTTTTGTTACATTTTGTTGTTACTTCTTGGTATAGTGTGAAAATTGTGTTTTAATAATTAATGGGATTGATTAGATTGCAAATAGAAAAGTCTACAAAAAAAAAAGATACGTATGCAATGCACGATTAGACTGTGAAGTTCTTCACCGCTTAAAGCAAAACGTATAGTGTTACTTATCTTAGATTATTCAAGAGATATCTGCACGGATATTAAGCACGGCCGTCCTTCAACGAATCCAAAACCGAGAAGATAATGCGGAAGGATAGGAAATCCCTTGCCCACCCTCGTAGGTATCATAACAGGACACAACACCCTGCGGTACCATATGAAGAAAATGGGCTTAACGGAAGAAGAACTTTGCGGAGGCTGTGGTGATGAGGAAGCTCTTGAGGATACAACCCACTTCCTATGTCACTGCCCACGTCTCCAACACACCAGGTACAAATTCCTAGGGAGTCACTTCTTCAACGACCTGGACGAGCTTTCCAGCACATCAATAGACAAGATAATGAACTTCGTCAAATCAACAAGATGGTTTGTATGTAGCAGCACAGTAAGTAATTTGAATACAGGGTTATAATGGGTAAGGGACAACCTCTTTCACCCTATGGGAATCACAATGGGTCACTATTGACCTGAGTGTGGCACGGAGAAATCTTCGCCAGCCCACAAACCTAACCTAACCTAAACTAGTAGAGATTCGGGGAAAATTCACCAGGAAACCATTTAATTTCATAATATTCTTCAAAAGACGAAATATACCCTTTATAAAACATTGGTACAGAAAGTTAAGCTATACCCACTGTTTCAGATATGGTACGATATGATAAACGGGATAGCAGAACAGATGTTAGACTAATATGACAAATTATTATTTGTCACCGCGGTAAATAGGGAGAAACTCTCCGCGAACACTATAAGTGTATACCGCAGTATTAATAATCATTTAGTCCAGCTCAAATTTTAATAACTTACGGCGAATATAGGTTGCTTGTTTGTACATTATTCGCCAATTTAATTAACTATATTCTTTTTATTGATAGATTTATTGGTCCGAAGTCTCTGAGCTCCAGTTTCGGGACCACAAGCTTCTGCGTAAAATGGCTTACTACTTTCCCCAGCACAGCCTCTCCTGGATAATGGTCCCGCATACGTATTCTTGCCAGTCTTCTTTTCCACCAGAAATTGATTTTTTGTTTTTTTTAACTCTACAGCTAATGTGCCAAACCAAGTGACGACGTTTGGTTAGAAATTATAACCATAAACATCCTCCTCAATCGTGTTAATGTTCTCAATATAGAAAACTGCATTGAAGTTAAATATCGACGACTTGTATAGAGTAATAAGTAATCCGATATGCTTCCTATAAAAAGCGGCTCACCTTTACGCGTGGTGCCACCTTGCACTACGTCAATTGGAAATGCATCGAAGTGCTTAGTTTTGATACGTCTTGATAATCTTCTTACAACTCCTGATTATCGCATATCTCGCATCTCCGTTCAAGTCCATTTCGGTTGGCAAGACTTCATCGAAATGTCTTGCACGAGCTATTATCCTTGTCGGCGAGCTGCTGCTGACATTTAAGTACAAAACATTCTTGGTGATGGATTTTGAAAATATGTTAAAAAATCCGCATACAAGATTAATCTACATCTATATATATACATTTTAAGAACACACTATGAGGAACTGCTTCGGAATTCATGATAATATAGAGAGACTTAGTCACGGCCTTGTTTTGGTACTTTTTAGGTTTCTATATAGAACTGGAAATAACACGTCAGGGTTTGTACGTACGTATAGTTGAAATGTTTAAATGATAATGTTGGCCATATTGACGTCAATATTGCAATGCTTACTTTGACTCATCTTAATATTTATTGGTCTTAGTTAAGTAATTTCATTTACGCTTCACCCGAAGAAGACTTTTCGCAATTTTCAAATTTTTCTATTTCCGTAACACTAACTTTTCTTCTTGAGAGATGGAATTATAATAATGCAGTGTTTTTCTTTACGATTGGTCATATTTGGTCAATGTTTAGACAGCTTGTCTATCATAAAAACCGGACTTGGTGTCAAAGCTAAGTTCCTCCACAGGAAGGTATATAGAACTTTGAAAGGGAATAAAACAAAGATGATTTTTTTAAATTGACATGAAATTTACTTTATTCGAAAGATAATCTTCTGGCATTGTAATTTATGATTATAATTATGATTCCTGGCATATGACCGCCACGGCTGGCTCGATGACTTTTCCCAACATTTGTGGCCGTATATCAATTGTCAATCGTTTCGACTTCACATATCCCCACAGAAAATAGTCAAGCGGCGTTAAATCGCAGGAACTTGGAGGCCAATTCACGGGTCCGCAACGTGAAACTATGCGGTTACCAAACGTTTCCTTCAATAAATCAATTGTGGCACGAGCTGTGTGATACGTTGCGCCGTCTTGTTAAAACCACAGCTCCTGCACATTTCATGGTTGTTCAATTGATGAACGAAAAAGTCAGTAATCATGGCTCTATAGCCGTCACCATTGACTGTAACGTTCTGGCCAGCATCGTTTTTAAAGAAGTACGGACCAATTATTCCACAAACCCATAAAGCACACCAAACAGCCAGTTTTTGTGGATTATCATCACTCCAAATACGGCAGTTTTGTTTATTGACGTATCCATTCAACCAAGTGTGAAAATTGGGATCAATGGCAATCTGGTTTTGGGCCAATTCACCGAATCTACGCCTTGCTAGGTGATCCTGTGGTTTCAATTCTAGCACGAGTTGGATTTTGTAAGCACGCAAACCAAGATCTTACCGCTAAATCTTCCCTAAAGTGGATGAAAACATATCCAATTCCTGTGCACGATGTCGGATAGACTGATTCGGGGGTGGGAATCTGTAAGATAAAAACGTTCATCGTTTTCGTTTGCACGAATGGTTTGCTTCATGTAACTACAAAAACGAAAGCCGTTTCGTTTACGTTTTCGTTTATTTTGCTTCATGTAACTGTAAAAACGAATGCAATTTTTGTTCCGTGCAAAAGGAAATCAACGACAGCTTATTCATTGAAGTTTTTCATTTTATTTGATTATTTTAACAGTTTAAGCGCATTTGCAGCTATTAAGCCAAAACAATTCAAATTGTGAATTATTGTTGAGGCAACAGCAATAACTTTTGGTAGGAATGATAGCTTTTTCAAACTATACTATTCACCATCAGACTCATCTTTAGTAAGTTGAATAGTTTGAAATCTAACAGTCAATTCTCCGTATATAATCCACTTGGAAAGACATTTCTGCTTTCCGCTGTTAGGAAATGGACCCTTGTTTTTGAATTTGTCGATTGACCAAATGACTTCTTTCGGCAACTAAGCAATATGTCCGCCAACTGGTCAAAGTTTCTTAAACTGGCCAAAGTTTCTCAAACCGTAAGAATGACCCTGAAAGTATTCAATTTTAACTACACTGCTTCTTAAACGCTTGCGAAGAGAAAGAAATAAACGAAAGGAGTTGCATGAAGCTATCGCGTGATTTTTATCGTTTCTTGAAAAGCGAAAGCGTTTTTCGTTTCGTTTTTTACAGAATCCCACCCCGGGTCTTCCTCCACGCTACTCTCTACAGCAGTAATGACTTCTTCTGTACGCACTGTACGACGCGACGTCTCTGTGGATACGTATTATCATTTAGAGTAAACGTGGTGCGAAAACGTTCCATAGTTTATCGAATTAATTGCTCTAATGGACGATTATGTTGGCCGTAAAATGGACGTAGTGCGCGATACGTATTTCGAACAGAACCATGATTTTCAAAATAAATTTGCACAATTTGGAAGCAAATAATAAATCACTTGACAGCTGACAAAATGACCGCCAGTTAAAATAGTATTGCCAACGTAAAGTTGTATACCTACCTCTAAAAACAACACCCTTTATTTATATATTCTAAATCCAGTATCACATTGTGAATGGATTTAGCCATGTCCGTCTGTCTGTCTGTCTGTTGAAAGAAGAATTGACCTAATCGAATGAAATTTTGTAAGAGGGCTTATTTTTACCGTCGTCAGGTTGGTATTGAAAATAGGGTGTGTTTGTGTCGGTCAAGTACAGGGGCGTAGCTACCGCCGTATTTGCCGTATCAATTATACGGGGCCCCCGGGCCACGGGGGCCCCCAAAGTGTGTAAGGAAAAAGAATAAAAACTTTCTAATTTATTTTATTTTACAAATGACAAAATTCTATAAAGTAATTCCTTTTTTTCCCGCCTTAAGCGGGAAGACTTGTCAAAAATTGACCAACTATCTGTAGTTTTTCGATATATCTCGGTTACAGAAAATGATGATAATGTGTCTAAAGAAATAAAAATCTGTGAGTCCTTTTTAGGATTCATAGCAGTAACCGATTGCAGTGCTGCAGGTCTGAAAACTGTCATTTTAAATTTGACTAAAGAATATGGAATTGATTTGACTAAATGTAGAGGACAGGGATACGATGGAGCAAATGTTATGTCGGGTGTGTATGGAGGATTACAAACCCTAATAAAAGAGCATGCTCCAAATGCCGATTATGTTCATTGTGCTGCGCACGCTTTAAACTTGGTTTTGAACGATGCTGCGAGACATGTTCGTGAAGTATCGACATTTTTCGATAATTTAGAAATAATATATACTTTTTTTGCCAATAGTATAAAACGCTGGGCTATGCTAAGTGACGATTCATCTGAGAAATATTTGATTACCCTTAAAAAGGTATGTCCTACCAGATGGTCTTCTAGGAACGACGCTTTATTAGCAGTAAAGAAAAATTTTTTACTAATCATGAAAACTTTGTACCAACTAAATTTAATTTCAAATAAAAAAAATGAACGTGAAGAATGTAAAAGTATAATTAAAATTTTAGAAAGTTTTGATTTCTTAGTGCTCGTTACATTTTTTTCTTCACTATTTGAAATTATTAATCCTGTTTCTAAAGTTCTACAGCATGAAAATAATGACTTACAGAAATCTAGTATTTTATTAAGTAATCTTTTGAATAGACTGTGCCAATTAAGAAATCAGAATTCATTTAATAGTTTGCTAAATGAATCCAAAGATTTAGCAAAGGAGTGGGGGGTAACAACTGTTTTTAAAAACAGTAGGCGTAAGATAACGAAGCGTTTTTTTGATGAGTTATCACAAGATGAAAGAATTTCCGACCCGGAATCATATTTCAAAGTCAATGTATACTATTGCTGTTTAGATATATTAATTTCTCAAACTAAAGAAAGATTTCAGAGCCTTTGCAACCTGAGTAGTATATTCGAAATATTACAACCGGAGAAACTCCTATCTTCTTCAAGCGAAGAGATATTAAACGCTTCCATAAAACAGTCTGCTAAATACAGTAAAGACATCTCACTTAATCTTTGTGACCAATTAAAGGCTCTAAAAACATGCTTAAATTCTGAAATTAAAAAAATTTATTCCATTAAAGAACTCATTGAATTATTGCTAGTAAAATTCAATAGTCTTGCATCCAGTTTTCCCGAGGTAATCACAGCATGCTTTTTATTCTTGACCCTTCCAGTTACAACCGCAACGGCAGAAAGAAGTTTTTCAAAATTAAAACTAATAAAAAATTATTTAAGAACTTCGATGGGACAAGAACGGCTGTCAGACATGTCACTATTGTCCATAGAGGCAGAAACTTTAGAAAAACTAAAATCATCATCAGCCATGAATGATTTAATAAATCAGTTTGCCGAAAAAAAGGCAAGGAGAGTGAATATTTAAAATTCGATTTTTATTTGTAAAATGGGTAAATTATGTGA
Organism: Cheilosia soror; assembly: GCA_949372485.1. NCBI lineage: Eukaryota > Metazoa > Arthropoda > Insecta > Diptera > Syrphidae > Cheilosia > Cheilosia soror. The sequence continues at coordinate 72,213,847 of OX443564.1, read as the reverse complement.
TAAATAAATATTTCTTCTCACAATATTTTTTTTCTTTTGTGAAAAATCTTTACCTCCATATAAGGGCCTCCAAAAAAATTTTTATACGGGGCCCCGACAAGGCACGCTACGCCACTGGTCAAGTAGTTCTGGTACCTCCCATACAAAACCACTATTAGACACATGGCGTGTACCTGTACAGTACATACAGTGGAGGGTATCAAAGCATCGGCCAGGTCGATGCTAACATTTTTAATTGTTTTTCTAAAATTCAGCATCTTGTATTATATTTGTTGGCTTATAATCGCCAATCTGTGTAAGATAGAGCATTGAAGACACTGCTCATATTGGTAAGGTGAACAGGATTATAATGGGAGAATACTGCCACGAGCAAATAGGCTTAGTGTACCTATGTTAGTACATATTTTGAATATTTTTTATTATGAATTTAAGCCAACGTTGAAAAGAATCGAGATATGATTATTTGACAAAGCACATTTACATGCAAATTTATATATACAGGGTGTCCCAGTTAAGAAGTGTAATCCTTTAAGGGGTGATTCCTGAAGTTTCGCCGAACAAACAATTGTATGGCAGGGGGAAAGGAATCTTCCTTTAAAGGATTATCCTTCTTAACTGGGACACCATGTATATAATATAAACATGAATACATAAATCAACAGGAGAAGTAACATTTGAATATGGGACCTACACCTACCTTCTAGCAACGATTCGTGTCTGTGTGTGTGAGTTTTATTTTTGACACGAATGAAAGGAGGTACATACTATAAGGATCTATGAGTCAGAATAACTGTTTTTATTTATTTTGTTTATTCATTCAATTTCCCGCGCTTTAATTCATTTGTGTTCGGTATGAATATTATTTAAATTAATCACTACTGTTGTACGTATACTACTTTATGTCAGATTTGAAAACCAGTTACCTATGCGTAAGAAAACAGAAAGCTATCGCAATCCAAACCGAATGCATGCGATTAACTTACACTAACGTAAGCGGATATCTCTTTTGTCTTGCTTGCATTTGCTGGTCCGAAAGTAACTTATCTTCATTATTCTGTGGAATTTCATACTTCTCATCTGGCAAGGTGAACGTCCTCAATTTATCTCTACACAAAGAACTCATATGTTGACCGTTCTGAATTTGATGCTGCTCTGAATACATTATGTGGGGTAGGTACGAAGCTCAAATTCTCTTCAAAATATGGACTACGCTTTTAGCGATTGCTGTAGATATAAAAGAAAAAGAAAATGCAATGAAGTAATGATATGAGTTGAAAGTGGATTTTTGTGGAGTAAAAGTATCGAAATGGACTGCGAAACAAGTGTCTATGGGATATTACTCCGCTGCTACAGCAGTACAGGTTTTGACTCGATGGTGTCTTTAATACTTGTCACTACCTGGGCCAGTCAACTTTTTAAAAAATCGTTATATCTTCGTGACATCATCGGAAGATCAATGAATTAAGTATTCAATATTGGAAACTTCCTTCCACATCATCTTCGCACTTTCTTAAGATTAACAGGTTCCTCCATATTTAACCTAAATCTTTATCCGATTTTATTTCCAAAAACAGGTAACTTTTGAGTTTACATTCTCAAACCTGAACGCGTAGTAAGACTATCTTTCAGTGAGTCAATGCTTTTTTAAATTGTTCATTCCTAAAACCCCTTAAAATCAAGTTTTACTCAGTCAAATGTGGTAATAGATTTTAAATTGGTTTTTCGTTTGATAGTCTCCATTTTCAGCGTCTTTTTGGGGAATTTTTTATTTTAATATAAAGTAAAATTACAAAGCATTTCTAAAACGTTTTGAGCGCATGCGGTATGTGGTACAAACTTGCTCCTAATTTATCAGGCCACATCTCATTTTGTGTTTCGTTCTTCCGGATTTTTTTTAATCGTGTTTTTGTTAACATTTATCAACATTGGACAAATCTATTCATCTTAATAGGTGGTTAATAGTACTAATTACATTTTGAAATACAGTCTTTTTAGTCTTTTTTTTTCTCGATCTTCAACCTGCTTAGCACTAAAATATGAAATAAGGAGTCAGTATAAAATATACAAAACTGACATTTAAAATTAATATGATTCAGTAGTAGATTAAGTGCACTTTTTTTAAAAATGTATGTTTAAAGTGAGGTTTATTTCATTAGGTATCGTTTCTAAACTTTCGGGTAAAAAAAAACAAGTAAAAGTGTTGTCATCGATGTTTTGATACCCTCCACTGTGTGTACTGTACAGGTACACGCATGTGTCTAATATTGGTTTTGTATGGGAGGTACTAGAACTACTTAACCGACAAACAATTTTTAATACCAACCTGAAAACGGTAAAAAGAAGTCCTCTCACAAAATTTCCTTTACCTAAGTCGATTCGTTTGGACGCTAAGATGTTTTTTACAGACAGAGAGATACATGGGTCGAATATTGGCTTTGTATGGGAGGTAACAGAACTACTTGATCGACATGGACCATTTTTAATACCAACCTGACAACGCCGACGCGACGGTCAAAAGAAGTCCTCTCACAAAATTTCATTTGCCTAGGTCAATTCGTTTAGACGCTATCGTGCGCTATCGGACAAGACTAAGGGCCGGTTTGTTCATCTTTGGTTAACTCTAATCAATGATTATTCCAGCTGATAATCATAGATAATCATTTGTTTGTTCAGTCAAATTTTAACCAGAGAATCCATGATTTGGTTAGTTAATCACAGAAATAACCAGGCGATTTTGGTCGATTAACGACATTAACCAAGGAAATTCTGGAATTTTGTTTGTTCAAACTTTGACGTAACAGTCAAAAACAAAACAGCTTTCTTTCAAAAATAAAAATTAATTTAATACATAATAATAGCAAAATAGTGTGTTGCATTCGTATCTGATCTGTGGACGCATTTTCAACAAATGGCAGATGAATACAATGCAAGACAGTTGTGACAATTTTAACTATTGATTAAATCTAACGACTGAATTGACAAATAAACTGGAAAACTGGAACGATTTGTCGCAAATCTGTGGTTTGGTGATCAAAGTGAAAAATAAGTCAACAAACGCTTTTTGGTTATCACAGTTATTTAATCACGGGTTAAACTAAATCTATGATAACCTAACCACAGATTTAACCAGCTGTGAACAAACCGGCCCTAAGTTGATTCAGAATTTGATCTTGTTTCAGAATATATATACTTTATAGGATATCCGGTGAATCTTTCTTGGCGTTGCAAATGTAATGATAATGAGTAATGACAAAGTGAATATGTATATCTTCCTGTGAAGGGTATAAAAACCAAACCTGCATAAACGTTTCATGCTACTAAGTCGTGCACCTTATTTTTGAAATATGCGCTTATTATAATTTTATGTTTGCTAATTTTGACTCACCATAGGAAACAATAAAAGCCACCTATTCGTAATTTAAACATTGTGCTAATGAGCAGTATTATGACAAGATGATTAACTTCGTGTATTTAAGTTCAAAATTATTTAAAAGATATTCAGTCGGGAAGCGTGCATTATCTTAAGCGGACGCACGACATGGTACCAGTAACTGCTGTCATCGTACTAATACTTCTGGCAACTACAACAGTAAACTATTCGAGTGGTAAGAGTTTGTGTATTTTTATTTATTACATATTAATTCATGCTGAAAAAGCTTCGAAATTGACATAAATTGGGCGCTCTGCCATGAATTATTCGTAGATTTTTATCGCCTGCATTGTTTTACTCCTTTATTTTAATATATACGTTAATTTGTGTAATTAATACATGATCGGTTATTACATTATTATTCAATAATACATTTCGTATCGTAAGTGCAAATTTTTCTTTTTATTTTTTAACTTCACTTGCTCGCGAGTACAGTCGTCGGCATAAGTATTTACACAAAAGTAAAGTTAATTCTGTACTCATAAATTTGAACTTACTTCATGTAAATTTTGGCATCAACGGAAAGGTCATTTAAATTCCGTTTGAATGATACAAAACTTTCCTTAACCCATTAAGTACTCCAAATCTCTACGCTAATATTTTTTATGATATTTTTTGCCGTCACTATTAGAATTGTTTGAAGAAACTTTTTGCATCAAACCATTTCTTTTTTTTTTTTTTTGAGACCGAGGAAAAAAGTAGACAAAAGTTCTAAATTTTCAATGGGTAGGTACTTAATGGGTTAAGGAAAGTTTTGTATCATTCAAACGAAATTTAAATGACCTTTCCATTGATGCAAAAATGTACATGAAGTAAGTTCAAATTTATGAGTAGAATTAACTTTACTCTTGTGTAACTAATTATACTGACGACTGTATATTACCTAGATAGATACTAAAAAAAATATCCGGCTTAGTATATTTAGACTACCTTTATGACGAACTTTTTATAACATTATAGGTAATAAATTAAATTTTTTTATTTGTTGTTCGAATACAAATAAACCCCAGCATGATAGTTTTTTTTACGAAAATGCACTATTTTTATTTAATGAACCGTTTTTTTGTATCTCCGATGTAAGCCTTAAGATGGATACAATTACAGTCTGGCGACGATATACCAAAAAATGCTGTCGCTGTTGATGCCAATGGTAAAATATTTGTTGGACGGTCACGGCACTACGACGAGGTTTTACCGGCCGAAATTAACTCTACCGCTGCTGTCGTCCAAAGCTGTGATAAGGATATAGTTAAATTTCGGTATGAAATCCTGTTGAATGAGAGAAACAACTGTCGTTGGCAAAAAATATCCCAAATAGAAAATGTTCCCGAAAATATTGTGCGTGGTGGTACCGCATCAAATGGTGAGCCAACCTATATCGGCAGAATCACTCGCACCAGCGGATCTACAAATACGCGCATCAGTTTGATTTATTTGACTTCCAAGACGAAAAATAAATGGAGTTCAGACGGTGTTTTTAACGTATTAGTATGCGACGATAATACCAATTGGTTTGACGCATCATCTGGAAATATACCTAATAACACCATTTATGGGGGACTGTCAAAAGATAATAATCATATTTATGTGGCTAGACTGAAATCAGGATGTTCAATTATTCCTGGTCAAGTGACACAAGAGCTAGGTGTTGCATCGGCAGTTTATAAACATGAAAGGCTACAGTCTAAATATTGTCAAGTCTTAGTCGGGGAGGAAAACGAATACCGTTGGGTGACGACTTACGATGGCGATATTCCTGATCATGCCGTTGTTGGTAGTAAAGACAAAACTGGAGAATTAATGTATGTGTCACTAATTAATAAAACTTTGGGTTACGTTATGCCATCGTTTGCTGCCAAAATAAATACAACCTATGAGATTTTGGCGAGAAATGTAGATTAGATTAGGTAATTATTGATTTTATTGAAATAAAGCGATTATATAATTCATAGCGCACGATTTGAAAATACTTTTTACTAAATTTGCACAGAAATTATTCATGTTGTTTATTTTTGTTTTAAAGTCTATCTGGAACCCAGACACTTATGATCTTATATTGAGAGATCGTATACCAATAGTTTCTCCAGAAGTTCCATCTATCGCCCACTCTTATGAGTGAGTTTTTGAAAATCCAAAAGACCTCCTGTGGCGACATATAGACAAGTCTTACAAATGCCTATTGAGTTTATCCACACGTCATATTTGGGGCAACAGGTCCATACACAACCATTCAAATGTTTGAGTTTTTCTATTTTGGAACAAAATGGAATGGATCTTCAATTTGATGCCTAGCCCAAACAGTTCAATTGAGGAGCTTTCTCAGAAGAGTTATACTCTCCTTAAGATGTAATAAGTGTTTATGCGAGGATCCAACCTGAGACCCCTTCCTTAGTAGTCCAGAGTACTAGCCACTGAGCCCATTCGGTTTGATTTGCCAATAAGAAATTTATGTATAGTTCTTTTATGAAAATATTTTTTGGTAATTTTTCCAAATGTTATTTTAAATAATTATTTTATTGTTTTCTAAAGCCGAATGAACTGTACTCCTTCCGTAACACACCCACTATCTGTCTTACACTAAAAATATTGTCAGCAAACAGTACACATATACAAATTGGAAAACCCTGAATTGCAAACATATTAATCTAGGTATCTACATGCCATGTCCAGCTACAATATAAACGGTTTAAACCAGGCTCAAGAAAAACTGTAACTTCAGACAAAATGTGTCACAAAAATAGTGCAATCCAAATCTGGTACTAAATTACTTCTACATGTACATTTGGCATGTATAATAATGCAAGGCGAATATTTTAATCATTATGTCAATTTCGACGGACATGCAAGACCATATTCAAATGCCAGCTATTAAGTTCCGGTTAAACGTTGAACTACTTCAGCCTCTCTATCAAATGGATTGAGTAATTCTGGTCACGAATGCATACTCAACTACAATCACTTTTTTTATTTGTTGTGTGCTAAGGTTACTAACGCTATATATCTACCCAAAAGAGGGGTAAGGAGATTGCACCAGCATCACAACAATGCAACTGCTATCTCTCCGTGCCTGAGACTTAATGGTCTAACTCTTAGTAGAATTAATTTAAATTTAAAATCGTTTTTCCTACTCTAGTTGTTCGTTTGATTAATGTGCCGATAGTAGGTGACTTAGTTTGAGCACAAACAGCACATGGGAACCATCCATCTCTTAAGGACCTAAAGCATCTTAAAAATAAAACTGTCTTGTATATGCTAGTCTCACCCGCTCTATAAGCCATGCGGCTTACAGAAAATTAATTAATCAACATCCAACAATCCGCACTGACAGCAACTACGAATCGACGTTGGTGGGTATCGAATTATCTACTTTAAGATTGTACAACGTTGACCGTAGGCTTGTGGCTATATAGTAGGAAAGACAAATACTACACATTAAAAAATAAAATAAAATAAGAAATATAATGTAATTCTTCCTCACGAATTTTTAATTGAAAATTTATTGCTTCAGCATGACTGGCGGCAGCATGAGCTGAGTTTCTCTGCAGTTGCAAGTGGTAAAAGTCATTGATAAATAATTAGTTTGTATGTAGGATGGCATCGATATAATGCAGATTAATTGTTCACACTTCTTGTTATGAGAACCATGAGTCGAATCGACTCACAAGGTACACATATCTGAGCATACGCAGTTAGCATGATGCGCTAAGGCACTGTCGTGCCACCTGAGATTCCACTGTTTAGTACCTGTCGAGTTGCCGTGTACGTTGTGTCGCTGCTGTCAGCCTGGATCCTGTGACATCATTAACAGCAAAGATAAGTGAGTCAAAATGGCTCATGATTAGTAATCAGAGAATAGAAATATACAGAGGTAAGTGAACCTAGGCAAAAAAGAAGATTACGATGGCCCAGCAATGGCCCTGTCTGCTTCCACTTTGCTTTCACTGAAACAACAGCTTCTGAGACTTCAGCTGTCGCATTCGACTCGTCCGATTCAACTTCCAGCATAATAACTTTTATTGATGTTTTATAAAAACGAGAATTGCTGAATTTATATTGTAATGCTCAAAAATGATTAAAGTTTCTTTTACTGTTTTACTTTGAAATAAAAAATGTAATATTGAACAAAAATGGTTTTGATTTACGCAATTACACTTGTTTTGGGCATGGGTAAGTCAATTCGACTCATGCTTAGTAATAAAATAACGTACCTACAGTTAGGGTTAGTATTCTAGGGTTAATCGCATGCCAGCGATTTTATGAAAGAACTGGTAAGCGTCGAATCGAATCAGTGATAAGCTCAAAAAAAAAATTCCCGGTGGCAGAAAATTTGAGATTTAGGGAGGATAGAGTATACTCAACCATGGTCTACGATAGTGTTGCAAACATGTACAAAAACTACATATAATAGACCGCCAGCTTTTACACCCACCGACCGATCTTCCCCGCAAAGTTTGAAATAAAAATTCTCTCTCGGTTTCTCTATCTGTGTCCTGTGAATTCGTATGTGAAAATTCCAAAACAAGATATTCTATGGGAGTAGGTGGAATTCAGAATGAACTGTCAAATGTTATTGGGTGCGAATGTATATGTGGCTATTTAGCTTTACACATACTTTCCCACATAACAACACTTGAAAACAGCTAGTGTAGGTCACGCTGCGATCAGATTCCGGGAAATTAGTTTTTTATTTTTTTTAATATTTTTCACATACCTATCAGAAGATAAACCACAATATTTTTCTTAAAATGAGAAAAATCTATAGGTAGGTTCATATCATAATTAATTTACATTTTTATTTCAATACATTGGTAATAGAATAGCATTGATTTGCACAATTTTGAACAGCACTCCAAAATCTTTTACTTTGAATAATTTGCAGACTGCATGCTGGCCAGTTTCACCACGCACCGGTCTAGAAAGGGGTCCATATAAATCATTCATAATCATACCAAATATACGATTTATATGCGAAGGAAGTGGAAGAATACCAATAAAAGACATTATTCTCAACCCAAACATTTATAAATGTATAGGTATAAAAACTAGTTTCGACCTTACCCAAAACACTAAATAAACTTAAAAATCCAATGGAATTTGCAGAGTCAGGTTTATGTCAAACAACCCTGTCACTCAAAGTGAATGTCAGAGCAAGGATTTGCAATTATGATGAATTAAATTCCTGACGGCTTCGGCTAGGTACAAACCAGTGGTATCATTTACCGCACACAATGAGTAATAAATACGAATCCAAAGCACCCCGTGAAGGTTGATACAACAAAAAAAAATTAAATCATGAATGTAAGAACTTTCCATGAACTTGAAATTGCAGCAACATGTGACTCAGAAGCCCTGCATAGAGGACCGTTAACACGCAAGATATAGGAAGCTGAAGCACTTCCGAGCTATTTGGCCTTTAATTAGATCAAATGACAAATGTCGCCCGTGGGTACGTGCATTATAATAACATCCTACACACATACTTGAGCCCATGTTATACCTGAGCTTTCTTAATAAATCAGTCGCTCTTGTACTTGACGAAGAATTATTTCTATATAATATGATCACGTCTAAGTGTCATACATATACAAATCAGTATATTGGTGGCACAAGTGTAGCCATTGTCTGCCTAAGGCAATGTTCGTTATTGACTTTGACCGGCATATTACTGTGGTCATGTACATACACATTGCTCCAAAGGAGGTAACCTGGTTACATACATATACCCAGATACCGATTATATTGTTGCATCTAATGAGCGGGTACAGGCTGTTCTGAATAACTTTTAAAAATTAATCTAATTGTTCAGACCGTGAGTTAGTCTTATTATTAGAACACCTGCTGGACTGGAACTGGAGTTATATTCATTATTTCCATTGCATCTAAAATATTAATTTATGTGCACCTATACGCTACTAACTTGGAAGACAATTTATAGAGTTCTATTTATAGAGCCTTTAATGATAGTTTGCCTCATCCATAAACTATTTCATTCTTAGTTTTACATACACCTAAGCATTCAAAGTATAAGTTAAACAGAAAACTTTTGTTTTTAGGTAAGGCCGTATTGTTCTATATTTAAGGACATCAAACTTCACAGCCTACGTCTTAGGTATTAGTTGAGTTAAGAATATGTTTTATTGAGCGAAGGATCAAATGTATAAAATCACTGATCATTTTATCAGTGGCATTTTTAAATTAAATTTTTGAAATTGTCACTAAATTTAAGAAAATGATTGTGTTTTAAAATATAGGATAATAAAGAGTCATGAGTGAGCATGAGCACATTCACAAATAATAAGCTATAATAATAATTTAACAATATTTTGTGTTAACATACCTAAATAACGCTTAATTTGCTTAATTCTTTTATGGTCCGCTTCTGACAGCTGCTGAATACATCTTTCATCATACATATTTTTTGCTAATTACCATAAAAGCATTAAAGCTAACTTTCTAACTTTTTCAGGTCTGGATTTACAGAATAAATACAGAATAAACAGACACAATCAAAGGTGCTTATATAGTCTACAATGAGATATATGTCAAGGAGAATATCACTTATATCCTGTGCTCAATGTTCATGTTAGGATATAGAAAATATGAACTTCTTTAGCAACATAGAAGAGATAGCGCCAAACTGGCTTCTTTGAATTCTGTAAAGAAACAATATGCACCATCAGGGAACTTGATTAGGCGTTTCCATAATAATGTACAAAAATATGGTTGGTTCCCCCTGCATCGCGGTGGGCCCACAAAGGTGCTAAGTGTCTTAAGTGACAGTCTTACTTAATCTTTTTTAAAACCTTTAGTAAAATACTTTTAGTATACCCACAAAACGTGAATAAAAAACTCCATTTCTTCAGCTTTCCTAAATAATCGTACCAGCTGCTGGTGACAACATTATTATTACAATTTTGCTTATAAATTTATTTTACTTTTATATGTAACTAGCTGACCCGTGCTCGCCTTGCGCCGTTCGCCTTTAGCAAACAAACAAAATTATATTTGGTCCATTTAAGATTACACTCTGGGTGTTTCATTGAAATCTGTCCAGTAGTTTTCGCGCTTTTGGGACACAAAGAAAATTCCTACAGATTATAGATAAGTATAGATATAGATTTAATGTGCACTCCTTCTCCATGATCTTGCTAATTGTTTATAGTACTGCATTTCTTTTCCTTTCTTTCCCTCTTCTTATGGAATCCAAACAGCTACCTACCCCAACCCTACACTGTTCCCATAACACATATCAGAATGAAATTCTGAAATGAAACCTGTCATACTGCACCACGCACCCCATTCCCATCCGGCATCGGGCATACGATTATAATATAGGTATATACATACACAACTGACCAAAGCACTCACTGCAAAAACAAATCAACCCTTTTCGCATGCGAGGTATACGTATGCCATACACATATACTTTGCTACAAATGGATGTTCATACTTTTGCGATCGTGCGACACGACAAACAAAAACAAAACCACACTAGCATGCATGTATGTATATATTTTCACTTCAAAACTACATGTTGGCTAAAAACTGTTCCTAAGGACGTGGTTATAAACGACACAGCCTATAGTAGTCTCACAGTCTTAAGGAACATTTTAAAAAAAAGTGTCGTCGGAATCTGTCCAGTAGTTTTCGAGTTTTTAGCTGACAACGAAAATTCCTACAGTTTTATTATATGTATAGATTGCAATCTTCAGATTTTGCTGAACAAATTTCCTGTATTGGCATAATTTAACCAACTTCGTGACAGAATCTAGATAAGCGAACGCCGTGGTGTCCACTTGATCCGTATCTGATGTGTTAAATTTAATAGTCTTTGCATCTGGTTTTGCAAATACCAAACGAGACCTACTTTATAACCTGCGAATTGGCCTTTATGTTCCTCTCAGTTGGTTGGTTCACAGTCACAATTGTATCTTTATTTGACAATTTTTTATGTTAAAAAAAAAAAAAAAAAACAAATAAAAGCGAAACAAAGTCCGGCGTTTTATGTTACTCAATACTCTATGGTTGGCAATTGTTTTTCTCACCAAACCGAACAGCGCCATTCAGAGATAGACTAATTTAAGTACGTATTTATACGAAATTTGCAATTTGTATCGCGTTTCAATGTAATATACATACCCACATACATATTATACATACGAACAAGTACGATATGTATGCGAATTATATTTCGCAGTTAAGCAGTACGTCGGATATCGCATTCATAGCATAGGTACCGACTAATGAATTTAACAACAAATTTTATTTGCATATATTTTTGTTGCTGTTGTCATTATTGATGCAGTCTCATTATCATATTGTTGTGCAATATTAAAGTTAACATTTTTCATCCCATATAAGCTTTGTGAACTAAACACTTAATTGTCGATACTTTTTGCCATCAAATTTAATGCTGCTGCTGTTCATCGAAAAAGTTAATAATTGATAGCAATTTTCATCGAAAAAGTTAGTAATTAATAGCAAATTGAAGTCTTGCCTTTAAATTTACGAACGCTTACAATTGCTAAATTTGTATGAAAAATATAGCAATTTTGGACTCTTTAAATTTAAAGTCGAAACTAAAAGTTTTTTTTAGTCTGGCCCAACGAATGCCAACTTTGTTATTAGGTGAATTCTCGAAATTCAAAGTTCAGCTGAAAAAGTGGCCTTCAACTCTGACCAACCTTAAGTTCATAAGCGATTTAAATATTGAGGTTACTCACCTTTGGGGAATTTTTCAACAGGATGATCTGAAAATAAAAACAAAAATTGTTTCATTAAAGATATGTATATACATTAAGGATTTTCGTAAACTTTACAGTTTAGGATGCATACGCAAATGAATTTAAAGATACAAACAAAGTGCTTGAACTTGTTTTTTTTTCGGTTCGTTCCATGTAGGTATACCACTTTTTATATTTTGCGGTTACATTTTTATTACGGATTAATTAAAACGTAGTTTGGGCGTTTTTAGTGTGTAGGTATGTCTGAATGTGAATGTACGAGGAGACTGAGGAACGCAAGTTAAAACCATTTTAATTCAAAATACATAAATCGTAGGTAATTTGCCAAACCATAAGTTAAGACGATTCCTTGTCTCAAGCTGAATGTCATTTTGAAGCTGAGTCGTAAATAGGTAGGTGAATATACATTTTAAGTTAAGAAGCCAGCCGAGCATGTTATTTTTCGCAATACTGGAGTATTCAGAGCTATCTTGTGTGAGTGGTTCATAAACTCTGCTAGGCAATTAGTTTCTCTATATTATGGTCGTGACATTGTTTTGTTTGTTTTCGCAATGATTATAGAATTTTTTCTAAATTTTCTATATCCATCATCATTTTCCATATTAATTGCGGAAAACTTCATAAAAAAATGACGCTTTTTTGTAATGATTTTGCCAATGACATTTGCGCATCATTTTACCAAACTATTGGAATAATGAACATTCCGTTACGAGTGATGCTTATCATTGGCGTTATTGAGTAATCAATGCATTGATGCGTTTTCGAATTTCCCCCATAACTTAATAACAAAAAATTTACTATATGATACCTACGACAAGAATATGCCACTAAGATCCTACAAGGACCGTTTATGCTGAATAATTTTTACTTCTTTTTAATAGTGCACCTAATATCAAATTTTATATATTTTTTTTCTTGGCAACAAGTATCCGCCCGAAGCATATTAACCATTAAGCTGCATATTGTTATTCCACTTTAATAGCATACTTGTGGTTTTCAACTTTCCAATAATGGTTCGGTGGCGGTTAAAATGGTGGTATTATAATTGTAAGCGATTTGACTTAATAATCCATATTTAAATAGCTGTGACCTGGGTTTGGCCATGTTTTTGCTAACTATCTATAGCAAGGCTGTTTGTGATCTAAAGACCGCAATTTTTCCGCAATGCTTTAATTCCATTTTTCATTATATTAGCCCTTAAGTCATTTGTAAAATTTAAAGCATTAATTCAATGCCGTGATTGTGATGTTTAAGGGTGGGCATTTCGGTAACACATAATTATTTCAAACTAATTTTGGTAGTTTATTTTAGTCCTAGCGTTTGGTGTCAATAAAGTGAAAGAGAAAATTGTAGGTTAGGAAAAATGTATTGATTGACAAAACTGATAACACATTTTTGCCATTGTACACCTCTAAACACCTATTGTCGCATTTTAAAATAAATTGCCACTTCAATTGATTCTATCGTCCACCTAAAACAAACAAACGCAGGAAATGTATGCTTTCAAAATTTTGGTTGATAATAAATTTACGTTTCGATAAGATATTTTATTCTGATAGCCACCATGTACACCATGTTGATTTAGTCTATCGATTTAATTGTGCCACGCATCTTGACTGCCGATTTAACTATAAACAAAAGATAATTACAAATATGAAAGAAGTAGGTACATTATACACTGCAAAATGATATATCAGCAATGACTCTTAATAAATGTCAAAAAAGCGTTTTTAATTCTTTTCAGTATTCCTATCTGAGTGGCAATTATCTTATATTTATTACACTTAAAAGTTGTCTTTTCTAATTTAAGACCTAATAACAGTTAAACAGCAATGTCATACCCAAAAATAACGAAGTTGGATGTTGTAGGAAACGTGGTTTACTGCTTATCTTTACGAAAAAATTCCAACGTATTCCAACCGTATTCTTGTTTGTGAAAGGTTACAATTTTCCAAATGACCTATTTCAGACATTCTTTTCGCAAGTAAAATCCCCCTAATCGCATTGATTTCTTACAAACATCCCTTACACAGGAATAAAGGAAAAATATGTGACAAGGAAATCGAATAGATTGACATTTTTCGTGTTGCCTTAGATTTGCACACACAATAATTGTTGTGTGTATATGCGTGTTTATTGTATTGTTTCCTTATAGGCAATACATTGGTTCTTATCGATTGTTAAAACTCCGATATGATAACAAATAAGCCTGATTGGTATAAATGGATTGTAATCCCCAAATACATACACATACATACATACTATTTTTGAAAACGCAATCAAATGAATTGAGTCTATAAACTAATATTTGATACGTAGTAGTAGTAGGCTTAAATTCGAAGTTCAATACATAAGTGCTATTCCATCTAATAAACGAGCTCGTTCCGAAACAAATCGTAAAAGCAAATACATTTTGTAAAACGTCCTTACTTTACATTATCCGGATAATTCGTGAGCATCAACTAGTCTTTAAGTCTAACAAATTGAGATAAAAGCAAATCGTTCAATCTGTTTCCAGGAAAAATGAAATTGTCCTTTTAATACATTTTTCTTGATTTCTTTTGATAGCAAATTCACTGGGGCGTATGCGTAACTTTTCTTATGTATATTTTTCTACTCTGTAGTAAAAGTCCTTGTTGATATTTTCCTATCCCAAAAAGGTTAAATAAATTCTGATGTAGGAAAGATTTAGAATTTAATATCAGTTTAGGATGTTTTTCTGTGTTTGTCTGGAGTTTTTGGAGTGAAGTGCAATTATAGTAATAAGAAAATAGAAGGGTATACCTATGTCAAGAAAATGGTGTCCTTGCAGCATGTTTTGCAATGCCATAAAAATGTTTCGTATAAATGCCGTTGTTTGAGAGGAAAACCTGCCAACGTGGGTTACAAAATGCTATATAGAAAGAGAAAAACTGCCAAATTAGGAGCTATTAGATTGTATAAATGTCCAAGTATGGTAGTCGTTTATAATTTACAGTATTATAAATGTATTCAAACTTAGCCAATAAGAATCTTAATTTTTGTTTCGGTTTATGTTCATTTTACGAGTCAAGTCTGTTTTATCGTTTTTGCAATCAAGTGATAGGTAGTAGGTAATTTATTAAACTTAATTTGTTTTCCCGTCTTTGTAGGTTCGTGTTATTATTCCCCTAAAGGACCCCAGAAGATAGTTTAACTATTTGATCGTTACACAAACTTTTAATAGCTCTTAAAAATATTGTTTAATAATTATATCAGTGCATATTCATTTGATAAAACTGTGTTTTAACCTATTTGGCAAAGTATTATTATTATTAATATTATTATTTGTTATGTATCAGTTACAGAAAAAACCGAAATGCCTCCAATTCCAACAACTCAGTTTTAATTGCCTTTATTCCCGGTCCAACAACTTCAATGTCTGCTGATATTGCCAATCAATTTGGACAAAGGAAAACAGGAACGATTCAGCTCAACTAACGATGGAAACAAAATCCCCGTTCATCCCTCAGTCTTGTTCAGATAAAATAATTGGAAATCATTCATGCATTTAAATTACACTGGCTACATATGAATGCGAATACATACACTATCAAATAATGTACGTTTTTTATATTGTACTGCATTTCTCTAGCAGGAAAATGTAATAACAGGACGTGCCATTCAATTCGTGTGCTTTTAATTATGCAAATCCAGCGCCACCGGTTGTTGCCGTTGTCGTCATGTCAATGAAAATCTCCTGTAGTTCAGTAAACATGGCAACTGATATACAGTTGGCCATTTGCAATCACATATGCACATGCACAATACTGCGTTACAGTAATGTATCGCTAATCCGAATCAATTGTTGTAATGGAAATTTGTATTTTCAATTTATTAATTTATTGGGACTAACGCACACAGGACGTAAGGATAAAGATCATATGAATTTTCAGTAGTAGGTAATCATATTCGAGCAGAATAAAAGAAAAGAGTTTGTCACTTTACGAAAAGAATTCATATAATAAAAATGTTATACAAACAAATAAAAACTATCTTTTACAACATTAAATAAATGTATAAGAATAAGATCCAAATGCATGCAAAAGCCAAGAAGCAAGAATAAACAATGAAAATGTATCTAGGTACATATTATACATGCGTGCATATTCTTAATCAAAAGAATCATCCCGACGCACAATTAGTAACAATTAACAAAGGTACATAAGTATATTCTAGCATTTATCAGGAAAGTACCTAGTGTGCTTCGCCCCGCGCTCGATAGGATGGAAAAAATGTTCCCCATACAAACTGAATGCCCCTTTTCCCGTCACTCATAACTCGGGCTCCAAGCAAAATTTCCAAATCAGATAACTTAATTTTTTTTTGTTTCTTATATAGAGTACACAGACCGAAGTCGATCGGATGAAAAATAAGAATTTACCCATACAAATTTTGCAGTTGGAATTTCCCCAAATTTATTTCAAAACGTCAGCTTCATAGCTCTTACCGTTTGCGTTTCTATGTATTTCTTAGCGTGCAAAAATCGGGGTAGATTCGAATTGTAGAATTCGAATTAGCACAATATTCCAATTAAAGGTGATTCGGATTAACGATATATTACTGTACCATTAATTCAAATAAAAAAAAGATATTTTTTTCAATATTTCCATTACACTGAACTTTAAAGTAACCATTTTTATGACGCCCAAAGCTCAGTCGCACGTAATCAATCAAAAACACGTTTTAGGGACTTAAAAATCTCATAAAGTAAATTAAATATTTGCCAGTCATAATTTTACAGATTCAAAAGATGTGCTCATAAAGTGGAAGTGACGACGCGACGTCAATGGCAGCTACAGTAGAGGTAGCAAATTTACACCATATCACGCCAGCTTCAACTTCAAAGTGCCCATCCTTTAGGTAGAAGGTGGTTGAATTTACTCAAGCAAATTGTTGGCTTTATGGTAAGGATGGTATGGGGGGAAAAATCATTCTACCGAAGATCCCATTCACCATTTCCCATCACCATTGCGCATCTGTATTTTCCTCTTGAAAAGGGAAACATTGTGAAGAGTTTTGTTTATTTTGCAACTCAGCCCCAAGACAATGAAGACGTGGATGTGGATGGCGGAAACTTTAATGGATTATTATTGTTGTTTGGAGAGCCTCTCAGTCTACAATCTGATTTTATGTGCGAAATCATTGTCCTAGCAAACCATCAAGCTGACAGTGAAAAGGCTTCCTTCCAAGTGAATTAGATAAATCTTTTGTTTGTCAGGTTTTATGCCGGTGCTGGGGTGTTATAAAAGTCATTCAATTATACGAGTGACTTTCCGAATTTTAATTTGATGATGATATTTAAACCGCTTAATGGCTGACTTGAAGAGACTCGAATGAAGATTTAAACATTATTATTATCTGGCCAAGCTATATTTCGGCAAATAATAACAAGCAAAAGTATTATATCGGCCCGGGCGATGCTTTTATACCCTCCACTGCATACAAGTCATGCATATTAGGCATGTGAGTTAGTACATACGTTACACATGAGTTTAATATTGGTTTTGTATGGGAACTATCAGAACTACTCGACCGGTAAAAAGAAGAGCTCTCACATTCTGCTAGGTCGCTATCGTGTTTTCAACGGACAGACAGTCGGACATGGCTAAATCGATTCAGAATTTAATCCTAATTCAGAATATATAATTATACTTTATGGTATTTGGTACTATGTATATGGGGTCTTCGGTGACTCTTTCTTGGCGTTACAAATTTAATGACAAAGTGAACTTTGGCACTCCGACAATCTATTTTTTTGACAGTTTTTATTCGGTAGATATTCACTATTTTTAAATATGGTGAATTTATCATGGAACTACATTTGATAAACTCAGTCATTCATTAATTTTTGTTTCTTATCCATTAAGTGGGTCGCGAGTGCCGGTTGCTCAAGTGAACCCTCCATAATTCTTGATTCTCCGCCATCGACTCTAAATCATCAAAGGCATACGGGTAAAGGAGAGATTAACTTGAAATAACCATCTCATCCTGGGTTACCTAGAGGATGGTACGGATTCAATAGCACGTCGTGGGATCCTGGTCGGGAACATACGTTTAACATGACCAAACCTGCGAAGCATGGACCGCTCCGTCCGGAGAACTACCTGCTCGACATTGAGTTCGTCACGTATTCTGGTATTTCTAATGCGATCATTACCGGGTCACACCAGTAATACAACTGAGAAATTTCATCATGGAGAATCGCTGTCGATTATTGTAATTAAATGTAATTTAAATTATTTTGGTATTGCTCTTTTTTATTTTTTATGTAATATTACGCGTGATCAAAGGGTTAAAAAAACTTTTTTAGTATCTACGTGCTCATCGCGGGCAGATTTACTAGAAATTCGCACCCTGGGTGCGAATATCCGACAATACTTCGGAAACTCGCAGTAGGTGCGAATTTCTTTATTTCTATATTGAAATCGGATATTCGCACCCGGGGTGTGAATTTCCGTACTATTTAAAAGAAATTCTCACTGCCAACAAAAGCGGGCGCGCGATTCGATTCTTGAGGGCTTTTGTTAGATAATAGACTTAATGAAGGTGTCTATTTTCGACCTAGACTCTTCACTTGAAGTTTCAGCTTTCGGTTGTTTACCAACGTGCTATGAGAATGCAACACTAATGGAGAACATCTGAATCAAGAACATCAACTTAATATTCCAGATCACAATAGAAACAATGGAAGTTCTATTTTAAGAAGATCAACTCGGACCATCAAACCTGGCTTTTGTTGGGGGTCCGTATTTCCGATTGCAATATAAGATAAAAAGTAATTCTCACCTGGTCGGATATTCGCACCGGTGTGTTGGGGGTGCGAATTTCCGATTCCAATATAAAATAAAGAAATTACCAGCCCTCCATATTAATGGGCGCGTTGATTAGTGTGCTGGACTAGTGTGCGATGGGTCCCGGGTTTGATCCCCCGAAAAACACAAATTACATCTTAAGTTTTTTTCCAAAATAGTAGGTCCCTTCCATTCGTCCCAAAAATAAAACTCACACAAACGAATGCTTGTGAGAAGCTAGGCCAAGGGTGTCTACATCTGTTGCGCCAACTACTTACTCCATTTTCTTAATTTTTTTTATTTAAAACGTATTTACTGCTCTGCCTTTCGTCATAAACTTCAAAATTTTATACACAATAACAAGCATTCACTCTTTAAAAAATATCATGTACAATTTAAGAGATGAACCTAATAATAATAAAGTCAATGATATGTGTTTCTATTCTCGGTGTTTGACTTATAAAACTCACATGTTTAGATTGCTGATATAAGATGAACACTTTTCTTAAATTATTCATTTTAATTTGTATAAACTCTCAGTAATATTTTTCGATAATCTTTTTTAGCTTTCGTGAAGTTTTTCACTTTAACATCTATCAATAGAATGTCCAATTTGATATTTGTATTTACTGTAATGCGGAATCACACAATTTTTTTATGTCACTTTGTCTCTATTATATTCAATTGCATGAACTCGCTATCAATAGTAATTTTGAAGTATTATATAGTACAGAAACAAACTTACTTTGCGAGTGAAGCAACGAATTTCTGAACTTTACGTTTAATTCGCACTATACCTACGAATTGTCCCAATGCCACAGATGTACTTCAGAATTAATATAAAATAATATTTTCTTCCGACGGCAGAACTGACTTTTTGCTTGTGTGGCTGCTTCTTATTATAGTCGTT
Organism: Cheilosia soror; assembly: GCA_949372485.1. Lineage (NCBI taxonomy): Eukaryota > Metazoa > Arthropoda > Insecta > Diptera > Syrphidae > Cheilosia > Cheilosia soror. The sequence goes on along the minus strand of OX443564.1, from coordinate 72,193,951 downwards.
TTTATGGGAATATTAATCTTATCTAAAAATAATTTTATTCAAATAGTTCAGCAAAGAATACAAAAGCAAAAACAGCTAAACCTTTCACTGATAAGAGACCAAACACCAGCAACTATTGAGTAGTTGAATTTAATGAAAAAGTATTTTTCGATTAGAGTTATGCGATAAGAACTCATTTTTATATCGTTATCAAATTGCGGAGAAAGATGCGGTTCTGTACAATACATATAATAAAAATGTGCACAATACAACTGGGAATCAATTGCCGAAAACCACTTAAACATGTTTGATATTGTAGCATTTAAAAGTTACAATATTTTGCAACAGCACACATGTGTTTATTCATATGTATATTATTTTATTTCTAGTTGATTGTCTATTCGTATTTGGATGTCTAGTTAAAAATAGATTTTGATTTAGTATAGATGAAGAATGTTTTTGAAGAATTCTCATCGCGTATGTAAAAACACAGCTCTGTATGTAAATACATCCAGTATTGACACACAATCACAATGCAAATAAATAAATGCTATTCGTTTGAGACTTTTGCAATGAACATTATGTTTAATGTAATAGAAAGAAACATAGTTATTCACCATTGTACTTTGCATCTGCGCCTACTTTTCGCTGAAAAATAGCATGTCTACATAATTTATAAGAAATACATTTTATATTATAGAAGGTACCGAGGACGGCTTGACCTGTTTGCAATATAAATAAAAACTCAAGTGCCTAATAGTCCTGATGAAATAGCTCAACATAATTTTATTTCCTACGTTTGTTTATTTGGTTCGGAATTGAGCACTTGCACCTTCTTAAACTTTTAAGATACTGCGTGCTTTTTGGCCATTCGCAATATATTATTCAGAAACTGCTAATAGATATATGATGGTTTTGTAATAAGTTTTTTTCTATTCAAAATTAGCCGATTATTATCCATAACTGCGAAATATCCTCGTAGGGTACTATGGCCCTCATCGTAATTATCTCCCGAGTCCATTTTCTTCCGTAATCTAACAACATTTTCGGAAATTGCATTTGTAAACGTGCAATTACTTTTTCTTTTAAACTAATATTTAACATGTAGGTTCATACAAAATTATATGTATGTATATATTTCTTATATATTTGTTTGAAGATTTTCTATGGGAACTGTAACCTACCTAATAATTACCTAACATCATATATATATTTACCCTTACTGATTCTGTAACGCTCCTTACTTTTCTTATTTTTCTTATTTTAAATAAAAGTAGGCGGTGGGTATTTGAATAAATTTTCAATGTTTTTGTGTTTTCTCATTATTCAAATACGCACTGCCTATTTTTCATATATTTTAATTTTCTTCAAGGTTCAAACTCTACTATAGTAATGCTCGGCAAGTGTTTTCAAAAGGAAATTGCCAAATAAAACCAACACTTCGTAGGGGGTCAAAGTTTGTACGGGAACATTTTTATTTTTCATCCGATCGACTTCAAACTCGGTTTGTGTACTCTATATAAGAAATATTTAGGTACTAGTTGGTTGTACCCGCTTCGCTGGGTATGCAAAGTAATATTTGATAAACATATTGATTTTATTTAAAGAACTTCTTTGAAAACTACATTGCGTGTAAATTGTCTCTGGTTAATTAATAATCTTCCTTGCTGTGGATTAGATTCAATATACACCTTCTTTTGTCTTGCAACTCTTGATTGTGATAAAGCCACATACAGTTGGCCGTGTGAAAATACTCCGGTCTTCAAATGCATGCCAACGTGATCAAATGACTGGTCTTGAGCCTTGTTTATTATTATAGCGTATATGCTAGAATTTATCGGAATTGGAATCATTGTGGTAATTCATGCTCTTATCAAATTCCGTCCAGGCTCTTCCACAATCAATCGAGTTCCATTGCAGTCCTTTTTTAGGGTTCAAGTTTTTCAGCAACATGATGATGACACCTTGCTTATAGCACATGAGGTGGCTTGCTGGATGGAGTTTGCTGATTGAGGAATTCAACAGGGAAATTTGGTGCATCATTTGGATCTTCAGTCTTCACTGATAACAGAATCGCTCCTATTCATTTCTAATGTCTGCACATTTGTCAGCGCGGCAATGACTCGTTCTGAAAGTTCCTGCATTGACTTTTGCAGCAGATCGCCAAAAATTGTCTTAATTAAGTCTCCTGCTAATATAATTTCCGTGGGAATTTCAACAACGTCGTCTTCATACATTTCTGCTACCACCGGCAATTTTGCAATAATGAGAATACTCATATTTTAATAGCCCTCCGGATTTTGTCCACAGAGATTCCTTCACGATCAGTTAGTTTTCTCTTTTATATTTAAATATCGCGAAATAAAATTTCCTATTAAAGTACCTGAGGAGCAGTTAGTAAATCAGTGATCTTAAAATTCGTAGCAAAGTACATATTGCCTAAAAACGGTTTCTATTTTTTTTGTATCTATTGATTTAGAATTTAGATTTATGAGTACAAATAATATTTTACTTCTTTTTACTTCTTTATTATCAATGTACAAAGTTTCATATTGATACGACAAACTCCTTCGTGAGTTATGAAAAAGTTCTCATTAAAATCATTGCCAATAACTCGAGCCCAAAGCAAAATACCTACATATTTCTTATATAGAGTACACAAACCGAGTTTGAAGTCGATCGGATGAAAAATAAAAATGTTCCCGTACAAACTTTGACCCCCTAAGAAGGGTTGGTTTTATTTGGCAATTTCCTTTTGAAAACACTTGCCGAGCATTACTATAGTAGAGTTTGAACCTTGAAGAAAATTAAAATATATGAAAAATAGGCGGTGCGTATTTGAATAATGAGAAAACACAAACATTGAAAATTTATTCAAATACCCACCGCCTACTTTTATTTAAAATAAGAAAAATAAGAAAAGTAAGGAGCGTTACAGAATCAGTAAGGGTAAATATATATATGATTTTGCTTTGGGCTCGAGTTATTGGCAATGATTTTTATGATAACTTTTTCATAACTCACGAAGGAGTTTGTCGTATCAATATGAAACTTTGTACATTGATAATAAAGAAGTAAAAAGAAGTAAAATATTATTGAATTTTAAGATCACTGATTTACTAACTGCTCCTCAGGTACTTTAATAGGAAATTTTATTTCGCGATATTTAAATATAAAAGAGAAAACTAACTGATCGTGAAGGAATCTCTGTGGACAAAATCCTGAGGGCTATTAAAATATGAGTCTTCTCATTATTGCAAAATTGCCGCGGGTAGCAGAAATGTATGAAGACGACGTTGTTGAAATTCCCACAGAAATAATATTAACAGGAGACTTAATTAAGACAATTTTTGGCGATCTGCTGCAAAAGTCAATGCAGGAACTTTCAGAACGAGTCATTGCCGCGCTGACAAATTGCAGACATTAGAAATGAATAGGAGCGATTCTGTTATCAGTGAAGACTGAAGATCCAAATGATGCACCAAATTTCCCTGTTGAATTCCTCAATCAGCAAACTCCATCCAGCAAGCCACCTCATGTGCTGTACTTAAGCAAGGTGTCATCATCATGTTGCTGAAAAACTTGAACCCTAAAAAAGGACTGCAATGGAACTCGATTGATTGTGGAAGAGCCTGGACGAAATTTGATAAGAGCATGAATTACCACAATGATTCCATTTCCGATAAATTCTAGCATACGCTATAATAATAAACAAGGCTCAAGACCAGTCATTTGATCACTTTGGCATGCATTTGAAGACCGGAGTATTTTCACACGGCCAACTGTATGTGGCTTTATCACAATCAAGAGTTGCAAGACAAAACAAGGTGTATATTAAATCTAATCCACAGCAAGGAAGATTATTAATTAACCAGAGACAATTTACACGCAATGTAGTTTTCAAAGAAGTTCTTTAAATAAAATCAATTTGCTTATCAAATATTACTTTGCATACCCAGCGAAGCGGGTACAACCAACTAGTTCTAAATATTTTTCTAAATGAATATGGTAATTCGATTAAGATAATTGAGAACGACGGGTTTTTTTTAGCAAAACCCACAAATTTCCTCTATCAGAAATGTTTGCATTTAAAATGTTATATACATTATGCAATTTCGGCGTCGAATATCTCTTTCAAATAAATTGAAATCTACTATATTTTCTCAACGAGCTATTCAAAATATTATACGGAATCTAAACTAAAGCTTCATAAAGGGATCCAAAACGTTGCAAATTTGCTTATTTCGTTTCCTACATGAATTTTCTTACGGGACTTATTTAAAAAAAATAGCTTTATGGTTTATTTTATTGTTTAATATTTGCCAGTCGAGAGAGATTGTTTTATGTTACCAAATACACAAATTTATTGTGTAAAGGCTAGGCTTATGTAAATTCTTGTTTCAATAAGAAAAATTACAAACTGTCTTTATTTTGGTACACGTGTCCAATGTTCCTTGTAGTACTATAAATTGTATTTCTTAATAATTATAATACATAAACGGACCACCTTACATTTTAAAAAGAGTAATATAAAATTATTTGGTAGACGACTCATATCAAAATAAAAATTGTAGGACTATAAACCCTGATCGAAATCTTTAGAAAACATATCTACACGTCCTGTCATAAAAAGCCAGACCTAGGCTTCTATATGGATCTGTAATAAAGCATTCTCCGCTTAATGTTTAGAGAAAATCCTAAAGATTATTAACTAAGATTTTTAAGAATAAGAATTACGAAATCAATTTCTCTGATTTTGAGAATTCAGCTTTGGGCCCGAGTTATTAGCGACGGATAAAGTGCGATTCATACGATTTTTATGGTATTTTATAATATTTTTTTCATCCTATCCAGCGCGTAGAAAACACACCAGCTACTTGTGTAACGGGAGCCATACCGCGGATAAATCCTTTTGTACCATAAGAATTTAGGGAATTACTAACACTGATTTCTCCGACACTATGGCCGATTAGTGCGAACGAATTATGGCGAAGGAACTATCAAAAAATGATTCACGGATCACGACATTGTTTGTCACTTAGCATACTGGAAACTAAAAGGTTCACCACGTTTTTGTACCTGGACTAAGCCTAAGTAATACAATCATCTGTGACTTTTGTGGAAAGGTTTTCTGACACCGCAATCCACTTTCTCTGTGTTTGTCCTGCCTTTGCTCAAACCATATCCAAGCATGTATAGTGTATGTAGTGATCGCTGAACATCTTTATTCCTCACAATTAAACCACATTTTTAACTTAATAAATAGATTTATATAGACGATAGAAATGATTCCTCTACAACGCCGCCTGCGGGCTGTCAACCAACTATCGTACTACTTCTGAGAATATATTCAACAGCATCTTATAACATCTAGTATGAACACATGAACACCTATATGCCCTGCAATGCACCGCGCTAAATTTATCCATACGCATTATACACGTTCTAAGTTCATTCTCAAAAGATGTAATAGAATACTTTCACTTTCATAGATGTTCACTTACATCTTTGTTATTAAATATTCTGAAGATATGCACAGATGTAGGGGGCTTCAAAGCGATGGCTAAACGTTAAGCAACATTGAGATAAGGCCAGAGAAATGAACAAACTTTGTTGTTTTTTTTTTTTTTCTTTTTTTAGTTTCTTGGTGGGAAATATATTGATTTGGAATGCCTTGTCGTTTCCAAGGTTTCTGAATATTTTGCAAGAAAATACACCTAAATCCGTTGTGAAGGAAGGCTCGAAGTATGTATTTTGCAGTAGATTCAAAAAATAATGGAAATACAATCGTTACATACGATGATGATGTCCTGGGCATAAGCTGCCAGTTAATCATTTCAAACGGATGATCACTATGAACACTATGAGCCGTCGCGAAATATTTTATTGGAACCCAATAGAGCAAACAGCCATAAGTACGCTGCCTCAACCATTTTTTGATTTCAATTAAATTTGTTAATGTTTCATCTTTCAGTACCAAATTTTCATTCTACCTATATCTCATTCAGTCATCACTAAAGAAAATTAATAATATTACAAAAAAACAAACCTCACGTCGCGTCGGTCGCTTAATTGCCCACAATTTCTTTTCTATCCACAATATACAGCCGATCGGCCAAACGTGTGCTCATGACGTATTCTATCGTATTGGAGCCAAAATTCACTTCCCGCTCATAGCACAGCAAGTAAAAATAAACAAACGAATGGAAAAAATCATTTAATTATAAAATTCGGCACTATTTGCTTGTTTATATCACACCGGGTGGCGCCGTGTCAAGTGCATAAGTGATTTGGTATTTGAAGACATAAATTCACTCACCCCGCGAAAAAGACTATTTTTATTTTGAACGTATGCGAATCTATGAATTTGTTAAATTTTTCCAACTAAGTCAACTCGTTGCGTTAAGACCAACAGTTTTATTTCAAGCAATGAGCGAAATCCTTGGCGATAGACCATTTACAACAGCACAATCGACCACTGGCCGGCGTTATTGTCACTCATCATGCGAACTATCACCTCTTATCCCACAGAACACCCCGATGTACAATACCAGCAACAGAAACATAAACACCGGTCTACCATAGTTCGGAAAAATACATGTGAAATGAAAAAAATCGAACTCGTGGGTATAATGCTTTCCTTAGGCGGAGGAAAATAGAAATGAGCGACAACGAAACGAATTCAAATTGAAACGTTTTTCCCAGTTTTGGTCACATAGATTAAGGTTTCCTCCAGCTGCGCTGCCACCCCCTAAGGAGGGAACTTGCCATGGATGTCGACTTCCCGATATAACGCTTTTCCTATTCGCACACATCCCCTGATGGGTTATAGGGAAACTGATTCGCGCTCTCTCGCTCTTCGATGCTCGTCGGGATGTAAAGCAAGGTTTCAACCCTTAGCGAACGTTGTAAGGTGCATTAGGTGTGATGATAACTACACCCAAACGCCGTTAGAGAGATAGAGAAAGCCTTACCGAGATTACTAACATTACACACATTTTCGGTAAAGTTGTTTAACAAACCGTCTGCTCTCTGGGGGGATGTATGCCGTATGGGCGAAATAGCTCCCACCGCTCGCGTGGCATACAACTACTGATTGCCACCCCGCGAGGAACAATTAATGTGTGACAAGCTCTCTATACATTATTATATGCGCTCTCGTGGATTTGCCGTTTTGTTTACATTTTGTTGTTGGAAAACAACATTAAAGCCACAGTGTGGGTGGATTACCCCATACGTTGATGAATTCCACACTGTGCCACTTTGTGTGTGCCTGTGCATTGTCGGTGAGGGTGGAACGTGGAAGTAGCAAATGAAAGTGTGTTTACTATGAAATAGGAAGAGTATTTTCTTGATTCCATACGTGAGTGAATAAAGTATGTTTGGGGTTGCTTTACTTTTAAGTTCTCATCTAGAACGGTCGCCAGCAGCACAACCACCCACTGTGTTTAATGAGTTGTTCCCTATTTTTATTTTGTCTCGAGCTCTTATTTTCATCCTCCCTTGGTCTGATAGCCATTGAATTTGTGTTATGCGAATGGTTATCTGTTGCAATACTTTATTGCTTCTGCTATTAGGTAACCTCCGGCTGTAGGATTTTTGGAAGCATACAGTAGAGGCTATAATTTGATAAATTCAGGCAGAATTTGAATTCGTTCGTATTGATGATTATGATGATATGTAATTAATACGGCATGTAAAACGGACTTTTAAATCAATGGCTGTAGCTACTCTGCACATAATCAAAAACATGTATAGGTAGCGTTTCACTAACCAACATCCAACCTTGAGCAAAATTATGATAAGCACTAGAATTATTAGAAGTTTCAACTTAATCAAAGATCAAGATCATGTGAGTAAATTAAAAACGCCTAATATTATGTGTACGTAAAAGTCTCCTGTAATTGCAATTCTATTGTTCTAAAGTGTCAACCATAATAGGAGGATTAAATGTAGGCTTAAGTTATTGTCAAAAATGTCTTCCAAATTCAGTCATCAAATTTAAAGTAGCCACTTATGCTATTATAAACATGAAATGCGATTTCAATGTAATAGCGCATTAACTGAAGCAATAGATTACCCCCATGAAATGATATTATGGTTCTGCCATTAATGTACAAACAAAAATCTGAAGACATATAAGTCTTTACTACATTATATCATTAGGCACCTACTATTTATGTACCTCTGTATTTTTGTCACATTTTTTGTCGTGAAAAAATTTGTTTGTTTGAAAATCTATAATTCACATCGCTAAAAATGCAATAGTTGTATTTTGATACTTGTTTATGGAGCGGTAGAGAGGGGAATGCTATCATCTAGCAACAAATGTATTTTGTATTTTACATACACATCATAGGTGTACACTATTGAATATAACCAAATATTCACAGATATAGGTATTAGGTATAGATACAAAGCACGTGCGTCGTGTAATTTTGTGTTTTAGTTATAATTTAAAACTTAAGCAATATTTATAACTAATTCATTTTATTAGAGTTGCAATCTTTCGTAAATATTCTACACAGGCGCATAAATGTACTTTAAATTTTAATTTTTTTTTAAGAGGGCTAGGATTTAAATTTAAAATTAAAAAAAAAATTTAAATAAAATAATGGTGGTAAAAGCTACGTGAATGCAAATTCTCCAAAATTAATTTTGTTCTTGGACTTTGAATTCTTTTGTTTAATTTACGTGTATTATCTACATACTATCAACCTGTACTGTATCTCCAATAACTAAAATGTATATATATACATATACGCTAGTAGCATCAAGCATCTCCATTCAATCAGCCCGATCCCATTGAAAACCAACAATAACAATAAATAAATGTGATTTCCTTCTTTGCTTCGGTGGTGGGGGAGCGGCTGGGGAGGAGAATTGATAAACATTGTCTACTCTGCTGCCTATACAGAGCCTGTATCAAATAGGTTGTTCTGTTCTATGTATGCCAGCTACCCCTTCCTTCGTCATTACAAAATTTGGTAACATGCGCATTGGCGTTCATTCCTCCCACCATAGATATATGTCCTTGCCAGTGAATTATCGTTTCGATATTGGTCCCATTAGAAATCCAGCTTTTAAATGGTTCACATAAATTATTCTTACGGTTTCTTTTTGAATGGGTGCGTGTGTGGATTGGTACTTGTACCTGAGATGAAATCCAAGATACATATATGAAGGAGTGCGGCATAGTATCAATCTGCTAAGTAGTAAGTGGCGTTAAGCCAACAAACATGATTAAATACTTTACCAATTGCTCTTGGATGAAATCTGAGTAAACATTTTATATACCTACCTACCTATACTAGTGATGCATAAGGAACTTGTATGCAAAACACGTTTACTTTTTCCGAACTTTATTCGGTTTGCATAGTGTTATTGGCCTTAGATCGTGTCACATCAGAAGCAGGAATCAGGCAGAGAATTTTTTGATTGAATTAAGATGTGATAAAAAGGTGGGATGGGACTGCATTCTATTTTTAACGATTTTAATGTGCAGTTGGCACTCTTCTTCTTTGTTCCGTTTTTGAACAATAAATCAGTTTATTTTGGGGATCAATATGATTGTGGTTGTTATCCATCCATTATGATCATGAATGAGTTTTTATTACCCTTAAATTTAATTGATTTGTGTTATGAAGAAGGTAAGGGACATCTATAACTGCAGGAAATATCAGTGTTGTCAAGTGTCTAAACTACATGTACCGAGTACGACTGGAGAGCGTTATCATTGGGCCCTATTGTGAGTGTCGATAGTTAATCGTTGATCGACAATTATTGTCAATTGTTGATCGCTGATCGAAAATCACAATAAGGGCCATTATCTACTATGACTCTACAAAAACACAGTTGGTCGTATGATTAAAAAAAACTTGGTGCTTGCTTGACAAAATGCCCGCGCTTTTAATAGTCCTTGAGTTTTATAATTACAAAAGCTGCAATGATAGGAAACTTCCTTACTTCTAGGACAAACGGGAAGGCCTTATCCGATATAAATAAGCTAAAACACTGCTTGGCCTGTGTAGGTTAAAGTAGGTACCTACCTAATATGGATGGAAGATAATGATTAATGATTATTTGCATATTATGTAACAGTGGCGCAAAATTATAGTCAGATAATAATACTTTAAGTTGTTTTAGTACGTGACAAGGTCAGTGCTAGTATTTTGTTAATTACGGAACTTAAAGCCCACTTTATCTATGTCACCTGGTAAAAAACTTAAAACTACGAAAAGTACCTATTATCTTTTAGTACGCACTAAATAATCTGTCATTCGTCAATATGAGGGCAAAATAATTTTTTTTTGTTTTAGAGAATTTTATCGCGAAATTGAACAAAATGTTGTCCGAGGATATAGATTGTAGATGATAATATCTTTCAAGATTTTAATATACATATTTGAAGACGTTGAGCTATTAAGAAAATATAAAATACATAAACCTCGGTCAAATTCTTTTGCAGAACTTGATGACGAAGAGTTTTATTGTAAAGCGGCCAGCAAAAAGTGTAGGACCTGTAATGGTCGGACATTACATTAACCGGAAAGGTAACATCGTTGCTAGCTCTCGTTGCTCTCTTCAATAACTTTCACTATTTGTCAGTTTATGAAAATTTGTTGAAATAGAATTCCCCAAACTGAGTTTGGTTTCTCAAACTGTGAATTTGTGAGCCAGGTCTACACTAAAGTCGGTACTAGTTGTAGGACTGTAAAAAAGCGTTTTTAATTAAATAAAAAGTTAGGCAACAGTTTTGGAGTTAGAGTGCTGCTACTTAGTCTGTGTTTTATCATTTCAAATCCCAACCTGAGCCCTATTTCAGAAACATTGATAAGTAACAATTTAAATTTTCATTTCATAAAATATTGTCAGATGACATAATTGTCAGTCTGTCTATTTTGTCATTGTCATATTTTGGCAAATTTGTCCAAACAATTTTGTCATAGTTATACATGATGGACCTTACCAATAATCTTTTTAATCTTCAACTTAAATGTTTTTAAGTTCACAGTGGATAATTTGATATGGAAATGTTCGCCATTGTGACTTAGCAAAAATTAGCCAGGACACTAAAAATGATTATTAGTAGGTACCGCGGACTAAAAAAAAATTGTCGTTGTTCTTAGCATCTACAGATTAATAAATTTCTTTTTGCGGGAACTCTAAATGTACCCCAATTTTTTTTTAACAAAATACCATTCGGTGCTGTTTCCTTTAATTTAAAATCACTTAGTGCAATAAAATTATTATTTATTTTTTACAGTCCCGAGTGTGTATACTACACGAAATTGGTTTTAAGGTTCTTCATCTCATCCGCTTAAAGAAATAATAATATTTAGCATTTTAAATACTTGTCACTTCACTATCAATACTTGAGTAAAACTCAAACGCCTATCGGAACTGCCAACACCTAATGACAAAATTGTAAATTGTAAAATTTTGTCTTTAGGTATCATAAAAAAAACTATTAAGGACCATTCACATGGGAGCGAACGAACGAATTGATGAAATGCGAACAAACCACTTTCTATGCATTTATAAACTGAAAATTGCAAATTTTACTACTCCAAGATGAGGATAGTTAATTATTCCATCAACATTTATTAAGAAAACAAGTTTATTAACAGTTTAAATAACGAAATTTCGAAATACAAATTTTTTGCCGCGAACAAAAACACCCTGGCGCGAATTGTCAGTCTATTCACAATCCACATCATTTAAATCGCGTTCCACAAAGTAGCGAATAAAAAATTTTCGAACTTAACCTTATTCCAAGAGGAGGATATCTTGGAATAATAAAATGTGGAATTTTTTGTTTATAAATGCATAAAAAGTTGTTTATTCGGATTTCATCAATTCGTTCGTTCGCTCCCATGTGAATGGTCCTTTATACCTACATTTTTGTATGAAACCAAAACTTTGCAATTGTCTGTTATTTTCCGACAATTCTACAAAATTGTCTAATTATTAATGAAACAGAAATTTGACAATTGTCCAGTTGTCAATTTACAAATTATCACCTGTCACCGGTCGCAATTGTCAATTTTTATGAAATAGCTGGGCCCTAAATGCAACAGTACACTTACAATACACAAACATTTTTCAGTTGTTAAAATTTCAGTGCATACACTTTTGAAAACAAAAATGCATAAGAATAATATATTCTTGTAACTATTTTAGTGCTGGGGCACACATGCCCTTCTTGAGAATCGTGTCGGGCGAGATAAGTCGATTAGAAAAGAGAAGAGGTTTTCTGTGTAATCTACATTTCTTTTTTAACTAACCTAAAAATCCGCCAGTCTCGCCCGTCACGACTTTCATGGGAAGGCATTATTTGTGTCCAAGCACTTTTGTGTGAATTTAGGTGATTTTCCTTATGAAACTATTTTAATACCAATTTTTTCTTACATTGCAGGAAAATACATACGTATTTTCGCGTCGCAGTTAAACTACTACTACTACTACGCAACTAATTCTTGTTGAAAATGACTTTCCATACACATTTTAAAAGTTAATTTACCACGTCCTAAACTTGCGAAGTTTACTACTTTTACGACGGTTTTACGACGTTGCATGAATACCTCTAAATAATAAATTTTTTTGTAACTTGTAAGCGATTTCTTTTATAACTATTTTGACGAATGGGGCTGACGTTCAACACGTTCTTAAATGGCCAGCGAACAGCCAACTACATTAACCTAAGAAATGCTACAGACACCCAACTGAAGCGGCGAATTTTCTCGAAATTAAAACTACAGGCGAACCGACGATAAAGCTGCTACAACAACAAGAACATAACTATTTCAAATTTAATTTTAAAAATGTAACACTTGCAATTAGCAACCACTCTACCAACAATAAATAAAGGTAAACATATTTTGACAGCTACCTACACCACCAACAAAAAGCAGTTTAGTATATTTTTTTGGTTCGATTGGCCAATAGCCAGACAAAATCTGAATCTGAAATTTGAAAGCAGAATCAATTTGAGAATGCCAATTGAATACGGCATAACATATCCTATCTGTACGCCTGAACGTGATGAAATTTGTTTTGACATTTTTAATTGTCAATTTTATAAGATCTAGAGGAAAAAAATTGCTCGCGTATATTTCTATATATTTTCCTGTAGTTAAATATATTTCAAATTAAATGAATCCTCTTGAGTCAGTTTTATGGTTTTTATTAATGTTAAAGTATTAATGTATTAATCAAATCTACTTTTAGTTCTAGCGACCATCGCCTGCAACTCGCAACAGCAACTGCAGCGGCTGCTGCAGCTACTGCGAAAGCCGTAGCTTCCCATGGCAGCGATTTGGATAATGATCCCCATTGGTCCCCAACGGAAGATTATAGGTTTAGTAAACAAGAACTTCCTTATGATGAGATGCAAATGTCTAGCATGGCATTGGAAAGTGGTTCCATGTACCCTCAATACGAATGGCTTGATATCACCAAAGACTTTTTTAATGCGTGCTCAGGTTAATATCCCAGTAGGACCAACTAGAGTATATCCTTAATATATGTTTCCATGTAGAACTCGCCTTAGGAGAGCTTGCACAGGATGTGGTGTTTGGTCTGTTTGAAGCAATGTCAGCTATAGAGATGATGGATCCGAAAATGGACGTTGGAATGGGATATAATAAAAATGATGCTCCGCCGCATACATTTGAGACTGCTGTTGCTGTAAGTTCAACTAAAATTAAGGCTGTATTAGCATTAATTTACTGCCCACATACAGGCAGGCATACTAAAATTAGAGGACTTGGAAAACCCTGAACTCATTGGCGTATTTGACGCACTCTTCGCTTGTATAGTATCATGGCTGGAGGGTAATTCCATGGATCAGGTATTGTTTACCTGTTTATACCTACATTCGCCAAGCAGCATCAAGGATAAGGCGCTACGTTCGTTTTGCTTTGCCATCCGAAACTTGATTTCTATTGTCAAAAATATCATCATAACCAGTAGTGTCAATGAAGAGGAGGATTTCCAACTCTACGGAAACTCTAGCTTCATATCAATTGAGGATTTTCCTCACACAAACGTTGCACCCGCATTGAAAGAAGCTGAGGACGATATGATACGGCGAAGTAAAACTGAATCTAATCCGGAAGACACACTAGCTGTAGTACATCGCCTACGCTTCATGAGGTTTTTTTTTCAATCCATTTTGCAACTGCAACCGGGAGTTGGACGCTCTCCACCCGGAGAAGCAGAGCTAGCAGATATTCATAAGAATTTGAATGCGGCCTTGGAACTTGTTCCACTGATTAAGAGGACTATTGAAAAAGGAACTCAACCAGAGCAGGAATGTAAGTCAAACGATTGAGCATATTATTTGTCTGCGCTTTACAGGAATCTCTTTTTTTTAAGCTGAAGCTCCCAATCCAATGGGATTTTCCCCACGTGTCCATGTTCGCAATCAACCACCGACATTTCCGCGTAGTGCGAAGATCCGAGATCGATCGTCAAGTTTACAATTTCTAGAAGAACTGGTTCAGCGTCTGAAATTCGCATGCAAAATCATTCGTCAAAGGGACTACTATTCTGCTTTGGTTAGCTGCAGACGCATTTCATTCTAAGCACGAGTCATATGTATACGAGTTTTTTTTTTCAGAATTTTTTCATTGAATTCAGTCGCAAATCTGGTCAATGCATTCTCTCTCGCAGTGTACTCCAAGTTCTTTTCCTCTATAACCGCCAACTGGTATTTGGCGTAATTCCAATGAAGGAATTTCTTCGTGACTCAATTCGCTCATTTAATGCCCCTCCTGTTCTAAATCCCCGATGCCCATTAGCTAATGACCGCAAAATCCAACTGTATGTGGAGTGTTTCCTTACCTATTGCATTAACATGAATACATTCACGCATTTTATTGAAATTTGTGGCTATAATCGTGCCAGGCAACGTGATAAACTCGCTCGGCTAATCGAAGGTTTCGCCAACATTCAAGTAGAAGCAGCTAGAATAGACTCGCATTTGAACATGGTGGCAGAGCAGACCGATAACGTGGGTAAACATTCGTCACACTTTGCCACATGGGTGCTGTACAACTGTTTCCGCGCTATGATGTTATTTCTGATGTCTGGCTTCGAATTAGAGTTATACAGCGTTCACGAGTTTCTCTACATCTATTGGTATCCGTACGAGCTGTTAATTGGATTTATAGTCTCTGCGCTTACGCGCGCCGAATCGGCATTAGCTGAACAAGAGGCGCTTGCCGAGCAACTGAATAAAGTCGGAAATTCGAAGCAACGGAAGCCAAAGCCGAAGAAGAAGAAACAGCTGAAGCCATATAGGCAAGAAATTGTGTACTATCACGCCATGCTGAACATGTGTGGAGGCTTCCATATGGCAATGGGAGCGTTTACAAAGGACGAACGAATTCGACAGCCCATGCCAAAGTTCGATAATGAAGAGATTCGCTTTAACCGACGATTTGCTCCATTCGCAGCCCTGACCAGTCCACCGCAAGTCACATATCAGGAATTTAAGAAGATAAGGGCGCATATGATGCTTTTGCCATCTTCCGAGATTTACATGTGTGCCGCGAAGTACTTTGACCAGGCAAGGAATATATTGGAGTCGATCCAAAATCCAGAGCAAGAAGTGAGTATTGCATCACGTTGCAAGGAATTGTTTACTATCACCTTGTTCATTGCTTTTACAGATACTCGACATGATTCACGTAGCCAAAGTGAACTTTGTAGTTATGAACGTGCTTGCTAATGGACATCAGAAGGATTCGAAAGCACAACCAGACTTTGATTTCGGAAAGCATCGGTATTTTCCTATAATAAAACTGAATTGAGATCCGTTTAATTCTCTTGATTGATCTTTTTGTGTGCTCTAATATTCTTCTCCCTTCTAACCTTATATTATATTGCGTATCGCTCAAATCCTTTTGTTGTCGTAAATGTGTATTTGTAGAAAGGAAAATAATAAAATATAACTACCTAGACTCGTCTTATTTATTGTTGTCTTCAATGTCTTGTTTGAGAATGAATTCAATTGCGTATCCACCTGTTCCCTTGCAGCTGGCCTTACATGTGTACACCGCCAAAACACCCCAATCAAGGTTATCGTCTTTCAGATAGTTGATCATTTGTGGCATTATCTGGAACTCGAACTGGCGCACATTGTTGCAATTAGGGCAAGAAGGGACCTGAACATTTCCGATAGTATTTTCTACATCGGCTATCCATAGCGGTTGCCCACCAAGATCATACCGTAGAACCTGTTCAGGATTAGTTGATATGGTTTTCTTGAACTTACGGAAGCTTACATCAGCATCGTCATCTGTAGCGTACTTTTTCAGCTCAGATTCGGGGACATTGTCTAAAGTGCCAGTTTTACCTTGTTCAACAAGTTTTTGAAATTCGTTCAAGCGACGTTTCTCAGTGGCTTCGTCATCGGATTGTTCAGAAGCTTCCAAGTCAGGGCACTCCTGTTCAATAACGATTTCGAATTCAGGAAACGTAACTAGTGAGACATTCACTTCATCAGTAGCTTCCGGCTTCGTCGACTGACAGATAACTTTGTGCTGAGGCCAATGAGCTCGCTGGTGTTTCTCTGAGCAATAGTTGATGTTTTTGCAGCGAGCGCACATTAACGCACCGCGACATCCGCAAACCTTACAAATTTTGCAAGATGGTTCGACAGGATTCTGTAATAAATTATCTGTCATCATAAGACATTAAAACTGTGCGGAGACTTATCTTACCAGTTTCTCCTCTTCGTCTGGTGGTACCGCAGAATAAAATTTATTTTGTCGCGGTAACTGCGATCGAAACGCACAAATATTTCTAAGAGAAGTTTAATAAGTATCAGTCAAATTTGAAAGATTAGTTGTAGTTCACTTACTCCGCCGAGTTTGGGACGAAACAACTGCTCCCTCGGCAAATAAAGAGAAATATAGTCCTATGGAAGCACTCTGGATTATCCTCGATAGGTGCATAAACCTGCAACATAGTTTATAATTAAACATTTACGGGAATTAACAGTTTGACGAGAAACTAAACCACGAAGCGAAATCAACATCAAAATTGTTTGCGATTCCAGCTTCACATGGTATGTATTTGGATAGCATTCAGTGTGGCTTGCTACAAGCACTGAAATGAGCAAAGTACGTATTAGAATGTCGGTATGTTCCTATCACATACCTGGCAGAGGAACGACATCGGAGAATCACACTTTTTGCATTTAAGTTCTTGGGTAAGAGGAATCGTGTCGAGGTCTAACCAAGCTGGTTTGCCACCGATCTTGCTTGGGAAATGTACGTTTAGTAGCAATGACGGGTCACATTCTTCGGCAAAGCCAAGGTCGATACATTTTTGATTTGCCAACGCCATAAATGGAAAAGTATTTAAATATTCCTCAAATGCAAAACGAAAAAATTAATAGCAAAAATATTTTAACCATATTTGTATGTCAACAAGATAGTCTCCCTGAAAATGTGCCATGTACAGTAATGGCCGATAGTTCACTTTTGGTGTTCGATTGGGACAAAAATCAAAAATCCCTTATTGGATTTGAGAGCACTTTTGGAAATCTAGATTGTTTCTTAGGCCCTAGTTATAGCTATCATTGAAATGCATCATTGGAACAAATCAGTGGGATGGTGGTTTAATTTGTTTGACAAGTCGGTTATAGCAATCATTGAAAAATTCCTGTCAGTGAAAGAACCTGTCAGTGACTTTTCAGCAAACGAGTCTAGGTTTTGAGGTTAGAGTTGATCATTGAAAGCAAAACTGACAGCTGAGAATAGGAAGAGAATCGAACACATCAGTGAAACGATTGGGTTCCAAATTGGAGAAACGAGAATCAACTGTTCATTGAAGTCGATTTCGATCAGTGAAATAATAAAATTGAATTTAAAGATTAGTTTTAGTCAGAATTAAGTAATTTCTTTCGTAAAAAAATTCCACAATTGATTACCTTTATTTTGATACCAACTAAAGCCAATATTGTTTGAATAATCGTCTTAAAATCGGAAAACTAAAATTTCAATGATGCATTTCAATGATAGCTATAACTAGGGCCTTATGTCGATTTCCATTGGGTAAGAAAAAACACTTTATTTAAATTCAAATCGGGTTTTCTAGAAATATGCCGCCTGTCAAATTGGTTTTCCATTGGAAATAAATACTTCTTTTAAGATTTAGATACTTCCACTAATACCTACTAAAACAAGTTACATTTGTAAACACAAATTGCAATTAAAAAAACTGAATGTCGAATAACACATCAACAGAAATGCAAAATAAAAGTAATCTCATTTCATGTTTCATTTGGGCAGAAAAAATCTGAGATTTGAGATCAAAACGGTAAAACCCCAATGGAAATCGACATTAGAGTTGTTTCTATGTAAAGGCTTAACTGCATTCGGCACAAAGTAAAGTACTTGCAATGTTTTTTCCCTTTTCACACCATTTCCAATCTGTATTTTTCTCTCAACTTTTCACAAAGTGTGTTATGTTAGATGTATATCTAACTTTCAAGTGAACACTTTGTGAAAGCGTGCAAAAAAAGTACTACATGCACAAACAAGTTTGCGCCAGTTACTGATCTCGCCAATAGAGGGCTCTGATGCGACTTGAATGTCGTACTTTTGTTAACCTGTTACCATATAAGCGAACGTTTTTGGAAAAAATGCCATGGAAACAAACCTTTTTGCACAAAATAACAGTATTTTTTTGGGCTTACTTTCGAGTCAGAGCAATCTTTTTAAATAATTTTCTTACAACAAGGGGACAACTGCGGTTGTGCACTCTTGCACTCTTTGACTTTTTGCCAAGTGTAGTTAAGCCTTAAGTCCCACAGAAAACAGCAGGTTCGTTAAAAATAACCATCATTTACGCAACCAGCTATTTGGGGCGTTCATGAAAAGTGTGTCGTAAACATAAGATTTTACGCAAATGGTGAACTTACGACTTTGCATGAATATCTACCTTAATGTGTTCATCTGGTTATATATGAATAACAAAAAATCGAATGATGTTTAGCAGAATTATGCACATAACTAACACCGACACCACTTCATTTAGATTAAATAAAACTAGGTAAATGTTTTTTCTTTCAAATAATAGGCGTATTTTTTGAGAATCTATAGCTAGCTCAATTTTATTTTTACATGCAAAACTTGTATACTCACTTTTGGTATTGTTATACTCAATGTTTGTAAAACTTGCAAGTTGCAACCACTCTACGAAAAAAAAATACTCACAAAAAAAAAAGGTAAACAACTTTGGCAGCTACACCACCAACACCAACAAAGAACAGCTCAGTATAATTTTTGTTCGACTGGCCAGAAGAAATCTGAAAAAATCTGAGATTGCCAATCGAAATTAGCATTAACTTTACAAGCGAGTGCATTCCACGCAACACGAGCAATAAACTGTTATACAGCCAACTTCACTATGTACACACGTCTTATCTACAAAATTGACAATTCCCTACCTATTCCACGCAAAAAAAAAAGAAATAAACATGGCCATCCCCCATTTGACAGTTTTTTCTCAATAACAATAGTATATTAACGATGTTGTAATGATTCTTTAAAAAGTTCGCGAAAAAAGTCTTTAATTAAGGGAATAAGTGCAAAAAGCCAAGTGCCAATACCCAAACAATTTGTGCGTTCTAAAATACTTATGAAAATGTAGAACATCATTGATCTTTACGAGTCATTTAACAATTTTTATTTTATCGGATTTATCTATATTGCGATTCTATAAATATATGTGAAGCGCAAAGCAAGTGAGTAAGAGTGCAGATATAATTTTATTCATGTATTTTATTTTGTTCGTTTTTGTGAAATTTTATTGGACTACAACCAAGATTTTAAAATTGGGAAAATTGTCTTTGCTCTCTCTAGCTCTAATGTAAAATTTACAGCAACAGTTGCAACAGTTTCCTACATTTAGCAAGTTGAATTTGGGTGTAAAGTTGTAATAAAAAATAGTTCGCTCTGCATTGTATATAAATAAATCGAAAGCTAGCTGGTGCTTTTCCGGAATTCGTTGAGGAAGACCTCTTTTCAATTTAGAAATATTTGACGTTCAAGCGAATTCCTTTAGACTTTCATTCATTCATATAAAATTGTGCGTAGGTTTTGGATTCATTTTTGCTCTTCCCCATCGCCCACTTGCATTCGTACTGGAATACGTAAAAGTCACCTCTAGGGGGATGATAATAAATATTTTATTGATTATTTTGTCTTCCTTCGTAGTCGTACTTACGTGTATGTTATTTTTGTTGTATCCGCTCTGCTGCAGTTATTCAACGGAGGAGTACGCTATGTGTCTAAAAGCAAAATAAGTTATTAAGACTGTTTACACGGGGCATATACAAATTGACCATGGTTTGAGGGCGGGTATGCTTGCCGTTCTGGTACTTGTCCTTCTGAGAAGGGTATAGGAGCGTTATAGTTTCAGAATCGTGGGAATCTACTGAATTTTATATGTAGTCATGTGGTCTTAAAGAATCAATCAATAAATTGCAGCCTTTCTAAGTTGAACATTT
Source organism: Cheilosia soror (assembly GCA_949372485.1). Lineage (NCBI taxonomy): Eukaryota > Metazoa > Arthropoda > Insecta > Diptera > Syrphidae > Cheilosia > Cheilosia soror. The sequence goes on along the minus strand of OX443564.1, from coordinate 72,173,445 downwards.
TAGGACGTCATAGAACTAAAGCTCATTATTTGTTTTATTCATTTTGTCCACTCCATTGAAGTTGCAGAAGAAATCTCAGAACCGATCTCGTAGAAATTCTTTTAAAAAAATGTGAGTGTCATTAACCTCCAATGCTGCTGGTGCAGTTTGCATTGTACCTATACATTTGCCTTTATTTTTCTGTTTGCATTCTTCTCTCAACTCGGATACAAAATATAGCACCAGAAAACACCTTGAGCATGGTCATTGATGGGAAATAAAAACAACATCGTCACTCTTTGACTGTTAGTGTTACCTACTACTCCACTCCTTATGGTACTCACATTTCATATAAATGTGCATACTCGCACAACAGCAGTAGTTTACTCTACTTTTATCCCATTGTTTTTGGTTTTTGCGTACTTTATCACGAACAAATTTCGCTATAAAAAAAAGTAGGTATAGCCTACACTTGTAAATAAACAAAATCCTATGCTGTAGGGCGATTATCAAACAAAAGTAAAAACAAAAATAAAATCACTTGTAATGAAAACAAAAGACAACTACCTACTATTTCTTGATTACTAACACGTCGCATGACTCACCCAATGTCAAAGTATTCAATCGGCTTCCTACTACCTCATTTATACTTTTTCTTATAGAGTCGTATGATAATGATAAGTGTGGTATGTGGTAGGTACGAGGAAACATATGCCGATGGGTAAGACGAATAGATGCAAATCCAGAGTGTTATATTATTTAATTTTTTTTTGCATGTCTATTGTTTCGGAGCTATTTGATAAATTGCAAGCATAAGCATAAGCATAAAAATTGACTGACTTTCTATAAATAATACTAAATACCTATAGTTTTGTAATGCAATTATGTATACGACATGTACACCAATAAATTGTAATAAGAGAGATGGGATAAAATTTCTAGGAAAGCAAATACTAGGAAAGCAAATACTAGATTATTTCGCATGCACTATTATGTATAGGAATAATACCTTTTTTAAGATATGAAATATATTATTGTCTGATAATAATGTTTTGATCGAGATTTCGAACCTTCTATTGATATTCATATACATATTCGTATTCAATTCAGTCTAATTTTACAAACGGTGCAGAATTACAGTGAGCTTTAAGTGAATGAACACCGATGGTCTTTTACATTTTCTTTAGGGTCTTAAAACGGCTCTAGAAAGCCAGCAATCTGTAAAAAGTTTAATAACGAAATAACAATAACAAAACATTTCAACAGCATAAAATACTTTATACCTAGATACAAATTTTAAAAATGTATATTGTAACCAATGGGACATGAACACTTTTTATGCCACAATGCTTACAATTATTATAACGCTGCGTGTACCGTCCCTCCAACATTTCAAGTAAAACATTGCGAAATTGAAAATTAATGTGGAATCTGGTGCATCGTAAAATCTTTTCACTCTGCTTAGAATTTAAGCAACTAGCAATTAATAGCCGCTTTGCACGATAGAGTACGAATGCGGATATTGCCTTCAATTTTTTTTTGTGTCGAGTTGACTGACATTTTTGGTGTCATCGCCCAGGATAAATGATTCATAATACCAAATTCACATACGTTTAAATATTTTGTTTTTACGACTTCGTTTTCAGCTTAAAGATCGTTTTATCAGTTGTTGTCGTAATAGCAACTTTAATTAATTAAGTTACATAATTGTTGACTAGTTTTTATTCAGTTTTGATCAGCTGTTAAATGTTAATACATTTTACGCTGTGGTGACAAATTCAGCGGATAACACTCAGTTGCCATTGCCGTATGAGTAACCATAATAATCTTTGTTTATGTATTTATTTATTTGATTTGTTTTGTTCAAAAAACGACGTGTGTCCATGTGAGTAGGTATTATTGAATGCGTTGTGTATGGCTTTTGTTTATTTTAGTTGGAATCTAATATAAGCCGATAACTTGTATAACCAAATATAATTTGATTAGCTATTTTCACGATTAGTTATCTGTTGATTTATCGAAGTGAAACAGAAAAATACAGAATATATGAGTATCGCGCCTCCTGTTCATACGAATAGTGACATTGACTACTGACATCGTATTTGTGGGCTATGGAACTCCAACCCTTCCCACCCAAGTGCATGATTTTTCCTGTGGACAGATTGTCAGATTTTTGGTTTGGAAAAGCCATCATTAACCTGATGCTTCTTCCTTCTGTTGGATCTATTTTTTTGCCAAATAAGCAGGAAAAATAAATGCTTTGAATAAATAGCTGCATTTGACATTTGATATTGTGTATTATAAACTACTTTCAATTATGAAAACACTTCTTTTTTACTACGTTACAAAATTTGTTTTATTTTTAAACCAAAAGGGATGAACGAACAAACGAACAAAAATAAATAAAATCGGTGGATGGCAGTGTTCTCTTTCTTGTCATCGGTTGTTGTCTTTTAACGCTATCACGGCTGTCAAATGAGTAAACATAATATTATTAATAATTTTATATATTTAAAACTCGGCCCTCCTGACATCCAAATCAAACGAGTGGGAATGCTGCCCTTAGACTCGAATGGATCAGTATTGTCCTGGCGGTAAATACATACCACTATTGCTCTATCGAGAAAGCCACATGCGCAACCGAGTATTTCCACAGATAACTCCTACCTCTTACCCACTCTCCCTCCCTAAGTAAAATATACTGATCCGGAGGGTATCACCATAACAACGCTTAAAGAGTTCCTTAGTCCGCTGTACCCCTTTCCCCGCACTAAAAATTCGTAAAATCAGCCGAGTATACCACAGATAGCCCCTTTTCCACCTTCTTTCTCCTCACCCAAGTAACCTATGTCCTATACTGAATCGGAGGATTCATTCCTGGACCTGCTTCAATAAATGTTTCTTCTTTGGAAACATAATTCAGTAACATCCGTCGCTGTTCAGAAATTCTAAAAAAAGTTTATATTATTTAAAATGTTGTCATCATGATGACATGACCAACACCTTTACAGGGCTTTATTATGTAATCCACTTCGAAGTGGCCATCATCATGACATGACCACCCCAAATTGACGCAATATTTTCTATTTTTAAGAGCCCTGTTTTTATTTTCACGAACAAGTTTGTTTATTTTTGATATCGATCATCTACGAATATTATACTGTTTTACCAATTTTAATGCTTATCATTTCTTCACTTTAGCATCCATTAATTAAAAGAGAATATAACAAGGAACGCGATAATAAAAGAGAGCAAACATGTCTGATTTTGTGCCACGTGATATTTTACCGGATTTATGGGAGGAGATACTCCAAAGGCATTGGACGTTTTTAGAGACTGAAGAAAGTATTCAAAAACTGGAGGAACGTAAAAAACTGGAAGGTCGGTGTCAACATAATTTGAAATAAATTGCAAAGAAAATATATTTAAATATAAATAATCCTAGGCTGTTTGAAAGAGTTCCTCTGTGTTGTCCCACATGATAGGAAATTTTTCCTACCTGAAACAGCTCATGTGTTGAAGAAGACAGTCAGGGAGTTGGATGATTTCAATGCATTTAAAGCAATGATTGGATTCGAGTCGATAAGTCAATATGCAAATAATTTATTCACGAAGCCATGGAGAAAGGAATACAGAGTAATAAAGGTAAATTGAAAAAGTGGTGTTACTGGGGTAACGGGTTACGAGCCGAATTTATACGGATATGTGTATGGTGTAGGCGTTAAATCAGTGCAGCTGTACTCCAGAGTTTAGGTAAAAGAACAATTTCTGAATTTTCTGCAACAACAGGCAGGGCACTGTCGTTAAAGCAAAGCCCGAATCACAATCGAATTCCATAAAATATAACCATGCCAAGCACGGTGAGTTTACGGTAGTACAGTGTGCTGTCTTACCCGCGAAATCGCAAATAAATTGCGAACAAAGTTCTAATATGTCTCTGAAGCAATATTTGGCAAGTACATATAACTATAATATAACGTAGTCCACAAAAATAAGATTTCACCCAAATAACAGCTACGTTGTTTGATAGCAAAATCCAGCACTGACTATATACCTACGGTGACACACGAAGATTATTGAAGAGAAGAGTATTTGAAGAGAAGAGTATACATACATCCAAACTGTGGATTTAGAAAACGACAAAAAAAAAACTAGAAACCGTTCTGGTTACTACTCCTTTATTAGAGGTCTTGCTTCTCTGGCGGCTACGAATCGACTGCCTCTACAGTCTCCGCAGCAGGCATATTTAATTTTAACCATTACGATGTAACAGTTCGGCCATCCTATCATCGTTCGTGTCCTCACTATCGTCGCCCTCAGAGTCGATTACGCCCGCCTCGTTTGCTATTGTGTCCTCCATCAAGTTAAGTTTGTCGGAGCTCATTACGGTGTTGAACTTACGCTGATTCCGCTGCATTCCGGGAATGTCTGAGACGACATAACGGTATTTAGGCAGTACGCGCTGTATGATGTACGGTCCACGATAAAGCGGCTCTAACTTGCGGGACTCACCTGTCGCTGCCGGCTCGTGCTCGACTAATACGAGGTCATCCACCTCGTACTGGGATGGCTTGCGATGTCGCAAATCGTAGAAAGTTCTTCTGTACAGAAGGTGGTATTTTGTTGTAAGATATCACATATACTTGGAGCGGTTAGCATATGCTTTTCAGTCTAGTAATATGCAGCAGCACTGCTTTTTCTCCTTGATTTAGGTATGTGATAAAAAAGACGTAGACACATTTCGATTACCAAGCAGTAAGATTTGCTTATATAAATAAAATCATCTTTATACGTAGTGTCAAAGACATTGCGCCATATTATGATGTTAAAAAGCAACACGGAGATGAAATAGTGAACATTGAATGCCTAATGCAAGGCCGCAAGGGTGAAACTAAGCAGTGTATTTATGTTTTAAAATTGAATTGTCATGTTCGCTAAATATATAGCATCCAATATATTTTCAGATGTATTCCGGTTTCTATCAGCACGAAATCAAGTCAAATTTAGTCGATGCTGAGAAACTTTTCGAAGCAATGGGCTACCGTCAGGTATCGGACCAGGTTCTTGTATTGGATGGCCCCATTTGTCCGGATCAAGTCACGAATGTATCGCGTGACGCGATGGCTGCTTACGTCGAATGTCAAATTATGAAACAAGTGAAGGCGGGATTAACAGCATTGCCAATAGTATGTACTTGGAATGACATATTTAAATTCAGAGAAACCCACTTAGGTAAGCAAAAATCACAAACAATGTCCCCCAAAACGCAAAGACGTTATCTTTTGATAGCGATAAATACCTAACCTCACCTATAAATTTAACTTTAGATCCTTACATTTTCTTCCAAAAGGTGGAGCAACTCAAGCAATAAAAGCCATTGCATACGCGGAGCAAGAGAGGCGTTACCGAATGAAAAAACTTGCTATGGGTAAGTTAAGTAGTTAGCACTCTTAAGAAAACTAATAAGTAAACCATATCGCAGAAGCTCAATTCGCGCCCCAAGTACCGCCTCCACCTGTTCAATCAGTAGCTGCACAGTCTGGGATACCATGTGAAAACTGCGCTGTGCATAGTAACAACTATCATCACCATTTACATCCAACTGCTGGGCCTCTCCTACATCAGATGCCGAATGGTTGCAATATGCGGTCCCAATCAAATTATAACGCTTCCTGCAGCATCCATCATCCTCCCCCAAACAATTGTCTGCTTTACAAGCATTCGAACTACTCACAGATGTCACATTCTAAAAGTCTAGAGCACTACAACGAGAATCCTGACGGGCCTCCGTTGCCGCATCGGCACTCTTTTGACCAGCCTTCACAAAGTCAGCAGCCTCAACATCTCTACGATAATCCCTATGACTGCAGAGAAAGCTACCAAACCTGCAATATAAATGCCTACAACCATCCATACAATGTATCGGGCAATCGATATCCACTTCCCTACAATATCTCCAGCCAGCTCAACAACCAAAATCAATACGCGTATAATGGGTCTGGTAATATGTATCATCCAGCTGGTGGTTGCGGCCACAAAATTACAACACCGGCTGCAGGCATGGATGTTGGTGGATATGGTGAGTGTAACGGTTATGCAACAATTACACCATGCAGCTATGCCCACCATCAGTCTTCAAGAACCAACGGAGGCAATAAAGACTTTCAAACATTTAGGCAGAGGTCGTTTCCTCCTGATCATCAGTTAATTGATTTTGAGGAACGACCGGCACTCCATGATCTACACACGCACTCCCGCTCTCAGAATCACAGCTTTGATTACAGCGACCGTTCTATACAGCAGATCTATGACAATAAACGAAATCGTGTAGCTATGCAGCAACCGGCAACGCAGTCTGTGCCGAAGGACGCCTATAGCCGGAACCATAACCACATCGAAAGCTCTGATGACTTGGATGGAAACTACGTGTATGCTACGCCGACACCCGCACGACATCGTAAATCAACGACTGATAAGTATCTAAAGAACTCGGAAATCCTACAGGAGTACGAGAAGACGCTAGACAATAATAAAACACATTTGGAGCCGACAGGACGAACTAACGGTGGTACCCGCACAACGCAACTTGTACATGCGCCTCCCCCAGATAAATATGAGGATTTCGTGAATATTGAGAGCACCAAGGGCACAGTAGAGCCAACTACGGGTAAATCTTCCAGAGCCAACAAAAATCAAGATGGAGTTGGATCATTTGAATCCTGGGACTACGTATTTCAGAATCTCGAAAAGCATGGTTACTCCAAAGATCTAGGCGAACGGGGCGATTTGCTGGTTCAAAGTTTGGATCTAGACTCAATGAACATCTCTGCTGGCAATAACATTTCCACGGATAAGCGTCGCGTAAGCCGCAACCTGGAAACAAAGTCTCGACCACAAAATGGAGATGCCGCTAAGTCAAAAACACTCGAAAAGACCCCAACAATGGTTTCACGAACTAAGTCCGGCGCGGAAAAGTCAATCCTAAAGGTACAACCCAAACAGGTTGAGAACGGACAATCGGTTCATTTAAAATCGACGTTGAAATCCAACTTGAAACAAACGCCGAGCTTAAATAATAACAATTTCGAAGAGGACATCAGTCAACAGCATCATCCAGTCGAACGAGTGGCTTCAAGTCGTTTAAGTAGTTCTTCGCGGACGCCCTCTAACATTACGAAGTTGTCGAACACTATAACCAGCACACAGGTGATTGTGACAAGTCCGAACGAGTGGAGCTGTAAATTTTGTACATTTCTTAATCCCGATACAAAACGGATATGTGAAATGTGTTCTCGGAGTAAAGATTTTATACTGGAGTCGACTAATACACCGACTTGCGTTTAATTCGAATTTATTATTATTTTCTCTATAATTTATGTTAATTTTCCTCTCGAATTGTTACATATGTTTTTTGGTTACCGTTATAAAATTTGTTTTGATGTGTTTACTATTATGTGTTCTAGTACGTTGATAGTTGTTCCAACGACCTGTTCATTCTCTTTGTTTGTCATTTGGGTAGATTATACTACTACTCCTAAGTCCTTGCCTTAAATCAATATATTATATCGCGCTTAGTCACTATTTGGTCCACTGTTCATTTCCAATGGTCCACTTGTCCATGGGTCGCGGGTGTAGGTTACTCAAGTGGCTCCTTCATAGCTCTCGATCATCTGCCATCGACTCTAAATCATCAAGGGCAATCCCCATACGGGTAGAGGAGAGATTATGGACTTGATCTAACCATCTCATTCTAGGTCTACGGAATCCATGGTCCACTGTTACGAGTACAAAACGTATGTAATTCCCAAATTTATTCTAATTAGCGTAGTTAAATCCTACTACTATTTTAAGCAGTTTGAGATAAAACATAATTTTGTGAAAAGCTCTCAATTAAGAGAAACACGTACATACAGTACGCGTCAAAAGTAAGTGTTTTAACTTGTCTTTAGAATTTGGAAACATTTTTTTTAAATATCTGTAGAGTATTTTTTGTTGTCGAAATTGAAAAAGTTTTTGTTATTTTTATTTCGTTAACAAACTTTTTACAGATTGCTTGTTTTTTATACCTGTTTCCATTCCTTAAAGAAAACTCAAAAGAGCGTCGGTGTTCACTCACTTTTTACGCTCACTGTACATACATATCGGTCCATGAGGCCTCAGTACCAGAAAAGTCCATCCGTAAAAATACGCAACAGAACAAAACTTAAACATTTAACGCAAACATTACATAGGCATTCAGTGCAACATTTTGTGGAATAGACTAATAAGTAGAACAGAAAAAGTTGTTTACGTTTCTGTATTACATATTGCTATAACTGGGGCCTTATACAAACTTGAGTTTTTAGCCCAAACTTTTTACGCAAACTCTTGATTTAAATGCCAGTCCAATACGTTTCTCCATTTTTAATACTTTGCGGTTTTTGAATAATGCGTATTACTTTCAGAAGAAAAAGATGACAGCAGTTGGTTTAGTAATTATGTATGTACTTTATTGTCTACGGATAGAAAGAAAGAAAATCTTTTCCAAATTTCTTAAACACAATTTTGAAAAGACATCTTTTTAATTGTTGATTCTTATCCTGCTTCAACACTTTTTTTCAAAATAAGTAAAACCCATTATGTTTATCTGGACATAGACCGCGTCTTTTCAACAAACGTAGATTCCGAGGAATTCGATAAAGGAATTAAATGGCATTTCCAGTTCCCGCGAAACAACTGCCCGAACACATAATATGTAGAAATATATACATTATATATATATTTTCATCTTATGTGGATATTTGATAATTAAATATCGTTAAAAAATATTTATATAAATTGAACATGAAATAATATATCTCTTACGTGCCTCTTTCTTCATGCTTAAAGTTGAAAACAAAAAAATAAATAAAAGAATATATAAATTAATAAATACATATTTCAAATGGAACTATGGAAGAAGAGTTAAAAATAAATTTTTATTATAGTACTATTTATTTCGTTAGTAAATAAAATTTAACTATGTTTAAAATTATTATCTTTATGTTATGTTAAACAAAGAATGTGGTGAGTAACAAAAATGATAAGAAGAACACCAACATTTTTGATTTTAAACAAACCTATCATTACGACAATGCTTTAATTAAATCAATAAAAATAAATAAATTACATAATAAAAAAATACATTTTTAATTAAGGGACTAAACATAAAGACAAAGAAAACTACACGTTTAGATAAATAGAACATGTAAATTCGACTCACGTATAAATATATTCAAAAATATATTTGTTAAACCAGTAATTGTGATTTGAGAAGATAATTGTAATTTATAAAAAAATGAGACGTTTTATGTGAAAACAAGGTTAATTAGATAAAAATTTCATCCCCTGAAGAAATCTGAGAGAGGAGAAATGTATCTTCCTTAAAATTCAGGAACATTTAAGAACACAATATTTATTGGTATTTTGAATTAAAAAAGAATAATATTTATGATGAAAAATTACCTATTAAAGTGAAAGTAATAAAAAAAAAAACACAATTTCCAATTTAATTTATTGAATAGGTAAGTAAATATTTCGAGAATGTTTTTCAACTGGGAATTATACACGTATACGACTCATGTGCAGTATTGTTGAAAAATTAGGAGATATTATAATAATACAACTTTTGTTAACTATTTTATTTTATTTATTGTTTAAGACACATCCATCGCCTTAAGTCACAAACCACATAGAACTAGACCGTCGACTCCTCCCACATAACGGACTTTGCCTACAAGCTGCCTGCGGATTTTTCATGTATTGGTGCTATACAAAATCAAAGGAGCGCACGCATACTTGAAAAATCCTAGGCCCATGGTATAGCTTGGAAAATCATTGCCGCCATTGATTTTGACATTTCACACGTATTCACAGACAGAGAAATTCATTCCGGAGAGAATCGGGTAGGTGCACGGAAGTCGGCGGTCTAGTTCTATGTGATTTGTGGCCGGAGTGGATGAAATCCGTACAGAAATGCTCAAGGCCTTAGGTGAAGAGGGAGCCAAATGGCTCTCTCGTATCATTAAAGTGGCATGGGAATGCGGCGAAACTCCCAGCGATTGGCTGATTGGGGTGATTGTGCCCCTTTTCAAGAAAGGGGATAAAAGGGATTGCTCAAATTACAGGGGTATATCACTTTTAATGCCCCCCGGAAAAGTATTTGCCAAGGTGCTGGAAACGCATTGCAGAGCTGTGGTAGAGGCATGATTAGGAGATGAACAGTGCGGCTTTAGTCCCGGCAGAAGCACAACAGCTATTCACTCTCAGAATGGCACTTGAGATGGCTTGGGAGTATGCTACACCTGTTTACGTATGCTTCGTAGATTTGGAGAAAGCATACGACCGAGTCCTTCGAGGTAAACTCTGGAGTGTATTACAGGAGTATGGAGTTGACGGTTCTCTCTTGAGAGCAATTCAATCTCTTTACACAAACTGTAAAAGCTGTGTTCGGGTAAACGGCGTTAAATCAATGCCTTTCCCCGTGGGCGTTGAACTTCACCAGGGGTGCGTCTTGTCTCCTCTTCTTTTCATTACTTATGTGGATAGGATGTTACAGTGCAGTCTTGGCGAGGAACGTTTCGAATTGGGAGATCTAAGGATAAGTCATTTGGTCTTCGCTGATGACTTGGTCATCCTTGGGTCCTCTCGAACTGAACTTCAGCGCGCACTCGATCGGTTTGTAGCCGTTTGTATTGAAGCTGAGATGAAAGTAAACGTGAACAAATCTGATGTGATGGTCGTCTCCAGAACGCCTGTTCATTGCACTCTGCATGTTAGTGGAGTCCCATTGAAACAGGAGGAGAAGTTTAAGTATCTCGGGTCGTCCTATACGTAGACCCGATTTCAGAACGAAATGAAATATTAGTCGTTTACGAGGAAGGAAAACTGGAATAATAGTGATTATTTTGGTTAAGTTTTAAAGTACATGTCACCCAGTTTTTATATATTACTGTGGAGGGGAAAATGTGATTGGCTGCTTAAGACATCAGTATCTTAAATATAGCCAAGCGGCAATCATGAGCTGGAAATCTGTGTCTATAAATTATTTTGGACCTATTTGGTCGCTCATCTTCCATGTGGACAGATGGATGTGAGCAGTTCAATCTTCAATATTTACACCGGCTTTGTGGCGGGGCATAGAGACATCAAAGCAAGTGATGAAGCTGATAAACTCGTCAAACGTGAAACTAAACTGCCTATTCAAAAAACCATAATAAAGTTGGATGCTATCGAAAAAACCTTAGGTGGACAACATGGTGTAGCGACAAAAGGAATTTGGCCAACGCTGGATCTGAACTGTCAAAAAATTGGGTCTTTCTCAAAAGAAAAGAAATGGAGACAGCGGCACCATTAAAAATTGAATTGAAAGGATCGCATGTCCGAGTAAAATGTGCATAAATGTAGTTACACTCAGTTTTATTTAAGGGTCAGCATTTTATTTCTAAATTAATTTTTGTTCTTTTTTTTTCCACAATATTTTTCGTTAGTAATCAGTTTTGTTGATGTATCCTTCTGGTTTTCTAAGTAAACTAATCTTACAATTTAGTACCTTATATGTATCTTGTAACTATAAATTAATGTTTCCAGTATTTAAATATGAGTTTAGTAATTTGTTGTTTATTTCTTCGAAACACAAAATTTATTAAATTGATTTATTTTTGTTTGTTTGTAAGTTAACTTAACATTGTAGTTAATTCGTTTCAAAGAACATGTATATTTTCGTTAACAAAATTCTATTCAGTTGTATGGTTTGTGTTTTCGCTTAATGAACAAATTGCGTTTTTGTTTTTTTAATTAATATTTGAGTTGAATTTTCTCATATACCTAAATACATTTTTGTTTTAATTGTTTTTTTTTTCTAATATCTAATAAGAAATATATTTCTTTAATGTTACAAAAAAGGCCGTCGTAAAGTCTTTTTACGTAGTTGTTAAATTGTGTTTTTTTATTCTTCGTGTTTCATGAATTAAAATCTATTTTTTTTTACTTTAATTTTAATGATGTACAAGTATAATGAATTTGAGTTTGTCTCTATAATTTTTTTGATAGGGAAACTGTTTCACGATAAAATTGAATTTGATTTCTTCTTTTTTTCCTTTAAAACAAGATAAATGCTTTATTTTTTGAATGTACAAAAATATATACGATTACCTATGTATGATTTTTGAATTTGAAAATTTTGTAGATTTTTTTACTGAATTTATTTTTTCTTTTAATAAATATTATACAGTTCTTCTTTTGCAATTTTAAATAAATTTGGCTGATATCGATTTTCATTATTTTAGATTTTTGTTTTCATCTTTAAACCCTAAATTGATAATCCTAATTGAGTTGATAAAAAAATATAATTGGTACATAAATTTAAACATTAATTGAAAATATAAGCTCTTATTTTTTTTATGAATTAGTGTGACTAATAAAATATTTAGTTAACTCGAATGGATTCGGTGATTTAAAGAGAGTTAATTGCGACGATAATGTATCGAGTAACGCGGTCTTTATTATTAGCGAGGTAGGAAATTAACTACTACCACTTAATAAATACATAAAATATCAATTCAATGCTAATTTACTAAATTGTAAGTTGTTTTATAATCCCATCAAAACAAAATAAAAATGGTGATTTCATCAACCAGTGGCGGATCATGTTCAAATCAGTAAAAGTATTCTGTATGAAATTAACTAAGAGCTGTTATTAAAAACTCTGAGAATCATATTAAAATGTGATTGACGATAGATGTGGAAGATGGTGGCCCTTCTATCGGAAGGTTATAAAAAAAAATAAAAAAGACCGCATTTTTAAGTCTGCAGATTAATGAAAGAAAACACCTTTTGAGTGTTTAACAATTTTGCTAAGGCCAAGGTAAGATTCGATATAATTTCAAATGTAATTATTGCACTCGCGATTTGTAGCTGCCTTTCTTTATTTGATCCTCGAATCATTGAGACATATTTTGTTTGCAATTTTTTTTAAAGTAAAAGTTTTAGGTGGGTTTTGCGTTTATGCTTGTGCGGATGTAGATATCATATTGATTTGGTTTTAAATTTTCGTATTTTTTTTTATGTTTTACAATTTTAATGACAAACATTCTTTAAAAAATACAAATTATTTTTTTTCCATTTTGTGCAAGTTCAATAGATTGTAAAATGTTTTTATTTTCTTTTTAAATAAATACTTAATTATATTTTTTTTACTTAATAGTGATGAACTTATAATAATTGTTCAGTGCAATTTACTTAAAATTAATTACTTTAGATATAATATTATCATCGTGCAATAGGCAATACATAACATTGTTGTATTATATTTTAAAATTAATCATTTTCTATTTGCGATGTAAACTGTTTTTTTTTTTCATATTTTTGCTCTTGAATATTTTTTAATTCAATCAAAATTGCATTGTCAGTTTGTTAATGCAATTACAAAATTGTGCAAGCTGATCCCTGCATTACCTCGCTAATAAACATTGGGGTACCTGCACCAAGGCCACCATCCGTTTTTTGGTGTTCATTCTGCAAATATGTAATAAAATATTGTTTGATTGACCTAAAAATAATAATAAAAGCAGTTTCAAATAAGTTTAACTTTAACATGCAGATTGGCTTTTGCCAAAACACAAATTAATATTAGTTTCGCCAATGCGTAGTATTATTTATATGGCGGGCAATGAATTTGACGCTCGAAGTAGACACAATTTTCGAATTGTTTTATCTACTCGTAGTAGCTAGTCGATTTTACAAAAACTAAAAATTTGGGACCTCGACAGTCGACAAGCCTACTATATTACTTACCTACTTTCTAATACATTTTGGACTTAAAAATTTAATACGACTTTTTTTTTAAATACCGACGTAATAGCAAACAAATTGGCAACAATAATAAGAATCATTTCAAATCTCTTCTAGGGGTGGGAGATAAATAGATAAATTCTTTCTGAGAAAGCAAAAATTATGAAAAATGAAAGGAACGATACTATTAAACTAAGAGCCCACAGTAATTTTTGGGTGTGATTGATAACGACAAATAACTCACATAATTAGGTAGTTTTTGTAGTTGTTCCTAAATGCATTTTTGACATGGTATTGCTCACAATTGCCCCCACTACAGAATGCAAGACGGTAACATTTTGGAACAACTACAAGAACTACCTAATTATGTGAGTTATTTGGTGTTATCAATCACACCCAAAAATTACTGTGGGCTCTCGGTCTATATACATTATGTACATTCTATTAACTTAAAGTAGGTAATCAAACTTCATGAAAGGAATGTCAAAGAAAACCAAATAGGTAGTTCTAAAATCAAGGTACACAGATAAGTAGAACATGATATCATCATCATATATATATTTACCCTTACTGATTCTGTAACGCTCCATACTTTTCATATTTTTCTTATTTTAAATAAAAGTAGGCGGTGGGTATTTGAATACATTTTCGAAATTTTAGTTTTCTCATTATTTAAAATTACCGCCTACTTTTCATATATTTAAATTTTCTTCATGGTTCAAACTCAAAAAAACTAATGCTCGGCAAGTGCTTTCAAAAGGAAAGTAAAATATTATTTATACTCATAAATCTTTGCCCAGGTAGCAGAAATGTATGAAGAAGACGTTGTTGAAATTCCCACGGAAATTATATCAACTGGAGACTTGATTAAGACAATTTTTGGCGATTTGCGGTAAATGTCAATGCAGGAACTTCCAAAATGAGTCATTGCCGCGCTGACAAATGCGCAGACATTAGAAATGAATAGGAATATAATCGATTTAATTGGTAATAAATCCTAAATCTATTTTAGCGCCGATTCTGTTGTCAGTAAAGACTAAAGATCCAAATGATGCACCAAATTTCCCTGTTGAGTTCCTCAATTAGCAAACTCCATCCATCCATCCATCATGCCCTGTAGCTTAAGGAAGGTGTCATCATCATTTTGCTGAGAAACTTTAACCCTAAAAAAGGACTTCAATGGAACTCGATTGATTCTGGAAGAGCCTGGACGAAATGTGAAAAGAGCAAGAATTATTTCGACATGCAATCACAATGATTTAATTTCCGATAAATTTTAGCGTACGTAATAAAATAAGCAAGGCTCAAGACCAGTCATTTGATCACGTTGACATGCATTTGAAGACCGAAGTATTTTCACACGGTCAACTGTATGTGGCTTTATCACGATCAAGAGTTGCAAGTCAAATTAAGATGTATATTGATTCTAATCCACAGCATGAAAGATTATTTATTAACCAGAGACAATTCACACGCAATGTAGTTTTCAAAGAATTTTTTTAAATAAAATAATTTGTTTATCAATATTACTTTGCATACCCAGCGAAGCGGGTACAACCAACTAGTATAATAGAATGTGTCTAATAGGCATGTTTTTCATATATGAGATTATATCCAATAAAATGTATGTAGGTATTGTTGATATATGTATAGTGATGGTCAACTCAATTCTGATTTTCCATAAAACAAAACGACTTTCGGAAGGCCAATCATTTTTTTTCATGAAATTAAATGTCTCTTTAAAACGATTTTTATGCGATCTCATTGGCCGCGTTCCATTGACCGCTAGACGACTAGCGGCATGTCAAACTCCATTATAAAAAAAACTGACATTTCAGCATTTACGCTAGAGCTCTAGCACATTTTGTGAAATATCCTTTTCTGAGAAATTTTTCAATCTAGCGCAAAATGAAAAATTGAAAAAAATAACGAACTGTCAAAACAAAAGTGAAAGTGCAGAAGTCAAATATTTCCAATTTGGTATAAAATGGGAATTCAAACTTGTATGTAACCAATATACATTGTATTTGTTTATTTAAATTATAGTGCACATATTAATAAATATGAGGTATGCGTATGATGGGCACAAAAAATATTTTTGACTCTCATGAAGATGATATAATACGAATTCATATCGGTTCTAATGTCAGTTTATCGCTGCCGCTAGATCATTGGTCATTGTTACGCGTGCGTCTTCAGAAAAACGGATATCTTTCTCTCTCTGTCTCCCTATTTATTTAACGTACTGCAAAAATGTTCCTCTAGAGACGGACAATAAAATATTTTTTATGTACATACCTACATATTTATTATTCTTCACTAATGATTTTCTTAAACAACATTGGTGCAACGTTTAACTAAGTACATATGTTCAGAGTCTGACTTAAAATGTTATGTGTTCATACGATATAAGTAAAGTACCTACCTACCTAGGTACCTTTTTATTACATTGTACATTGTACATATAAGAAAATTCCCATTTTATATCTAATTTTCATATATAAGTAAGGAGAAGATATCTAAATTCTAGAGTAATGCATTTAATTCTACTCTTGTTTATAATGTATAATACTCACATCATCGTATTCGCAATCGAAATAGTGGCTTTGGCACTCCATGCAACGGCATTGGTCTGACATTTTGCATGTGATACCCCACTGTTTGGCAACGGCTTTGTAAATCTCCTTCGATGACTTGTTGCTAATGATTTCCGGTGACATAGAACGCTCCTGTTGCTGTGAATAATTTCCACTCATTTGACTCATTTGGTTTGAGTCCCAACCGCCATCACTTTCACTGTCACTTTGGCGGTTCTCCGCATTCTCTGAGTACTCCGGTGGAGGTTGATTCTGAGATTCATCATGGTGGCTGCAATCCAAATCCAGCTGTTGGCTACTATGATGGTGATGGATATCTGCAGAACAGATTCATTGCAACTATGGCACATACATTTATTTGTTGCTACTTACCATGCATTAAAGGATCACAAAATCCAGAATTATCTGTACTATGACAGGCACTACCGCCGCTACAATCTTCTAACAAATTCTCTTCTGACGAAGGCGCCGTCATTCTAGAAATTAAATACTCAGTCGAATCAATTGATTCCTTCCGATTGTCAGGTTCGTTGTCGTCGTCGCCTTCCTCCTCGTTGTGCTGATTTTGACTCTGCTGATTGTTATTGTTGTGAGCGTCCTCTGAGATATGTTCATTCGATCCGGTTTCGGTACAATCGGGATCCATGCAATGGTTAGTCAATTGCTCACAGGATATCCTTCCAGATGTGCTTTTGCGCGTGTTAGGAGTAGTTTGATCACCACTACCGCCTCCACAACCGTCTTCGCCGGTCAATGTAAGTCGACTACCTAGGTCGAGACTATTTGCAAGGCGTGTGTTCTATAGAAAACGGGGAAACAAAAACAAGAAAATAGGACAAGAGAGTGTTAAGCTTCCACATCGCCTACAGCCTGCAGCGCTAAAGCACCCCACATGGGCAAAATTTCATTATGCAAAAAGAAATCAATTTAACTCACTTCCTCCAAAACGTGTTCGTAAGATGGCGGTGGGCTCTTCGGCACAGGACTTTCTGATGTGCACTGGGTTATGGTGGGATTCAAATATCCTGCAAAAATATGAATGAATAAATTTTAACCTTAAATCATAATCAACAACGTTGCTGTCATCATCACATCGACTTCTGATGTCACCATCATTTCTTCCAGCATTCTCACTGTCATCATAGTCATTATCATCACCAAAGCCAAGCAATAGCTATATGGATATAAGAGCGCGAGCTCTATCTTATATGTTTATACCTAGCTATGTGTTTTGAAATATTTATGATGCGAGTGGGTGTTTTCATGCTGTGCGGTGCTTGGATCCACTTACACTTGATCATAAAAATGTATAATTTCAATCGGAGTGAACATGAAGATGCGACCAAGGTAGACAGAAGATGTTTCATCAACACTCGACTTTGTTTTTTTTTCTATTGTGCTGGCAATGGGTGTACAAGTATTGTATATACCACAGGAAAGGTGATTTTTATTTATACTGGATTATGAATGAATAAAAATATTGGTATTCTTTAAATTTGCTTACTACAGTGATATGCATAGTTTTGGGATTGAGGTGTAAATAAACTTATTAATTTTTAACATGATTATAATGGCAGGAGATTCAAGTTTTAAATCAAAAGTCAAACAATGAACTGGTTAAAAGTACGAAAGAGATACATATTATTTATTTTAGCTCAATGATTAACGTTAAGCTAAGTTTATCTTTAGAGAAGAAAAATGTATGTTCCCGTGCTTTTCTCTATTAAATTCTTAAGAATGGAAGAATTCCTTAGCGCAAGGCAAGCTTATTAAAAAAAAGTATACGGTCCGAAAATAGAGTGTACGAAAACTACAGTTTTTATGGTGGGAATAGGTACGTTAATGTAAACAAATTTGTTCAATTTGACTAAATTAAGTGTTCACTTTGACTAAAACAGGAAATTTGTTTTAAAATATATCAGCTTCCCAGAGCTTGCAATTTGGCCTGGGCGGTCATCACCAATCGCCAATTACTAAGGACACTTTTTCTTATGAAGATATGCGTACCGCACATATTGCTCCTACGAAATGTGCATTCCGAACCCAATTTTCAAATATGTGCTGTGTTGCGTATGGGTATAGATATAATGCATGTAGGTACATACCTATATAAGAAACATAAATGTTTTATTTCAGAATTCGGGTTCCCGAGTAATCTTAAGGCAGGCGGTTTTTTGGTTACATATGTTTCCATCGAAAAATATATGATAATTTAGGTATTAGTGTGTTTAATCACCGAAAAAGCACAAATTATACCTTACGGTGTATCACTTCTAGTGAAGGTCTGACAAACATCCGAGAGTATAAGTGTCTTCTGATTCGGCGTAAAATTGTAGGTCCAAAAATAGAAGCTCACACAAACGAATATTTGCGAGCATGAAGGACTTGCCCGAACTATTTTTTTTTATAATTTAGATAATAGGAATAGGTATAAAATATAAATTTTCATCATTTCAGAAAAGGGCGATTACACCGAAAAGAATTAAACAACCGAGAGTTGCTACCACATTATATGCCATATTTGCCCTCCACTCGTAACAAAAATAAAACCCTGAAGCACATTGGGACGTTGGGTTCCATATTTATGTAACCAAAATCTGCTTACTTATATCTATAGATACGCTAGGCAAGCTCAGGCAATCTAAATCATAACTAAATGTATTGATAATAGCGTTTTCATTCCATACAATTGATGCAAAGAACATGCATGAAAGTAAATGGTGTATATCAAATTATAAAAACTCATAATTCTGCATTTAGATCCTTACCCAATCGCAAATTGTTCGTTTTATTTGGAAGTAATGACTTCCTTTCGTTGCCCATCGATCCCAAGCTAGTGCAGTCGGCGGAGTCAATTGTGGAACTACTGGCCCCGATTGTAGTGGAATGATTGAGAAGAGCTTCGTTTACTTGCGGATCTGAATCAACTTCCTGTGATGTACTCCTAGAGCCTCCCATACGAAATTTCAATTTGAACGGAGCCATATTGAAAAGCCTTCTCCTCGTACGCCTTACTTCCTCTCCGACACCGGCTCTGCCCCGTCTCGGCCTGAGTTCTTCCACTTGAGAATTTATTTTCACAATTTTTATAAACACGCTACAGATTATTCACAACATTGATAGTAGATATTGGATATATATTTGCTTATCGTATTGATAACGTTTTAACGTTTATCAACATTTATAAAAATGCATTACAAAGAGTAGTTTTATTATATTTTCGTTAAGACACAAAATAGACACACAAAACATTGACAATTATGAGCACATGATAAGGTGCAGCAGATCGAGAAGAGATTCAAATCTGAAAAAAAATGTTTCAACAGTTTATACAACAAAATTGAAAACATATTTATAAGAGACTACGATATAGTTTATGGAAAAGTGGTGCGATATAGGGATGCTGACTGATGAGTAGCATGCAAGGAGTATGTAAAATAAAACACAATAGAATTACCTCAATATGGTCGAACGTAGAGCTGAAAAGAAAATTTGAGAAATCATTGTTAGATACCAGTAATATGACTCTTCTCTTAAAAATGTTCCCTAATCCCTCATGATTTTTCAAATGTTAAAAATTTCTAAGCGTGTGCCAAGGCCAATTACTTCTATGGTAGGCATTGTAAGCTCATAAAAGCGGCGTCCAACGTAGGATGAAGTTTGTACTTATATATCTCTTGGCCTCAATGCCTAGATTCGTATTATTTTAACAAACATTTGACTGTGTAAAAACATGTATTTCATCAGAACAGAAACAGTAATAAAGAATGCGTATTTCTCACAGCAATAGACTAAGAACAGACGAAGAAAGGACAAAATGTATATAGCCATATAGGTAATATAAAAAAATCGGGTTAGTTAGTATTAACTATAATTATTATTATTAAAACATCGGAAGAATACACGAAAAAAATGTATGCAGAAAATTTGAATACATTTTGAATGGAAAACATTCTGCCCGTTTGTACGCATATAACTAGGCTAACATCATCAGATTTGCATGGGGTGGATTCAAATTTAACAAGGTTAAAACACAACGGAGCAGAAAATTGGAAATTAAATTTAAGAGGCGTGTCACCTCCCATACAAAAAAAAAAAACATTCAAAATGGTCAAATTCAGACAATCCTGCGCAATCTGAACCAATCGAAACTTGCAACCAGGTTGATGGTGAGAAATTCATGAACAATGTCATCCATGCCACCAAATCAAAGGCAAGTTCAAAGCGAGGAAGTTATTATTCCAAGAATTCCGGAGAAAAATGTCTTATGCAAGTTTTTGTTTGTCGCATTAAAAAATTTCTTTGTCCGCAAAACAAATCACACAGCTGTCCACTTTTATCAAAATCACAACCTTTACTATAACTCATTCCCGGCCATAACAAATAAATAAGGAAGACATTCCTTATCCATGTCGTATGTATTGTATGTCTACATACCTACATACTTATGTACTCACATTTAAAATTAGTAGGTATTACGTGTGTAACAGTTAAGATAGCTTCAGTTAGCCACATATACACAATTGGTTGCATATATTTAGTATGTCGCCTTGTATTAAGTATACATCCCCCAGTTCATTTAATTCTTGTTTGTGCGCAAATAAAAGCAGACGAGCGACAGTAGAAAAGGAAAATAATTAGAAATTACGTCGCCAGGTCATATATTTTCTTTACGCGTAGTAGACGGGTATCATGCGAATGCTTAATGCTTAACACACATACATGCAGGTATATCTCGTCCTTTGTTTAGCATGGATATCTATTATTAGGGTGTGGGAAGATTCTTATAAAATTGCCTTATTAGAACTACGTCTATTTGTGATTGTATGATAAAGGTCCGTTTTGGGCTAGGACGGACAAATTACTTTACACACGCTCATTTGCAGTGTGCTTAATTTCTTGGTCGGTTATCTTGGCTATAAAGAGGAACGAAATAAAAGGAACACAACACACAAAGTAGAACTTAGGACCTATCCTTGATCCCACGTAATGTGTTCGAATAATGATACATTTTTATTTAAGTTATGGGGAAGCGAATATTATTACGATATTGATATTTTATGATGACCTATGATGTAAGCCCTTTTTTTATTTTAAAAGGAAATCATAAACTGTGTGATGGATTTTTTGCTTACTTAGGGCGCAATCGAAAATGGAAATTAATAGCTTTTCACCCAACGAACATTTATGGTGCCATTTGAAGTACATACACATATTTACTAAATACGGTTCCACGCGTCATATCCACTGCAGGGCGTAATCTTGATATGGAAATTTTATTTCAATGGACCATCTAATAAAAAGCTAGTCCAAGTTTATTCATCGTCACATCCGATTGTATATAATACGATAGAAGTTGTAATGCAGATATGTACTTGAATAGGTAGGACTTTATTGTTTGCCACCATTTTAATACATTACCAATTCCTTTATCAATGATAATGTTTCTGACATACATATTTTTATTATTCTTAATACATATTACCTTAATTCCTTCCCCTGAATCAGAAATTGTGGTTTGTCTGATACCCATCGATACATTTAGGAGGCAAACGATACTGCCTTTGCAGACGTTCTGAATTTTTTTTTAAATACTTCTCCCGGGAAAGGCAAACCCATAAAGCTTCATCAGCCCCGAGATGCTCGCAGATGTATATGTTTGTTCTGCACTTAAATTGCTGCAAATTGTAGTCTTCTGATGGAAATATATCTACAGGAAGTGAGTTCCAAAGTTTGCTTGTCCTGTAACAGAAGGAGATTTGGAAAATTGATGTCCTTGCGGTTGTCAAGTGTACTGTATGGTCATGACCATGAGCATTAGCTGCCTGGCTTGTGGGGCGCCCAAAAGTCGCATTTCGAGGGTTAATGTCTTTGAGTTCCTCGGAACATCTACCATGGAAGTACCTATAGAACAATCAAAAGTTCAGCGACTTGTCTTCTGTGCACCAACGGTTGTATATTCGAAGTGAGTGTATATTCGAATAAGTCGAACTGCTCTTCTCTGTATGATGTCAAGTATGTTATGTGAATGTTTTGGGACCGAGCTCCATATATGGGAACAATATTCCAGGCCTGGTCTAACCTGTGCTTTGTAGAGAAGGAGAAGTTGCTTGAGGCTAAAGTACCTCTTTGCTCTAAATAGGTACCTCAGTACAGAACAGATCCCTTCCAAGAAAAATCGACTACACTATAGTCTAGCTGCAGTTTGACAAAACCTTTTAAGTCATCATTTCCATCAGATCATTCTGGGACGATGATAATTTCTTCGGTGATAAATTGATCCACTTCTTTGCAAATGGATCAAAAGCTGTATATAGTTGGTATGATGACTACTAAATCTTTGTGTCTCCTTCCGACTCCCAAACACTGTAGTTTGCTCCACGCGGAAATAGTAGCTATAAAACCACCACTATCTAAAAAAGTGTTTCTGTAGGCTGTAGTACAGTGAATTGGAATTCTAGTCTAAATGCTCTTGCTCTAAAAAAGGTTGATGAAGTCGCCAAAAATGGAACAACACTAGAAACAGAAATGTCTTCCCAAGTGGATATATACGGAGAATTGACTGTCAGAATTCAAAAACTATTCAAACAATCACTTAAAAGGAGTCTGATGATAAATTAGTGGTGTAGTTCGAAATAGCTATCATTCCTACCAAAGTGACTGTGTCTACGAGTTGTTGTTAATGTAATTCTCTCAAAACAATAATTCAGAGACTGAAATTCGACATAATTTCCCAACAGAAATTGTCAGGGTCTATCCCAAACAAGCGAGAATCGTTGTTACTCCTCGCTTCCAAACTCAGCAACACTACCTATTGTTTTAGATAAATTCACCTTAAGCATGCCGATCGCTGCACCTGAGTTGGATAAGTAGTACAACATGTCTAGCGCACAAAGCAAATAATGATGTACATATCTGAATCTAAAATGCTCTATAAAATTTAATTTTTCTTGGGAAAAACTTCTCCAATGATTCAAAAGCTCTTACAAGTGCTCTTAAATCTAATAGTATTTTAATTATAAGTGTAAAGCGCCGGCCGGCTGTATTGCTGACAGCCACTTCAACCTAGGCCTAGACCAATAATTTGAAAATATCATTTGTGTGAGTTTTATTTTTTGAAACGAATGTATCGAGATTTACAATACTCTATGACGTATGATTGATATAAGAAGCTTTCTCAGAACAGTAATTTTTCATATTGGTAGGTAGTACATTTGTCAAGCGTTTGCTAGATATAGAGCAATAAAATGAAACTAAAGATATAAATTGTTTTTCCCGGGGTTAAACTGGTAACTCCACGCTCAATGGAACAATATACGAACCACTCAGCCACTGTCCGGACAGTCTTCCCTGACTCATCTTAAAACTCTGAACACATGACAGTGCATTCACTATTGCGAATTATTAGTTTACTATTTATCTGCTTTAAATACTAACGCCTGCTTTTTAGTTTAATGTAGGTAAGTATTCATCATCCTATAATATGCTGAAGCTGATCCTTAGCATATGACACAATTCCAAACATAAAAGCATCATAATCCACAGGCTTAAAAAAGGACTGCCATTGTCAACACCAACGAAATCTCAACTGCCACTCTTAACATCATGGTATAAAATATAATGTTCAGTGCACAAAAAAAATAATTCCACATGTCATCAACATTCTTATGCAATTCCTCACTCCAATTATATAACATTGTGTGCAAGAAATTGTAGAAATTTTAATTTGTTGCTTCAAAGGAATAGCACATACAAAAAAAAATGCAGCATCACAAAATGAGCAGCAATGGAATGTTACCCTTCGCTGAACGAATATTTCTCGTATGTACTCGTATATTGGGTCTTCTAGCTGAATACAATTCCAGTCTTCATAATAAATTGACCTTAATTTGATTCGAGCACACAGTAAATATCAAAATAATGGGACGGTCGATTATAATTATGTAGCCTACGGTTTCTATAGGTAACGTATATTTCTGATTGACAAGTTATCGATTGTCTGAGACAGTTAATTAGATCTGGACTTTCATTTGCGCATCCATAATATATTCTGTTGAATACTCCAAACATTAATTACGTTAGTATCATGTAAGACGTTGACATGTTGTATGCACTCAAAGCACATACATGATCATAAAGTCTGGTAAAAATATATTTTCTAAAATAAATTAAATTAAATCCAAAACTACAAAATTGGCGGTTTAGATTAATGTTGGCTGGAGTATGCTCACTATAGGCCTTACCATTACCAATAATAATGATTTTTAACTTTTAACTTAAATATTTTGTTGGTCACAATAGAGAATATTATATAAAATAAAACAAATAAATAGCAACAGGCGGGTGACACCCAAGGCCTAGCTTCTCGCGACCATTCGTTTTGTGTGAGTTTCTATTTTTGGGACGAATGGAAGGGACCTACAATTTTATGCCGAGTCCGAACGGCTGAATTGAGAAGCTTTTTCATGACAGGCATACCTACTCTCGGATATTTGTCAGACGATCGCGAGAGGTGGCGCAGTAGAAAAAAACTTTAAGATGTAATTTGTGTTTTTCCGGGAATCGAACCTGGGATCCAGGATACTAACCACTGCGCTACTGCGCATATTTTATATTATATGGAAATATAAAATTGTTCATTGTGAGTTCATAAAATATAACCTGGACCTTAAAACTGATTATTAGTATAGCGCTATGACTTCAAATAACACTCATCAGGAACCCAACATTTTTAAAAATGTTTGCAGACGTATTGATCAGCAGTGAGACAATCGTTTTGGGGACGACTTGGATATCAACAGTTAAGGAAGACTAGCCTTATTCAATCTACTCAAGTTGTCATCACTGCACAACTGGTAGTTTCTCAAGAAAATGTCTGGAAAAGTGTATAGATGGAATTTGTAACACACTTGTACTGATATATATATATAAAAAATAATAGTATGGAAAAAAAGATAACAATCACCCCTATTGCCGTTGGCGTTTGTCGTAAACGACTTATGTTTCGTGTCATTGTACAACAATGTTCAACTTTTTTTTTTAAACTTTTGTTAACAATTTTATTTCCTTTTCTATAATGTTCACCATCATTTGAATTCATTTGTCTCAAAAAAGTTAAAAACAGCAACTAAAAAACGAAGCGAAGTACGAGTAGTTTACGACAAACGCCAACGGCAATAGGGGTGAATGTGACAGCTGACAATTCTGGGTTTAGTAAAAATGGGGCGGTATACGAAAGAACAACGCATTTTTATTATTAAGCAATATTATAAAAATAATGAAGGTTTGTCAGATACAGTCTGAAATTTTCGAACGAAATCATCTTCAAGGATAAGCTCTTTTTCATCTTGATGGCTTCGTTAATCGTCAAAATTGACGCATTTGGGGTTCATAAAACTCACGAGTAATTGTTGAGAAACAAATGCATTCTCAACGCATGACTGTTTGGTGCAGATTTTGGGCTGGATGCATTATCGGACAATTCTTCTTCGAAAATGCGACAGTTTTTAGTGCCTAAATTACAAGATGTGAATATGACCAACATGTAGTTTCAACAAGACGGTGCCACATGCCATACAGTCAGTAAAACAATTCAATTACTGCGTGAGTCATTTCCTAATCGTGTAATCGGCTGTTTTTGCGATCAGAATTGGCAATCCTGATCTTGCGATTTAACGCCATTGGACTTTCTTTTTTGGGGTTTTTTGAAGGCAAACAACCCCACGACCACCAACGCCTTGAAATAGGAAACTGGGAAGTGTTTTAATTAAATTCAACCACATTTATGCGAAACGATCATAGAAAATTTCAATAATACTTGACAGCAAAGCCTTATAAATATGGTGGTAATTTATCCATACATAGCCCCAATCTGTATACTCTATGAATCAATAAAAAATTTAAGCTTTCTAATTAAAAATCTGTATTTTCTATGAAAATTATATTTTGCGTAAATTATGGGACACCCTTTAGTTACATCACTGATGCCTTAGAGAACATCTCACTCCCACTTACCAGGCTATTCTTGACTTAAGGTGCTAGTACACGATATGTAGCACGCCACATATAGTGTACATATATGGTAAACATATTGTTTTTCATATTTAGCGCAGTGGCTACATAAAATTGTGCTATTACACGGAATGTAGCACAGCGCGCACATATCGGTTGGCTGTTGGTTATTCGTTTATGATGATGCTATCCGCAGTCCTATTGCCCTGTGTGCAGTCTGGCACTAGAACTGTAGGTACTAATTGTTTTATTGCTTTAGGTGTATTTAAGTAATCGCGTCGCGTTCGCTACTTTTATGACGCACAAAAAACTGAAATGCTAAAGCCATTGGCTCCATACGCTGACGTCAAAATTACGTCAGAGCCACATATATATGCGGCGTGCTACATATCGTGTACTAGCGCCTTTAAGCATAAACATGCGGCTATAAGGTGGTTACTCTATTTGAGAAAAAGTAACTCAGAAGAGCTTAAGAAGAATAAGATAAGTCATATGACGTTTTGACATTGTGGCCATTTGGAGCCAAACTATATAGAAAAGGTAACGAAATTAATCAAAAATTGGTCGAAAAATAATATATTAATAAACCAACTCAACTGAAACAATTGGGTTCCATGATATAGATTTAGCATTGGTTTTCGTTTTGACATGCGCAAATTACAGACGCATTGAGTACAAGATATTTTTGGTGCGCTATAAGAATAGGATTTTGGGCTATGTATTTATTATTTCTGACCGTCAGACCTGAACGGGATACCATCTATTTATCAATATCAAATCCGCAAAACCCTTTCAAAAAGGAAAATGATTTATGATTTATGAAGAACTCTCGCTCGCCCTAAACCCTTGTTGTGAAAAGACCACTTATGAGACGATACAGTACTCTTTCTGCCAATTCTAACTTGCTTATGTAAGTAAGTTTTAGTTACTCTTCCCTAATTGCTGGTCTCATCCATGCAATTGCACTACTCATAATATAAACAAAATTTGTTTTATAGTGGTGTAAGTTATCACTTTGATTGGTGTGTGTGTACATTATTTAGATTTATTCGGGTTCTTAGCTTTTCTTTTCCATGAGTATAAAGATGTTGTGTGCATGACAGATACAAAAGCCTGCACATGTGAAGGCAGAATGATATATACATTAGTATCTTAATTGCAATGATAATAGGCTCTTTATGCTTATGCGTTTGACAGGGTCGCACAAGACTACAGGTATAGATTTGAAATTCCGATATAACATTGAGGGGCGGTTAAAAGCAATTCGGTAGCTGAAATTCTGGGCACAGACCAAATAAAATCAATGCCGTTGGCATTTTGGTTTCTTCATTTTCCAAGGATTTTTTCGTTTACATAATAAGTAGGTAAGCAAACAAAAAAAAAAATCATATAAACACAAATTAGAACATACCATCAAATACTAAACACAACAACAGAAAGACAACAATGAAGTTAATTTTCCTACACATAAAAACTGGAATCCCTCTCTGCACCGCACATATTTGTTGTGTTTTTTATGTTCATTGTTTAGTCCTACAATATGAAAGGAGGAAATGGCATGAAAACGAGTGTGGAGTCCGGGTCCAGGTTCTTCTTTGCTTGTTGTGAGTATAGCTGCTGGATGGAACGACGACTTTTCAGAAAATCAGAAAAATATATAGTGTGCTCTTTGCTCCTTGCAGCTATGCGGGGCTTTAAAAGGGTTTAGGGGGAGGGAGATATATTTCTCTTGTTTCTGAATATGAATGTGCATCATCGCTCTTTTGTTGTTGGCAGCATCACACAATTTTGTAACACAAAAGGATGCAAATAGCTAGATGTTTTTTTCTCATATCTTGTTTTTTCTTTTTTTTTCTTTTTTGCTTAAATAAAAGGATATACGCGTGGCAATTGATTACGATTATCATTGCGCTTTTGTTAGTACTACACTACACTAAGCACTACAGTTTCAATGTACATATACACAATAGAGTGCATTTGTGATAATTGCAGATTGAATTTAAGTTCCAAGATTTTAAATCTAAAACGTATATTCCACCTCTAGTTCTTATACAATCAAGATGTTTGTAATTTAAAGACTTAAAGGGGCTTAAAGAGTTAATCCCGCAAAGAAAGGGGCTGACACCTATATAGAAAATTCCAGTTAGGTATAGGATTTCCAATTGAAATGTGAAGGTGTAGGCGGGGTGCTCAGAGAAAGCTGATCAATGTTGGGATTTTGGATTTCCAATTCAAAGCGGATTCTCATTGCCAAATTGGTGCACCCTGTCATTCAACATGTCGCAGTAAGGTGTGGTATACGAAGTAATTGCGTCTTGCAAAGGTGATGTCATTACCTCGTGTTGAGAAGTTTATACAGAATAACGCAATTCAAATTGCGTAATTGATGCCAACGACAACATTCAAGTGAGCTTCATGTAGTCCTTAATTAAGTGCGACCAAGCAGGTCTGTTCTACAAGGCGGTTTGTGACTGCACCTTGTTCGATCAACACACTACAGACCACAACAACTGTCTAGACATAAACATAGTATTTGGAAACTTTTTAATTCCGAAAAGCTTATACGACCACCCCCCGATAGAGATTTCATCACCTGAACTAAGCTTGATTACATCAAAGAAACATGTTACATGTCTATGGAATACATTATGTACCTACAGGAAAGTAATTGACAGGACAAACGAGATGAAAAAGGGAAAACTTTAAATATTTTTTGTAAGCAAACTTACCCTTGTGCTGGTTTAATAGATAGATAATGAGGTCGAATAAACACACAAATGCACACATATGCTGCACAACTTTTTTTTGAAAGGACAGCGAAAGCCACGTTCTTCACAGTGAACACGATTAATGAAAGTAGCAAAAGAAAAACACAAAAAAAAGGTTTGGAAATCAAAGTTCCACTTTAATTAGAGACCAAGATAAGTGTATCTATCACGTCGAACATATGACCAAACAATTAACTATCGTAAGGATACAAATATATGGAAAGCAAATAGGTATAAATACTTTTCTTTCCTGCGTGAACTTTCTATTTTTTATCTAAAGATTCGGATTACATAAAATATATAACACAATTATTAATTTGTTTCGTACCTATAATACTTTTATTAAACGATGAACTATTTTATTCTTGCTGCAAGTGTTCTTTTAATTGTACAAAAACGGAAAACAATCGGTGATAACAAAAAAGCGAACAAATAACTAACACGACTAGACGACTATGGCTTCCACCATTTTGAACGATTTTTTTCAACAGCGATGTGCTCCTGCTCATGACTGTGTACATTCCGTATGTACAAAGGGATTTGTCGAAGCCAGAGCGAACAATAGTCACCATGTCCTCTTAGTTGGCTTTTCCAACCCAAAGTGTTGTTGCCTTTTTATTGGGGGTGGTTGGTGTTGTTGTTTTGCTGTACTCGCTTGTTTTTAGGGCTCTCCACAGAACAAAAATTTAGTTCAGTTATTTTTCTTTTTGCTAAATTTCAAATAGACTAATTGGAATATGGAGTGCGCAGGCTATAAAAGGATGAACTTATAAAGTTCAGGCTGTGCTTTAAGTAAAAGTTTTAACTGGTTTGGGTACAAGATAAACTGTTGATTAGGAGTTGCCAGTTTTTTGCGGCCACGTTAATTATCGAAAACTAATTACGATGCGAATATAATTTTTGATTGAGAGTTTTGAGTTGGTTTTTGAAAAAAAAACCTTAATACATATTTAATATTTCAAGATAATAATCATGTTCCGATCCATCAACAGGCTTTGGTAGTCGATCGTTTATGAGCGATATTGCCTCCGACCAAAAGAATCCGTCGTAACCGTTGAAGGAACAATCCCATAAAATCGGTCGCATATTATCCGCTGCCCAAAATAGATAATTTCACCGAGACAAGATTTTTTTATCGAACTGTCATCTATCCGCCGGCATTTCAAAGAATTAACTTATGAAAACGCTCGTATTTTTCTTCAGACCAAAAACAGTAGATACATACCTATTTATATTATACAACATTTTTATTCAAATACCCCAAATTAAAGACTTATAATATCCGCATTACTATCAGTCCCAATAGAAAAGTACCTATACCTCTGCATTTTCTGCGCAAAACATCACTTTTACTTCTTCGAGAAACGAATACTTTTAACCAAGTTTTTGCCGGGAGCGGGTCATAATTATGCATTTCAAAATTCTTTACCGACAAAATTCTGTAAATTTATTTATTGAAAATACTCCTGTATTTCAGAATTCTGTATTTCAAAATGCTGCATATCCAAAATGCATGTACACATTTCCAAAATGCTGTAAATGCAAAATTCTGTTTTCCGAAATGTTCTTTATACTCCAATAATTGTATATTTTGAAAAAGGGTTTGCATAACGAAAAGCAAGCTTTGATATAATTTTTAATTTTTAAAATTTATAATAGGTAGTAGAAAAAATATGAAAAATAGTAAAAAATATAAATATAATTAATACTTCAAACTCAAAGAAATAATATGAACAGCAAACATAAATTCTAAATTTATGCAAATAAAAAAAATATTGATTTGGAGCGCAGTAGTAAAATTCTGTTTTTTTTTTTAAGACAACCGCTAAAGCTAAAGCTTGTATTGCAGTAGCTCAATTCTAGAGGTATTCGTCTCAATTTGTTTTCATAAATCTATGCTGACATACACGGATACAGTAAAATATCAAAACCATTTTTTTTTAAATATGTACAGAATTTTGAAATACAGAGTTTTGTTCATACAGAATTTTGGAATACATAGTATTGTGACCATACAGTATTTCAACCCCAACCCGTTTTTGCCTCTACTTTTGGGTAATATTTTTTCTTTAACAAACAAAAGAAAAATAATTGATGTTAAGGTTAGATTGTATAGATTTATGAGTTCATCAGAGACGTTTAGGCACCACAGCGACCGAATCGTAAACAACGATATTTTTGTTGGATATTGATCCCATTTGAAGTCCCGCAGCTTTGAGTACGGCCAGATACTCTTCCTTGAACATACTGCAAGTGTCTGAAAGTCTCATTTCCAGAATGTAGGTGTATATCTCTCGACTTTTGGAACCGCTTTGTTTGAAAATTTGTTCCTTTGCTAATCCTATGTATCTATTAAAACTTTATATTTTTCGCATTATAAACACAGTAGGTATTTTGGAAGAAAAAGCGGTATGCAGTTATAAATGTATCTACTTTATTTCGATTTATTTAACAATCACGGCATTTGCTTTCAATGCTCTCAGTTTTTCCACCAATGAATGTACTTTATCTTGATTTGTGAAAAATGTAAACGGATTCAACGGAAACGGACAAAAGAAGAAAGTAAACCTACTCTGTCTCAGAATCAACAATTGTTTTGTTTTAAGTTGAATTAAATTAAGATAAAATTAATACTCAAAATGAATTAAGTAAAATAAATGTAAAATATAAAATAAAAAGTATTTTAATTGCTTTGACATGTAGGTATGTCATTAAAGTAGCAGCAAGGGATTTGCTTTATTAAAGTGAATAGTAATGGTTCGCATAGAATTGTTGCACTACTTTCTGTTAAACTATTTGCTGGATGTGTTGATGTTACTCGGTCTGATTCCTTCGGTATCATGGGAATTCTTGGAATAAGAACTTCCTCGTGGCTTAGGTTGCATAGTTTCGACTAGTTCAAATTGCGCAGCATTATGATGACAAAGCCGACTTTAAGTTGCAAATTATGCGGTGGTAGACCGGGCACATCGAATGAATTCAAAAATTTGGGCTCAATCGGTTAAGTGGTTTCATAGAAACATACATAGGTATTCACCTATACATACTATAGTTGAATCGGCAA
Organism: Cheilosia soror; assembly: GCA_949372485.1. Classification (NCBI taxonomy): domain Eukaryota; kingdom Metazoa; phylum Arthropoda; class Insecta; order Diptera; family Syrphidae; genus Cheilosia; species Cheilosia soror. The sequence continues at coordinate 72,141,217 of OX443564.1, read as the reverse complement.
GCGTTGTTCTGCCTAAAAATATTTTATAAAGCTGATAGCCTCATCAGTGGCTCAGCCGTTATGTTCGGACTTGCATACGCAGTAACGTTTTTATATACATACTAAGATTATATGGATACAATTTTAAAGTTAGTTACCCGTTTTAGTTGATTTTATTCAAAATGTAAACCTGGTACGAAATTTATCAAAAGTAAGATTTGCGCATGTTAAAGCTTTCCAACCAAAAGTTCCAGTTTATCCAGTAGTTTATCTGAAATGCCATACAGTGACTCATGGTACATTATATAGTGGTTGCTCGTTGCTGCTATATAAATGTTCATTACCTAGCTTATCTCAAAAGATACCCACTTTTCCTCAACAGATTGAGAAGTAGTCCGTCCATTGAGCTGAAACGTATGTACATAAAATAATTTGCTATTAAATCCACGTAACTCTAAAATTTCCATATCTCAAATTACACTATAGTCTTTACAATTAGGTATACATATCTTGATATTTAATAAATAGACTTTTATTGCTTTTTCCCATAAAAAAAAATCTGCAAACGCTATTTCTCCACACTCATTGGAACCAAAGTTGTACAATTTCTAACATTGAAACGTATGCATTGTCCTGATAGACAAGAAACAATACAATTTCTGTGCTCCAGCTGATATGTTATAGGTCTGAATATGACGACAACTGATAAGCTGAAGTAGGAATATATGTAGTACATATGTACATAATATACTTATTCGTTTATAATTCAAGAGGATGCTTACAAGTACTATACTTTACACTTGTAATATTTTCTCTCGGGTACTATTTATTGAAATTTGTAATCTATTGAAGAACAAAAATTATTCAAGATTAGCTTTTTAGCCCTTTTTCTTAATAGAAAATGTAAGCATTTCCTTTCACTTATTTGTTATTTGTGGGAAGCTAATACACCATCACCGGACTTTGTTGCACTTAATAAACTTGCACAGCTCTAGAATGGCGGGTATATGCATAGGCATATACCGATCTGCATACCGCCGTGCACGCACGCAACTTTACCAATGCCGACCGACCCTTAAAAATCGCGCACAGCAACAATAAACAAAAATCGGTTGTGCTTGTGTCTATATAGTTAGCGTTGGGCAGTCCTTCTTGTCCACTCCAATTCGTTTGCTGTTGACCTTTCTCAGTCATTGTAAGCGTGAAGCGTCCTATGATATTTTTTAATTTGAGCGTTTGCAATGACTGAGTGAGAGGATCATCTGGCGGATAGCCGGTCGTGTGTGAAGATTTTGTTGGTGGACCAAAACTGATTATCGTATGGGCATAACACCTACGGTAATTTGATTTGGAAAATTTAACTTTGGATCTTCACTTCACAACTCTGCTTAGTAGCAGTGTCGGAGTTGTGTTTTTTGTGCATGTTTTCTGTTTTAAGGATGAATTTTAGGGTTGATATTATGTATATGCAACATTCGTGGGCTGCATCTGGCAAAACCACTGCGTAAGCTTTTTCATCTGTTCTATTCTTCCGGACTCTTTCCGAGTAGGTGGAAAACAGCATTTGTCCAGCCCGTGACCAAAAAAGGGGAATTTGACGACTTATCTCACTGAGAAGTGGAACTAATCTCTCCATCACTTCAGTGAATCGAATATTGTTGCGCTTTATATTTCAAAGCCATTTGACAGAGTTTGGCATCAAGCTCTTTTGTCGAAAATGCGTGCTTATGGGATCGATTCGTCTCTTATTCAATGGATTAGAAACTACCTTTCTGGCCGTTCAATTCAAGTTGTTGTGCATGGTTTCAAATCTGAAACTCACCATATAAATGCTGGTGTTCCCAAGGCTCCGTTTTCTCATTTTTATAAATCATCTCTTATCTGCAACTTCTAATCCAATTCATTCCTTCGCTGATGACACCACTCTTCGCTTCTCATATTCGTTCCAGGGCTCGCGTCCCTGCTCTTCGGCCGTAGAACTGGAGCGGCAACGTATATTAAGCTCATTAAATTCCGACCTTGACAGCATTTTAAAATGGGGCTCAGCCAATAGAGAGGAATTTAATGCTTCAAAAACACAATGCTGTCTGCTGTCTCTAAAGCGAAACCCGAACCTACAGTCATTATCCATGAATGGCACTTGCATCACCGAAACCGAGAGACTTTCCATTCTCGGTATGTGCGTTCATGATAAACTTCGTTGGAATGACCATGTACCAAGTCGCTAAGAATGCAGCGAAATGTCTTGGTTTTCTCAAACGGTGCAAGAAATATTTTACTCCCTCCGATATGGCTATAATATATAAGGCGTTCATTCGCCCAAAACTTGAGTACAATTCTCACATCTAGTCTGGTGCACCGAAAACCATATTGCACTTACTGGATAGGACCAATGTGCATCGGAATCTTCTATCTTCTCTATCCTATCTATAGTTCAATTCGAAATAGCACTAAGTAATAAGTAATGTACTATTACACCTACACTCGGATTTCTCTTGGATTTTACTTATAAATCTCACAAAGACAAAAACAAAATCAGAAATAAATGCTTTTTAAGTGCTAACGAACAAATAAAGAGGTATTTAATAATAGATTTAAACAAATCTTTACAAACATTTCAGATAAAGGTTTCGTAGACTTAACCGGATAAGCTCCTACAAATTGTCATTTTATTGGCGATTTTCGCTGTTATTTGTCAATTCAAATCAGTGACTAGCTTTATAAGCTGGTGCAAGATATCCCAAAAATCTGGCCTAATTATTTCTTATATTGAAAACTTTTATAATAATGTCTTGTGAGTGTCAATTAAAATGACTTGACAAAAAAAGATACATACCATCGTATAGAAAATGCAGCTATATTTCATGGAAAATGAAATATGTACTTAAAACTCAAACTTTTAAGCTAGTAGCAAGGTTATACCTAATACCATTTGCAAAGTTTTTAACAAAAAAGAAAAGTTATTTGTTCTACTACACTATCTTGTCATCGTATACCTACCTACTTCTATAGTCGTATACGATAGAAACTTTCTTCGAAAGAGGAATTACCTGCCTTCTGTATAAGAAACAAACATTCGTGGGCAAACTTCAAAGTCTAGGCACCGTAACATAATAAAATACCAATCAACAACATATCAAAGACAACTTCAGTAAATCGATTATTATTGTTATCGTTCTCTACCTTTAAATATACTTCTTTTTTCTTAGCGGTATCCGACGAATCTGAGTAAAGGCACGAAAATTCAATTTAAACGCAATTCACAAGTCTGAGTATTCTGTAAAGCAGAGGGGTGATGTGTAAAGGTGTCATCCATAGGATTAGAAAAGAAACGTACATAGTCTTCAGCTTCAGTGGATGCGATGCCTAATGATTTGGAAATGAGGAACACCGTGAATAATGCCAATACAGCAAAAATGTACTCCTGACAGTGAATTGCAATTGGTGAAGTTATTCTTCTCTATTCTTTTTTTTTACAGTGATAATGATGATTGTTTGAGATGATGGCTTTGAAATGAATGCGACTTGGTAAATGGATCGAAATAGATTTGCAAAAGGATTCAGCATGATAATGAAGAGAAAGTATTGAATGTGAAACGATTTGGTTGGGATTTGAATAGGTATTATATGGTAATGGAATACGTTGTTGGGATACTTTGTAATGGTATAGGTTTGTATGAGTTGTATGGAAAGAGCATTGAGGAGCCAGGGACAAACAGCACACATACCTTCCCATGAGAGTCGTGTCGGACGAGACAGGCCGATTTTAAGTGAGTTTCTGAACTAACCTAAAAATCTCTCTGTCTCGCCCGACAAGACTTTAATGGAAAGGCATGGTGGTCGTGTTTTAAAACGGTACAAAAGTTGAGTAAATATTCTTAAAATTTTAATAAACCTACATAACGAACAATTGTGTCTCTCTCTGTTCAACCGAAAAAATAAATAAAAAACACTGGCGACTTAAGACCAACTGACAGATGACAACAAGAAAAGGAAAACGCCAAAAAATTATCCAATTGACACTCGGTCATACCGCGTCTGGCGGACTTCGGCGGAACCCTAATCACAGGACAAGTCGCTCCATTATCTGTCAAATCGTATGAAAATTTCTGTCTCGAAAAATAAAAAATTTTATTTATTAAATAGAAACTGATATTTACCATGTTTATTGGTGAATTTAAATTAAAACAAGATGATAAATAAATGTAGATTCGTTTAAATTATGTTGCGGTTTAAGAAATGCAATTGTACATGTCCCTCGTAAAAACAATTTGTGAAAAGTACGTGATAGTTGAAATTAAATAAGTTGAAGTTAATATTTTCATATATTGAATAGATTTAGTGGTCAAGTGCAAGAATGATGTAATTCGAGTACGTAAAAATCTTGGTAGGTGGCGTGGAAATCAATTTACCGAGTCACAAGAAGAAAATTTATTAGCTTGCTGATGACTCTGATTTGTTTACGTTAATCTGACGGCAGCATATGTTTCTTCACCTGTCCGTAAAAAAATAGTATCTTCTATGTATAATAGCTTTACACAAATTGTGAATGCCCTTTTTTTGTTTTGAAGCTACGTACCCTTAAAGTGTTAGTACACGGCATGTAGCAAGCCATATACGTATGAAGCACTGACGTCATTTGTACGTCAGCGAATGCTCCCAATAGGTACATGTCGTGTACAAGCTCTCTTTGTGCACTCTCTGTTCACGTTAGAGCTACATACGTATGCGGCTTGCTACATGCCGTGTACTAGCACCTTAAAGCAACGTTCGTTTTAAGGGGTGCGTAAAGTAAAGCCGACTGCAACACGTTTATAAATACGGCTAGTTCAAGTTTAAAATATAGAATAGTCCGGTTTTTTATAAAGCTTTTCTCGTCTCAAAACAAAACATTGTTTATATTTATTTAAAAAATACAGTCCATTGAAAACAATCAACCTGTAATTATTGAACTTCGCCACCTGTTATTCGAGTTTTGAGTTTTTTTTCTTACAAATAATTAGCATCGTCATGTTGAATTTGAATTTTACACTTGCCATGCAGTCTAATCTTACCTTTACACATCTTGAAAGTAATACGAATTGAGAACAAGTTTTAAGACATCAACTCGTTCCTTCTTTAATAAAGCTGACTGCATTTACATAATTCCATAAATACATACATATGTGTATTCAACTGAATCTCTACACAGGTATAAACGTCTCAAGCACAGTAGTGTTAAAAGTTTTCGTATTCACCCAATTCAACTAGTAACCAACTTTTCTTATAAAAAAAAACGGACTATCCCAATCAATTTAATTCAATGTGGCAGCTTATTGCCACATTTAAACTGAACCCGTTGGAATTCTTTTGCATAATTTAGATTTTCTCCCCTTTTTCGGAGCACGAGTCCGCCCAGGTTACCACGATCTAAACTTTGTCATATGCTTAGTGGATTCATACAATGTTTGGTGAAATTTTCCCTCAAAAACATTTGAAAGAATTGGCTAACAAAACACACTGAGGTGGGAGGAATAAAATCCTCTATGTCTATGGGTATATAGGTAAGGTATACCTTCAGGTCAAATAAAGTTTTTGGGTAGTGGATGCACAAACAAGCATCGTACATACAACATTTCCTTTTCTAACTTTAGATACATGAACGTAAAGGTTATAGGAACGATTTCTAGACATGAACACCAAACGAATACCTTCTATTCGGTGGTGTGTTCGCTTGAACCATATAAATGTAGTAATGGTCTACGTCTTAACCATGTCTAAAAGTTTCTTACATTTGTTGGTCAATTTGAGAAATACCTACATACATATGTATAATATATGTAATAACTTTAGGATGATCACGAAACTTCATCATCCTCTCCTCCTATATAAGTGTTTCCTCATTGAATTTCATTAGCAGGTGTAACGGTCATAATTATTATTTTTCCTTTTGCCCCTTCAGTGTTTGGAAAGTGTCATCAAACTGCATATTATATACATAATTATTATGAAAAAATTTTTTCAAATTCGCAGAGTTGTGTTTTTAACTCCTCGGTCTATCCCTGAATTTATCTAGCTTGACAGCCGGTGCAGCAATCAACCGCTGACACTGGCTGATAATATGAAGATGAATTGCAGTAACTCCCGTGGAAAGTACATTTATTTAATACAAAAAAGGAAATTTTGCGTAAAATTGCGTTGCAAATATGAGAACCACAATAGTGTCATGTCGAGCGCAAGTGAGCATCCATTTCACTCCAAATACCGAAATAAATGGAATGCTTATAAATATGCTGCCAGTGAAACGAAGAAATTATATTGTCACAAAGTTGGATCAGAAATAACAAGTTTTGAATTAAAGTTTTTTGACATTGATGTATCCTTGGGCTCTGCACAGTACAGTATCGTACGGGAGTATACATCCGTAAATGCGTGGAATGATAGGATTAAGATTCGTCCATGCTGAGAACTGAAGGATTTCCTTTTTATCGGATGTGGTTGATGTAGCTGGAGCAGATGTGTCTATTCAATTGGATTACCGGGTAGAAAACTGTTTGAAGGATATAGGATGAGCGTACGTGTGAGAACATTTCAGATGGAAGGGACAGTTTTATGTAGTTTTAGTTTCTGGTGATTTATGACGAGCGATAAATGAGAAGAGAAGTTATGAATGAAAATGAGTTGCTTTGAATGTGTGAATTTTAGTATGGACTTTGATTAAATCAGTAAATTTTAGTGAGCAAGCGTATAGATATAAATACCCCGACTCTGTATGGTCAGTAATTTCGACAGAATATAAATGAGGATTTTTTTAGGTAGTATCATACTCCAGAACTTGGACAATTGCACACTTGTAGATGTGAGTTTCACGGATCACCCTCAAAGGGAAAATGACTGTCAGTGATTAATAGATAAATTGGATATACCAGGGTTGTGGTTTAGAAAGATGGGTTCCGGTTAATATCGTAGGATACAACTCTCCGTCAATTGAAATCGCGCAGTCAATCTAGGGAAATTGTGAAGCACAACAGCTGACGTATGATAGCAAAATGGGGATACAAGGAGCATTCAGTGAAATTGAATTAACTTTACTTGTATTCTTCTTTGTGGATTAAAAAGGACATCTAAAGGCAAATATATTATTGACGTCGGGTATCACTGAATCTACAGGGTGGGAGACAACGAGACATTACGCCAAATTGTTTTCGGAAAAAATTCCTGAAAATGTTTTTGTTTTCAAATTTGAAAAAAATAGTAGAATTTTGCTTTGAAATTAGGCCAGAAAATCATACTGGTATTCTGGCCTACATTCCAAACAAATTTTGGAAAAAAGGTAAGCAAAGCAGCATCAAATGAAAATTGAGTGAAGAAATAGCGCATCTATTGATTTTGATCAATATGATTTACTGGTATATATGTACGTGATAAAAATAATTGTGGACTTATGGCCGAAAAGAATTGATTTAATAACCGTTAAATTCCTACAACTGATCAAAATATTTCGGGCGTTTTTTCCGTTGTCAAAAATATTGTTTGTGCCATTATTTCCAAACAATGTTCTCTTTTTGAAAAGGCCTGAAATTTCGAAAAGATAGCCAGAAATATCTGACATTTCTTCCTATGAAAAATGGTCTCACTTTTGCATATAAAATGTTCTGGTAATTTTTACAAAAAAAAATCTGGCGTAATTTCCGGAAGTCGATTTCTCTGTACATATTATAACCGTTCTATTCTCAGTAAAATTCCTGGAATATCAAAAGAAGGGTGTAGGAAAGTGTTAAAAAATAAAATTAAAATTATCAAAAAAATACTCAGCTTTCTTTGGCATTTTTTTATATTCTTGTATGCGATGGTTCTTAATAACTTTTCAAACATTTTTTTTAATTACATTGACCTCTTAGCATTGGTGGCACTACAAGGTTAAATCAACCCCCAGAAAATAACTTGACATTGGATACACATTTTCTTTCTTTTCATTTAATGTTTAACAACATTGACGTTGACCGCTATTCTATCCCACGTCCCAGTAGTAATAGAAAGGTCGGCAATATGAACTTGCTGCTTTTAACATGCAAATTGTTACTTCGCCCAACCCTCGAGAACATTTCAAAGTTTTAAAGGTAGATTTATGGGGCTCCCTTCGCTGGGCCGTTCTGTAAGTTGGTTTCAATGACAACTCGGGCGAAAGTCCTTCTGATATGGCACTGCAGAATATTTGGCCATAAATTGCAGACAAGCCATTGTTCATGGCGTTTGTCAATATCTGAAATGCCAGACTATTACCTAGCGAAAACGTGACTAGGATACTTTTAAGTACCAATTTGGTATGAAAGTACGAGGTATTTATATATTTTCTTCGTTTGTTCAGCTCCTTGTCTATGGGTTGCTGAAAGAAGTCACTGAAGCAATCTAGATGCCATGAATCATTGTCGCAAAATTCGACGAAGCGATAAAATGATTCGATTTCAATTTGAATATTGATACAGGGAGAGGGCAAGTGCGAAGAGAGGGATAAGGAGCAATCGATTCGTCTTTTCTTTTTATTATTGCTTTTGGAAGGAGTTGGTGACAGTTTTTGAGCTTCAGTTGAACTGCAATCGCAATGATAATTTTTCTCCCTCAGCTTGGCAGTTAAATTTAATTTCTATAGACATTTTTTATTTTTATATGTCGCATCGGATATAATGGAGCCATTTATCACGAATGGTGGATTTTTTTACAGGTAAATCGTGACAGGAAATAAGAATAATTGTTATTTTATTAGGCGTTTGCAATTGGGATTTGCTGGGTTCGCAAAGAGTGGATTAAAATAGATGCCCCGGTGTGAAAAATTATGAAAATTAAAGTTTTTAATTTTAAGCATTTTAACTTACATATTTTTGTGTTGCAGACCAAAACAGGTAATATTGGTTTTGTGTGGGAGCCTGGGAGGTACCAGAATTACTTGACTTTGTTATATATCGATTATTGTTTCTTCTTATTTTTATGTTATTAATGTTCACTACATTACGTGTGATTTTTCTATTAACTTATTGTTATATACATGGATTTAATGTACATACAATACATGTATATGGATATGTGTTTATTTAATGACCAAATTGTGTGCTCGTTCATTCATGTTATTTATTTTTAATATAATGTACTTACCTATTTATTTATTATTTATGTATTTATTTGTAATTTAATTTTTTATTTATTTATTTGGTTAGTTGCTTATCTATTTACGAATGTATTTTTTAATTCATTTAGTTATTTAATCAACTCTTTACTAACTATTCATTCCTGCAAAGCCAGCCGAGACAATAATTTAACATTCCATTACTAATCGGATGCTCCCTATATTTTAAATAAAATATAAATTTGTATAACTAACTTTGAAATTATAGAGCAGTGATTATTTTCTAGTAATTTAAAAAAATAATCAGCTGATGATTCAGCCTTTATTTTTTGTGCGTTGTGGTTTTCAATAACACTTAACTTACAACACATTTATTTTTATAATACACGAGAACCTACATATAAACTGCTTAGTCCCTGATTAAACTTCATATCCGACTATAAAGTTCAATTAAAACCACATTCCCAAAGTTAATTAGCAGATTTTTGTATCCCTCTCACCATATTTGCATATGTACAAGTATTTAATGTACATATCTTTTAGTGGAAACCCTTTTAAAGTTCTTGTTTCTTTGTGCGAAATCGTACAGTCAATTCGTCTTCTATTTCACACATTGAAATATCTCATGATATCCATCCCTACGCAACTCTCGCATACACAACACATCCTTTCTATCAAAAATACATACCTACAGTACACATTATTAAGGAAAATATTTTGTATCTCTTGTATCAGCTCACATAGATAGGACCCCTTACTTATGAATTAAGCACCATTGAAATGTTGAACTGAAATTCGGGACGCGCACGCGACTTTAAGATCGATGCTTTAAACCACCACTGCCTTTATCAGAAAAAGTCTTACATACATAATATGCTAATGAAACCATATAGGGTTCAGTGTTGTATAAAAGTTTCCACTTGAGTGGATCACATAACCATTGCAAGAGGCAAATAATTTTATGGGGCTTTGTACAAGCCTTTTAAATAAATCATTTCGAGAGTGTAAGATGTACGATTTTGTTCTGTCCAAAACAAAATAAAACGAATCAGGAGGTAGATTTTCTTCTTTTGATTATTATTAATAATCGCATATTTTTTAAAAGTTTTTATTTTTGAAATATTATTTTTTTTTTTCTTTAAAAGAAATGTTTAACACATTCATTCGTTAACAAAGGGAAATTCAAATTTTTTTACACATATACTTTTTATATATGTACTATATACGCTGATACATAGTTTTGTTAAAAATTTTATAATATAATGTTTTTTTTTTTAATTTAAAAGGAAAATGTATATTGTAACCGTTTCCGCAGATTTTAAATAATGTATTAATATTTTTTGTAAGTAACAATTTATACGATTTTAATTAAACTACACATTTCAACAATTTTTGAATGTATTTTTATTTCGTAAGAATGACTAATATGTATTTCGAAGATTCATAAATATTGTTTTGGCACAATGTTTTGATTTATTTTCAGCTACTCTGCAAAATGGTAGGATTTTCGGAAAAGTAAATTATAATTTTGTCAGTAGGCACATTTAATATCTAAGTGATTTCGACAAATTAAAGTAAATGTAAAATGTACAGTCTTTAAAAATATATTTCCTTAAATATTCAGTTAAGGATAACATAAAGTAATGTATGAATGTTAAGGCTGCCAATATGGGAGTTACCTACATCAGTATGAGTTAGGTCAACTTATTGCAATTTAAAATGTTTAATTGAATGTAGATCAATAGAGGTATTTAATTAGATTCACGGACTTTCGCATGGATATTTGAATATAGAGTTTCTTATGTATTGTAAAGTATGGACAAATAATATGATGAGTACTAACTCAATGTCAAGCCCACCGTTAGTATAAACTATAATACGTCACGTGATATAGAATTCTATAGATGTACAACATGCGAATTGGGAATTCTGTGTGGAAATTTGAAAATCAAGCAGTTTTAAAATGCACGTATAACTATTGACATTATGAATTGTTGTTTACAATTATTGCACGTGAAAAATCAATAAATAATTTTGAATTTTTCATCTACAAAAATGCATTGCGGTTATGTATACATCTCTGTTCTATTCTAAATAAATTTAATTGATTTGGCACAAGTTATTGGCAACTGGATAAAGTCGATCGCGAGATGTGTAATAATTAATCGTCTTGCGAGGGAAAGGGGAAATATACTTTCATTGAAAATTATTGCCAGAATTTTTAAATAAACGGAAAGTGCAGCAAAAAATAATTCAGGGATAGGCAACTAATAATTGGTTTTAATAGCAAAAACAATATTGATAAATAAGTAAATCAAAGGATTTGATGAAACTCGACTATTTCTATTTACATTTCGATAATTTTGAGCACGTTTTATTCATTAAGCCTATCCGTAATCAGGGCGTTTAACTTATAAGTAATAAAAAATACTGAATATATAATTATATAATAAAACTATTGATAAATAAGTAAATCAAAGGATTTGATGAAAATCGACTATTTCTATTTACATTTCGATAATTTTGAACACGTTTTATTCATTAAGTAGCTGTTAAGTCTATCCGAAATCAGGGCTTATAACTTATAAGTAATAAAAAATACTGAATTTGATTAAATTTTAAATAAATCGTTTTCTTCATAACACGTTTTTTAAACATTAATTATATTTCAAACTTTTTATGTTTGCCTAATTGTATTTGCTGTTAAGTTAAATGTTTTAGAAATAATTAAATAAATTCAATTTATTTAAAATATCCGAAAGGAATTGAAACACATTTCTATACACGCATCCATTTTAAATTGAATTAAGTTTTTTCATTGTTTAATTTTTTAAAAAAAAAGGGAGAGCTTAAACTTTAAAAATAATAAGAAATAAAGAAAACGTTGTCACAAAATTCATTACCGGGGAATATTTGATTTTTCATGTCAAATAATATGTTTTTTTTTTCGTTTTACTTTATTGAAGGAGAATGTTTCCACATAATTCCCTTCCCCAACGCAGAATATTGGTCAAGGGGATAATGGAGCTTACTGAGGAGGCGCCTGATAGAGTAAATATTTAACGTCGGATTCAATTACCAGCTGGCAGATACATAAAGGTCCTTGTAGTCATCGATGACATTATCCTTGATAAGTGCTAAATTTACACAGCGTATAGAGTTTAAAAGTGAAGAGGGTGTTCCAATTTGTTTGTTTAAATATAATTTCAGAAGGAAGCAGTAGGTGATAGTATGTAGATGCAGATACGTAGATGTTCGCAGTACAGATGGTTTGTTTGCATTAATTTTTGGCTGAAATGAGGTAAAAAGGAAAAAAAAAATATTGTGTCAATAAGATAAGTGAAATGAGTAATAAAAAAATGGTGTTACATTATATATGTATGTTCTGTACCTACGTACAACAAAGCAAGAGCAACTTCTTAAAGTGTCATAATGTGGTTGGAGAATAATACCTGGATAACTAATTTAAATTAAAAATCCGTTTGGTATAAAAATGCCCAGCTGTTTTCTGTTACTTTCACAAAATGTTTATTTGTGTTTCGAGCTTCTCATGTCTTTGTTTTAACTGAAATCTGCTACGTACGTTTGAGAATATATAGCTTTAAGTAATTTTTCACCATAATTTAGAAAAATGCTATAATAAATAATATTCTGGTACAAAGTATATAGAGTTTTGTGTCATTCAAACGGAATTTAAATGACCTTTCCATTGATGCTAAAATTTACATGAAGTAAGCTCAAATTATAAGTAGAATCAACTTTAGTTTTGTGAAAATACTTATGCCTACCATTGTATGTTGTTTCTTAATTTAACACTTGTTCACTTTATTTTGTAACTTTTCCGTAAAACACTGCTCATACTCATCTTCGATGTTATAGGTTTCAAAATATTTGAGCGAAATAGAAAATTAATATTCAATAGATTTTGTAGTTTTTTTTTTTAACTCTGATTGCCATATCCACGTCAGTGTCTAACATTTGATATTTAATGCTTCATGTCATTTAACATTGTAATGCCTCTTTAGGTTAAAGTAAAATCCACACAATCGGTTTTAGATGCCAAAATGAATAAAAATTTCACCCACATATTACTGAATACAAACTAAAAGGGCGCTATTGTGTGAAGAAAAAATTTCCGAAATACTAGCTCAACCTAAAAGAATTTCTTTTTGGTAGATTTAAAGTGCATTTAAATCCCTCTGGCACGATTCCAAGAACTTCAACTAGAACTAAACATAAAAATGCATTGGTTTCATCGCTAGTGGTAGTGGTGGTGATGCTGATATGCTCCTGCTGGCAAAAGTGGTTTTCTATAGCACATGTACTACAATGCGCCTAGCATCCTTGTGCACCATTAACATTTGTAAATTCACTTAGCCTTGCAAAGATGGGCGGAATTTTCTAAGTGTGAGTAAATAATGTACATTGTGCATATATCAACGCATAACATTACAAGTTTCATTTAAATGAAAGGAAAGCTTAATAGAAATCGATTATAGGTACGATGACATGTAGAATATCGCCCTGAGTTGTTATAGAGATGTTCTCGTTATAGGAAGTATGCGGCATGTGAAAATTGTTGCTGCTGATTCCAGATTTATTGTGCTCTTTGTTGGCTCAGAGATAATAATTCCAGATAATTCGTCGGGTCTCATTATTTTGAAGGGCAGGTCATTCATATATGACTAGCTGAACCCCCTCCGCGCCGGCTTTGCCAGGCCTTTTTTGCTTTTTTAAATCTATATTTATTTATTAATATTTTTTTTTAATTTTTTGGCGTATCAATTGATCACACCGACATTTAAAAAAATCAACTAAATTGGTTGAAAATCACGTGGCAAAATAGGGAACATACAGTTTTTTCCACTTTGTTTTATATATAGAGATAGCTGTACCCGCCTTGCTTTGCCCATGCACAGGAATTGTATTGCTTAAGGTGCTAGCACACGCTATATAGCACGCCACATATATTTGTGGCTCTGACATAATTTTGACGTCAGCGTATGGAGCCAATGGCTACATGCCGTGTACAAGCTCTCTTTATGCACTCTGTGTTGACGTCAAAGCCACATATATACGTGGCGTGCTACATACCATGTTCTAGCACCTTTAGGTCTTAGATAACAATATTCTTTCATATAGGTCTGCCTGAAATACACTAACCTTTTCCTGGTGAGACAATTTGGTTTGGTCCGTGCATACTAGTCAAAAAAAAAGTTTGGAAGTTTGGTGAGATATTACCAACCTAGCATTCTTCCCAGAGTTAATAGTTCTGTGGAGCTAGTATCGATTACCTCTGTTTGTTTGCTGAACTGCGTATTGTCATGTGTAATAAACGTATTTTTGTTAGAGCAATACTAATATGTATGCAGTTAATTTTGTGCTGAAAAGCGCATGTGTCCATTTCATTCATTCATTCATTCATTTTCAATGGTCCGCTTGTCCATTAAGTGTAGGTTGCTCAAGTGGACCCTCCATAGCTCTCAATCCTCCGCCATCGACTCTAAATCATCAAGGGCAATCCCCATACGGGTATAGGAGAGATTATGAATTTGATCTAACCATCTCATCCTGGGTCTACCTAGGGGACGCCTGCCCGATGGTACGGATGTACGTCGTGGATTCCTGGTCGAGGACATGCGTTTAACATGACCAAACCACCGAAGCATGGATCGCTCCGTCCGGAGAAGTAGCTGCTCGACATTGAGTTCCTCACGTATTCTGGTATTTCTGATGCGATCTCTACGGGTGTCCATTTACTTAACTTTTACACATTTCTGCAGAAGTTTACTCAAAGTTTTCATTAATAATAGCAGAATACTCAACCCATTAAATTAAGCAAGAACTCCGTGCAAAAGTAGGAATTTAATATCATTCCATCCGTCCACTCAAAAACACCGAAGATAATAACTTTAGACAGATTATTTCCTGCGATGTATTTTTTTAAATAAACCGGAGTCTTCAAGCACATTCGCCACACGTAACTTTGACGTGCTGATGAATGCGATTTATAATCCGCTCTATAGAATGTTGGTGTATTAAAATAATCGATCGCCTTAGTGATATTGGAAAGAAGGATATATTATCTCTTACCAAATGATTTATTTTTCTATACACCATAAACATATTTTTCTAATTCCCCGCTGACGAGGGATCCTTGGCGCAATGCAAACAAGGTTAGAGGGGTGAAAAATTCGAACAAAATCAATTTACTCTAAATTGGCTGTGGTTGTTGGAAAGATGAAAAGTGTACTTAATAAATCCTGGCAAATAAAACTTGGTTGTGTGATAAATAGAGAGAAGGGAATATTTGTCAATTTTTTTTATAGCATTGCATCTCAGTGTAAGTAAACTTTATACTATATATACTTTCTGAGCACTTTTGAAATAGTAGCTCCGGCCATTAAACTTACAGAGATACTAAAACATTTAAATAGATAAACCGCCCATAACTGCTGTACCCCTTATACATATACAAATCATGAACTATTGATTTTATTGTTTCCTAAATGAGGGTATCCACATAGCCATCCACACATTTCAAGACCTAGTGGTCGATTTATTTCAATTGAACCATCAACTCGCTATACAACATCTATCTACTTTATAATCGTAAAATCCGAACTTGCTCCAATTTACCATCAGGCAGCATGCGGGTATTAATATTTTCTAAATACCACTTCCGGTGAAAATTTATTTCCGGTTGGCTCCGGTTCTTGCTCAAAATTATTTGCCTCTGGAATTTAATGAAGCGACTTAATTAATCGCTGTCATTTATGGAGGGTGGAATGAACAAATATCACCAGTGCACACGCGAAACCGAGGCAAAGCCACACCCGGTGCCGGCAGTAATATTTGGCCGGGAGTGTAAAGCTTTAGAGACTACGACTTTTTACATTCAAATGGGTGGAATGGTATTGTGTGATAGGTCGATTTCACATTTTACTCTACTATTTCATCTGATGAAAGGGAAAAACCTACCAAAAGTTTTTTTTGTTGAAAAAAAAAAAATTGGAAAATGTAAAATAGAAATATTGAAGGTGTTTTTTATGTATCTCATAATGAAGGCCAATTGTTTACTTTTAAAATTTGTATTATTTTAGCAATTGGAAGTGAATAGTTTAGTGGGTCAGTTATTGACTTGTAGGTACTATTATTCATAAATAAAATACTTAATGTATTTTCTAATGGCATTGGTATAGGTATTCCCTGTCGCTGAGAATCAATTACGTTTAATTCTGTCTAAAATCAAACAGTTTTTAGGTTATTAATACGGGTATAAAATATAATGCTAATGGGTGCAATCCAGTTGCCAGCAACTGCTTTCAAAAATTTGCCTTAACGGTTAACATCAAATACATGGCGCACAAGGCAGTGGCCATAGTGTAGTGATGAAAGTGTCTCCATGTACCAAACGATAAAAAATTGGGCTTAGAGAGGAATATTATGCAACATATTATCTTTATTTAAAAAAATTGTTTAATAATAAACGACATTTCGAAAGTAAAATTGAAGATTTTATTCAATAAAAAAAAACACACAAGAAAATGTTACGTATACGCCCTACGCTAAACATTCCCATTATGTGTCCCTGCAGCTAAATGGTACAGTACTAACAGATGATTATTTTGCTATAATCAGTGTTATATTTTTGACAGGTCATGCTTGATTCGTGAAATGTGTCAAAGTCAAACATGCTCAGTTAGCATTGCCATTTCATCATGGAAAGACTTACACCCGAACAATGCTTACTTTCTACAAATTGAATCTGGTCGATATGTGTGGTTCCAGCAAAACGGTGCTACATGCCACATAGCACTATGCATCTATGCCGATCAGCCAGCGTCAATTGCAGCCTTGGAAGACAACATTACACTTCTTATAGCAAGATACTAACCAATATGCTTTGTATGGACCATGTAAAACGTAATAAAAATTGTATGCACTTTGCAATTTTCCTATGTTTTCTTTTTTGACTACTAAAAACTAAACGCTTAGAAAATCGTCCATTATTTATGAAACGCAATAGTGAAAAAGGGTTTGCAGAAAAAGGTATCTTTAGATCGGAATTGATGATTTGTACTAGGTAAGTAACATCTTATGCGATTGGTAAGCTGCATTAGGAGCCATATCAATTTTATTTTACGCAGACTGTATACCTACTCAATATGCAATTTTGCAAACACTAGACCTTTGAAATAAAACACTCAATAGAATTTTTCATTCATTAAAACCCTCTATATAGAATTTTTCATTCGTTCATTTTCAATGTCCCGCTTATGCATTAAGTAGGTCGTGGGTGTAGGTTGCTCAAGTGGACCTCCATAGCTCTCGATACTCCGCCATCGATCAAGGGCAATCCCTATACGGGTAAAGGAGAGATTAGGGACTTGATCTAACCATCTCATCCTGGGTCTACCTAGAGGCGACGCTTGCCCGCTAGCACGTCGTAGAGTCCTGGTCGAGGACATGCGTTTAACATGACCAAACCACCGAAGCATGGACCGCTCCCTCCGGAGAAGTAGCTGATCGACATTGAGTTCCTCACGTATTCTAGTATTTCTGCGGTTCGCATCAGTTATACAACGGAGAAATCTCATTTCGACAGCTTGTATCCGCTGTGCGTAATTTTTTATAGAAAACATAAATGTATAATATGAGCCTGTTCAATCGCTATTCATTGGCTGCCTCTACATATCTCTTCTCATAAACTTTCATTTACCGCAAAATACCAACGAATTTAATGGACCGAAATGAATCCGTGCGTGATGGTTGAGGTTTCTTTCCTAGCTTACCGTCGCATCCTCAAGAGGTCACAAATAAAGCTACCTATCTCTGCATCCCATTTCCTGCCTCTATTATTTCTCCATTCTTCCACTCTGGCTCTTCCCCTTTTCTAACTTCCAGTATGCTTTAATGAAGGTCGTTAAAACCTGTAGTGTATATAAACATAGCCATACCTATAGCGAAATCGTATCTATTTCGTCTTTCGCATCAATGGTTTTCATCTCTCTTAAGTTTTATTCAATTCAGTTTCAGTCAATACTAGAGTTAATAGTGATGAGATGATAATATTCGACGACATACACACAAACAGAAATGATACAAGAATGTCTTGATTTAATATAGTTTTCAGGTCCCTCCTTCATCACCTGGAGGAATAATTAAAAAAAGAAGTAAGCACCCAAAAAAGTTCGCTCACATAGGACGTATTTAGGATAACTTGGAACAGCACTTAAGCCTTAGTTAAGTTTTTTTTCTTTAATGCAATTTAACTGTGTGCTTTATGCTTATCCCCTTAGCCACAAAAGTTTACTTCATTTACGAAAGAGAAAAACAATGACCACCCGTATACGAAAATATAAAAGTACGGTGAAAAGAAGAGCAAAACAAAAGCGACAGAGGGAATTTAAAACGCAAATTGCATTATGTTGTACCATCCGCCCGTTGAATTTTTATGACCGCGCCAAATTTGCGGTCAACCAACACCTAAAAAAGGAAACTTCTTTGGCTTAAAGCCAAAAACTTAAAAATAAGTACGACAAATAGCATGACTTACCATGGCGGAGAGTTGGCTTTAAGAGTAGTTTTTTATTTGGTTTTGTGATTTTTTTGTTAGCACATTAGTATTAATTAGTCCTTACTCTCGACCGAGTTCTCCAGACTTAGATCATTGAAGGATTCACAGTGGTCCAGCACGTTATTCTCTAAATCAGTGCTTGTTGGATAATCATTACTAACGGTGTCTTCTTCGAAGTGTTGCAGATTCGTGGATAAAACGTGTATAGAATGTAGCTCCTTAATATTTCTATCCACATCTTGCAGTGTTTCATAGTACTCATCCATAAAAGAAAATTCCGAATAGCTGTCAGAGTCATCGCATTCGAAGTAACGACTCTGCAATGGGAAATACAAACTATGCATGAACGTGAATCTAGAGGTAAAGTATTTGAAACTCACTTGACAATCGAGGCATCGGCAGTTATCACATAGGGTACAGGCGAGCCCTAGGAGTTGGGCTGCTTCCTTATATAGTTCGGCGCTTGATTTTTGGTTACTATTAGTGGTTTTGTTTTTATTCGTATCGGCATATCCGCTCCAGTTACTACTACCACTGCTGCAGCTACTTGAATTAGTTCTATTAGCATGGCTATTAATAGCACCCAGTGCGTTTGATGTACTCCCACTACCGATATTTTCATTATTCATAGTATGGGTTTCATTTAAGCTTGAACGATTGCTGAGTGATGACTTTTCAATAGATCTATAATTGTTATCGTACGATGTGTGTTTTTAATAAGCAAGAGCAAGGACATGCAAACAAAGAGAAAATAAATAAGAAATGAGAAAATACAAGAAAGGATATACAATACAAGGGACTAAATAATTTGCGTGGGCCTAGAAATACTTTAAATTGATAACGAATGCTATCAACTAGTGAGCTGCATGAGCATGAAGCTTTGAGGACATTCTTAATGACTGAAATTTAGCCAATGAAGCAAAAATTGGAGGTAACGTAGGTGGTTTCAAAAATCCGGACGGTGAGCGGTGCGCGATAAAAGAGGCGTCTTGGAGGAATGCAAAATTCACTTTTTGGGTCACCGATCCCGTGTTAAGATAGATCATAGAGTCATGGCTGGCTTCGCATGATTATGGCGAGTTCTCATGAGAATTGACATGGAATTTAGCTATTTTGTAGAGTATCTTTCGCATCTTTTAGGCCTACTGTCCACGTAACTGCGCTTCATACACACGCTTTCGTCATTTGCATCTTGGTGTACGCTTGCTTGCAGCTTCCTTGCAGCTGGCATATAAACAAACGAAGCTCTGTCCACGGAGCAGCAAAATACGCATGTCGTCATTTGCAGCTTGCATTGCCGCTTCGTGGACAGTGGTTCGTTTGTTTATATGGAAGCTGCAAGCAAACGTACAACAAGATGCAAATGACGAAAGCGTGTGTATGAAGTGCAGCTACGTAGACAGTAGGCCTTACTTATCAAGTTTTTATTGTGTCGAAGTTACTGAGGTTAAAAAAAATTCTAAATTAAGTGCGGAGTGTTCAGCAATGGGAATAATACAGAGACCAACTACTAAGTGAAAATAAAATTGTTGGCAACAGTATTACATGGATTCTTGTGTTTTAAGACACTTTTAATCTTAACTCATTTTAAATATATTCACTTCTATCAGCTTTCTAAGCTGACCAGTCTTTTTCATTAGAAACATATTTTTGGGTATAGGTATCTAATAAAATATTATTTTCCCTTAAAACTAAGACAGCCGAAGAAATCTAAGCTTTATCAACATTTTGATATCCTGCGTTTACGCTTTGATCTACTTTGATGTGATTGTACCTTCCAAAATAAAATGTACAATGTACTAATCCTGAGTTGCGACAAAATACTACAAGGCTTCCATTTTTATTCTTACCTATTAGATGTGCAAAATGTAAATATATTTACATTTTACATTTATGGTTATATCTTCACATCCCTAAATTGCTGTGGGCTTTCAGTCTAATATAACTACATAACATTGGAATGAAATATATGTGAACATCTGTGCTTTGAGATTCCATTAGACATTCGCTTCATTACACAAGTGCCACCTAAATTTAAACAAACAGCCCGAACAGTTGTTTTGTATTTATGACCACCATCCGCTTAAATCCCAATGCAATTTGTACAGCCCCTACAAATGAGTCCGACTATTATTATGTAGATTATCTAGAGACAAATATTCGCACCTCACTGAGACAATAACCGAAAAAAATTCTCAAAGGCCGTATACAGCAAATTTCAAGTTTCCTCTGGTAGGTATAAGATGTTCCACTTTTGTCGCGCCAAAAACTTTCACATTTTAATAAAATGAAACTCCCTAGCTGGTATACATTTTTACTTTACTTGTTTCTCAAGGTCGCCCCGCTCATACTCTTTCATGGTGTAGTTCGTAAATTGCCATACCATGCATAACACATTGTAGCGGTACTGCTGCTATTTTCCACCCATTTTTGGATTTTTTTCTCTTTCTCTTGTTGTATTTTCTTAGGAAACTTCAAAGTTGCTCTTTGCAGAAGGACACAGTGGGAATATGAACATAATGCGCTGCACACGTTGAGTGTGTAAAGTGTAGTCCAGTGACACTATAATTCATAGACATTGGGGTTGGAGGCGCCTTGCTTCTCAGACAAGAGTTTTTGCCGTCGCCGTCGGTTTTCTAAAGCCCTTCGGAATATGCATTTTCACAGCTAATTTTTAGATGGAAATCCTTAAAGTAGCACAATGGAGAAAGTTACCAGCCGAAAGTTTATGCGAAATGTTTTACATAAGCTTTAGCAAACGGAAAAAGAAGACAAAAAGAAAAAAGTACGTGTTCGACTTTCTTTGGAACTTTGGTGATAATGGTTTCTTATGCATCTGCATCGCTATTATAGCACTCACGGAACGTGTAAAAATTATATATATATATTTTAAATTTACTGAAGTTTTTTTACGTAAATATTATACCGCGTTCGAACGCCTAAATTGAGAATTTTTGTCAGTTATACTCTCGGATGTTTGTCAGATGTTGAGATATAATTGTGATTTTAATGGGATCGAATCGGAGCCCCTCGCTAAACACAAACAGCCCAGTGCCCTGACGCTTGTTCAACAGTAATTACTGTTACTCAGTTCTCTAGCACAAAATAATGTCGCGAGCGGAACTGACATTCGAAAATTATTTTGACTTATTCTGCAGTGGAATTCTTAAGGAAAAATCGAGTTACTGCTTGTTACGGAGACTGTAACAAAAGGAAGTTTACTATATTTAAAAATTGTTTCTACTTATTCGGCAAGTAAAAACAGTTAACTTTGTAACTGTCAATATCTATAAAATATAAAAATGTTATGGTGGTTTGTATATCCTTCAAAAACTAGAAAAGTTTTGCACCGATTGAGCTCACATTTTCAGAGAATCTTTTATATTGGCTCGAGATGATTGTATTTATGGTTTCATCAAAATTTGACAAAGGGGTGTGGCACCGCCCATACAAAAAAATGTAAAACACTGAGCATTACAATAAAAACTGTTTATCACTGATTTAAACAAATTTAAAATTGAATTGCAGATTTAAGCTTTGTATACTATGATTCGAAAGTTTTGCAACTTGCCAATATGTTCTGTCCTCTGCCCCATTGTTGTCGAGCTGCAGCTTTGAGAACCATGAGAGATAGGTGAAACAAGTTTAAATAAATTTGTTTGGCCTTTTGTCCTATTTCTCATGGTTTTTAACCTAGAGCTGTGAGAACTAGGGATGATACGGAGCTTCGACTCCGAATTCGATATGTCGGAACCTCCGGCTTAAATTGCACCTCCGAATCCGTCTTCGATTCCGATATAATCACATCGGAGGTTTTTCGGAACACCATCGCATCAGTGACGCTGACGACCAATGAACATGAATAACGACAAAGACTTATCGAGTTGCGACATTTTACAAAACGACTGTCTTTTTACTCATTTATTTGTTTATTGTTTTACATGAGTAGCCGAGATTTGCATTGAAGTTGAGAGTGCGTGCGTGAGACGTGTGACTTAGTTTTTTTGGTTTGTTTATTTACTATGAAGCCTAAAACAATTGTAGTACGAAATTATTTCAGTTAAATTGAAGATAGGTTTTAAAGCTTCAAGCTAATCGTACGACAATTTTTGTCAGCTCCACCTGGAACCGTTTCGAGCGAACAACTATTCAGTGCAACTGGTTTGATTTATATGAATTTATTGGATGGCGGCAAAGCAGGGCTAAGTGGCTGTTTATAAAAGATAATTTACCCATTTTGAAGTGACAATACAAATTCGTATTTTTATGTTAATTTTCTAATAAAAATTGATTTCTCCAGTTTCTTTATTTTAAATTTGTGCGACCACCGCCTTCTACTCCGATTAAACTCCGACTCCACTAAAACCACCTCCGTAACATCCCTAGTGAGAACCATAAGAGGTTAAAATCTTATCCCTTCCTTCTATTCCAGTGAAAAACGAAATAATGCCTCACAGAAAAAGGAATATGAATCGTCGCAGGTCGCACTCGCCACCCAGAAGAAAGGAGAAGACGGCTTTCGAATAGGTATGACTGTGGAAGAGCGGGTATTCGTACGAGAGTTGATGGAGCTTTAGCGTTGTTGTGCACCACAGAGCATTATTTAGTTATTTTGCCCTACGAAGTGTGCATGGGCTACCACCAAAAACAAAGTTATTTAAAACATATCATATAATCACATATGACGGAATTTTGTAAATAAACGTATATTTACTGCGGGAAGCATTTTACAAAAACCGGGCGGCATTCAACAGATGGGCGCCTTTCTTCAAAAATATTGCAAATATTGTACAGTCATGGAATCATGGGACCCAAGTTTGTGAGTTTGTGAAATGTGGAACATTGATATGCATTGTTCTGATATACAAAAAGCAATACAATACACGAGCAAAAGCGGGGAGGCTACGGGAGGGTACGACTAAAGTCATTTAATATCGTGTTTGAATTTTTTCCATCCTACTAAAGCGTATTTGATGAAGGATCTCCGTTTAACCTTATACACTTTATAAGTGTAACATATCACTGCCCCAATAAACTATCTACAGGTCCACACATACAAATTCGCTTCAAAAGGCAGCTAACTCCTCGTAATCTACTCACTTGAGATTTCTTTTATTTACCAAAAGAAAATGCAGCCATTTGTAAAAATCTGTCTTCCTTGGAAACCTTATTTAAACTTTTTCTCAGCTATCATCCACTTATTTTCGCAAATAAAGGTAAAAAATGATTACAGCTTATTTTTATACAGAGTTCTGATCACACCAGGCTTCACGTGGACTGCAAAAAGATTTTCGCTTCAAAAACACTCGTTTCCCTCCAGTTCAGTCTTTCATTCTCTGATGAAACTTCAAAGTTTTCCCTTTGTCAGTCACGCTCTTTTCACATAATTGTACTCAACGAACACAAGGAAAGCAACAAGAAGAAAAATAAGGAAAAAAGAAATAATCTTGACAAATTATTCAACCACTTCCTAATGCACCTGAGGGAGTCACACCATCCCTGTATCTGTAATAAGGACGGGAACTGGAAGGAAAGAAAATTTAAAAGTTTTGCGCTTATGAGTGAAACATACCTGCCACAGTCCCGTTCACAGTTGGTAGTTGATAAATTCTCAACGCTGTGCTTCCGCCATTTCTCTTCCTCGACTAAGTATTTCCAAAACTTTGTCTTCTTGGCAATTAGCGTTGATTTAACCGAGGGAGTCGAATTGGAATGTTTCTTCTTACCACTCCCGTTAACGCCACCGACGCATGGAAGTACACAACTTCCTCGTAAAGTGCTATTGCTGTTGCCACGCAACGATAGTGGCACTTGGTTTTCCAGATGCGGCTGCACTAAATGCTTTTGTTTTCCCGTTTCTGGATGGGCTTGTCGAAAATTCTGCTGATTATTATTATTTCTACCATGTTGACTGAAGTCATGGTGTAGATGGCTATTAGAATGGCAGTTGTTGTTGTTGTTTCTATAATTTATACTCTTGCAGCTGTGAGCCGCGCTGCTGCAGTTGAAGAGTTTTTGTAGAGCGGCCGAAGCAGGGGAACAATATGTCGTTGATGACGAATTGTTTTCCGCTGTATTTTTCGAGCAGTCTCCTGAAATCATTTCACTAGAATGATGTCGTAAACTTTTAAATTTATGTAAACTCCTTGACAGTGAACAATTCTTGGGGTTGTTGTGGATATCATCTGGGCTGATTTGTGGATATCCAAAGGCATTGGGACGACCGAATTCCTGAAATGAAAATGAGCAAACAATTTTGTATTTTCAAATAGAAATTTATGGTAATTTTTTTTTCGAAGAGTTGCGAGCTTGCGATTTTTGAGGAATTTGTTATTTCTCTGAAGCTTGTAAGGTTTATGGCCTGAAGTTTAGTGAATTTAGGAGGTACCTATCCTATCGAATGTTGTTTTTTTTTTTTAACTAATATGTATATTCAATATTATGCATATTGGGGAGTAACGAACACCTGCAGCCCCCTTGCTTGAAGTTACTGTCAGATTTGGAGTACATATGTCTATGTGTGAAATTAAATGAAAATGGATTGAAGTTTTTTTTTTGCAGTGCAAACTACCACCTACTCCAAAATCCAACAGAAAACCTATACTTATTAGTTATTACTCTGTTTATGCATTTCCATTTATTATTTTGGGCTTTACTGCTGGTCATAAACACAAACCCTGAAAAGGAAATAACACCCAAAATGAGGAACAATTTTACAACAACAAATTGTACGAGATTTTTTAGGGCGATATTTCCAAATTGATTTCGGCGATATTCCTTGGGCGTTTTTGCTTAACGCCATTTGCTTACAATCGGCTTATAACCAAAATGAATTACGAAAGATATTGTGGCTTAGCCGAAATTATTTGTATATTTACGTTGGTTAATTTCGTCACTTGAAATCAAAACAAAGCCTATTAAACTATTCAATCTTTGAACTAATCTTTGACGTTTGTCTATAATAACTAAATGTTTAGAGCTATTAGCGAGCTTTTCATTTACAATTCCACATTACTGACTTGCTTTGATTTCAATTTCTGAAGTTTACTACTGTCCTACCTACCTCTGTAAAGTTAATTTTGTAATAAAATAACCGTATTTTATTTCAGATAAAATCTCGCGCACGAACATATTATTTCGTTCCAAAATAAAATACAGTCGTAAAATTTTGAATTAAATAATTTCATGCAAAACCGTAGGTTAAAGGTTAGAGTTAATTAAAAGGAAAGTTATAACTTTCACCTTAACTATGCATTTACGCGTGGGCAACTACATTATTAATTATATTTAGTATTTTGGTTCCTTAGACCTTAGAGAAATAGCACCCGTGGGGGAGGAAGCATATCACTCACAAAATATCTCTCCGTGACAATAAAAATAAATTCTACAACAACTATCGATCGTTGGCGATAATCGTGATTCATAAAAGTTGCTAGCTATAGTTTCAGATTTTTATTTAACCCCCTGGTAATAAACAAAATTTGAGTTACACATCATATACACAATACACCCTAGACTCTACACAAATATACAAATTTAGTAGGTACTTCTGGCAAAGTTACTTACCCCATATGTATTATAGCTGGTATTTAGAACATAAATGGTGTTTTTATTGTTATTCTGAAACACCATATCGTCCATGTTATCTGCAAGTACAATAACGAAAAGTTATATTAGGGACGAGTGTTTTCTATTGAATTCTTTTGTTCGATGTAAGATTAGAAAATAACAGCAGGGATTTACATTGTGGGAATTAATTGACGATGAGACTACAAACCAGGACGATAGAAATGGTAAAATCAAAATAAGAAAAGCAAAATTATTTCAATTAAATCCCAGGTTATGTTGTTTCATTTTGTGTGGGCGGTGGAAAGGATAGTCCTTGTGTTTACATACAAATATTAAAATTGAAAATGTTGGATGGGTGTCCTGAGATAACAGAAGCAACCCATCATTATTATTAATTTTTGTTTCTATTTTGTTGTTTGTAATTAATTAATGGATAATGTTGGGAATACTTTACTTTCGTGAATGTTGCGTAGACAAATATTAATATTACGAAAAGCTTTTACAAAAATGTAATTTCCATAAAGGGGATGTTTTGGACTAGTTTTCATTTTGCTTTTAAACTTCAATTTAATTATTTAAAACTTGTTTCATATTTACATTTAATTTACATTGTTTAATTTCATTTTAATTTTTTCTTTTTCTAATGTTCAATTTTGTAAACAATCAAACTCTTCTGTTCATAACAATTATTGTTACTCACTGTACATGCATTCCGAATTTGATTATGTAATGCATTTACAATGAGAACCTTAAGCAATTCACACAGCGGCACCCGCACATTACAATCGCACTATAAACATTTTTACTCTCTTCGCTTTATCTCGCCTTATCAAAATCGCTACCGCAATTCAAGCTCCCGATTACCATGGAACCGGTGGTAAAGCTTATGTACTTGCTGCCATGGAAGTAAATAAGTGCGTAAGTAAGGTGCTGGCTGCTGCTGAGCGGATTTCTCGTTCATTTGGATTTGGACCAGCAAAGGGTAACAATAAAATTATAACGTGGTTAGAAAGGCTCGTCTTTTTCTTCGTCTTCCCCTTTCTCATCGTGGCTGATTATTTCGCTCGTCGTCAATGGTTTTTTTTTATGTCACGCTCGTTGTTATACAATTTTTTTGGTCCAAATCGAGCCGGATTCTTGTGTTTCGAATTGCTAAATGCTTTCGCCTAGACAATATATCTACTGGATTGTACAGAATTAAAGTGCAATTATTCTTATTCTGTTAATTCCCTTAAGACAATCAAACTCGAGAAAATTATATTAACCACGTGCACCTAACCATTTCGTGGATTTTGAACATTGTCCTTTCGAGGTAGTGCGTTGGTGTTGTTTTGAGGACTATTCATTGCGCTTTAATTATAGTCGAACATTCGTATTTAAACAAAAAGTATAAACTTTAATTGAAATGTCTTCTTCGGTCACACTCTCTGCAATTCGTTTGACACGTGGTCACATTAAAGGCTCGATGACCAAGTTAGCCAAGTATTCAGAGGAAATTAGTGAAAAGGCTTCCTTAGTTGATCTTGAGGTCAAACTTCTTAGAGCAGACGAATTGTGGAAAGAGTTTGATGCTTCGCAGAAACTGATGTACGAGTTGGTAAATTCAGAGGGTT
This sequence comes from Cheilosia soror, assembly GCA_949372485.1. Lineage (NCBI taxonomy): Eukaryota > Metazoa > Arthropoda > Insecta > Diptera > Syrphidae > Cheilosia > Cheilosia soror. The sequence continues at coordinate 72,113,376 of OX443564.1, read as the reverse complement.
ATACGGACCCAACACCGGAATATGAAGAATTTGAGGCAAAATATTTATTAGTCAAATCGGTTCTATTATCCGCGTTTCGGGAACGCGAAAAGGCTGAAAAAAGTAAGGAAACAATTAATCGAATAGCGGAACAACAACAAATCCTTATTGAATCGTTTGCAAAATCGCAGAATTCGCCGCGAACAGACTTTATTCTCCCTACAATTCGAATAGAACCGTTTTCGGGAAGTTACCAGGATTGGCCTGCCTTCCGAGATATGTTCGAGGGTGCTATACACAACAAAACCAATTTAACGCCTCTTCAAAAATTTCACTATCTTAAGTCTTATTTGCGAGATGAAGCCCTAAGCTTAATCAACCATTTGCCACTTTGTGACGCCACTTACGAAACGGCTTGGGAGCGCCTCGATAGTAGATACCATCGACCACGGTTCGCGATTACGGGTTTCATTCGATCGTTTATGGACTTACCCTCAACCCAAACTTCCAACGTCCGCATTCTTCGGAAAATCTCTGACGGAGCAGACGAAGTGGTAAGAGGTCTTATTTCGCTTAACTCGCTGGACCGGGATCCATGGTTAATACATATACTGCTAAACAAGCTGGACCCAGACACTCGAAAACAATGGTCGGAGAACAGTGTTCTTGAAGACTATCCTACCATCGATCAATTCCTAAAGTTTTTGGAGACTCATTGTGAGGCTTTGGAAAACTCAACAGCCAACATGCGCAACGCAACAAAAGCAAAATCGTCGGCCGTAAAAAGCATGCATGTTGCCCCCTCTTCGCGTTGCATTAAATGCAGTGATTCTCATGGACTTTGGCAATGCCCACAATTTCTCGAAATGGCAATTCCAGCTCGAAGAGATTACGTCAAGTCGTCCAAGGCATGTTTTAATTGCTTGCGTAACGGACATTCCTCTGCTCGTTGTCCATCTAACAGTCGATGCAAATCTTGCAATTCACGCCACCATAGTTTGGTTCATGACCCTTCCGTTAATCATACTCAGCAGTCATCGTCGGTAAATAATTCCTCGGTTGGTTCTCATACCAGCGCTTCTTTCGATCCCGTTTCCGTCGACTCGTCATCTCAACCATCAACTTCGTCATCACCCGTCGCAAACAATAATCATTCGCTAAACATCGCTCATCAATTACCCCAAACACTTCTGCCCACCGCTGTTGCCTTGGTCCGAGACATTCATAAAAAATCCCATGAAGTTCGCATTCTAATTGACTCTGGCTCCCAAGTTTCTTTTATCACTGAGTCATGTGCTCAGCGATTAGGACTCAAACGAAGAAACGCTAGGATATCGGTCAACGGTATTGGATCTACCAATGCAGGTACATCCAGAGGCCTCACCTCTTTGGCAATCTCGTCACGCTGTGGTTTATTTTGTATTCAAGTTAATACTTATATTTTATCCAACGTCACTTCAAACTTGCCAACATTTTCTTTTTCGATTGAGGACTGGGATCATTTGCTCGGATTGGATTTAGCTGATCCGTCATTCAATGAATCTAGGCCTATCGATATTTTGTTAGGAGCAGATAAGTGTTGGGAAATCTTTCATGGACAAGTCACCAAAAACAATCAGGGTCATCCAATCGCACAACATACCATTTTTGGTTGGGTTTTGGCTGGACAACTTTCAGCAAATTCAAACAGCAATATCGTTTCAAACCATACTTCGCTAGATACCGATTCGCTCTTGCAAGCATTTTGGACAGTCGAGGAGGTAGATCCTAAATCGCTTATGTCGGAAGAAGATTTGGAAATCGAGGAACACTTCCAAAAAACTCATCGTCGTGACTCAGAAGGGAAATACGTCGTCAGTCTCCCATTTAAATCTCCACCACAATTCGCAGATACCCTATCTGGGGCGGTTTCGCGCCTTAAATCGATGGAGAGAAAATTCTCTCAAAACCCCGAGCTTCTTGCTAACTACACTCATTTCCTTGACGAGTATCTTGCGCTAGGTCATATGGAACCAGTTCCTACCACAGAAATAGAAAATTCGAATGCGTACTACCTTCCTCATCACGCCGTGCTGAAGCCTGATAGCGCCACAACAAAATTGCGTGTCGTATTCGATGGGTCATTTAAAGACAAGATGGGAAAATGTCTTAATGATTCCCTTATGATCGGTCCTCCCATTCAGCGAAATCTCTTCTCGGTCTGCACCAGGTTTCGTCGCTTTGCATTTGTGTTCACTGCGGACATCGTAAAAATGTTCCGCCAAATATGGGTGTCAAAGAAGGATACGAACTTCCAGCGCATTCTTTGGAGAAGATCGCCATCTGAGTCACTCCAACATTTTCGACTTCGCACGGTGACATACGGCACATCGTGTGCACCCTATTTATCGGTTCGAACTCTCGAGCAGCTCGCCAAGGATTATCAAAATGACTTTCCAATCGCGTCGGAAGTGATCCTTAACGATTTTTATGTGGACGATGTCGCCTCCGGAGCAGACACATTGTCAGAAGCCATATCGAAACAAAACTCGCTTATTGAACTCCTTTCCAAGTGCGGTATGGAACTAAGCAAATGGCAAAGTAATTGTGTCGACCTGCTTAAGAATGTAAATAGTTCTTTTCGGGAAAATATTCCGCTTCATGACAACGCGGACCCATGGGTCAAAGTTCTCGGGTTATACTGGAACTCTCAAAGCGATGCATTCAGTTTTCGACTCAATTTTACCCCTACTGAAGTGATAACTAAGCGCCAAATTCTTAGGGACGTTGCGCGAATCTTTGATCCCCTCGGGTTTTTATCTCCCTCAGTCATTCGTTTGAAAATATTATTTCAGGAGCTCTGGCATCGAAAATTGGAGTGGGATGACCAAGTTCCGCTTTCAATCGCTACCCTATGGAGTTCTTATCGAGATGAACTTTCTTTGCTTACCGAAATCTCGGTTCCGCGAATAATCGGCCTCGGTGATGATTCCTTTGAACTGCATGGATTCTGCGATGCATCGGAATCTGGATACGCTGCCGTTGTTTACGCGCGCTATAAACTCGCAAACGGAAGTTACGTAACAAATATTGTTGCCGCTAAATCTCGTGTAGCTCCGATTCAGCAACTAAGTATCCCACGTCTCGAACTATGTGGAGCCGTTTTGCTCACGAAACTACTTGTCGCTATTCGAAATTCCCTAGGCCTTCACGTAGCTAAAGTGTATGCCTGGTGTGACTCAAAAGTTGTCCTTGCGTGGTTGTCGTCTCCCCCCCGTCGTTGGAGTGTTTTCGTCGGTAACCGTACTTCAGAAATTTTGGGCACAATACCGCGTAATCGTTGGTTCCACGTCTCGGGTAAATCTAACCCTGCGGATTGTGCATCCCGCGGTATACCACCTTCGCAGCTCGTCAATCACCCACTTTGGTGGACCGGTCCACAATGGCTTTGCCAAGACTCGGCCTTGTGGCCGATTGCAGACACACCTGAGGAAGACTCTGCCTGCTTGTTTGAAATGAGAAAAGGCTCATGTCAATCACATCACGTCATCAACAAGGAGCATCCATATGAGCAGCTTTCAACTCGAATTTCATCATGGAATACCCTCATCCGAACAGTCGCTCGATATCTTGGTTTCCTAGCTCGGATTCGCAAACAACTACCATCGCTATCAGACTACCTCAAACAACCCAAGGCAGCTTACGACGCCAAGATAAGTATCATCAAATGGTTACAGTATCAATTCTTTGGTGCATATATAAAATTTTACAAAAAATATTGTTTCTTTCCCAAAGACTGTACACTTCTTAAACTTTCTCCTTTCATGGACAGCGATGGTGTTTTACGAGTCGGAGGACGACTCCAACAAGCGGACCTTTCGTTCAACACAAAACACCCGATAATCATACCAAAAGGGCATATCATCACTCAACTTATTATCGTCGACGCGCACAAACGTTTTCTGCACGCAGGGGTATCGACCCTCTTTGCCCTTATCCGCCAAGAATATTGGATAATCGGGTGTAGAAATCTCCTTCGCAAAATCGTTCACGACTGTGTTCCCTGTTTCCGTCAAAGAAAAGCGACCGCCACCCAGCTGATGGGTAATCTACCACCACAACGGATTCAGCCTTGTCGTTCATTTACACATTGTGGTTGTGATTACGCCGGTCCCATAACGCTAAAAGTGAAATCGGGAAGAAAAAGTACATTTACTAAAGGCTATATCGCGTTATTTATTTGCCTTGTGACGAAAGCGGTTCATTTAGAACTTGTTAGCGATCTAACCACCGAAGCTTTTCTCGCCGCTTTCCATCGCTTTGTTTCGCGCCGCGGAAAACCCTCGCATATGTATTCCGATAATGGAACAAACTTTCGCGGATGCAATCGCTTATTATCGGAGATGCATGAACTCGTTCTTTCGGAACATCATAATTCGCTGGTAGCGGAATCACTGGCTCGCGACGGTACTACCTGGCATTTTATCCCCCCTTCTGCACCTCACTTCGGCGGTATGTGGGAGGCGGGGGTAAAGTCGGTGAAACAACATCTTCGCCGCGTCATCGGAGCTGATATTCTTACTTTCGAACAGTATTATACGCTGTTAACGCAAATCGAAGCTCTGCTAAATTCACGCCCCCTATGCCAAATATCTGACACTGATTTAGATCCGCTAACCCCCGCCCATTTCATTCTAGGTGAGTCCTTTGCAGCTGTACCGGAGCCTACGCTTGACGTTCCAACTAATCGTTTGTCGTGCTGGCAAAATCTCCAAGCCAAAACTCAAGGATTTTGGAGGCGCTGGCAAATTGAGTACCTGACGTCTCTGCAACAACGTCCCCGCTGGCAGCAAGCAGAAGTCAACATCAAAGTCAACGACCTGGTAGTCATAAAGGACTCCAACCTCCCACCGGGTAAATGGGCCATGGGGCGCGTCTCTGAAGTTCACCCAGGCCTGGACGGCCTTGTTCGAGTTGTAACTTTGCGAACGGCCAGCGGCACTTTCAAACGCCCCATTCATAAACTGGCGGTGCTACCTGTGTGCTGAAACGTTGTTCCAGGGGCGGCGGAATGTTTTGGACTAGTTTTCATTTTGCTTTTAAACTTCAATTTAATTATTTAAAACTTGTTTCATATTTACATTTAATTTACATTGTTTAATTTCATTTTAATTTTTTCTTTTTCTAATGTTCAATTTTGTAAACAATCAAACTCTTCTGTTCATAACAATTATTGTTACTCACTGTACATGCATTCCGAATTTGATTATGTAATGCATTTACAATGAGAACCTTAAGCAATTCACACAGCGGCACCCGCACATTACAATCGCACTATAAACATTTTTACTCTCTTCGCTTTATCTCGCCTTATCAAAATCGCTACCGCAATTCAAGCTCCCGATTACCATGGAACCGGTGGTAAAGCTTATGTACTTGCTGCCATGGAAGTAAATAAGTGCGTAAGTAAGGTGCTGGCTGCTGCTGAGCGGATTTCTCGTTCATTTGGATTTGGACCAGCAAAGGGTAACAATAAAATTATAACGTGGTTAGAAAGGCTCGTCTTTTTCTTCGTCTTCCCCTTTCTCATCGTGGCTGATTATTTCGCTCGTCGTCAATGGTTTTTTTTTATGTCACGCTCGTTGTTATACAGGGGATAAACATAATATGGAATTTGTTTCTACATATTATGATTGAAGGACTTGTTGCATTTTTGTCTAGATAAAAAGGTAGGTAGTAATTAATTTTAAGTGCTTGCAAAAGTATGTTAAGTTCAAGAATTACATGGCGTGGCTTTTTTGATCTTTGATGCCATCCATATAAACTGAAGCTAAGTAATGATTGTATCGAATGCAGTTTGGTCTGGACTCTAAGTCTTATATGCGCAAAACGTCGCCAACTATTTGTTTAGGCAAAAATATAGCTACATATGTTTGGATCAGTAAAACTATTTCTCTTTTAATGTGGTTACAATTATTGATCTTAATAAACTTGCTGGACTTCTATAAATGGGCAGTAGGTAAAATTGTTAACAACATTTGCAGACGAAGTCCATGGAAGCTTCAAATCGACTTGTGTTAAAGCCTTACATTAGCCTCTATTAAGCTCTTTTCTAAAGTCTGAAATTCCTTCTCTTCAATAGTTGTATTCATTCAAAATATCACATACGTTATTAAGGTTATAACAGTCCTGAGAAAAAACAATTGTAGGTCCCTCCTATTCGCTTCAAAAATTAGCGTTTTTTTGTCTGATACTTCGATTACAGTGTTTGTAAGATTTTAAGATGTGAAGTTTCTTACTTCGCGGTTTGATAATATTGCTGAGCCTGAAGGCACGATGGCCAGGTTCTTTTTTTTACAGACATTATGTAGAGCCGAAATACTCACAATTGTTCCTATGCCTGCTATTGGATATATTTTAATATGCTCCTGTTCTATCAATGCATGCTAAACGATTGAGAGTTGTTTATCCTACATTTTTACAATCCGATTAGCTCGGGATTTTTACATGGACGGCATGTTTTTTCTAAATCGAGGAGTTTTCTGGAGAAGTAAACTCTAATGAGTTTTTTTTGCAATTTTTGTTTGTTGATGAACTGTTTTAAAAAAGAAGCAATCGGAAACGTTTTTGCCCTCGCAAATTCACTTTGTTCTCAGAAACTGTCGCTTTTCTCCCGTTCTTTCACTCTGTGTAACTACCACGAGGAAACACCGAATGTAAACATGCTGCTGACATAAGAATTATTACAAGCAACCCTCATTAAAGGCATGTTAACCCACTGTGTACAAGGCTTTTGCTCCTTTAAACTAGTGAGTCATAGCCATGTCTCGTTGATGGAATATCTAAAAATATATAAAGAAAAGAAAGTGAGGGGAAGGCAACAAGTGGTATGAAAGAGCACCGAAAAGGTTCCTCTTACTATACTTTACTTCATTTGTGGGTGAAATATACCAACACGATGACGAGTACATGACAAATTTTATGTTTAATCCTTTTGACCCTTTTGCTCTGCAAACGCAACCGTGAAAATTGAAAAACACAAAATAAGGAGAAGTAAACACACCTCTAACCGTTGAAGAGTGTTGTAGCGTTAGGCTTTTCTTTCGCTCCTTGAAGTGTGGTTTTAAATGGCCTCAAAGGAATCCACAAGTTGGGCACTTCAAAGGGGAAATAAAAAACGGAAAAGGTTTCCTTCGTTAAGGAGTTTTCTATGGTTTAGCAGTTTTTGTTTTTAAGTGCATGAGCAACTGGCAAATAACGACTTTCATGATGCCCTGAAAAAATGTCAAGTTAAAAATAAATTAAAGGAAAAGACAGTTAGTTAAAAGATTCCCACTACAAAGGATAAAGGTTATGATTTCAACGCTACCAGAGGCCCTGTATTGTATTCAGAATGCAGAATCTCATTTCCTACGAAAGAAATTTACGTAAACAGAAAGTATATTTAACAAAGGGAAGACACGAAGAAAACAAGCATTAGACAGCATTACAAAATATGACTTCGACTTACCCCGAGAATTGTTGATGAATTTTGTCTCTAATATTTCCAGTCCTCTGACGCTGCCAGCGAATATGTCGTCGTCGTCGTATTCTTTTCCTTGTGGGTTATCCTTAGATAAACGTTTTCTCCTATACAGATTTGAGCTACACCAGCTCGTTATCCATAAGGATTGTAAATCTGCAAGAACAAAGTGAAGAAGTTTGTTTAGAAAATGTGCTGGAAGTGGTGAAAAGCTGACTACAAAGCATTTTTTTTTTTAAAGAGGTACGTTAGACGTTTCTTTCGTACAAGTTGGATCGGGATAATGATGAATTAGTATCAATTTGTCGCCACTAATTGGTTGTCAGTTTACTTGACATAGACGAAGAAAAGCATACAAATTGGAAGAAGACGCGTTTTGAATACTCCTATGAGACTAAGAAGATGAGAAGCGTTCGAATTGGGTGTAACGACGAGTTAAAATTTGATGTTTGACTATTTTCATGGTAACATTTTGTATGTATAAGTAATTTGCAATCTTTCATTCACAATCAGTAATTGTACGTAAAAAAAGGGAAGCAGAATTATAGGGCCTACCTAACGACTTAGATGAACGAATGGCAAAAGGTTTGAAGCGAGGCAAAAATTTAATTTGTTACCACTCCAAAGGTCTTTGGAGATCTTCAAAAGCCGATTGCCGGTTGAGTTTTAAAGCATATTAAAAAAAAAAATCGCCAAAATTTCGTGTAATTCAAGTGGCAATACACCTACATACTTTTATTATGTTATATTATGTATATCGCCCTGTTAGTTTTATTTAATCATTTTTATTTTGGTTTTGTATTAATATTTTATTAAGCGCATATGAAGACTGAAATAGTTGGCGCAACTACTCTAACCAGTAATCCCAGACTTTGAAGCAGGTTATCCCACAGTTATGCCAAAAAAATCCCTTTTTTATCCCTCGCCAACATTTAAAAATCCCACATTTATCCCATGAAATAATAGACAAAAAAATGTATTTTATTAAATTCAGTCTTTTTTACTATGAACAAATACAAGTTACATTAACATTAACTATGCAAGTTAACAAAAATAAGCATATTAAGATAGGTACGTTTGTATATAAATATAAATACAAAAATAGAAATGTGGGTACATCTTACACATTGTTAAAACGTTAAAAAAGGGAACATAAAACTGCATTCGGCATTAAAATGAAAATAATATTCAACATAAGGTGGGCTAGGAACCATTTCAACGATGGCAGTCTTATAAAAACTGAGACAGTTTTTCTTAACCTCCAATTTACCATCAGCATCTAACTCTGTCAAGGAGTCTTTACATTCTTGACCCAAAAATAGACTATCTAAATTTTACATAAAATGTGTGTTGGAATCTCTAAAAATGTTAAGTTGGGCATCCCATGGAAGTTCAAAAAAGTCTGCTTGAACAAACAAGCGACACATTTTCAAAACCAATATCTTGCTCTCCTGCACAATGCACTGAACTAAAACCTTTCTGTTTTGAAAAAGTGAGTTGAACTGATTAAATAAAGCAAGTACCTACATATTTTAAGAAATAGAAATAAGTTCTATAATTTTATCGTTCTTAATGAAACTAGCAAATTAAGAACAAAAATTGACCAAAAAATTGACTTTTTTTTTTGTACTATGAGGTGAAAAATCCCTTTGACCCTTTTAGCTTATTTTAAGGGATAAATCCCCCGATCTGGTATCACTGACTCTAACTACTCGTACAACTATTCGTTTGTGTGAGTTATTATTTTTGGGACGAATGGTAGGGTAGGGACCTATAATTATGTCTTGTCGAGTCACAACGGCTTATTTGAGAAGCTCTTTCACACATACACAGGCATAATATAATGTATGTAGATACAACATATTACAAATACAAATTAGGAATTGGGAATTGGGAATGCCGCAAGGCAGTAGTTACTACGCAATCATCATATCATCATCATTCTACATCATATTAGGAAGCTACACCCGTTTTTTTGTCGTACTGAATACAACGCTATTTCAAAACCAAATTTTATGAAATATAGAAAAAATTAAAGGTGAATTTCCCTGAATGGCTTTCCGGTATTGGTTATCTTTTTTTACAAACCATAAACTAAGAATACACAAAATTGTTGACTTATGTAATATCAAACCCACGCAATAGAATAAAAGAGGAGAATTAATGCATTGCATTTAATACATATGTGTAGACTATTTATAGTATGTAACTGTGGTCCTTTAGAACAAACGTCCTACTCGTAAACATAAAAAAAAACAAAGCGATTTTGATTTTATTGATTGATGTAAAATTGTGTGATTTTAATTCAGTTGCCGTTCCATGATATTATAGGTTAGATTCTTCAAATAACACACATTTACGTAATATTATACAGGGGATTAGAGATGACTTTAGACTTTAAATTGTTTTTGAAATTTTTTATACGAATGCTTGAAGTTGTTTACCTTCGAAAATGTGTACATAAATATTTAAAATGCTATGAGGTGTATATCCAAACAACAGTGCTGATAAAAATATTCACGGAACATTTTCTGCGATTCGATTCTTGAGGGCTTTTGTTTGATGATAGACTTTGTGAAGGTGTCTATTTTCGACCTAGACTGTTCACTTGAAGTTTCAGCTTTCGGTTGTTCACCAACGAAAAGTGTTCCATGAGTGCTTTGAGAATGCAACACTAATGGAGAACCTCTGAACCAAGAACTTCAACTTAATGTTTCAGATCACAATAGAAACAATGGAAGTTCTATTTTAAAAAGATCAACTCGGACCATCAAACCTGGCTTTTGTTGGGGGTGCGAATTTCCGATTCCAATAAATGATAACCTGGTGCGAATTTCCGATACATTGTCGACTGTCTGTATTTGTGATTGCCATAAAGAACAAACTGTACGCCATCTGGTGTATATCTAGGGCCTTTCTGACAATGACTAACAATATATTATAGGTATGACACTAAGAGGGTAGCTTTAAGGCTCTACTTGGGACGATGTGAAGAATCAATTTGCTAAATTTAATTCTATGAAAATTACGCTTCCATCCATCTTCTGGCACATACATTGGCTACATAGGTATTTATATAATGTACAGAAATGTAAATAAACCCTCTTATCATTTAATAAATGGATATGTATATGTTCATTTCAAAAAACTTTAGGCAGTACTCTTGGATTTGGTGTTAAATTCAAAATTCATAAAATACAAATATTAAAAAGTAAACAGAACGGAATAACTCCAGTTAGCGATGAGATGGGATCAAAAAAGCACCCCTTGGGTCCCATCAACCAAGCATTGAACAACTCATAAATTATTCCCCCGTCCTGAATGAAACCAATCCTTAGTGTAACCCGTTGACGGGAGTGTTAATAAAATATGTTTGTTAGCACATTTCTCCGGGGTCAAACACAGCTGGGTTGTGTTATTTTTGAGAACGGTCCAAAATACAATTGGACAGTCTTTTTCTCTTTGGAAGTAAGTTTTCGCAATTCTACTTGTAAAATAATATTTCCCAGCACTTAGCAATCGATTGCGAAATTCATTTATAGACGATAATTTATTGAAATCTGTCGTTTTGAGATTAACATAAAAAAAAAGAAAGAAAAAGGAAAAGTAAATACAACTGACCAGTATAGTATACATAATACATACATAATATAAACGAACGTAAAGAGAAGAAATGGTTGGATGATATGTATTAAATAACTGACATGTTCTCTATGTAAATAGACATGTCCTTTGTGGCAATGAGCAATAGAGATGTTTTTTAATTTATTTCGAAAATTATATATGAATGATAATGAGATTTTCAAACTCTAATGTGAATGATAGTTTCTCTTATTAAGTTGAGATACAAGTGATTTGTTTTGGTGGAGCTTTTCTTTCTTTCAACTTCCAAAACTAGCAACTGAGTGGTAAAGTCATTAGCTTAATATATCTAATTGGGGCTCTAGGCCCATATAGGAGCTGAGATTTAGCTTTTCACCACCATTCGTTGAGACTTACAATTATTTTATGCCAATGAATGAATTGTATATGAATATGTACTTGTATTGAAATTTGACCCTGAGACCCATTGATCAGTAGTCTAGCATACTAACCACTGAGCGACTGTTACTGGACACAGAATAGTATTCAAAATAGCGTCGTTAACATGTTGCAAATGATATTGTTCAAATATGTCGCTAAGTTTCTTACTACACACGTTTTGAAGGTCTCACGAGTCACGAATGATCATTTTCATTAGTCATTATCATTACATTATTCCAGCCATATGAGGCTCATTATCGCCTTTTAAAATTTAGGAGAGTTACCTGCTGAAAGTATATAATATAGACTTAGACAATAATATTAGTTTGAGTACTTCCGCGAATGTTTACAACAGCCATAAAAAAATCACCAAAATAAATAAAAAGTGGATCGGAAGAAAGACAAAATATTATACGCCATCTCAAAGAGTCAATAGTAATTGTCGCCTGTATTAACATGCGTTATGTTGAGAAAATATTTATCGACTGCATCCAACCTCTCAATACAATCTTCTTCTACTTCCTCCCTACAGCTTGTGGCTGACTGATTCAGAAAAAGTAAGAATTTAAAGTTTTTTAAACAATATATCTGACGTCAAAAGCATATTGTCTTAAATAAACGATCACTGATTGCAAATATGCCCTGATAGTCTTTTTAAGTTTGTTCCGACAGCGGGACTAAATTAGAGCATTTCGTAAGATTCGCTGATCTACAATTTTCCATAGAATTTCTTTGGGGCTTAGATTAAAAGATTGTGCTGCCAAACTTCATGACTGTAATTTGGTTTCCAGTAATCTACTATCCTACAACTTTTGGGTTACGTTTAAGACGGATGTGCATATTCTCCTCAGCATGAGAAAGTCTTACACTTTGAAGGATTTTCCGGTTCCCGAATATCCCCAGAAAAAAATATTACCTCTTCCATGCTTTATTGTCTCCTTTATAAAACGAACATTAAATCGCTCCACTTTTTTATATTTCTATATATAACTATTATTCATCATTATCAATCATTATCTGATTTTCACAAAAAAATAATAAATTTATAACTGTTCAATACATAACAAAAATGTTAGAACATTTCTTTCAGATAGTGTAGCTTTGCGTGTCATTTATTCTCTCTGCTACAACTTGCTTGTCAAAATATGTATACACTATTGACAAAGTCCAAAAGTTCTAGCAGTACATACATATTTATCTTTATCATAAATACTACATTGTGGTGTGGGGCGATATAAAAAAGCTTTTAAACAACAGGTTTTCGGCTAATAAACAGTTCGTACTCGAGTATTATTCAGTATTAGCGGTCGTCGCATGACCGTTTGAATTTAATTGTATCTACGCTATGGCAAATTACGTTGTGGAAGCATTTATTTTTTTGACGGTAATTTCTTTTCTTTTTTACCGATGGGCAACAGCCCATTTTAAGACTTTTACTCGAAGAAATGTTCAACACGACAAACCACTTCCCCTGGTGGGCAACACATTATCCTTGTTCACGGGAAAAAATTCATTTTATAAAATATTGATTGATCTACATGACAAGTATAAAGCAGAGTGAGTATTATGCAGCCGGCATTTTTCTTATGTGATCCGCGTTAACTTTATTCAGTGTTGTTGTGAAATTAATTAAGATTAGTTGACCTCACTTTCATTATTACTGTGAAAAACGTTATCGGCGAGTTGTTTTTTTAGTTGTGTCAATAAATTTTTATTATTTATATTGCTAATAAGTCTTATATGAAGTAGGTATAAACAACATGTTCGTATAGCCGTATTTTTGATTGATGCGTAACCGGAGGGTTAGTGGCTAATTCAATTTAGTTATATAGATATTGTATATTTACTAATATTTCAGCGCTAACTAACATTGAAAGAATAGTTCAAACAATTATAAATTAAGTCTTATGTTTTGTATAACAATATCTAGTCTTATGACTGCAAAGGTTTACACATAACCTCAGTAGTTGGTATTAGGGTAGGAATTCGAATTTAATAGAAAATCATAAAACTAGGAGGTACAATTAAAATGTAAAAGAAATGATTTTGGTAGTTAAATATTAAAATCACCTCAAATATGTATTCAACCCCTCCTATTTGCGGTTACTGTAAAGGATTTGGAGTGGGTGCGAATTTGGGTATGTTTTTTTTTTTTTCGTTTTTATGAGTATAGGTAGATTAGGAAAAAAATATAAAAAGTCGATTGGGTAGCGTAAATAAAAGTTTTGTATTTTTTATCGACAAAAAAGCAGGTGACCGCGAAAATGTATAAAATAAAATATACATAATAATATTCCATTCTGGGTGAGCTTTTTAGTAGACGAACCACTATCTGCCTAGCCCTAAACGCACTGTGTACTCGATGTTCCGAGACTATTATGTATGAGCACAAAGTGACTGTCAACCATAACCTAATACGATTCTTTGATGATGCGAAACGCATTTTTGAGCACAGGCCACTTAAATAAATGTTTAATGAGACTAATCCGGCTCTCGTACTGAGGCAATAAGCAAATGTCATCAGGAAAAACGTAATATAATCGCTCACAATTATAGGGGCGGGCGGTACAATTTTTAATACAAGGTTCGTAGAAATAGGAAAAAATATCTATATAGCTAGCTAGAAATTTCTGGCAATACCTACTGTTATATGTTGAAATAAGGTTGCTTATTGCCAATTGCTAGGTTGAGTGCCGCCGAACATTTCCATCTGTGATGTGACTTCTACCACTTAGGTGGTATTTCTTCCACTTTTTGCTCAACCCCAAATTCTACCACTTTTTCAGATTGAAAAAAATGGAACAATAACGCAAATAATAACAAATACCCACACAAAGACTTATTTTCCATCATGCACGCGCATAGAAACCGAGTGGTTGAACATTTTAGCCGACTGTATAGAAATCATGACAATCGGTCCAGCGGTTATCGAGTTATAATGTCATTGAGTTTGACCCCATAAAAAGATGTTTCTTGTATGAGAGGCGCTAGGCCCTGTTGTCCAATTTTGACCAATTTTCACAGGAACTATCCCGGACCAATACCTAAGATTGCCTGACGATCCTGACATTCCTTTTTAAAATCGAAACTCGGAGGCACATACAGAGAAACAAATACAAATTGGCATTTCCGAAAGATGGAACCTTTGAAAATGCCGATATGTATCCATTTATTAGTTTGAAAACCTATACCTAATGAGAATCCAAACTCACTTCTTACATTTTGTTCCGAGCTAATTTTTGAAAATTGCTCGTTTTTGCCATTTTTTTTTTTTTAATTGCTCAAGTTGATTTGATGACTCTTGAAAAGCGTGGGAGGGTGTCACTGTTAGCGGAAGAAAAGAGCGCTATTTAATTTTTGCAGCATTTATGGTATGTTTTAAAAATCTACCACATTCTATCACTTTTCGGTTTCCCAATATACCACCGTTTGCCTACTCTCAAGTCCCAATACTGATTCCATAGATCCGAGAGCATGGCTGTCCTGTCTGATTTCAGACGTTCGGGTTCGACATAGAAATTTATATCCCTTCAATTCACACAGACATAGCACAAACAACTGTCTGTTTTGGGCTGTTGCGGTACCGCCTACTTATATAAGTTGGAAAAATTTTGTGTGATCGGTATATTTTCTGTCTACGGCATAAGTAGAAATTATAGGTGAAGTTTTTTTTAACTTTAGCCGTATATTTTTTAACTTTATTAAGATCATCGGTACAACGCGATGAAATTCCCTCAGCTTATTAAGGACTAGAATGGAATTATTTATAATCAAAGGGCACGGTATGTAGTGGCCCAGCCAAGTTCTCTAGTAAAGGCACTTACCTACCCTTTTTACAGGAACAAAATCAGGCTGTTTTTTTTAACATTGAACCTTCTTTAACTTTGGCGTACATTTAGATCTCATTACATTTCGTGGCTGACACTTATTTTTGTTTTCTACATAAAAGTACTTGGCTGTTTTTTTACATTTATGTTTTTGGTGTGATTTTGTATTACGTGCTTTATGTATGTTGAATAAATCTTCTGATGAGAAGTTTTTCTAAGCTTATTAGTCTAATCGGAGGAGTGAAAAAATTAATCGATACGACTGATCCGAACTTTATCCATTTCTGTTTTAATTTATTTAGTGATATTATTTACGTTTCGTTTTCTTCCAATTTTGATTAATGCACGTTTCTTTTATAGGAAAGTCTACGGTTTCTATAACATCCGAGATCCAATATTCATGATCCGCGATCCAGAATTAATAAAAAAAATCGCAATCAAGGACTTTGATAATTTTACAAACCATCAGATTAGTGTATTAGCCAAAGATGACGAACTTATGGGCAGTATGCTTCTCAATTTGCAGGATCAGAAATGGAAGGACATGCGAACAACATTAAGTCCAGTTTTCACGGGGAGTAAAATGCGTCAAATATTCCAACTGATCAACGAATGTGGTTCTGAAGCAGTTAAAAATTTGCACGCTGAAGTAAAACCCGATGGAGCCGAGCTGGAACTTAAAGAATTCTTTAGTAGATACACCAATGATGTAATAGCATCGGCAGCATTCGGATTAAAAGTTAACTCGTATCGGGATAAGGAGAATGCATTTTTTACGATGAGCAGAAGAGTTATGAAATTGAATGGCATGGCCATCATTAAAATGATTCTTGTGGTCGTTGTTCCACAAATTAACAAGGTTTGATAAATGAAATGTTTTAGAAACATTGTCTTTTAAATATGACTAAATTTCAGATTTGTAAGCTTAAAACTTTCGATCAAACGGCTCTCAACTATCTCAAAGAAATTGTTTCGGAGACAATGAAATATCGCGAAAAAAATAAAGTTGTTCGGCAGGACATGATTCACCTCTTAATGGAGGCACAAAATCAAGGCGACGCCACGTCACAAACGAAGTGGACGGATAGTGAAATTATCGCTCAGTGTCTGTTGTTCTTTTTCGCTGGATTTGAAACCGTCAGCAATATGTTATGTTTTACTGCCTACGAGCTGATGAAGAACCCAGAGGTTCAAGAGACTCTATATGAAGAAATTGCCGAAATGCACGAGGAGTTAAATGGCAATCAGATTACTTATGACTGTTTAAAAAAGATGAAATACCTGAACATGGTTGTTTCAGAGTCACTGCGAAAATGGCCGCCAGCAATTATAACGGACCGTGTGTGTTCAAGGCCCTATACTTTAACCGATGATGAGGGGAAGATAGTAGTGGAACTTAAGACTGGCGATAATGTTTGGTTTCCAATTATTGGAAGCCATTACGATCAGAACAATTTCCCAGATCCATATACCTTTAATCCAGAAAGGTTCTCCGACGAAAATAAGGACAATATTAAGCCATTTACTTATATACCATTCGGGGTGGGTCCTAGGAATTGCATAGGTAAGTATACATAATAAACAATCCTTTGAAAGGTATTAATATACATCATCTCCCTATAATGCCTTCAGGAAATAGATTTGGCCTCATGGAAGGTAAGGCCATGCTATACCATCTTCTGCTCGAGTTTAAATTTGCTTCTGGTCCAAAAACAACGCCGGACTTATTTGAGGCTATAAAAGGATTCCAACTGAGTCTCGAAAATCTCTTCTGGATAAAGCTTATTCCGCGAAGACCAGAGGGAAATTCCAATTAACGAAAATATGGCATCTGTAATGTCAGTCTAAGAATTGTATTTATATGCGAATATCAATGGCATGACCGACTAATTAAACATGTCACTGTAATCCTGATCCAATAAGTTTTTGGGATGAACGTAATTCATAAATCAAACCGCATTTAACGTAACCATCCTTTTGTTGTCTGTCTATGGCTTTGTTGATTTGTTAGCCTACTTTAACCATTAACCTCCAAACCTATGTACACAAATACATACATGTACATTGTACACACATCAAAGATGCACGATAAAAAATAAACTGGTCAAAATATTTCTCTATTCATCATTCTCTCATCTCTATTCAGTCAGGAGTTGGTGGAGATCAAGAGTAAGCATGACGGGAACAGGCAGAATGATAAAAGAAAAATAAACGAATTTACGACAGGATAATAGATTTGGAATATGCTGTGTATGGAGCACGTTTCCATTGTGTCCTCATTTTTATCTCTGTCGCGCTGCTGATAGTCATTTGGTTCGTAAGTACTTGTGGCAACACAGTAGTGTCGTGTATCATCAATTAAAATACCACCCAATGGATTTAATGCCAACTGAATACGGTCAAGGATAAGCAAATGGACTTGAATTAGTTTTTTATACCTATATAAACATTTATCGCAGCACATAGTTATTACTCTATATTTGTTTGTGTTGTTGATTTATGATTTATGATGAAACTATGTTTATATCGAAAAGCAACAAAAACGCAATCTGATATCAAATGTATGAAAATTTGCGATTTAATACAGGCCAAAATGGGAATATGTATTGGAATGTTGAAAGAAGTAACCCAAAAATCGAATATACGGGGAAAAGGAAATCTAAAACTAGTTTACCTAAAGATTAAGAATCAGCCCGTTATCTATTTTGTGCTGCTTTCATCCGGGCAATTTCCACATATCGAACAGAAACAAAATTATTCCGTGCGGAACAAAATACGAATGAAATTGGCAGTTTTAATGATTTTTATGTTGCTAGAGTGAGCAACATACACATAATGCTCTCCTCAGACTCTTCTTTAACATAAACGTATTTGTTAAGTGCATACTTTACTATAATTACCCAGCCTTCGACTCTTTGAAAGACCAATGCCTACCATCATACGTACACTCCTACGCACGTGAAATATCCACTTGTGCTCAACGAGATCATTTCGTCTTTAAAAATACCTACATAGAGTGCATTTTCTTTGTAACAGGAAACTTACGTTTACGTAATTTAGCTATTCTCTATGTTAACTCGTTTCTACTACAAATCGAAAAAGTATTTAATTACGTGGATTACTTAGCGCTCTTCAAGGTGAGGGTAGCTTTTCCAAAAACCCAAGTTTCAAGAATACTCGCCCGCTCTATGTAAAGTAAGCAGAACGATTCACGTCAAAAGCAAGTAGGTAGAGACATTAATTTACATGTGCGATGTACAAAATCCTTGGGGCTTCGAATTTTTAAAGTACGACATCCCACAGCTCACAGCTTCCGCATGCGAACCACACAGTGGAGCAAGAACCAAACATGCAGGCAAAAACTCGAATAAAATCAAAAGTGAACTCTATGAAAGTAGAAAGAAGAGAAAACAATAGCTTCTTCAGTATAATGGACCATGGAGGACGACATTTACCAATATCTATAATGTCAAATTTCTCATGTGAAACCTGGAAAATACAAAAAATGTTGGCTTTGAATCGTTAATCGTTTTCTATTTCAAATTTGAAAAACATTAATACCGACCACCGTTTTATATTTTAAAGTCAATCGTTGCGCTGTATGTTTTTTCCATTACCAGCTTGTCGTTTGTCCACTGTGCACTATCACTATACGTACCTTTATGTAATTAAAAGCGATTGTAAGTGACTGTATCTGTATGTGGAAGTACCCGTCGCTATCTGACACACAAGGAGTACATTGAAATGAATTCTTAGCACCCTAAAAGGGAGGATGTGTAAACGGCTATAGTTCCCGCTATTCGAGCAAACCCTTAACGGCCTTACTCATTGACCCAGATTTTGTATAGTTTTCTCCCATCGACGATGACGACGCATTACGTCGGTCGGTAATAAGTAATAGACGCAAGCTTTCCACTTTCGTTTAAGTTTCTTCATTTAATGTTGCTGTGACGTGAGAGCCAAGTCATTCTGGGGTGATGGGTATGGATGGGTGGTATTATTAACAACAGATGGAACCCAACGGCAATGTGTCCAAGTCTATGTATATGCCATTGTAGCTTTATTTGACATGGCAAGTTATAAAAAAATAAAATAATTTAATTCAGCTCCAACGTTTTTATTTTTAGTATTGTTTTGTCTACATTTGGCGACAATCTGAGAAATCGATGGCGCCAAGAAGTCAGTTAGGTTTGAAGGAATCTCACCCCTTTAATGAGATGATTGGGTGGAAGATAAAGGAAGACATTTCACAGCAGATACTTATGGACTTATTTCTTAGGAAAATATTTGTGAGGGAATATTTATGATTGCTCTCAGAATCACATTCATTCGAGTCTTAAAATAAATTGTTCGTACTAATAAAATAAAAGTGAACAATTTCCTTAATGCAGATAATATAAAAACAATTTACGATTTGAATATCTACTTTTTTTTGATAAATTAAAAAGATTTATTACATACTTATTTGCTTTAACCGAAGCTGCTTCAACTATAACCCGATCAAGAAATCGCAGTTTGATTTATGGTAGGTAAGGTACTTAAGTTTAAATTTGCATGGAATTATTTGGTCGGACCATTATATGTGATTTTATAGTCTCCGGAAAAACTGAAATAGATAACTTCCAAACCTTTTTTTGACTTCTTGGAATCACGTTTGCTCAAAAAAACTGTTTGCACAAACACAGCAAAAAAAAAATGTACATACCTATATGTGTTTGGGCAAAAGTGTTTATGTCGTCTATGGGTCTATTTGACATATGACAAACATACGAGAGTATGACTGTCATGAAAAAGCTTCTCAATTCAGCCGTTCGGACTCGGCATAAAATTGTAGGTCCCTTCCATTCGTCCCAAAATAGAAACTCACACAAAACGAATGGTTGCGAGAGGCTATGTAGGTCCAAGGTACAATATAGAAATACATGGTATGATATTGCGCATGTTTGTTTGCATCTCTCTCTTCAAAGTGACGTCACCAGACGACAAAACATAGGGAACAGAGATAATAATTTATTTATTTGTTTACTATTTTATTACACTGAAAACAGCACACAAAACATTATTTGTTATTAAAAATAAAACTTGCGCTCAGAAAACTACACGTATTCCAATATATTTTCACAGAAACGTCAAAATTGTTGTCGTCAAGTGACATACATGCGCAGAACAAACGAAAAATTAATCGCGGAATATAATACCTTGTAGTTCTCTATACCTTGGGCTAGGCCTAGGGTGTCTGCACGCCTGTTGCGCCACCTATTAATTTTTTTATTAAGAAGCCGAAGGTGCTAAATTTTTTGAAAATAAAAAATACCGATTTTATTTTTTGTGTCTGGGTTTTTTTTTCAACCGATAAACATGCATAGGTAAATAAGGTGCCTATTCCATTTTTTTCACCATTCTTGAAAATGGCTCAAGTAAATTTGATGATGGTGTTGAAGTACTACTTCCCAACGGTTAAAACAGCAGTTTTCGGGAAATTGTTTGTAGAAATGTATTGTTTCAATACTTTAGTAGACATAATGCGAAAGGATTTAGTTTGTATAAATTGTTAATAGTTTCCATAGACAACTCTACTTATATATATACCTTACCTACAATTAATATAAGTTGCTATTGCTAGACTATTTTTCCATTAATGTCTCATTTTGTTTTTGTCCATAACTCATAATAATTCTTAAGATGTATTGATTTGACGTCATGCCTTCTATTTTTCCATAACATAATCGAAAACCTTATAAGTACTATGAAACAAACGGAAACAAACAAAACAGTGGAGAATGACTTTCCCAAACTCAATAAAACTTCTGCCATTCTAAAGAAACTTTATAAATTACTCACCGGTATACAAACAAAACGAAAAGCAACTGTGTTATCGTTTTGCTTTCTCCACATTTGCTAATATATTGCTGCTCATCTTATGTAGTATAGTTACCCAAAAACAAAACGAAAAATAAAAGTTTATGGTAACTGGTGAGAATTTAATTCATTTGTCTTCAACTTTAATATGTATCTTTAAAACCAAAACTAGAAAATGTGTTGTACTTGATTTTATATAAAAATGAAAACAAACGTAAAATCCATAAGAACAAATCATTCCCGTCTGTGTGAACGGAGTTTCTTGCTGGTAGTGCTGAATTACGATGTCCCTTTTTACGGCAGACGTAAAATGTATTTAAGGGAAAATATTATCCTTGTCATGCCACCAAGACAAAAAAAGGTAAAACAAAAGTACATGTTTACAACTAACCGTGAATTCGACAGTATCCCTTCCTAAGGATAACAAGAATGAGCGTTCTATGCTTTGTTGAGAATTCGAAATCGTAGAAGGTTTGCGATCATATCTCTTGTTTCAGTTTTATCATCACTTATGGTATGTGCCCTATGGTGACCTATTGACGAATAATACTTCTTGAGTTATCCTATTTTATGTTTCTCTTTTGTATGATGTATTACTGGGGGAGATTTTCTTTCTTTCTTTTCTTTTTAGATTTGCATACATATAAAAAACTATTATTGTTGCATCAGCAACTCTATTGCACAATGGTAACTCTAGTTACCTATGAAATTTATGACATTTCTAGTCTCTTTACAATTATCACTGTTTTCACTTTTCCTATTAATTTTGCCTCATGGTTAACCTCAATTTCAATTATATTTCTGCCTACCAAAGAGGTTATCCAAATCCTTTGTACTTTTTATCTTTGCATTTTGAATTAAATTGTATTTTACTTGAAACGAGTCTTTCAATTTGGAACCTTTTGGAAACTCAACAATTACCACAAAGGTAACTCTTTGAGCCAAATATAGATATAAAGACAAGGTTTGATCGAGCATAAAATAGCTTAAGTGGCGTTTGAAAAATGGCTTTTTGAACTTCAAGAGATAACCCTGGTTATGGTTGATACACATACTATTTTATAGATATCTTACGAATAAAACGTGTTAAGGTGCTAGTACACGATATGTAGCACGCCTCATATATATGTATGGTAAATGCCATGTACAAGCTCTCTTTTTGCACTCTCTGTTGACGTCAGAGCCACATATATATGAGGCGTGCTACATATCGTGTACTAGTACCTTAAGACGTTTTATTCGTAAGATATCTATAAAATAGTATCATGCATGGTATATGCGAAAAATAACAGAAACAATTTTAGATTTTAATGACTACCTAATTATAATTATTTACCCTTAACTCAATACATAATGGGTTTTCGTATTGAAAAATAAAAAATAGGTGCATTTAGTAAATGTCTTCCTGTTTTATCCTGAATCTGAGCAATCTTCAAAACAAAAAAATATTCAACTCATTGCCCACAATATTCCTTCAGTGGAATATGTGCGCGCTGCGATCCCGATCATATAATATGCTTTGCTGGTTTATCACTCTGGTGTCACCGTTTGCACTCAGACATTGTTTAGTGGTTCGTTTTTATTTAAAGTTTACAGTTCTGCAATTTAAAGTGGGTAAGAGGGGAAATGACAGAATGAACTATACGACCGTTTTTTTTTGGGGGTTGACTTTTGGGCAAGAATGAAAAATGGCACAACTTTCGGATGTATAGGTAGTGAATTTGAATGTGTAAAATGTTGCTCAAAATTGTTCAAGGATGAAAAATGGTGCAAAATTCGGATGTATATTTCAGTGGAAATTATTGTGATTGAGTGCCGTGAGAGTATCTACTGGCACCACTGGTAGAAAAAATAGCTTCCCATAAGGCCTGTACTGAAAATGTAAACTGAACAGAGTACATATTATATTAATGACATTAAAGTCATTTCAAAGAATTGATTATGTATTGCCAACATTGCTCCCATCTTCTAATGTCATCAGGTGCAAGACTTTGGTTTACAGCATCAGCCTTACACCATCCTTCAACTCATCTACCTTTTTTTCGGTTATAAATCGCACCCAAAATTTGCCGTGGGCTCTTAGACTATAAGGAATGTACTGAAAATAGAAATTGGATAGAGTAAAGGTATAATATGTCTCGCTTACTATAGGGGGGAAATTACTTCCTATATTTTTAAATATTTAGGTATAAGCAGTTTAAAAGCACATATTTAGGGTATCCTTAGCCCATTTTTAATACCAACCGGAAGACGGTAAAAGGAAGTTCATTCGATTCGGTTTGATGTTATCGTGTTAGAGAAGTTAAGCTGATGGTCACGTCATATACATACGAACATGTTGAGCCTACTATTACTGGTATAGCTCAGTATTTATTTCCTGCTATTCCTGTTTTGTGTTGTACCGATTGCATAAGTGCACCTCTTTACAATGCACACAGCCACTCTTTCCTACATTAATCTGTAATTGTAATCGTAATTCTTTGATTTGAGCTATCCCTTGATGATAATGATAATATATCCTGAGGTTGCTGTTCTAAAAAAAACTAAATTACATACATAGCTACTTACATTCTTAATGCTTTGCGAAATAAAAAAAAGAAGACGGAAATCCATTTTGATCCAGCTCCAGACACGACAACCGACACGGTAAACAATATCACGAATCATCTAAGTGCCGCACACCACAGAGTGTACAATAAAACTCTCATAAAAGAAAAACAATATAATGGAAAATTCATTTTTCCGTGTGACAGTAAAGTGTGTCCCAAGTGCTAAAGATGAAAGAAAAATATAAATGCAGGCAAAACAGATACAGATACCCCCAACGATATGCGAATGTTTCGGATTAGAATCCAGGACGTTGAACAAACACAGGTGCCGCACGTTCAGGGAATCAAATATTAAAGAGCATAAACGCCTGATGGTGTCGCAAGTCTCATCAGGATGGCCGTCATCGTCATTCGTTTTCCAACTTTGCAATTTTGCGTTACGATGACAGCGACATAAGCAAAAAGTGACAATGTAAAATTAGCACACATTTTCATGTAGGTACATATTTGTTTGTAAACACTTTAAGTCCTATGGCCAATATATTGGCTTGGCTGTCTTTATACGAGTAGAACCTACAAAATCGAAGTAGAAAAATGAAAACAAGATTCAATTCCGACACATTGGAATAAAACCAAAACGTTTTCCAGAGAAACGACGGACAAAAGCACAATACCCTTGTTGTTCATTCAAATGGTGAGAACCTAAAGCCTGTGCTTGTTTATGTAACAATATGTGCGTTTGGTGCCATTATGGCTGCAACCATAAAAAGGAGAACAAAGGTAAATGCACACAAATTTTGTGGTCTATTTGCACACCATTAGTGTCATGTATTTGCTGAAAGGAAACCGAGAAAATGGATGGTATAAAGATACAGTTTCGCTGAGTGTTATGCGAAATGTGAAGAGGAGAGAGAAAAAAATGTAATTTTAAGGGAATTCAGTTTAAAGAATCTAGTTGGCTCGAACCATCGGTTTTAGGAAATTCTGTGCGGAAAAACGTTTTTCGAATCATTTGACTCTGGGAAATGAAAAATGCTGGGCTTAATCTAGCATTATCCATGTCAAAAATCGTGTCAATTTAGGAAACACGGAGTTTTTCTGGCGTCATGTTGATATCAGCATGTCAAGAACTGACACGATTTTTGGCATGTGTAATAGTAGCTTAAGGATTTTTATGCATTTAGTACGTTGGGACTCCGTATCTATCCAAATACAATACTTTGCTAGGTTGACAACTTCTTTCAACTTAAATATTTTGACAGTCACAATAGATAATATTATATAGAAAAATTCGCCATTGTGACTTAGTAAAAGTTAGCCTGTACACTAAAAATGATGATTAGTACCGCGGATTGGATTAATGTTCTTTTGGGGTGCTCTCTAAGATATGACACTACGAGTATTAATATTAATCCTTGTCGGATTATGTCCTGATGCAGCTCATCATTGATCTTTCTTTTCGAATTTATTACCTGAGCAAACAGGGAAACCCTCCTCAATTTTTAGCTGTCATTCATGAGATTTCAGCTTCAGAAACATTAACATAGATGTTTACATATTAGTATCGAAGAAGAACTTTTACTTTCTTCTTGAATGGATGTATAATGCGTGTATAAAAATACAAAGTACATGTATGAAGTACAAAAAGCCTCTAGAGTGGCCAGCCCAACGCATTCTTATCAAGGCTCTGATGGTTTATGGATCCCTAACGACACAAACTTCTATATGAAAAAGATGTACATCAGCTTGAAGAAAATATGTTGAGCTACTCAATTTTTTGGAATGCAAATGTTTCGACTGGTTAATATATAGAGTTGTGCATTGTAAAGTTGAACAGTTCTTGACTTACAAAGTAGTATTCAAATAGGGTTATGGTTGAATATAAAAACGTATCAAAATTTGGTCGCCGCAAGTTCAAGACAGAAACCTTTAAGAGAATTCTCAAGTGCTGCCGCCAAACAACTTTCCAAATTTATAGCAACCACTATTATACTCAGAATAGAGCACTCATAACGATTCAATATGAGCGAGTGTATCTATACTCTACATGACGTATAATAATCGAACCATTTCTTCTTAAAAGTTTGTCGTGCGATAGAAACCCCATGTTCGGCATTTCGTCGAGTTTAAGACTCAAAACTAAAAGTTCCTTAACTTGCTATTGAATTCATATATTCCACAACATTTTCAAACAAAAAAAAAAGCACGCATATCTCCTTTTTATTGCGGTTGGACGCATTTCCAATTACGGTATAGGTATCTTAAATGTTGGCACACTCTTTTCTGAATCGCTTTGCAATGAAGAGACATTGTTCTGGGATGGCAATTTACTAAGCTTTCTTTTTGTATCAGTGCAGTGCCTGCTTTGGTTAAGACATACTTATACAACATAAGAATTGGAATACAGAATTAAATCAGTCTAAAAGCGTTCAGTTCTTAGGCACAAAATTTTTTTTTAATCAAATAGATTTATTAAACAAGTAGAAGTGCTAGGCATGTGAGTTAGTAGCCAACACGTGGGTCTAATATTGGTTTTATATGGGAGGGTCCACAACTACTTGACCGATGTTGCCCATTTTTAATGCCAACCTCATGACGATAGTAGAAAGATATGCTCTCACAAAATTGTATTTTATTTCATGAAGTCATCGTTCATCGAAATTAATTTAATTTAATTTAATAGAAGGCACTGAATTTCAACTAATTGTGCGAGTACCATAAAAGTATTTTTAACTTTCTCGTATACGTAGTATTTAAGAGAAAGATATTGTTTTCGTACAAAAGTTCGAACTCGAGAATTTGATCAATTCTGATATTACGATGATAGGGGAACTCAAAACAGTGGGTCTCGCAATTCTGTCCGTCCGTATGTCTGTCTGTTTAGATTCCCCAGGGGTGGGACAGACAGACATACGGACGGACGGATTTGCTTCAAACTTCGTATTTAGAGTTTGTAAGCTTCCCGCTCGGGACGTTTTTTTTTTTTATGTTAGCCCTAATATTAACGGTAACTCCCATATAAAAATTTTACGAAATATGACGAAATATGCCTAAATTTAGATTTTTTCAAAAACGGCTCTAACGATTTGAACCAAAATTGATAGTTGAGTTAATGCAAGCATGCTTAACATGACTGCATACCCAGTTTTTCGCTAAAAAGTCCAGCAACGGCAGTTTTGAAAATTGGCTTTTTCTCGAAAACGGTAAAAACGATTTAAAAAAAAAAATATTTTTAAGGTACCATTGTCATTCTTAACTTAATTGAAAACTCATTTTTTCCTTCAAAAGACTGCGTCCTTTGATATCCACCCAAATCCCTAATAAAAGTACTTTAAAAAACTGCTCATATCTCAAAAACGCCATTTTCGATTATAATAAAAATGTTACTTGCTCAGTTTTGAGCTAAACAGTTGAAAAACAGTGTTTTTTGAACCATGAATGCGTCCTTCCCAATCGCTAAAACCGGTACTTTAAAAACTACTCATATCTCGAAAACGCCATTTTCGATTTGGATGAAAATATATCTGCTAGGTAATGTTTATATCCTGAAGAATATGGCGTACTCAGTTTTCAGCTAAACAGTTTAATAACAGTGCTTTTCGAATCCAAATTGTAACATTTGTCAGCATAATTTTACAAAAAACCGCTCTAACGATTTTGATAAAAATACATATTTTAGACAACATAAGCATTCTTAACATGATCACGTACTTAGTTTTTCTCAGAAAACTCGAATATTGCCGTTTTATGAATATTTCTCAAAAATGACTACCCAAATCCCGATCTGTATTCACACACGATATATTTTTGTGAAGTCCAAAACTTCAGTACATAGCAATATAATTTGAAATTCATCGCCTACTTGCCTCCTTCAAGTGTCAGTTCGGTGTGAAATTTGAAAGTAATAAAGTGTTCTAGTTAATACGTGGGTTTATGTTTATGTAGTATATATTTACGGTATTAATTACACCTTGAGTGGGTACGATTTTAAATGTAAAATTTGCTAAAATGACTCTGAGATTCTGCGAGATTCGCAATAAACGAGAAAGTTACGTGCGACCCAGTCGTGCACATTTTTTCATATGTACCTACCTACCAATACTTAACTGGGATGATAACATTTAATCACTTTAAATAATTTTTTTAATGTCCTCTTTGCCATGCCCTGTTGTGTTTTAGTGTATTTTCTGTTTATATTGGAATGTAATCAAAATCAATGGGAAATTAAATCGTATGTAAAGACCTCGAACTTTTGTAATTGGAAATCTTACATACTTATTTTATTAGTGCAGTGTTAAAACGTCATACGTACGTAATATCTGAGTGAACAAAATAATAATAACCACCATCAATTTGTTGAATAAAATAAATTTCCAAAAGATAGAATACACAATATCCCCAAAGTGAGTTCAATCTTTACCTTTAATAAGGAAAGAAGCAATGTAATTTGTATTCACATAGTAATGTTACAATAGCCTGGATATTTCAATATTTTAAAATAATTTTGTTTACGCGTAAAATTGCCAGTTCTTTAATTTGCGCACACAACATTGTTATATTAATATATTCAACTTTTTGTACGACTTAATTTCGCCGAAATTTGTCTTCAGTTTGACTTGTTTGCTTTTGAATTTTAATCAAATAAAACTTGTATGCATTTTAAATGAATGAAACTCAAAAAGTTTAACAAAGTGAACAAGATTTCGTACTGTGTGTCGTGTAGTAAGGACTCCATATGGGGTGTAAAATTATTAATTTTCATTACTGTGGAGAATTGGAGATGATGTTTCGGCTGAGTCCCCAATATTAAATTATTCGAAATGTTAATGCAATCATTTAGTATCTATTGATTTAGTAATACAGTGAAACCTGCGTAAGTTGGCCACAAATGTCTGCACCACAAGTGGCCAACTTATAAGGATAGGTACCTATTTTCTTTTAATATGTATTTCAAAAAAACGGCGCTTTTATCCATATTACTATTAGTTTATTAAAAACAAACAAAAATTCACAAAAGAACTGTTTTTTTTTTTAACCAATACGAAAAGAATTATTTCATAAAAATTTTGATTTTTTCTGATTTTCAACGAAAGGCAGAGGAACACAGAAATTATTCACAAACTGTAGAAATTCAGTCAAATATATCCCAAGAAGATCTGACACGAACGAACATTTCGTTATTTTACCTCTAGCAATGGCCGCGTTCGATAGATACGCTTTTGCCTAGCTAGTCAACAGCCTCTGATTGGTTGATTTGCCTTCAAATCTAGGCAAGTTTCGTGTGTTGGGCAAGATTTTATGCCTAAGTTTTTTGATAAACTGTCACCTGAATATTTAGGTGCCTAAGCACATTGAACGCGGCCATTGTCTGTACATTTTGTTCTGTGCATTTTTAAACACCCACTTGAAAAAGTGCGAACGCCAGGTCAACTTTTGCAGGTTATTTCGTACGAAAGTTAAACTGAAATATATAAATGTGTGGCCAAGTTCCAAGTTAGACAGGTGGCCAACATAAGGCGGTATTTAGTGGAATATTTGTATGCTCTTTTCTTGGTGCCACTATATACATACTGGCCAACTTGACAGGTTTTACTATACTACTATTTCCTCTGACAGCGGGAGAATTGACTGTTAAAATTTAAACTATTCAACAACAATCATTTAAAAGCAGTCTGATGACGAATTAGTGGTGTATAGTTCGTAAAGATATCATTCCTACCAAATAACTTCATCGACTATTTGTTATTGTTGTTCTCTCAACAACAATTCATTAATCTTTAATGTCCCGCTTGTCCATTATGTGGGTCGCGGGTGTAGGTTGCTCAAGTGGACCCTCCATAGCTCTCGATTCTCCACCATTGACTCTAAATCATCAAGGGCAATCTCCACACGGGTAGAGGAGAGAATATAAACTTGGTCTAACCATCCCATCCTGGGTGTAGCTAGAGCACGCCTGTCTGATGGTACGGATTCCATAGCAAGTCGTGGGATCCTGGTTGAGGACATGCGTTTAATATAACCAAACCACCGAAGCATGAACTGCTCCGTCCGGAGAAGTAGGTGCTCGACATTGAGTTCCTCACGTATTCTGGTGTTTCTAATGCGATCTCATCTCAGCTTCAACACAAACGGCTACAAACCGATCGAGTGCGCGCTGAAGTTCAGTCTGAGAGGACCCAAAGATGACCAAGTATCAGCGAAGAGCAAATGACTTATCGCCAAGACTGCGCTGTAACATCCAGTCCATATAAGTAATGAAAAGGAGAGGAGACAAGTTTATTTCGAGGGACTCGGTCGTA
Organism: Cheilosia soror; assembly: GCA_949372485.1. Classification (NCBI taxonomy): domain Eukaryota; kingdom Metazoa; phylum Arthropoda; class Insecta; order Diptera; family Syrphidae; genus Cheilosia; species Cheilosia soror. The sequence goes on along the minus strand of OX443564.1, from coordinate 72,083,339 downwards.
TGCTTTCTCCAAATCTACGAAACATGCGTAAACAGGTGTAGGTAGCATATTCCCCAAGCCATAAGAAACCAGGTCGAACCCTTTCGTAAGAAATCGTAGAAAAATTAGAATTTTTAAAAAATTCCAATTACAAAGCCAACTGATCAAAAATAAATTTGAGGCACTGCCGGTAATCTATTACTAGACCTCTGCTTACACCTGCTATAGCTAAATTCACGATTCTGTACAAACTAATTTCATATTAAATATTTTATCAGGATCCACTGAGAAAATAATCTCTAAGATAAGAAAGAAAGAATTTGTTTTGAGTGACGTTCGCCATCGTGCATATTTATATATGTCTTTTGGGGGGCATTAAGCTAAGCGGACCGATCTGATTAAAAATGTAATGGATAATATAGGACATTCAGAACAGAGCAAACAGAAAAATAAAACAAGAGACGACGTTTCTTTCTGCACAATGTCTTTATTGCAACTGCCCTAATCTAATTTAACAAATCTCGTCATAGCTTAGCTGTGGATAACCACTCGAATTATGATATGTATTATGATATGTAATATGTACTTAGTCAAACAATAAATACGGTAAACATAGTTGTGCGAGGAAATTTGAAGGTGAAACTGTGACATCGTTCGATTAGTCTTATTGTAAGTTAGGTATTTAAAATAAGATACATAAGCGAGCATGTAGGTGCATGGATTTGTGAAGACAGGGTGATCAGTGTTTTATTTAGAAGTCGTACAATACGTTTTGTTTGAAATCGCTTCTTACAATAAGGAAAGTAAAGAAAATCGTCAGTGATTGAGGAGCGAACACAAGTGGAAATGGTTTTCTTGAAATTATTTTTGGCGCTTAGTTGTATGTATAAGGATTACATTGTTTGAATTAATTTAGCCTGGAGTGACTTGATAGAGCGATGCGCAGTAATTCTTAGAAAAAAAAAGTGAAATTTATTATAAAAAAAGGCAACTAAGAGTACCTACTTCGATAGGATAAATACCTATTTTAAAAATATTCAATATTAGAGAATTTTAGGGAATTTTAATTGAAAATTTAGATCGAGTGTAGTAAGTAAATCATCATCACTTACTGAGAGCTAAATTAAAATTAGCGCAACAAGTCCGTATATGATACGAGCCTAGACCGAAATTTCTGACATCACAATAATTTTTTTGAAGCTTTTGCAGAAAGTTGTACTTTCAAACATTTGTCGGATGTTCGAGAGGTGGTGTAGTTGAAAAAGCTTTAAGACATAATTTGAGTTTTTTAGGGTATCAAAACTGAGACCCTTCGCTCTGCACCCCTCAACTACTTACAAAAATTAAATTTAAACAAAAACAACTTATTCAAGGCTTATCAAATACATATGTTATATAAACACTTTTGTGCATGTAGCATTCATATACATATACCAGATAAGTTATTCAAAAAACCAGTACCTACAGTGGAAGGGCCCGGTATACATTCATTTGATGAAATGAGACGAATTCTGTACGCACTCAACCCCGAAATTACTACTCTACTGAACCACAAAATGAATGCTTTTTCACTCATCTATGTCTAATTAAGACCTCCATTCTCCGAATACTTAATACTCACCATAACAGCGAAATAGCGCGGCGCGTCTATACCATTACATTATTCCCCGAGGGCTTACTTCCAACAGGGATAGCGCTGTTTAAAGGAAATTAAGGAAAAGGGTCTTAACTAACATTCCGCTGACTACATTCCTTGCTTTGAGAAATTAAATCTCCATTCTTTGACATTAGACTTAATTTGGGGTTGCTGTTGTCATCCCCAATCCACACACAATATACCAAACAGTATTATTACAAAGGATGAAGTTAGAAAAAATAGCATCATACTGTTCCTTACTTTTAAGTAAATCCGACAACGTTTTGAAGCCGTTATCTGACGACGTCTATCGAAGAAATCTGCTTTCGTTGCTGTTATCTGACAGGATAGCACCCGATTCTCTTCGCTCCGATTGTGTCACAAGGCGTATGCAAAGGCGAAAGTGATTATCCTTGTAGAATTTTCTTAAAGTTGCCGAACATGTAGAAGGGGTGGTAATTAAATTAAGAGGTCCATATTATAGTCACGAATAACGTACGCGAACGTTTCACACGAATTATAGCATTTCGATTTTCGACACAATTGAACGTATACAAGAGGATGTATCCCGAAAAATCTCACAGCTGTCAGTAGCAACATCAAGTAATTTATCAAACATTTATCAATACTTTCGTTTGTACATGTATACACGCAGAAACTCGTTCACATTACATAGGAGTATATATATATTTTATAGGCTTCATGATTCCCTGTTTTGGTTTTCGAATCCTTGCTTCTTTGTATTTTCACTTACATGCCACCCATACGTTAGGAAAAAAATCCTAAATAGGCCATACCTTTCCGAACGTGGGCTTATACGGGGGATTTGCTTTGAAAAATTGTTTTCGGTCTATAAAATCTGACGATATTTAACAAGCTCGCTTTTTATGCACTCAATCTCGACCTGGGCGAAGGCGGGGGGTCTCTGTAAGCTAATGCAATCGGATTTATATTAACCCAGCGTGTAATATTTCACAAACCAACCGAGAAAACGGATTAAAACAACCAAGCACACGAAAAGATACCAGATGACTGAACTGAAACTTCATGACTAGGAGACTAGGAGAGCACCCAAAGATGTGTATCCTTGCGAAAGGCCATCATTGTGCCTACTTGTTTTTTGTGTACATACGGAGCAGTTTTGACAACAGGACGAACATAAACGAAGTATGCAAGATGTTGAGAAAGGTTATTTTTTCGCACGACATGCGCATGGAACAATTACCTCCATAAGGGGAAATTTTCGCAATTCGAATATACTCCCAGTGGAACTTCTACTGTGGACATTTTCCCATACTGCATGGCACCTGGCCAGGCCACACTATACCATAAACCAATTCAATTTCATCTGGAAGAGAATTTTTTTCCATCACACCTGCTAGGCCTGCTCTCGCTTGGCTCCACGTTTCCATCATTGGCTTCATGCTTTTGTTGGTTCACCTAAAATCCTTCGTGAAACGGTCCCCTGAGTCGGGTTAGTGCCTTTTTTACGATAACAATACGGAACACCAACACACAAAATTGTCGAATTGTCTAGTGCTCCGATGCGTATGCGTTACAAATTCTCTATATTGCGTATAAATTAAGGACCGGAAAAGTTTTGAATATTGAAAGAGGTCTACTGTCGTAAAAATACGATAGCTACTTGGAATTTTTTTTTATGAGAGCGCGATTTATTAGAAAGGTTGTATGCAAATGCTAAGCCTTAAACAAAATTTTAAGTAGAGAATGGGGCGACTTTTCATAGCGGCTTTATTGAATTGATATGTTTGGTGAGTTGGGGTGGCCGGCAGGGCAAAGGAGTTTGTTTTCATATAGCGGTTAAATAATAAATAGGACATGGCTTTTAATAATTGCTGAAAATGTTTACCACAGCTTTTATTGCTATTGTTGGCCTTGCCTAAATGCAGAAAGATAGATGGTTAGGCTATAAAATGATTAGTATAGGTATCTTGAGAGGACTATGTCAAAAAAAAAGTACGATTTTGAGATACCATTTTAATTTATTTAATTGCTTAGAACTTTTTTTTTAGTCACCTGAGGGCCATCGTTTAAGCTTTGAATTCTTAATAGTAAGATACCTAGATACATAGTTTGAGAGTTTAGAGAGTGGAGTGATTTTAACGTATCCATCTTTTGCTATTGCTTATGCTATGCATGATGCAATAGCGCAGTTCAAGTTTTTTTTTGACCAGTTTGATAGATATGGTGAAAATTACCACAAGTGGATATATTGTATCGTTGACGTTTAAAACAAATAGCTGTTGCAATAATTTAACGCCGCCAGGCAGTAAAGTGTTAGGTAATTTATATTTTCAGCATACAAGAAAGATATACATATAAATATCATGAATGCTTGTGATCAATTTTCAGATGTCTCGTCAAATATGGGTTTTCGTTAACATATTTCCAAAATTTAATTTTAATCTATTAGCTTTGATTTTTTTTTTCATTACGCCACACTAGGGCGGCCCACCGACCGTAAAGAAATAAGAAACAAAACTTATTTATATTTATTGAACAAAAAACAGAGCTAACCACAACAGATTTTAACATCAAGTTCTTTTGTCAAAAATGCGTGTTTTTGGATTAATGCTTCCCTTATTTAATGGATTAGAAACTACCTTTTCGGCCGTAAAATTCAAGTTGTTTTGGATGGTTTCAAGTCTGAAACTCACGATATAAATCACCCCAAGGCTCCGTTTTGCCTCTGACTCATATTCACATATTCATAATTGATCTCCTGTCTGCAACTTCTAATCCAATTCATTCCTTCGCTGATAACACTACCCTCACCTGCTGGTTCTTATATTCATTCCAGGGCTCACGTCCCTGCTCTTCGTATGTTAAGCTTATTAAATACCGGCCTTGACAGCATTATAAAATAAGACTTAGTCTAATGAGTGGAATTGTGGCAGGTTTCTAATACAAGAAATTCGCTATAATTTTAATTTTTCCTGCCTTCAAATGGTCTAAAAAACATAAATAAAATATTTTTTTTTTTTGAGGAAGTTAAATTAATTTTTAATTTTTTTTTAATTTTTTTTATTTTTTTTTACAATTAAATGCTTATGGGATTAAGCAGTGAAATATATATGGGGGCATGGTGCCCCTTCTGCAACCCCCCGCTTGTGGTCACTGCATTGAATTTGGAGTACGTGCGAGGTTGAGTATATATGACAAAGTTAGACCCTCTACTTTGTCATAGGGTCTAATTTTACATTAAAAAAAAAAACAAAACATTTCGAAACAAAACAAAAAAAAAATACATTTTTTGTATGTGTGTTCATGAAAACCTTTTTTGGAACGTCCATTTATATACTACTAGCAATGCCCGCGGCTCCGCCCGCCGGTTTCTTTTCTTTCAAATTGAATTCAAATTTATTTCAGTTATCATATAAATGTACGTTGGTTTATATTTTGTGTTCTTTTTTAAGGTTACAAAATATTTTATCTCAATGCCTTCTTATAAACTTTACCTACATGTTATTTATTTAATGGGCGCGATTAGCTTAGCTATAAACAAATTATGCCTACAGCTCACACGCGAACATGCAATATATAGCTGTTCATGTTAAAAACGTGGCTGTCTTAGGTCAACTCCGGCAATGGCCGAGTACTTCCGAAGATAGCCCCTATACCCCTGTTTCCCCTTGCCCCATCAGCACCCTAACTAACTTATACTGATCTGAAGGATGTAGCCGGTACAATGTTGAAAGAATTTTTAAAATGGGTCAAATAGTTATGTAGTTCCAGAGTTAGTCCCTACCATACCCTCTTTACCCCTCTCCCGTCACCAACTTATAGTCCTTACGTAACCTGTACTGATCCGAAAGTCCTAAGTCAATGGACATAAGATTTCACATCAATAAAAACTCGTCACAAGTATATGATCTAATTATTTATACTTCGCGATCATATCGTACGTAACACTTTCCATAGCTGCAGATCTCAAATATATATATGCATCTACGATTGTGTACATATATCCACTTACGCATCACAATTTTCTTATGTACTACCTAGACGTACATATATATGTACATATGTAGTTTGTTTTATGTATATCCAATATCCATTCCCTACATAAAACTCAACTACGCCATTCATGAGCATTTACAATGTGCATTCTGAAAGCCCGTCGTGGGAGTTATCATTCTATTTTTAGAACGCAATATATAACTACCCCTAAGCACAACTGCAATCGATGAATCAATTTTTTTCTCACTTGGCCAAATAAGATCTATTTTCAATTTATTATATCTCACCCTGTAGATGGACCAGAAAGATGAATGTTAGCTTAAAATACTCGCTGAAGTATTGCCTAACAGTTAAAAGCATATATTGAATTGACATACACAAATTTATGAGAATAATGGCAAGTTAAGCGTAGTAAGGTCGAAATAGAAAAGTTTGCACCCCCTTTTTTCAACTTTTAAAGGAAGAATTTTGAAAAACGATGAATGAGGCATGTAATAATTTTTACCTATCTACAAGCACACGAACTATCAAGTTCATACGGCTAAAGGTTCTTGAGACCCCCCTTACTCCCCGCGACCCCTTTACTCCTGAGCAATTCTCACCCACCCTACGGACTAAGTTGGCCACACATCTATAAATCAGAAAAAAAAATCATGAAAATCGGACGAATGGTTCTCGAGTTATGGAGAAACGAACAGACGGACGTTGCATTTTATAAGTAGTATGGATACGAAGTCGACAAGAATGCTGCGTCATTACGCAGGCTTCCTGAAATGGTGAAAGAATTACTTTATCCCTTCTCATTTGGCTACAATATACGAGGCCTTCATTCGTTATAAACTTGAGTACAATTGTCGTATCTGGTTTGTTGCGCCGAAACCACCAACTAGAAGGATCCAAAATTGTGCGTCAAAACTAGTTGGAGACACGAAGATCGCGAATTCTATTTATCCGTTTGAACATTGCATAAATGTAACGTGTCTTCCCATGTTTTATCGTTTTTTTTAAAAAACAGTGTTTAAAAAAAATCGCCAGCTGTATACCGCCCCTTCAACATTTCAACCGCAAAGCTCGCCAGTCCCAGTCGCCATGTCAGGAATGCCCACTAGTTTACCATACAGCCTGTTTTCGGTCGTACTATTATACTTCTTTAATTTTACTCGGAAAATACTGAAAAACAAGATTGAAATAAAAACTCTGTATCCATGTTTCGAATGTATTTAGACAAGCTTTGCATATAGGTACCCAACCTCGCACCTATACACTACGAAACTTCCAAACAGGGGGTTGTGAGGGGCAGCATGCTACGGGTTCCACGGTACAATGATAAAAATTCTTACGCTCCATATTTCGGACTTTTATAATTGGTACTCTACTTTATTGTTAGATGTAAGTGTTGCGGTTGCCGTTGTTTTATAATATTCTTTTTTTAAATTGCTCCTAATACCAAAATGGTGGTGGTGGGCGCAGTAGCGCAGTGGTTAGTGTGTTGGACTACTGTGCGAGGGATCCCAGGTTCGATCCCCGGAAAAACCTAAATTACATCTTAAAGTTTTTTTCTACTGCGCCACCTCTCGCGAACGTCTGACAAACATCCGAGAGTATGACTGTCATGAAAAAGCTTCTCAATTGAGCCGTTCGGACTCGGCATAAAATTGTAGGTCCCTTCCATTCGTCCCAAAAATAGAAACTCACACAAAACGAATGGTTGCGAGAAGCTAGGCCTTGGGTGTCACCCGCCTGTTGCGCCACCTATTTATTTATTTATTTTTTAATGCCAAAATGGCGAAAGATAGACCCCATACCATAGCAAATAATTCTTGCATCTCGTGTCCTGACTTTACGTTCGTATAATTATTCAGCATAGTTACGTAATATAATATGTAATACATAAATACAGCTTGATATGTACATATATTTGAAAACACGAAAATTGACTTTATTCTGTACAATGCTTTATTATTTCAAAAACACACAAAAGTCAATCTTACATGACCGTCTTTTTAGAAAGTAAGAAACCTAGTTGTATTTACAATCCGCACGAGCATAATAAATTTTGGCCACTTTCTACATGTGCTTCTGATGTACCTAATACCTACCTATTATATACGAATATAACACATTTCTTTTGCCATAGTTACTCGACTGCTAATGGGCTTTCCGCATTAATTTTACGTTACACCATTTCAACGTTCGTTAACTTTTTGGATTTATTTGGTACATTTATCAAATCTAAGTACTCTTAAAGACAAGTTAGAGAAAACGTAGTATACATACATTGTCGGTTGTTGGTTGCAGGACAGCTGCCAGAGGGGAATCCTTCTATGCAACTTCATCTTCCTTCAAAGTCCCTTTCGAATTAACTGCGTTTCAAAGGCAATTATGTAGCCTTTTATGACCTTATTAAGTTCATCCCATTCATTGTGCCCGAGGGAGCCCATTCGAGTAAAATCCTCTCCACAAAATAGTCCCCATTCGTCCCTGAGAATTATAACCTACCTCAAGGCAATTATTTATCTTTGAAATTACTGAGGTACAAGTATACCTATACAAGTGTCCTTCAGAATTTTTGCTTAGTAAGTTATGTTTTTGATTAATTGTTGGAGGTCCTTTGCGGCAATGGCATTTGCAGAAAAAATTATTCTTTAAAGAGGGTTTCAATTAAAGTCATTGCCACTTTAATCAAGTGAAAATTAATCATTGAACTTCCTGTTCAACATTTGCTTCCTTCTACCGAGTACCAATTGCCCGGTGAAACTGTCAGATCTCCAATTCGTCGAAGAGAAAAGTTTCACAGAGAAATATTTCTGCAAAAAGGAAATGAATAATCGGAACAGGATGACAGCACATTCAAGAAAATGGAAACACCCTTCTCCAACTGGTCAATCGTCAATGTGTTGGTGAGGTAGATAAATTAATTACCGGAGACGTTGAACGCAAATTACTCCTGTTTGCTGTGCGGCTGGCCGGCGGTTCTTTGGTAGAACGTGGGGTCCAGTGGAATTACATCAAATTACCATCGATGCCTTCATTTTAGTTTGGTCGAAGAGAATCATTGGGATATTTTGATTTCTATTCTAATTGAAGGGTAATTAGGAGACCGAATCACACAGGCAGGGTCTAGTAGTTGATGTTCATCTTACTACTTACGAAATTGATTTTCATACGTGACTGACATTGCAATTAATTTAAAGGGAAAGCCAGAAATTATGAAACGTAAAAGGGTTCTACTGTAGTAATAAATTTGGATAGAATTGAAAATTAATATTTGTGGTACTATGTACATAATGGTATAGGTATATAGGCTGGCTAATCCCTCCTGTTTGTAATAGACGGTGATTGAACACTCATATGGATATTGGGAATTTGCATTGGTTAGGTGAAATATTGCCTACTAACAGGCATGTAAAAGTTAATTTTGTAAATTGATAAAGTGCATAGTGAAGATTTTATTATTATTTTCAAAAAAATTGATTATTCAATAGTCAGATTGTAAACACTACAATGCACTGAAATATCCTTTTAAGCAAGACCAAAAACGATCTGGAGCTTTAAACAAATTTATATTGAATGACAAAAAATAACAAAAAGCATGGAAAACATTTTTGACAGGGTATTGGAAACGCGTCAAGTCAATAATTTTCCCCTTGAGTTACATAATCAATCATTACAATCCTCATACGATCTGTACCTACACAACATGATCAAGCTACATTATAGCATTGGCATAAGATGGTACAGAAACATATTTACTAAAATCAAGCCCCAATTGCAGCTGCACATAACCGAAATTATAGGCAAAATTTAGTAAAAATATTTACCAAAACTATTCTCTGCTTGCAGCCGGCTAACAGGGACAGCAACTCCATAACTGTGCCATGAAATAAAGTCTTAAGTACACGATATGTAGCACGCCTCATATATATGTAGCACTGACGTCATTTTGACGTCAGCGAATGGTCCAATAGGTACATGCCGTGTACAAGCTCTCTTTCTGCACTCTCTGTTGACGTCAGAGCCACATCTATATGTGGCGTGCTACATATCGTGTACTAGCACCTTTATTTAAAAAAAAGTCCAAAACGTAATACGTATGTGGCTTGCTACATGCCGCGTACTAGCACCTTAAGAGTAGGTCTAGGTACCATACATTATGTATGCTATCTCGAACATGGAATGTACTTACTCATTGATGTGGACAATCGGAGTCGACCCCTGCACTGTCAGCTTCTGTGCACCTACTCGATTTCCTTCGAAAATGTTTGAATAATCCATAGGAACATGAACAATTTTAGGCATTGTCACATACTTTCATATGACTCAGATGATAGATAAGGAAGTAGAAAGATTTGCGAATCATTGGCTTAGGTATTCACATTCCGAATGAATCATCTGCTTCGAATGCTATTGAAAGAGGATAGCAACTCTTCAATATTCGGAGTCGATTTTCAGTACATAGCCAAAATGTGTTTATATTTTTCTATATAAGAACACAGTAGAGATACCTATAAATTAAACGAAAAACAAAAATCACATTTAACATTGTTAACCTATATTTAGTCCACAATTTGTTGAAACAACAATCAAATCTTATCAGCTTTTGGAGGAGATTATTTCTACCTTTACTTAATTGGATTAATTCAATGCAAACACGTCTAAACTTTGATATAAAAGTAAGCAATGACTTTATTTATTATCCATAAATGAAAATACTTAGAATCTACGCATCTATAAACTAACTCGTCTCATATTCCCATGAGAGTTAATAGTAACTACTCTCCTGACGGTTTGGCTCAATCGTCACTCTTGCATATGGGCTATTTATGCCAACCTTTCTCCTCATTGCAACTCCACGATTGGGCCGCAATCCCATCACGATCAGCCAGATGCCAGCTGCACAAAGAATCAGCAATAAGAGAATTATTGATCCATACACCCACCTTGGCCATCGGTTGCATGAAAAATCCTTTACGCGGACATTTGTCAACCGCATTCCACGCAGGCTTGATGGACTAATGCAGCGGCCGTTAGTTTCGATTTTCAGCTCCTTTACCCATACCAATTCACAATCGCACCGTAGCGGCATTCCATTGAGATCAAGTTCCTTAAGTTGTTGAAATATAGGTGACAGTGTTTGGTTGAAGGTGCGCAGTGCAGAGCCCCGGAAACTCAAGACTTCCAAGCTGGTGTTAAAAGTGTTTGTTCCAAAAGCATACTCATGGAATGATGCTAGTCGACGACAGTTTTGAAAACTTAGAGCCTTAAGCTTCGATAAGTGGGACAGAGAATTATACTCAATAGACCTCAGGCTGGGCATATCTTCAACAAAGAGGAACTCCAGTTGGGTAAGTCGTGATGTATGGGTTTCCAAGAGACTTGGTATAGGGTTGTCGCTAATGTCGAGTTCTTTGAGTCCGAAAGGCAGGGAATTTGGTACTGCTTCAAACTTATTGTCTCTTAGACTCAAAACACTCAAAGGCGCCTTGACGGGCAAATTGATATGGCTCAGACCACAACGCTCAAGTCGCAAAGCGCTTAGTTTTGGGTGGACACCAAATTGCGCGTAAAAGTCCAGCTCCTCTATTCCTTCTGTATTGTTCAACTGTCGGTTCCATGAAAGATCCAATCTATCCAGCGTACTTAGATAGGTGAATACATTCAACCCGATTACCTTCAAATTGTTGTGCGATAGGTCCAACACCTGCAGATACCGTAAGCCCGTAAAAGCATTTGTCGAAATCGTTTGTATGGCATTCCAGCTTAGGAACAACTCCCGCAACATTGTCAACTGTTGGAAATTCTTTTCAACTAACTCGGAAATATTATTGTGCATAACGTTTAAGATCTTGAGACTATCACTTTCGAAATTTGGCACGAATTCTAGTTTATTCCACGATATGTCAAATGAGTCTGCGTATAGCGGCAGCAGGTCGCCTGGGAAATCGCTGGATCTTAAATCTTTAAAGCTGCAATCGATTCGCAATGATCGTAGACCCCATGGTGGTTCATTTTCGTTGGTACACTCACAAGCCCTTCGTGATGAGCTGTCTACCCGACGTTCGTCAGAATAACACAAACGATCTAAAAGTGCATCTTCTTCAGCTAAAGCCACACAGAAGAAGAACACACTTGCAAGAACTAAATATAGTAGGTACATCACAAAATCGTATTAAACGCGTTATGAAATAATTTACGTCGTTTCACATCGAACCAGTTCGGCTATTATCCAACTGAATTAAAATGAATTTAAAGTGAAACACTATGGTGACGATACCTGATTGGTAATCTTATCAGCGATGATAAGATAAAATGCTAGCAATGTTAAAAGCGGGACTATAAGTGCGAGGGGTTCTTTAAAACAGATAACGTTATAAAGCACTGTTAACACACATTGTTATAGCTGTCGCTTGTTTTGGGTTTCCAAATTATTTTACCTGAACCCAGCATTTTCACCCATTTTGCAATGTTGGAGAGAGAAATGCTAAGAAATGCTGAATGCTTTGCAACGCTGATGTCGGTGAGATAGTCTATTATGTTTAAGTAGAGCAGTATTATTTTGTTAACAATAAAAGTTATCTTCGTCAAAGGTCAGGTGGCGCGATACGGTACATATAGGGGTGAACGGGAAGAGGTGAATAATAATTATTAATTATATATCTAAGTTCAGCCAATTTTAAGCGCATTAACGAAATTAAAACGGTTATCAAAGCATAAAGGCAGTACTAGCTTTCACACCGATCGATAAAGGCAGATCAGCTTACTTAAATCATCCATTCCATACCATACTGTTTTGTACTCTTTGCTAACATTTTCTCTAATTGTTTGCATACATTTACTGCAATTTTGATATGATCTATGGTACTCGCTGGCTGGCTGGTAGGCACTTGATCCATTCGTGCATACACATTCAACGAGATCGGTTGATCTTATTTTTTTTTTGGGAATTATTTTAAATAAAGTTTATAACAAACCTTCGGAATACACACAAAACATAAGGGAAAGTATATACCTACCTAACACACATAAAATATACAACATTTATCCTCAAACATTATTTAACACAAAATGTATACATTGAACACATTTAAATCGCTAAACTGCAAACACAATCACCCCTATTGGTGCATAGTGCATCCACCCTCTGACCATACCATAATTGCTTGCGAGACCATTGATGGGAAGCTCGTAGCCGTTTCGGGTTAAACCCGGCCGACCACCAGACGCTCGCAAACTGCCACCCTTCAGGCCTGGCCCCAAAGGGAGCCCTAATATGACAGGCTTGGCATTATCCGATGCTGCTTTCTTTCGTCTTGTCATCTTTGGGTGTGTGCTTCGTTAGCCATGTCTAGGTGAGCCTAGACATGTTGCCCGCCCCCACCACGGGGAGGTCAGCTACATGAGGTGACGCGAATGTTAATGACAGGATAATTACCTACTCCGCAAACCCCAAGCGAAATAATAAAATGCGATCATCTACGGGAAAATGATGCCAAATATAAATAAATTTGTATGAAGTATGCTTTCATATAGGATTCTACGAAAACGCATTTGCCCAGTGCAGTGTCAATTTTCTCGTCGAATTCGTCGAATTGATGATAGTTCACAGAAACTATTAGACCAATAGGTAACCCACCAATCCACATTTACCTATACGGTGGAAAATCAACAGTTTCTCGAAACGTAGTTTAAGCAATCCCTGTACTATATCTATGTATATATTATTATAATTTCCAAAATAACATTCCTATTTACCTGCTTACATAAAATGAAAAGAACAAGATCCGTATTCACAGATATTCTATATTGTGATCGTATAGATAAACCCATAAATAATGTATAACCGTTGCTGTTTGTCCACTGCATATCCATATACATGTACATGTACACGGCCTGCTGGCACGGCGTTGCCAAAATAAATATAGCTCCAAATGGGATAAGTCGACGACGAGCACTATAAGCCCACACCTCCCCCTCGACCAAGGTGATTACGTGAATGGAAGGGACTCAGGTGGAAGTGTGGACCTTAATGGCGATAGCATTAGGTATTTATCTCGGGTTATTTAATTTCATTTTCGAATGCTTAGCCGCAAGAAGGGAATTTCGAAACAAACACATTCACAGGCATATACGAATGCTTCTTTCTCTGAAAGGGAGTAGAAAGAATTCTTTAGTCTTTTGGGGAATGTAGGTGGAACGTGGAATGTCTAAGTTTAATGCTTTTGCTTTCCACCAGGAGAAGTCGTAAATATGAATGGAACTTCTAAGAAATTGTTAGTTAGGGTGACTTTTGTGCACACCAGTTCTAGGATAAGATTCTCGTGTAGGTACCTCCTAGCAAGAGAGAGAATTGTGACGTTAATTGCCGCACAAAGAACAGGTGCTTTGTGTAGCGACAACAAGACATATTGCTGTTTGCATATTCGAAAACATATGTTGTATGTGTGGTTTGAAAAATGAATATGCTTTTGAGGATGGCACAGTTTTCAAAAATGCATTTAATTATAAAATTCATATACACAGTAGGAAATGCTTCTTGTGAACATTCCCTACATTCGTTTTAAAGCTTATTTTTTACTCTTTACAAAATTGCTTTTTAATAATAGAAAAAAGTGGCACTTTAAGACAGAAATTCGCAGCTGAAATCGTTTTGAGTAGCCAAGAACTTGAAAGAAACAGTAGAAAGAAAAGCACGGCGCTCAAGTTTATGCTGAACTTCATTCGCATGGGGATGAATGTAGTGGAGATATAACAGCCGCCCGATATTCAAAACTGAATTTCGTTACTTAAAGAAAGTATGAACATGACATAACTTAACATTAAACAGAAAAATTTCCCTGGCTCCACAGCGTAATGACAACATTGTGTGTACAAAATTTAATTTCCGAATTACGAATAACGGTTTTAGGTCGTCCCACAAAGGCAATTGCTAATTGACTTCTTAACTAACGTTGCTATATTGTTTTCAGATTTTCTCATCTTTATATATACCGATATACCATACGTCATGTGAAAAATAATAGGGACACTTGCATAAAAATTGTTCAAAACACAACTCTGTTTTAATTGCCATAAATTGGTTTGAAACGGCACATTAAATCATTTATTTTATAAATATGTTTATGATTTTGAAATAGTTTGATTTAATATTTTCCATGGATTCCATTTTCTTGTACAATTCTGTTGTAAGGACTAATTCACCCAAGTCTCAATACATCCTGGGCGACAGCGACTATAAAATGAGTTTGTACTGAGGTAGCATAGCAGCGTGAGGTGGACGAGTATTGTGGTTAAGAACGACTTGGTTTGAATAGATATTGCCTTATAAGCAGAATTTTCCGTTGTGACCCGAATTCGAAATGATGCGCCTGGAGTAACTGAGAAGAAAGGACATCTACCCATATTTTGGTACTTCTATTGTGTCTGTTCCTTGCTCTGTAGGTTTTGCGGCCATTGGTGTGGCTGTGTATACAACTGATAAAGCAAATCACACTCATAGGGGAGTTTTTTTTTTTTTGTGCGAAGCGAAGTTGGTATTCATGCTATTGGCATTTATCCGCTTATTTCTTGGCATTTCTTAAAGAGCCAAGAGGTAAAGGATTTTATGTTTATTTGGTAATCCATTTTATTTGGATCTTATGTTTTTCTTTTTTATAAACTTCATCATATTTTTTGTGTAAATGGTTTGGCTAGAGATGAGTATGAGTGCGATTAAGTATATAGGTAGAGAATGGGCTGAAAAGCATGAAAATGTCTATATTTAACTTTGCACATTTATTTCAAAAGGTTTCACACACAAATTTTGTATAATTTTGGATTATAATGATCTGCTATAGGTACACATTAGTAACACGAAATAATAATAACCAGATAAGACAAATTTAAAATGTGTGTGGTGGAGGTAATATATACAGGTAATATATACAGTAGTTACAGGAGTGCTTCGACTTTTTCTGCTTGACATGCAGTTTTTTGCTTATGAATGTCGCGTATAAAATCTGGTCGGCTATACTGTATGAACGAATGAAAGATTTGGCTAATAAGCTGATCGGCCCATGGAGGTAACTAGTTAGGGACCGAGCTGGCTGTGAGACTGTGGTCCATTCCGGACTGTGAGCGCCATCTAAGCAAGTAAGTACGATTTAAAGATTTTGTTTTTTATAGTGTTGAATTGGAGGTCCACAGAATGGTCTTGGTATTATCTATAAATATACTTGCGGATCCTTTTCTGGTTAGTTCATTGCATCCATTTTGTCATGCACATGCTATAAAATTAACATGAACCCTATTTGCGATGGCAAGTATTTGGAGGAGCTAAAAACAATCTCAGTTTAATATTGATGTTATCTCAGAAATTTTTAGAGTGTATGTGGTCATTACTTTCATTACGTCAATGTAAGCTTATAAATCGGTTCACATTACCAATCGGGCCAATAATAACCGAGAAGCACCACATTTGCCAGCTTAGTAAAGTAGTGTTTTGAGTAACAATTGGTTGAAGTATATTTTTTATATTATACCGATTATACTTAATACTGAAGCATCATTTTCGCCTAGGCGTACCGATACTATACATTAGTAGTTATATCATTCGGCATTAAATAAATTAGCGCACTTGAATTAGGTCTATTATATACAATAACTATAAGGGACAAATTGTTTTCCTTAAAAAATAACCTCAAGCACTGCGGTTAAAATGTCTTTCTCCTTGAAATCCCACTCTATGACCTAATGCGCTATATACTCCTACATTTTAATTTCTTCCTTTATTCTTTGTACCTGCACAACTTAATTAAAACCAAAGCAAGAAAAACTCTCCGCATCAAGAGCCAACAGAAGGCAGAAAAAAATGCGGAAATCTTATCTTTCACAAATTTTATTTCAAAAAGGCTACTTTGAGAAAAATTAAACTGCACCGTCAGAAGGTATACGAGTATACATAGGTAAGAACGAAAAATAAAGTATTCAATATTCAGTGAGACAAATGAATAAAAAGGAAACAAAAAAATCCCTCACCCAGTTCCGCCCACCACCACTTATCAATGGAATCATCGCACCGAAAAAAAAGCCAAAAAGCAAGGCACCACGGGTAAGAACAAAAAAATAACAAAGCCTGCAACTTAAGATGGTCATCTCTTTAAACATAATTTAATGATCTTCGCTATTTTTACCATTTCGCCTGTAGGCGACAACCGTGAGAAGGTAGAATGGCGCATCCGGCAATATGAATGAAGCCGTCATTGAATGTATAACGAGGGAAAAAATTACGGGTCTGCCACCACAATGGTGTACCATGCTACCTAATCTGAAGTGGCGATGAGGACAAGGGCTCTTTTGATTATGTCCTTTCATTAGCCTTAAACTTCATGGATTTTCGACAAGAAAAAATACACGGGACGAGGGAGTTCTAATGTGCGGTTCAGCTCACTTTTTTAAAAATCATTCGCAGGGATAGTGTCATTAATTGTGTTCCTTTTGAGTTTCCCAAAAAAGAGATACTCCCACCCTTCTTCTGAGAATATATAAATAGAATTCATACGGAGAACTTTTTGAGCTTAAATTATGTCTAAAGGAGATATTATAAGTGACCAAGCTCTTTAAATCAGTAAATTTTTTTTTTGATTTAGTTGCGGTCCGCTTCAGTTGTCTCATAGCACGTTCATGAAATACGACTATTCAGAATTGGTTTATATTAAATAGAGAGTATTTTAGGATTTCGCATATTGAATTTAAATGAAATTATTTGTATTTCCTAGCATATACTTTAGGTATATCCTTCATATTTAGGGAAATTAGGGACTGATTATTTAAAATTTTAACTGACCTTTTGACCAGGGATTATTGGGTAAATTCGTACACATCAAACAAATTCGTGTGTCATTTCTTCTCAGACACAAAAAACTTCTTAGTAGATAATGCTGATGCCAAGCTCATTGGGTTTTGTTGCTGACGATTTGTAAAACTGTTTCCAGCGAGCTTACGGCTTTTATTTTGACACTTCTATTAAATTTTTAAACTTTTCTTTCCAAAGTTCTTGGAGGAAAGACCAATCTTATTTGGACCAAACTGCCTTTAATTTGCTTGCTTATGCTTTCCGAACATTATCATTAAAGTCTCGTGAACAGACAGACAGATCAATCGATTCAGAATTTAATCCTGATTCAGAATATATATACATACTTACTTCATGGGGTCTCTGGTGAGTCCTTCAAATGTAATGACAAAGTGAATATGTGGAGGGTCCAAGTGTTGTGACTCAAGTGTCACACTTTGTCTGTTTCTAATCAAATCATTTACTGTTGCTCGAAATGGATGGTTTTTTTGATTATTACTAACAATTATTTAAAAAAATAAGTAGCTGCATGCATGCAATGCCACACAATATTATGTATAAAATTAATAGATATATACCTATTTAATTAGTTGTCTAGCAGCTCGTAAGATCTGCAAGTACTTGTTGTCTATGCAACAAGCGCAATACGAACAATTCAATACTCCAGTGCCTTCCTCGCGATGTTTTGTTAGGTCATTTTTAAAATACACCCAATAGCATAATTCCACGCCAAGAACAAGAACCACCTGATCGTACAGAGTGTTGCCAACTTTAAAAAGTTCTTCGGATCCCATTAAAACCCGCCATTCTGTGAAGAGTATCTTGGAATTTAGCGGCAGCATGTATCTTTCTCGAAATATAATCCGCGCATACTTAAACGATACATAGATGAGAAGTTTTGAGGCGTATAAATTAGTTTGATGATTTAAAACTCACCCAATCGCAAACTTGAGATACTGTTCCGCTAGCTTTGAATTGTCGACTTTTTATCCATATCTTATGTTTATAGTGCTCAGGCTTCCTGTGGAGTATATTTTTATAATATTAATATTGCAACTGAGATGCCAATAAAATAATACATACATTCGTGGGACGTGCTTATAGCGAATGACTACCACCTCATAAAATTCTGGGGCACACATGATCTATTTTGTCGACTATATAGTGCCTGACATTTTTAAATGGGAAATAAAATGTATTGATAGTTTTATCAAAGTATTAAATAAGAACATAAGAAATTAAGGTAGGTCAGTTTTGATATGTCGGAATAATTACTACTTCTTTATGATGGCGGGCTAACCTTATAAACAAAACCCTTATTTTATGTTAACCCAAACCTGTTTTTATATGACCACAGAAAAGTAAATGTACTTTTATAAATATGTGCACCAAATTTTCGTTGACCATAGAATCAACAATTTGAAACTGTTATAATTTATTTATTTTTCGGTGCTAAATTTTCACTCATTTTTCTAATTTTGTAACAATGTCCGTTAAAATTTTACAGATTATATCACAGCATGAAAATTATGTATTGTCATAGGAAAACCTTTGATGAAATAAGTATTCTATAATTTTAAACTCCTCACTTTACCGAGTTCTATTACTCACACACTGCTTGGAAATACTATTGAGTTTTATTTAAAGAACATCGTCCCTTCACCCAGGAAGTGTTCTAATAATATCAAATTTTAAAAATAGTACCTAATAAGGTAACCACTACGAATCTATTCTGTTGTTATTTATAGATACTCGAACTCCTTCTACAGTATCTACCTACCTAGCGTAAAATGTTCTTGAAATTTCACATTTTAACTTTTTAAATTCGGATATTTTATTTGAAGTATAAAAGTTATGTGTATGTTTTCTTTCAAAAAGTATGCATAATACAGATTAAAGTCTCTATATTTCATCTTTTTACACCAAGCTCATATTTGGAAATGAGAAAAATCAAAGGGTGACTATTTCAACAAATCAGCGCCAAGCCAAGTGTTGCTCTTTGGTACAATAGCGCATAAGCATAAGCTATTGTAGTTTGATTATTAGGTACTTCTTGTATAAGGGAAATGTATCTACTACAGTGTCAAATGGTGCTACCTATACGTTCTTGTTCAGGTGGTATCGAGTTGTAGTATCGAGTTGTAGTACTAATATGAAATATAAGCGAATAATGCCAAGCTAAAAATGTTTTATGTCAGATCGACTTGAAATGGTTTTAGGTTGTGTAAGAAATATGACAGCGACAGTATTACAAAAACAATAAATAGACTCACATTTGGTACCTCTCTCTTCAAAGCTAAAGTATTCTGACTCGTATACTTCATATTTGAGTCAAGGTGACATTGAAATGTCATAGTTTAATATTTAGAGCCCCAACATCTTTTAAATAATGACAGGCAACATAAAACAGATTGGCTGACATAATCTCAAATTATAGATAATTATTACCATGAATGGCACTGTTTGTTTTGTCAGCGGACTACAGCTGACAATTTGATGTTCTTTCTTAGGAGTGTAAGTGTAGGTACACAGTTCCATTATGTAAACTCAGACATAAGTAAGTAGTATCTATATACCACCCTCCTAAGATTTTAGTATTCTTCTTGTAATAGCTTACGAATATATAGAGCCATCACCAGTCGGTACGTTTAATATGCCTCATCTGAGCTCATCTGAGATTTATCGCAAAAATGTAAAAAAATAAATAAAATTGATACCATATGTATACAATACTACTATTTGAGGAAATTACAAGGAAACGGTGCCTTCCAGTAAAATAGCTAACCACTGATTACTATACCTAGGTATATACCAGGGACTAGGTACATCTATTGTGAAGTCATAAGCAATGTCTAACCCTTAATGCCAGCAATAGGAAACGAGGTTATCAAATTTAATTTAAATAATATATTTAATTGTCCTTTATTCTTTTATTGATTTTTTAAAAATACCTACCCACCATTCTTGTGCCAAAATAAACTCAACTACTTGAAATAATTATGATAGAAATTGGTAAAGTTCACAAAGCTAATTACTTTAATGACTCCCTTTAAGTGCTGTCACAAAGCTTCTCATAAGCAACAATTACCTAAGGCATCATTAGCGATATTTCCAAGTGATAAAATTAAAATATCATATTAAATAATGACAGTTAAGGTTATCACCGCATTCATATTTTAAAGGAAAACCAAACCAAACCAAAAACAATAGCATCGCACTCAAAGTCGAGAAAACTAAACCGATTAGTGATAGATTAAGTCCTTTAGGGAGATGATTTGGTTTTCAATTAATATGGATACCAAAGTAGGATGATGGTAGCAAAAAAGAGAGATTGTCCCTCATTAGCTCTTATTATTTTCTACTGCAATAAAAAAGTAAAAAGAAAAAGACGGGTAAAAAGAAAGCCTTTTAAAGGGTTAACCTTAATATAACTGATAAATAATGTATCCATACATTTAAATTGTTTAATGGTCATTTTGAATTTTCTTCCTTTTTGTAATGTTGCACTCATCAGCAAAAAGTATCTGTCCATCAAGAGAAAACGCCCGCCGCTGGTGGCTAATGAGGGTTTTTTTTTCAGGGGTTTTGAGTTGATTAACAAATAAGCACCTCTCATTGTTTGAAATACTTTTCATAATTATGAAATACGAATCGTACGAAGGCTAATAGGGCTATAGTCATTATCTATAATTGAATTATTATGTCGGTTATCGTTAATTTAATTGTTTCTTCTTATTTTTCGCTTTTAATTATACTGTTTTGTAATTAAGTCTCAATTATTGAAATAAATGTAGAGAGTTTTAAGGACATTATGTGTTTCAAAGAACCTGTAGATAGTCATCTTCACAATATTTTACTGCAAACATATTCCAAAGAATATGGTCAATAACTAGGCGAATGTTTTCCTCCAAGTGGTCAATCGTTTCGGGCTTATCGGCGTAGACTAGCGACTTCACATATCCCCACAGAAAATAGTCAAGTGGCGTTAAATCGCACGATGAAACTTTTATACAAACTAGAGGTTATACCGGATGTTGTGTGCAAATTTCAGCATTCTACGTCAATCAGTTCTTGAGACAGACCTAGGTACAAAATTGGATAGTTTATCCGGACAGACATCGTAGCGAAAGCAATAAGGTTCCTCCATATGGAAACGGAACCTTAAAAAGTAATGAATTTTTAATTTCGCAGTTAATCCAGCCTGAGTTTATGTAGTGTAAATCCTGTACTGATTTTATGGCAAAAGAAGTGTGAGCGCTTCGCCGCTTCACTAAAGTCACAAAACGAAGGTGAATATGAATAGTTGTCTAATGGGCCGAATGGCCCGCTTTTAGAATTTGATAAACTTAAATGCCGGGTAATTATAGGAATGCCTTTTTCAACTATGTATTTGAATCCAGGTGCTAATATTTTTTAAATACGTATACATTTCTTCGGAAAGACGCACCTTCAAACGATGCTTCAACTTCAATAGTGCTGCGTCGTGATGGGTGCAGATAAATAGTGTTACTTATGTTGTGTATGTTGCTATAAGTTGTCATCATCTAAGAGTAACATGTCACTTGAAAGCCACATCACCAGACATGGATTAATTTTTGGTATGTGTACATTATATTCCGTTTCATTACCTATAATAAATATGTAAGATACCATCGCTCATATCCAACTTATTGCATATAATTCAGCTGCAATTTCGTTAATTAAAACTTTGACGAAAACAAGTCCCGAGTTTGTGTCAGGTTGACAACAATGTTGTATAGCTGTTTGTAGTTCCGGTGAGATTACACCCATCTACTCAATTGTTCTCCAAAAGGGTATTTTACCCAAAAGTTTAACGGAAAATACCTCGTCCTCAGTGGTGACACCACGTACATTAACGAGATGCAATTTGCATTTTTGATTGCAAAATATCTCATTTGGATTAAATGAAGCCGAAACATGTCTGGTAGATAGAAGCAACTGGTATTACCTTATCCAGGTTACCGGAGCTGCTAATAATCAATGTCAACTGCAAATGGGTACAACTACATTCACCATAGACCCCCGTATTTTGCTGAGATCAAATATCTCCAACCGGTTATGAATAATTTGAAAATAATTACAATGTAATTTGAATCCCCTGAAGCATGTAAATTGCAATATTAGGTAAATTTTACTGAGATGTTGTGAAAAATGAAAACCGAGGAAAGTACAAGCACAGCGGATGTTTATTAGGATGTCATCGAGGGACTTTGTTGTATATGTTATCCTCTGATGACAGGTATGTGATTTTGAAGTCGATTGTAAATCGGGGTGAGCACATGTACTCTCTTGCTATCTTGTCATATGTCGTAGTTTTTAGCAAATTATTTAATTTAATCAGTCTGAAAATATTGCAAAAAAGTACTTGGAAGCGACAAGGTAAAGCAGCCGAACTACCTATATAACTTAATAAAATGGGATTTACTTCATATAATTAATATTCTGCGTAATTATGATGGTGATTATGCTTTTGCCTTATTTAATCTGCACTACTTTCTGTCCGCACTAAAATTTTTTTGTCATCCCCGCGACAATAACCTACTTTTCAGATCTATATAGACTTTGCGCATTCATGACCGTAGGTATATATACTAATTGCTTCGTCAGCGTATATCGCGACCTTCTTGATTTCAAAGAAGGCTAAACAAAATCCCGGCAGTCTCATCCTTTATCCTTTTTCTTCTCCATCAGAGTCTCATCAGACATGTTTCTTATTAAATTCCGCCTTTGGGTTATCACGTGCTCAAGTGGGTAGATGAATAGATGGATTGATGAGTCGCATCACATCTTTCTACGGATTCGCAAGGATTAATTTTCAATGTCACGTACAATGTTGATGGGAATTTCTATTTTGATTACTTCTCTCCATCTCTGGTGAAGTGTCAGTAAATTCTCAATTTATTCGTATATACATATATGCAGACGTTGTCATAGTATATACAATACATAGTACATGGTCTTGTACTACAGCACACGTATACAACATAATATCCTATCGTTATGCTCAACTTGTCTAGGAATTAACCAATTCATTCATCTATAAGATGTATGCATTCTGTATTATACCCACCCTACATATTTTCATATTCTAAAACAAAAATCCATTTCAAGAACACGTACGATGGGTGGGATGGTTGGGGAATATTCTCGTTATCATGCGGATAATTCATTTGAGCGATATGAGCCCATTCTCATTAATCTGGGACTTTTCTGAGTGACTTGACATTGTACTAATTTCAATTTATTAATTTTTAAATGAAATCTGAATATTTATAAAATTTGCTCATTATTTCTGGATTGTTGGCTGTACTTACTTTTACAATTCGCTTGTTTGTCCCAATTCCAGTGGCTCTGAAAGTTTCCTTTCAACTGTAACAAATTGTCATTGCAATGGCTGTGAATTCTGCCGGCTTAACTCACGCTACCACAATGAACAGAATGTCTTAAGCAAGGCGCGCATATAGAAGCGGAGTGGAGGCGATGTGGCATTTTTCAATTTTAGGTGGCGTAATGCCAGTCTGGTGCCACTTATCCAGAACATGCTTAATATTCGAGTGGCAAGCGGGTGGTGACGAGAGCCACATCCCTTTTAGAGGCCATATTGTAGAGATGATGTGGATTTTTTCATTACAACTGCGTGTTTTTGTTTAACCGGAAACTAGAAACAAGAAGACCAATAACTCAACATAAAAAGAAATTTTAAGAACTAATAAATCTGTGGCACCATTTGCCACTTCAGTGCGCCACTTTTATACCACTTCGCCGCCATACCATCGCACAAAATGGCAGCAAGCAGACAGCAGAGTTGGTCGATTTAGCAATCCATGCCGTAGAAGACTTTAGGAAGAGAAGGAATAGGTACCTAAAAACCATACAAATAATAACAAATTACTTGATCTCTATCCATATACAAATTTACATTATGAACTAATTTTTAAAAGAATAACCGAGTAGGCCTATATCTATACTTATCGATTAAGTAATAAAGAGTTAAAAAATGAATTGCATTTAGTATTTTAGTTACATATTCCACAAGACAGACTGCTAATGCTCATGACCACAGTACACTTGACAACCGCGAGGACATAATCTTTCCAAAACTTCTTCTGTTACAGGAATAGCAAACTTTGTAACTCGCTTCCTGGGGATATATTTCCAGAAGACTACAATTTGCAGCAATTTAAGTGCAGAACTAACATACATCTGCAAGCATCTCGGGGCGCTGATGAAGCATTATAGGTTTGCCTTTCTAGGTACCTCTACTTAATTAGGTAGGTATTACTTTAAAAAGAATCTATATCTATCTTATCTAAAGTTGAAAAATGTTCAAAAATATACGAATCAATATATATAATAGCAATGGAAGCTCCAAAGTATACGTGTGGACCAGTTATTCACTTTATGTAGGGACCTATATTTCCTTTATATGTATATATTTTCGCCTCTGTGTTTCTTTCTATCACAATAACCAGCTTTTCTCAATCGACATTTCAACTGCACAGCTTGCAGCCAATTTCTGTTTGACATGACCCCTCACAGCGAAGGCGAAATAAATTTCCGGTGACACTTTTTCTCTTGTGGTGTAGCTAACAATTTTATTTCTTCCTTTGACTTTTCTTAAAGTTGGCTATGAAAATATAAAAAACAAAAACCAGTGAATTGAGTTTCTCTTTTTTTAGGTACCACTTTTATTATATATTATTTTCATTACACAACTTGCAAGTTGAACATTAATTTTTATTTTTATTTTAATCGATAGGTAGATGCATTTGCAATGCAAGTCCTTCATTGTCCTTTGGAAAACTCCCATATCTTAAATGATGGCGAAGTTTAAAAGAAAAGAAATGCGAATAAAACTTTATAAATCTCATGCTTTTATGATGATTCAATTCACTGTAGTTTTCCAATCGGCAGGAATGAGTTTTGCATTATGGAACTTGTATACGGTTTATCTACTAAAGTTGGGAAATATAGCTACTCTTGTTTTCCTAAGCAACTATGAATACCTACAGTGGCCGGCATAAGTATTTTGACAAAACTAAAGTTAATTCTGCTCATAATTTGAACTTACTTCATGTAAATTTTGGCATCAATGGAAAGGTCATTTAAATTCCGTTTGAATGATACAAAACTTTCCTTAACCGATTAATTACCCATTGAAAATTTGGAACTTTTGTAAAAGTCTACTGTTTTGACTTTTTTCCTCGGTTCCAAAAAAAAAATGTTTTGATGCAAAAAGTTTCTCCAAACAATTCTCATAGTGACTGCAAAAAAAATTTTTCAAAAATCTCTTCGCTAATATTTTTTATGATTTTTTTAATGGGATGATCTCAGAAAAATTTTGTATGAAAAGGAGGAAAAAGTGACTAAAATAGTCATTTTTAGCAATTTTCAAAAAATCATAAAAAATATTAGCGAAGAGATTTTTGAAAATTTTTTTTTGCAGTCACTATGAGAATTGTTTGGAGAAACTTTTTGCATCAAAACATTTTTTTTTGATACCGAGGAAAAAAAGTCAAAAAAGTAGACCTTGACAAAAATTCTAAATTCTAAAATTTTTAAATGGGTACTTAATGGGTTAAGGAAAGTTTTGTATCATTCAAACGGAATTTAAATGACCTTTCTTTTGATGCCAAAATTTACATGAAGTAACTTTTAAATTATGAGCAGAATTAACTTTAGTTTTGTCAAAATACTTATGCCGGCCACTGTATATGTAAGCCGAAATTCGGTTTTCCAAATTTTAATTTAATTTTTTTCTGCCTCCAAGTGGCCTAAACCTAAACAATATAAATAAAATATTTTTTTGTTTGAAAAGATTGAATATAAAATTATTTACTTTGACTGAATGGCGATTGGTATTGGTGATCAGCGCGCAGCCCAAGCGATAAGAGCTAGAAAGCTGACCGATTTCAAACTCGGTTTGTTTTCTCTATATTATTCGTGTTTTATTATCGCTAAGGATGCATATGGATCATCCATTTACCAGCAATACAAAAAATCTACAAGATCCTGTGTTCTATAGGGTCCAATTTTCGTGATCCAGATAACGAATCTCAAAACTGTAACCCAACTGTAACCCATTTTTACTTCTGTATGTTTCCACATTGTTCTGTGCTATCAAGTACGGAGTTGCCACATTGTAATTTTTTTTTCCACACTGTTAGTAGGAAAAAAAGAGCAAATAAGTGCAGTTGGATGTTGGTCGAAAATTATAAGTCGAATAAAACAATAAGATAAAGCCCACGAATGGCAACACAATTAAAATGTAAATACAGAGAAACGGCTGTTCGCACGATGATATCAAAATCAAACATCCAAATAAGACTGAAGCAAATGGAAATAAATACAAATAAATCGTATACCTACATAGGTATTTAAAACTCTTTTTAGGTTTTAACATATTTTTTTCAAGACAAACAAGAATTTGCACGAAGGAGGAAACAATCGCTTTAAGCCATTACTATTCAGTATAGGTACATCAGCTGAAGCTATGTTTACTATTTACTTCGTAGGTAGGTATGTCAGGGGTGCCAAATTTGCAAAGTAATTATTTTTTATCATCTGGATTGTTTTATTTTCCATTAGCGATAATAAAACATCGCGGCTAATACTTTTAAGAAATAAACAAAATCATGTTGTCTGATTTTAAAAATTTTGCTTGGGCCCGAGTTATTAGCGTCGGGTAAAAGATGGATTCAGTTTTTTTAAGCACATAAAGTATTTCTGTAAAAGGCGAAGCCATAGAGCCGCGGTAGCACATAATTATTAACCGTATAATTCTATATGGTAAACGACAAATCGAGAGTGATTATAGAAAAACATGGCAACATTCAAAAACCCAGCTCTTTTAGTACCGCACTCTTATAAAAGCTAATACCTATGGCCTACCTAACCTACGTATAACAAAGGTAATAATAGACAAAATGTGTACAATGTTTATTGTAGAAAATATTTAACCCTTTTAGCATTATCCTTTGATCAAATGACACAACAAAGCAATAGTTTAATTTACCAGCATCCGCCCTTAGCCCAAGGGTATATAATTTTCTATACCATATTGGAAGGATAAATATCACCCACATTCCAAGTGAAGCAAAAATAAGGAGAAGAACAAAAATACCCAATCTCGTCAAAACAATTTACATACCTACATATTTTAAATAACAAAATATTTCTCTCGATTACACAATAATTAATCCAAAGACGCATTTCTCTTTTAATCCATTTTCGCAAAACAGCATTTAGCTAAAGGTAGCCACCTACACAATACGGAAAATCTGAATTTAATACTTTCGACTTTCGAACTTTCAACAACAGTAAACGAACTACTGTACTGTACCTACACAGATATTCAAAATATGGGTAATTACAAAACAAAAAAATGTGCACGGCTGGGTCGCACGTAACTTTCTCGTTTATTGCGAATCTCGCAGAATCTCAGAGTCATTTTAGCAAATTTTTCATTTAAAATCATACTCACTCAAGGTGTAATTAATACCGTAAATATATACTACATAAACATAAACCCACGTATTAACTAAAACACTTTATTACTTTCAAATTTCACCCCGAACTGACACTTGAAGGAGGCAAGTAGGCGATGAATTTCAAATTATATTGCTATGTACTGAAGTTTTGGACTTCACAAAAATATATCGTGTGTGAATACAGATCGGGATTTGGGTAGTCATTTTTGAGAAATATTCATAAAACGGCAATATTCGAGTTTTCTGAGAAAAACTAAGTACGTGATCATGTTTAGAATGCTTATGTTGTCTTAAATATTTATTTTGATAAAAATCGTTAGAGCGGTTTTTTGTAAAATTATGCTGATAAATGTTACAATTTGGATTCGAAAAGCACTGTTATTAAACTGTTTAGCTGAAAATTGAGTACGACATATTCTTCAGGATATAAATATTACCTAGCTATTATACCTATTATCGAAAATGGCGTTTTTGAGATATGCGTGTTTTTAAAGTACCGTTTTTAGCGATTGGTGTGGAAATCGAAGAACGCATTAATGGTTAAAAAAAAAACTGTTTTTCAACTGTTTAGCTCAAAACTGAGCAAATAGTATTACTATGGATTTAAGCATTACCTGAAAGTAACATTTTTATCATAATTGAAAATGGCGTTTTTGAGATATGAGCAGTTTTTTAAAGTACATACTATTATTAGGGATTTGGGTGGATATCAAAGGACGCAGTCTTTTGAAGGAAAAAATGAGTTTTCAATTAAGTTAAGAATGACAATGGTACCTTAAAAATATTTTTTTTTTAAATCGTTTTTACCGTTTTCGAGAAAAACCCAATTTTCAAAACTGCCGTTGCTGGACTTTTTAGCAAAAAAACTGGGTATGCAGTCATGTTAAGCTTACATTAACTCTATCAATTTTGGTTCAAATCGTTAGAGCCGTTTTCGAAAAAATCTAAATTTAGGCATATTTCGTCATATTTCGTAAAATTTTTATATGGGAGGTACTGTTAATATTAGGGCAAGCATAAAAAAAAAACGTCCCTAGCGGGAAACCCACAAACTCTAAATACGAAGTTTGAAGCAAATCCGTCCAAGAGTTTAGATTCCCCAGGGGTGGGACAGACAGACATACGGAGGGGCAGAATTGCGAGACCCACTTTTTGAGTTCCCCTATCATCGTAATATCAGAATTGATCAAATTCTCGAGTTCGAAATTTTGTACGAAAACAATATCTTTCTCTTACTACGTATACGAGAAAGTTAAAAAAAACTCTTGTTGGCATGATTTGTTATATATAATATTATGGCAGTACGGCGTACTTTGCAATCAAATGTTTATGTCTATATTAAGGACTTATCTTGGTGTATATGAACAGCAATGCAATTGAATACGAAATATTTCCTGTACCTATAGAATGTTTAACTTCTTACCTGTCAATATTTCAGACACACTTGATGTTTCTGTTTTATGGCGATTCTGGTGTACATATGCAATAGGCGTATAAAGTTATAAACTTAAGGGCCAGACTCATCCTAGGTTAACTTTTACCAACGGTAATTTCAACAGGTAACTATAGAATCCGTTTGTTCAGAACAAAACTTAACCAAAGAATTCATGGTTTGGTTAGTTAACCCGAGAAATGAATAACCAGAAATGAATGGCAGTCAACAATACAACAGTTGCTTCGTATTCACCTTTTTGAAGGTTCCACATAAATATCCTTCACCTGCGACCATTCTAGTAATGAATAAGCGGGGCATTAATTGGTGAAACAATAAATTGTTCTGTTTAAATGATTTTGCTTTTGAATTAATCGTCGTCGACTTACTTGATGATATGATTTTATTTTTCATCCCTATACAATCACTCGATTTTTTCCATATATTTCGTCTTTTGGTAGTTCAGATCTTTATACTATACCCATATCAGATACTTTGTAAACCAAACCCTTAAAATTAAAATGTAGGTATGATGTAGCTGCATTAGTCTTTTGTCGATTTCCACTGGGCAAGAAAAAGCACTTTTTTCAAATTCAGACCAGTTTT
Organism: Cheilosia soror; assembly: GCA_949372485.1. NCBI lineage: Eukaryota > Metazoa > Arthropoda > Insecta > Diptera > Syrphidae > Cheilosia > Cheilosia soror. Next base: position 72,053,364 of record OX443564.1, on the reverse strand, counting down.
TCTGTTCTAGAAATCAGCGGTCTGTCAAATTCGTTTTCCATTGGGCGGAAAAAAAGTCTTTTTTAAAAATTCAGATCACTCTTGCGAATCACAATTCGCGGGCGAGATTCACACGTATTTGCACCAAATTTTGTCCCCTTCCACTTGTGCGCGCCACCTAAGGCGAGGTCTTCCTCTACTGCGTTGCTCCTACGGGTTCAAATCGGTGTCCATTCGCTCTACATGTCCTAGCCATCTTAGTCGACTGATACGTATATTTCTGACCAGGTCGATGTCGCTGTACAGCTCGTAAAGTTTGCTTTTCTCCTCCTCCAAAGCCCGTCAACGCAAACCGGACCGAAAATCGCTCGAAGAATTTTGCGTTCGAAGCGACGTTATCATCCGCCTTTGATAACGTCCATGATTCTGCGCCATAAAGCAGGACTAGGATGATGAGGGTCTTATATAGAGTCTCCTTGGTGTTTCTCGGCAAGGCCTTACTTACTTCCAATTGCCTTCTTAGGTCAAAGTAACAGCCGTTGGCAAGTGCAATTTTTCGCTTGATTTCTGATGTGATGTCATTTTCAGAGTTAAAAGCGAAGCCAAGGTAGACAAATTCCCTATGACCTCAAAGTTATAGCTGTCTATCGTGACGTTTTGTCCGATTCGTCGATGTTGTGTGCCCCTTCTTGTTGACAGCATATACAGTTTTGCCCTCATTCACCACTAAACCCATTTTTGCCGCCTCTGTACTGATACTTGCAAAAGCACCAGTGACAGCTCGATGTGGCCAATGATGCCGATGTCGTCAGCGTATGCAAGTAGTTGCACAGACTTTTGGAAAATTGTGCACCTGGTGTTGGCGTTGAAAAGGTCATATGACAGCGCATCACCTTGTCCAAATCCTTTTTTGAGACTGCTCGGCCGATAAACCGTCCGGTCCTGCAGCTTTGTTGGACAGCTTGGATATTGCTATCCTCACCTCATTTTGGTCAGGTGGGCGGAAGTCTTGGCTTTCATCGCTGAGTGGTTCATTCTGCCTGATAGCGGAATTCGTGTCGTCTTCGCCGTTTAGCAGTCTGTATGGACTTGACTACAAGGTTTCCTTGTTCGTGTCTACAAGTCTCTGTTCGGGTTTTGTTCCCGTGACACGTTCTATTTACCTTTTGGTAAAACTTCCTAACATTGTTCCTGAAGTAGCACCTCTTTATTTCCTCGATCGCGCGCTTCTCATGCTCTTTCTTTTTCCTCTATCTTACACAATAGGGGCATTAATTTGAGAGGTACATAATGTACTAGATATGAAAATACAGGTCACAAAATTTGCCCGGCATATAAACGAATCAAAGAGCATTATGAAAACGTTATTATCCAGGTAAAAAAAATGTTATAATAATTTCTGTACAAATAAAAAAAATCTCACTGCAGATAAGTTATTCATTTACCTACACCGTACATATTATAAAAACTCGTAAGAGTCACACTCGCAGGAATACACTATGCTGCAGGTGTCACGGGCAATGCAGAAAAAAATGCTTCACTTCAAAAAAGTACATACAACATGATTGCATGTGATGGCTGTTGCTAACGACATAATAATTGGAAAACTTCCAAGTGCAGGACCTGTGGCTGTTAATATCCTTTATCGTTTCACCGCGCAAAAACATACAAAATCCAATTAGGTTGCTTTCGTTAAAATCGATTTTCAATAAAACTAAAAGAAAACAAAAATCACATATTTGTCATAAAATGTCTGTACAATCCAATTTTTGTTCTGTTTTCAAGTACCCTTTTCTCGTATAAAACTCCAACATCAAAATAGCAACACGCTTTGCTGTATACCTCCACAATATGAATATGAAAACGCAGAAAGGACTGAAGGCACGCGCTTAGTTTGTTTGAACAAATTAAAACATTTTTTTGAATAAAAACTCTCACGTACTCATATACGATTATTTCCATATCCATTTCCGGGAGGATATGATTTTCTTCTATTTGTGTTCCATTGTTGGCTACAATTCAAAAATTAAAATTGTAGGTGTGGAAGAGCGGATAGCTAGGTAGGGTAGGGCGAGGAGGTTCTGACACGTTAACAGATATTGTCAAAAATTAGGTACATCCGTTTACATACAAAACTATATATATGTAAATTTTAGTTTATTAAGGTTTAGTCTATTACAAAAACAACTTTAAGCGCTAAATTATTATCCATCTCAGAGTTTTTGATGAATTTCTAAATAAGGAAAAAGTGACAGAACCTCCTACTTTGTAGGAGGTTCCAACTTTTAAGAAGGAGGTATCAACATACTATAGGAGGTTACGTCAATCAAAAAATTTTCAAGACTACAATTAAAAAAAAACAGATACCTAAGCTTTTTTGTTGCATTTTATTAAATAAAAATAGTAATAAACAAAAAAAAAATAAGGACTTCAGTCTTTTTTTAATAAAAATAAATAAACTTAAATAAAATTTAGTTGCAATTCATTTTAGGTTTTTTTAAATCACTATTTAACTTTTTATCATTAAAATAGCAGTTAATGAAAAATTATAATAAATTACCGTACATCAAAATTACCAAAATTAAGATCAAAACAAATTTTATTTTTGGACCTGGATGTTCCCGGCAGGTTTTTTGGGTCTCTCAATTTATTTATCTCAATTATTTATCATATCGTCAACTGCAGGTTCATAGAAGAAGTTGCTTTTGTTTTGCCGAAGATAATATCTTATAAAGTAGCACATCACCGAGTCCATATCGACCTCCTCAACTCTAAAGACATAAAAAAAATGTTTGACAATTTGACTTAACCTCCTAAGCGAAACGTGTCGAAACCTCCTTCAATGCATGCATTATATTTACGCTTTAAAAAAGTTTATTATTTTATACTTACGTAAAAGGGCCTCAACTAATAAAAACACTATTAATCTGTTTGTTTAATTTTTGTATTATCACTTTCAAAAACTTAAAACAAAAAAAGTTATAGCTTAAGAATTCACTGAAAAAATGTACATGCGCACTTACCAAAAATCAAAACACGACTGAACGTGTTACGCGCTGATCAGAAACTGAACTCAGTAAGGGAAAAAGTAAAGGTATACATTTAGGCTGTGGACATAAGAAATTATCATATCTGTCATATTTAAAGGAAGTGAAAAATGTGAGTTTGATGAAACCTCCTACATGTCGAAACCTCCTCGCCTTACCCTACATAACTTATGTAGTTTTTTCATTTTATAAAATACAGAACCAGGCAAGAAAGGGGTTAACCGTTAACGGATTTTATTATTACTGTGGGTGGAATCATAAAGAAAAAAAGAAATAATGTTACGATTACGATACAAAAATGTACCTCCCCGCTCCCCAATAAATGGAAAATGAGATCAATGTGTTGTTGTTTTTGTTGTTACTAGACGCGGACGAAAAAATTCATAACCCACTGAAACTGAAAGGAATATAAGATACACACAGCCGCACTCTACATTGCAAAGTTCTCCCTGTGTCGCACTGTCGATTAGTAGGACAGTTTTATTTAAATTGTTAGTTGTTATTTGTATGTTCCTTTTTTAACGCAAATCCTGACGGTAAAAAATGGAGCGCATTTAAGTTCCGTAATTTATGTATTTCGAATGCACAGCGAACAGGTATAAGAGGTAGGGCATGTATATTTGAGGAGTATGTAAAATTGGGACACATTTTAAAGCAAAGTAAAATTGGCCAACAATATCAAATACCTATACTCGTAGAAAATTGGCAGAGTCACACTAATATACAGAGTCACACACCTAAATCGATTTGGAAATAACGCCCAAAAAATACATAACGCCCAAAAGTAGGTAAACAACAAAATGGAAATAAAGCCCCAAAAAAAAGAATTTGCAGTTTAATACGAATGAGGGGCGTTCTACGCCCCTGCTTGGGTTTACTCTCAGATATGGAGCATGTAGCGAAATTTGATAATTGAAGATTTTTTTCACAGTACAAACTCCAAAATCAAACAGAAAACCCAAGCAGGGGGGTTGCAGAGGGGCAACATACGTCAACTCACAATGACGAGCGTCATCATCATTTTCAATGGTCCGCTTGTCCATTAAGTGGGTCGCGAGTGTAAGTTGCTCAAGTGGACCCTCCATAGCTCTCGAACCTCCGCCATCGACTCAATCATCAAGGGCAATCCCCTACGGGCCTACGGGTATAGGAGAGATTATGGACTTGATCTAACCATCTCATCCAGAATCCTCACGTATTCTGGTATTTTTGATGCGATCTCGACGGGTCACACCAGCAATACTAAGGAGAAATCTCATTTCGGCAACTTGTATCCGCGATCTTATTCTTTCGGTCATTACCCAAACCTCATGACGAGCATTTTCATATAAAATTATCTATTTTATATGGCGTCAAACGTCAAAATATTTTAGTTGAAGTTTAAAAATGATTATCCTTACTCCTACTGCTAATTAAGATTTCATTAATTCAGAAGTCATTAATTGAAATTTGACAATAAATATGCTAAATAAAGTTCCTAGTGTTATCACTGCGAAGTTTAGGCACAAAAATAAACTCCTTAAATGCTTAAGTACAAAGCATCCACAAAATAAACATTTATCTGCAAATCCTTGCCTATCAATGGACGTATGCAAGGACCTAACTCTAATTAAATTGGGAAGAACTCAAACAAACACACATCTGAACGCATTCTGTCTACTCTACTCCGCGTACAATTTATATTACGAGTTCGACACAAGGAGCGATTTCAAGAGCTCTTAGTACACTTGGGGAAGTAAAAGACTGACAGCAGGACACAACGGAAAATGTAACTCAATAGAAAGATATATAAATATAATATATTAAAGCAATAACAATATTTGGAATAAAAAGAAAATCGGCATGTTTCCGACTACGACTACGTTGGTGATGAGGTTGAGGCTTTACGTTTTCATAACTAAAAAAAGAATAGAAATAAAAAACGTAGGTATATTGGATTCATCGTAAAACGTGGTGTCGCTCATGAAGTACTGTATATTTCCCCAAGGAGACGATGTGGGGTGTAATGGTGAAGACGTCAATTGTATCAATGCGTGTTTTATGTTTTGTTGTTGGTTTGTCCTATATCATATTATTTTATTAATGATACTCAACTGTTATATGTATGTTTCGCAATATAATAATATTACCAAACCTTTTTGTCAAATTGAAAACCATCAAAATGGCATTGGGAGCAAATTCACACCCTCGAGGTCGTAAAACAACAACGTTCTCCATTTCGCCCACACTCAATTTGTGTAATAAAATAAATTGATGTTTGGATTCTTCTTCTTTTATGGATTGGTCCAGAAATTGCTTAAAGTGTGTCGCCTAATTCATAATCACTTATGTTGTGTATAGGTAGAAACAGAAAATAGTACAAAGGATAATACCTAATCATTATATAAAATTCCATTGTTTAAAGGTAAAACATACTTAGGTACATTATTTTGACTGTATCTATTTATCATTATCACTTACTTAAGGCAATTGGCAGAATAAAACATACGATACATAATTGACAATTTAACATATTCCCACAGTTCACAGATCCCATTTGAACGGTGATTCTTTGATTTTCCTTCTTTAGCATAACATTATGCTATAGGAGGGCAAATTTTACAAACCCCACTGGAGATGAAATGTAATGTTTTATTGTTAGATTTTCGGGTTTCAAACTTTTTTTCTTATTTTTTATCTATACTTAGCTACTCCCTATTTTACGGTAAGTAGAGCGGTGAAGCTTGATACACCTAATAACATCGGGCCAAAGGAACATAGTATGTATTCATTATTCTCCTGCCAGCTCATGAATGTGTTAAGATATCGTTTCATCTCGGGACTAGAGCTAGAGACTCCTTAAAATGCCCATGAAGGTATTCAAAGCATTTACTAATAGGCCTCAACCACCCAAAACACATCAATTTTAGAGTTGATGGTGTGGGTGGGGCTCTGTTTTGTTTTATTTTTGCTTTGTCATGTAAACTGGATTCGCTGTTCCGTAAAAAAAATCGCGTAAAAGGTAATTATGCTTTATATAAAAATAAAATTCACAGCATCTAAAAATAAAGGGGTTCATAAAGGACCATAGCATATAAAAATATGTAGGTATTTAATATACGTTAGGTTGTTATCTAAAAATCGATGAAGAACCGTTCGGCGTTCGGATACATACATATTTAAAGTGCGTCTATTGTTTATTATTATTAATTGAAAGAACAATAATAATCGTTCATTTACTTTTTTAAAAAAAAGGGGATTCCAGATCCTGGAGTACTTAGACGAATCTCGGTCCATTGTACTACCAAGCAGAAACCCCTTTTTTTGGTATTGGTGGAGAAACTCTGATATTATTCGTTTCTCCTATGGTCGGTGGCAGAGTATTGCTGTCTCCCGCCGGGGCTCGAACCAACGCCGCTCGGGTCACAAGCAATGACTCTAACCACTACACCATGGCCACCGCCTCCTGTTCATTTACTTACTTTGGAAGTTTGGGGCAGGTTGCTGAAGCATACATATAATAGGGCAGTAATATATGAACACGCCTGTATGCGTTAATACCGATCGCGTTGAGCAAGGTTGTGCTGTGCGTGCTTTTAAAAAATGGAATCACCAGTCCAAAAATGTTCACAAGAAATACTTTCGTAAGTTCCATAGTCGAAAGTAGGTATTAGTTTCCTCATATTTTTATGAATGAATGAAAAAGAAAAACAAATAGAATTATTTAATCATTCAAAATAGCAATTGGCTTATGAATTCATTTCATTTTATAGTTTAATTTTTGGTGCTAAAAATTGAAAATATTTTCTTATAAGAATACTAGCTGTACCCGCACAGCTTTGCCCGTGCCCAGATATTGTATAGAGATTTTTCTCCCATGCATGACTGTCGAAGAATAGCGTTTAAAGTTATGAGAGCCGTCACGCCCTTTTGTCCGATTCTGACAGGTTTTTTAAAATGCTTGAATCAGGATAATATCTTCAGATATAGTATTTTAAAAAACTTTGTTGTAAGGGTGGTGCCACGTCCCTTTGTAAAATTTTTACCGAACTTTTACAGAAACACCTTTGGGCTAATAACAAATATTCTCTTATATTTAAATTCAATCAGTTCTGTAATTGTCTAGATATATCTAAGAATTTTTAGGTTATTTTTGCATGGTAGGTGTCACGGCCTTTTGCCCAATTTTCACCAAATGTGAATCTAAACCATCGTTGGACCCACTCCAACACACGCAAAATTTTTGAATAAAACTGGTCCAAGGGGAGTAGGAGTTAGTTAGTAGTTAGTAGGAGTTCAGTAGTGGATTCAACTGTTGGACTCAGTATTGGAATGCGCTTATTTTGACGTACGTGTATGCATTTTCATTTTCTTGGCGTACAGGGTATATCGTATACCTACGACAAACTGATTTTGAGAAAAAACCTTAATAATTTGAAAACTAAAAGCGATTGACAAGTCTGGAGCACCTCAATTGAACGAAGATTGTCAATATAATATTCTATTAAATATATAAAAAACTTCAGCGGTTTGTTTTGTTTCAATTCCAACGCAAACCTTAATATACATATTTTAATAGCTGAAATGTTATTTTCAGTAACACACAACCATTTGTTTGTCTGAATTTTCTATTTTTGGGACAAATCAAAGCCTTAATTGTAAAGCTTTTTAAGGACAGTGATACTCTCTGATGTTTGTCAGGATTCGAGTAAGGTGGCCGAAAAAGAAAGCTTTAAGATGTAACTTATGTTTTCCAGTAATTTGACCTGAGACCACCCACTCAGTAGCACAGCACACTAACGACTGCGCCTTTGGCCCCTGCGGCCAGTCTTATACCGAAGGTCAGTTAAAAACAGAATTTTTAGCACTTCAAAGGTTGACACTGTGAGAAATAGCAATACTAAAAATCACCCAGATCTCAAATAGTGAACAGAACCCATGCTACAATAAAACAACGTACAATGAATGCATAAATCGAAAAGATGTCGAGGGATTTTGATACTATACCAAATTTTTAAAATATCATTGTTGCCATCCAAAACCACCGTCCAAATGATATTTGAATAGAAAGATGCGCTTATATACTTACATTCCCAAAACATCTAGATACTTTGACCTAATTCCCTCTTCGGTATTTCATTCGGACCGAAAAGTTACCCTGAGGCCGACTTATGTATCGACATAGACTATAAAATCTTCTATAATAACAAAAATATGTTACCCAGTAAAATCAAGGAATTAATTCCTGTCACGTTAGCATTCCAAATCAGAAACCACTCAAACCATCGAAACTCAATGTCACAATATTTTCGTTACACCCACTTAGCCCACACAAAACCATGTCACATGCTCGATTTCACATGACATCAGCCATGGCCTGTAGAACATTCCTATGCTCCGCACTAATATCTAGTGGTCACACTTGTCGTTTGTGTGACCCAAACCCAAAATCAATTGTCACCTCTTCAACGTGACCCACCTCTCATTCACATGTTCCTGGTGGTAGATTAATTATACTCCGACATTGTCATCAACAACACTGTCTCCACTCCGAAAGCATATTCCATATACCTACCTACAAATTCCAATTAACGTTATAAATGAATTGCCAATTCCGAATCAATTAAACATGAACCCTGAGTTAGGGCCAAAAAGCTAGGAAAGGGCGAATGTCGACGGCACTAATGAAAATTGAATTTAACGATGACAGCTATAAATCAAATACACATTGAGGCTGCACTTTTTGACACATCCATTAAACATTAACGCCTGCAAATTTTCCTTCCAGTTATCGTTTCAATACAACATTATAGCGTATTCCTATAAAGAAAAAAAACTCGATTAAAGGAACAAAATTATTAGGGGGAATAGATAATAACAGATTACCACAGAATAACGAAATAATTATTGTTACAACGTGACTCGTATCCATGCCCCTCACGCTCCCTACGATCCGAGTACAACACGCGTTTCAACCGTTTTAAGATGTCACACATCTACATTTAACCACCATTCTTTAACCATATGGGGTTGGTGTTACTGTTTGCCGCTCTGTCTTGGGCCATGCCATGACACATGGAGCTCCATTGCTTGGGTCGTTCGGCAATCGAAGGATATGCGCGTTAATAACTCAAACCCATGTAGCCGTAACAGCGAAGGGTTTTGAATGGTTAATTGTGTGACACATTTTGTGTGACGCTACTTGTATGTATGGATGCTTGTTGTGCCAGCATGAGTTTTGTGTCTCCTTGAATTTAATAAGCGTGTCAACATAAGAGACGAGACGGTATCCTCAAAGTAAGAGGAAATTCGTTATCCAACACAGCCACTTGATGTTAAAAGGAGAATAGAAACTCTAACACTACATAGATATATGAATGCAAATAGCAGTTTTACTTAGTGCATAATTCAGCTGTCACATCACAGCAACTTTTTATGTACGATTGGCGTTACACTCTTCCATGATGGGTTTATCATAGGAATATGACGTAATTGCAATGTCACTTGAAAAGATTCAACCTAAATAGCTGTCTGAGTAATATGCTTAACTAGCTACTAGCGAACCCCTGCACACTTCGTAGTGCAAAATAGAAAAATAAAAAAATCAGTTTCAAATTCATTTAAATCAGTGATAAACAGTTTTTATTGTAGGTAATGCTCCGTGGTACATATTTTTGGTTTTTCCAGGAATCGTATTGCGTAGAATGTATTCTTGTCTATCAGGACAATGCATATCTATCAATATTACAAATTTTACAAACTTTTACAAACTGGCTCCCATGACTGTCGAAAAATAGCGCCACACCCCTTTATATACCTAAGATTGTCTGTCAATTTGAGCTCAACCGTTTCAGTGATTTTCGAAATACCTATACGATTTTGAATGTTTTTTTGTATGGGCAGTGCCACACCCCTTTGTCCAATTTTGACCAATCTTCAGAGGAGCACTCCAGGCAGGGCCAATAATTAAGATTATCTATATGTTTAAGTTCAATCGATTTCAAGTTTAAGTTCAATTGGAGACATACGATTTTAAATAATGTACTTTTTGAATGGGAGGTTCCACGCCCCTTTGTCCAATTTTAACCAATCTTCGCAGGAATACTCCTGGGCTGATACCTAAGAATGTGTGTAAATTTGAACTCAATACATTCGGTGGTTTTCGAAATATACGATTTTTAATGTTTTTTTTGTATGGGCGGTGCCACGTCCCTAGGTGCAATTTGACCAATCTTCACAGGAATACTCCTGGGACAATACCTATGATTGTATGTAAAAATCGATTCGGTGGTTTTCGACATATTCGACTTTGAAGACATTTTTTGTATGGGAGGTGCCACGCCCCTATAACTCATGAACCAATACACCTACAAAGACCGTATAAACTTACAAACCATGGTATTAACGTCACCTTTCATGGGAAATTTCCAGAATCAAAATCGATTCACGCATTACAGAGAACATTGGCGACAAACACAATATAACTTATTTTTATATATATAGATTACGAAAGCACAATGAATTCGCCGTAATAGGAAACTTCCTTTTAAAATTGATATGATATTATAGGTACATTATGTACTTTGAACAGCAGCATGCTTTTCGGAGAGAGAAGCAAGCAATGCAATTGTCTACAATTGTCTACAATCCACCTTGGATCGAGCCTTAGATAGAGTCCAATCTTAAGCACCATAAAGCAGGACTGGGGATGACCATTGATCAAGGTCTTATATAGAATCTCCTAAGTTTTTCGGAATAGGACTCTAATAGGTACCTACCTACTCAATTGAAAATGAAAACCCGTTCGGCAAGAATTATTATTCGTATAAAAGAACCGAGTTAAATAAAGTCTCATGTAATGGTGATGTGACAACACATACTTAGTTTGCCATTGTTACCCATTTAACCTATCTCAGCCGCTTAATTTTCTGTACTAGCAAACGAACCAGAACAGCTCTCTGTGTTCCACCAACTATGTCAATATCATCCCTTTCTAACATAAGCGTATAATGTTGTACCTATATTTTTATTAAAATGATTAAATTCAATCATCGATATAATGTCGCATCATTTGTATAGTACCTACCTAATGTACATCGTACTCGTATTCATTTTTTTCTATTATTCAATAAAAATATGTATATCCTACATTTCAAAGTTAAAACAAGTAACCCAAACAATTCATTAGCCTTTCAGGGATTTTCTTCCAAAAAGAAACCCAAAAGACATTCCCATTCTGTGCACAGGCATTTGCATGAATATTTTCGTTTTTGGTTTCAATCAGAGTCAACTTCGGAAATGTTGTTCACTATAACAGAAGGAATTTAAAGTATGTTCATCAACTCTAGTTTGAGGTAGGTGATTGAGGTATGAATGTTTAAATAGTTGAAAATTCAAAGTTTTGAAATGGTGGTCTCTATGCTATGCCCTATCATCCCCTCTGGCTTCTTTGAGTAAAAAAGTTTTCAATTTAAATTGAATTCTTCCAATATACATAAATGCGCTCGTAAGAGGAAAAGATTTAACTGATGGGTAAGTTTTTGATTGAATGCAATTCACATCAGAATTCAGTTAATTTTTATGTAGGTACATCCTGTATTGGCATGGCGCGAAAAATGTAAAATGAAATTCTTTTAAGTTAAAAATAAACGCTCAACTTTTTTTTCTGTTTGTAAACAATATACAATACTTAACTTTTCGCGGTAAAATTAAGAGAATATCTGTTGTACAATATGTAGGTATTGAAATTTGAAAGACTAGCTGGAGTAGCAAGAATTTAGGATACACCGTTTCACCTACTACATCATATCAACCGGCTTTTAGTATGAAGATGAGAATATAATCTGGGAACTTCTTTTCAAAAACGACAACCCCAACCCAACTGCATTATCCATCTTTAAATCATACCACTCAAACCCAATTCAATTCAGGCTTTCGGATTCCACTTGACGCAAAATTAAAATAACGCAGAGGAATGGTGTTAGAAGTTACGCACAACAAACACATATAAATGTATATGACCATTTATATGGGTTTGTTGGGCCAACTATATACATTTTTGCCAGATGTAAGTTACGCAAAAATTCGGAACATTGCTAGAACTTTTTATGCGACTTTAAACTAGAATATTCCTCGACTTCGATAGGTCCTTGATAACCACTATATGGACCATAGTAGATAATACTTATTTAAAAGTTAAATTCGTTGTAGTCATTTGTCATTGTGACATTTTCCTCTATTTTTGCTAATTAATATAAAATGTCAGTAACTATTCTCGCCATTTTAGCTGCAATTTATATTACATATTATGAAGTTTTTTTTTTGTACATTGTATAAGAAGAAGATAATGAATCAAAAAAAAAAATTAACTAATGTTCCACTTTGTGATACCAGAACAATAATTTACTGGCACAGCAACTCGAAACGTGTTTCCTTCTTTATTGATGACCGGGACTCTTCAACAGGGGTTAAATTAGATTCCTCTTATAAAACTCCAGTATAATAACGTCTACATTGCCTGACATTCTATCCTCAATAGGCTCTTTCATTCTTTCAATTTGAAATGGTTTTCCGGTACTAAAAGTCATTCAGACAGTCGTTTATCCACACAGACCACAATGATGATGAAGCTGCTGCAACTTCTTTGGCTGCGACTGCGTGAAATAAGCTTTCCCATGATTATGCATGCTATTCATTGAAAATGAACACCCTCACCTTTCATTTCAGTTTCTTTTTTAATCATTTTGTGCGGTTAAAAGCAACCCCCGAGCCCGACTATCACTTACTCTCATATAGTGTACAAAGCCTCTCATTAACTTCTTAATTTGCATTTAGTCTAGCCATTGCTGAATGCAACTGGGTTTATGCGCACATGTACTACATGCTACAACCAACAAGGTTCTTGTAAGAGAAACGGCTATTGGTGGGGGTATACCATTTAAGTGGCTGTGGGGTGTTTCAGTGCTTACTTAACTATGTGGCTAATTGAAAGGACGAAACCACACTTTAAATGAAAAGAGTTTCAACGCTGCTTCATGAGGGGTTCAGTGAACCGTTTCATTCTGTGAATTATGTGTCCATGATAATCTATTCAGGAAGCCTTCTATGCCAAAGGGCAAAGCATTTTCGCAGCGGGAACATGAATATATTAAATGAAGCGTGGGCCGGGTAATTTTAACGAATTGAGTCATTGTGACGTCGCTACAGGTTGTTATTTTATAGACAGACTGCTTGCTGCTATATTGGAATAATGAGTATGTATGTAGTATACGTAGACATTTATCGAGTACATAATTTATAAATTTTGACTTTTATACCTTTTCGAGATTTCGCAATTCTTGGTTTAATCATTTCTAACTTACTCATTTAGGTGGAAGGAACCATTCTATGTATATGATAATATGTATTCAGTTGTGCAGTTGAAGACAAATTTACCGTTGTAATATAGAAAGTATAGGTATAGGTCGGTATAGGTTATACCACGAGTAGGTACCTAGGTTAGGTTAAAAAGGGGTATGAGATGACTCATACGGCACTAGGCACCATAAGGGCCCATCGCGATCCCTAGGGGGAACCAATTGCAGTGACCTACAATGGAAAAAAACCTAAACACTTGCCCCTGAGAAAACCCCAATTTCCCTGCAAAAACCAAGTAGCCCCTTGAAGTTGGTATTGTCTATCTCCCCTAAATGTTGGAAGAAGTACCTGCCCAAAAATTTCCTTCTACTGCGACATATTGCCTCACATTCGCACAGTATATGTGTTATGTCCTCTTCGGCTTGCAGGTCATTGCAGAATCTGCAAGTGTCCGAGTCTGCTAGCCCTAGTCTTCTTGCATGTTTTCTAAGAAGACAGTGCCCTGATAATATGCCGATCAGTGTCCTGAGCTGTTCCCTGCCTAGTTTGAGGATTTCCCTAGATCTTTTACGGTCGTGTTGCGGCCAAAGTGCCTTAGATACCGCGTGACCGGTGAGGCCCTCCCACCTCCGGTTGGCTTCCTTGTTTATTTTATTCCTAATATTGCTTTTTATGATGCAAGGAGGTGGTTTAATATCCACATCTCCTCCGTCATGCAATTCCCGCCTATCCTCGCAAGCTCATCCGCTTGCTCATTTCCAACTATACCGCAGTGTCCTGGTACCCAGCACAGTCTCACTCGGTTCTGACTGCATAATGCCTTAAGCATTGTGCGACAGGTCCTGACTAATTCAGAATTGATGTTCGTAGATTCCAGTGCCTTGAGTGCAGCCTGGCTATCGATGTAGATGGCTATATCCTTTCCAGATATAGATCTCATCCGCATTAGCTCTGCCGCCTTCATAACAGCCAGAACTTCTGATTGGAAGACACTGCTTGTATCCGATAGTCGTATAGACACTTTTAGATCTGGATCTACGGAGTAGATTCCAGCACCCGTACCTTCCGCTGTTTTTGAGCCGTCCGTGTAGACCGCTATTTCGCAATGCTTAATTACTTTATCCCTTTGCCATTCATATCTTTCCGGGTATGACACTTCGTACGGAGTGTCGAAGTCGACCAAGGGGTGTATTTCATCAGTTTGCACCTGTACACCCGGGAGTAACTCCGCTAGTATTGTACAGTGTCCAAAACTGCCCTCTCTAAAGTAGCCCAGGGTTGTGAGCCGTAGTGCAGTAGGTACCTAAGTTGAAAACAAATTTGCGAGCATTGAGAGATGTAAAATGAAAATATCAGACGATGTTCAAAAATTATAAACCCTATAATATGTAAGTATACCTATAGTGGGTGCAGTAGCGCAGTGGTTAGTGGGCTGGACTACTGTGCGAGGGATCCCAGGTTCGATCCCCGGAAAAACACAAATTGCATCTTAAGGTTTCTTCCACTGTGCCACCTCTCGCGAACGTCTGACAAACATCCGAGAGTATGACTGTCATGAAAAAGCTTCTCAATTCAGCCATTCTGACTCGGCATAAAATTGTAGGTTCCTTCCTAGGGTGTCTACCGCCTGTTTATTTATATTTATTACCTATAGTGCGAAATCTGATTCAAAACATTTTCAGTCAAAATAATTGATCGAATAGTCAAGTGTATCTACGTCCACAATTTTAAATACCTACGAACATTCTTATCATGGACGATGGATGAAGAACTTCACTTCACCTTTTGATGTGGGAAGATATAGCTATATTCATAGTACTTACACAGATCCTTTTTAAGAAAGATTTTATAAAATCTATTTCATTTACTTTATCATTATTTATATACATACTTATTTGTTACAAGACGTAGGAATAGGAACGTTTTTTCACTGAGGCGAGTAAATTAATTATGGTTTTTCAGAAAGGAATAAAGGATAAACCGATAATCCAATAAATTGAGTTATTGTAAAAATAGGGATTGTGTATGTGTGTGTGTGATTCAAAATTCTATTCGAAAATTCTGTAAACGAAAACTTTGATTAATGTTGAATTCGATTGGCAATCTGAGATTTTTTTTAGATTTCTCTAGATTTCGTCTGGCCAATCGAACAAAAAGAAGTATACTGCGCTGTTCTTTGTTGGTGTTGGTGGTGTGCCTGCCAAACGTTGTTTACCTTTTTTGTTGTGAAGATTTTTTTTTCATCATAATGTAAGTGTATTGGTAAATCTCGAGCGTCTCTGAGAAAAAATCTAGATTCGCAAAATTGCTCTCGACTCTGATGTTAATTTCGATTCGCCAGAAAAAAGCACTTATTCTTTCCCGAGATCACTTTTTTTCGTTCGTTTGGTACAAAAAAAAGCAATCTTTTTCAGAGTCGAGAGCACTTTTGCGAATCTAGATTTTTTCTCAGAGACGCTCGAGATTTACCAATACACTTACATTATGATGAAAAAAAAATCTTCACAACAAAAAAGGTAAACAACTTTTGGCAGCCACACCACCAACACCAACAAAGAACAGCGCAGTATACTTCTTTTTGTTCGATTGGCCAGACGAAATCTACAGAAATCTTAAAAAATCTCAGATTGCCAATCGAATTCAACATGAAAAAGATTGCTTTTTTTGTACCAAACGAACGAAAAAAGTGATCTCGGGAAAGTGGTGCCAAGTCAAACATGTGAATTTTTTTAAAAATCGTCATTTTTCAAAAAGTTGTCATCGGTTGTCTGGCTATATCTCAGAGATGGTAACACCTAGGATGATGATTTAAATTTTGCTGGATAGAGGACGTCTTGGCGCTTATACATCTTTAGCCAAGAATAGAAACGGAATTTTTTAATTACCTAGGTAATGTCCGTAAAGTGTTTTTCCATTTGTGTGTACCTAGTACATAATTGCTTAGTAAACATTATATAGGTAGCTACATAACTATCTATGTTTCATTCAATCATAAACAGTGCGTTACATTGCAGGATAGAGGTACCTAGTCTCCTCAGAGGAGGTTTCTATTCAATTTGGAAACACACTTCATTTAGCACAATAAGTCGATACTACTAATTTTATTAACAGCATCTACGAGTAAATTACGATTACCTATCGGACAATGGCTTTATTTTCAATGGTATCCAAGGTAATGGAAAAACCAATTTACAATAATTGAAGTGAGAACTCAAAAATAATACATTAAAAACTAATGAAACGCTTTTATAAGTAGGTAGGTATACTGCACTAAAAACCAACAAAAAAATAATAATTAATCAATCTATTTTTAAGGTTTATCCTAGAAGGGTCAGTGGGCGCAATGGTTAGTGTGCTGGACTACTGTGCGAGGGGTCCCAGGGTTCGATCCCCGGAAAAAACAAATTACATCTTAAGGTTTTTTCCACTGCGCCACCCCTCGCGAACGTCTGACAAATATCCGAGAGTATAAAGCTTCTCAATTCATCCGTGTTCGGACTCGACATAAAATTGTAGGTTCCGTCCCAAAAATAAAACTCACACAAAGGATTGGTTGTGAGAAGCTAGGCCTAGGGTGTCTACCGTGTCTACACGCCTGTTGATCCAACTATTTATTTATTTACATATTTTTTTTGAAGGTCCTTTAAATTTGTCAAGTGAAAGTAAGCTCAAACAAACATTTATTAATTTGAACTTGCATCCTTTATAGTTCCATTTCCCCTTCTAGATTTCCTTGTCAGAATTTAACTTATCCGATTGATGCATTTTCACAGGCTTTAAAAATTATTGACAGTTGATCACATCACAGATTCGGAAAAAATAAACAAAATGTACAAAGAAGGAGCTACCTATTTACTTCGCAAGAGAAACTATCAATTATTGAAGGTTCAAGTTCAACAGAATCTGGTAGGTATGAGTATTTTTTTTAATAAAAATAAAATAAAATTATACCGTAAGATCTTTCCCTGAACAGGGTAGCATTAGGTTACGTTAGTACCTACATATTGTCACAAGTCCGGCGATAATATATTAAAGTGTTCACTTTTCATCCCAGTAGCGTGTGTGTGAACCCCAATTTATAAGTTACCTCATTTATCCCGACACAAGTGTTACCATCCAATAGTCATTTGTCGTCCTGCATTACCAGTCGAGCACACACACAGATTGGGGCAAACTGGCAACTGGCAAAGCATCCAAAAAGTGAGAGTAAAAAAACACCCATCGGAGGACCCGAAAAAATAGCTCTGCTGTATCCTTTCACTGACAGTGAAAAAATGCCTGCCTACCTAATCCTTGAATTAATGACATCGACGACGAGTGGAAACAACAAAAAGTACCAAAAGAAGCCCAAAGTTATCAGGGGAATTTAGGGCGAAAAGGTAGGTAGGGCGAAAAGGTAGATAGAAAACCAAGCCGCTTCTTGCTCCACCTCTTTCAAGGACATTAAAAGCATGTCGTATTTACAGAATATACTTGAGCACATGAAAGTTTTATTATCACCACTTATGAGGTTGTATGTTGTTTATTATTTTACTGCTTCTTTTTTTCATTTCCATAATATAATATGTACAAGCATAGACTCTGTGCGGTCTCCTTTGTAGGTACATATATGCATATCCAGCAAGAACATAGATGTCACAGCAAATTTAATTTCATTTCAACCATAATCTGTACTTATAATAAGTATATATCTTTGCAAAATATATAAAGAACAGATATACATTAAGGGAAAAATAATGGTAGGTACGCCGAAGATCTTGAGATCTTAATGCAAATCTCTGCTTTCTAATTCCATTACAATGTAGGTAAGTTAACGTAATTACTTTGAAAATATACACAAAATTCCCATGGATTCATTCTCTTGTGTTTGTGTCACTGAATTCCGCTCCGGTAATAATGATGCTGAGCGTGTCATAAGAGCAAAGTCCTGATGAATAGCTAAGTTTCGAAGTTTAATATTCGCAAAAACATCACTCCCTTAGTGTGCTGGATGAGAACACGATGGCAATGATTAACACGTCGCGGTTTAGCTAATTGAGGACGCTCTTGGAGTCAGAAAAGAACAGTATATTTAAAATAATAGAAATTATTCAAATTATGCAGACAGACCAAATTGGAACTTTTTTTCAACCATCATAACGGAACTTTGTCCACAAACGCATGACTATTTCTATTTGAGTTTGTGAATATTTTCCAAGTGAAATGTGTTAAGTTTCTAATTATAGAAACTCCTACGACTTATAATTTTTCCTTCCTATCGAGGGGTAGGTAGGGACTTCCTCTCAACTTGAACGAGTATTTAATATTCTTGTGCAAACATTTATTCGGGACCAAACTTCCCAGATGAATGTCAAAGGTTGTTATTGCTTCATTTTCGAATCGAATGATGAAAATAGTAGGTAGGTAAGGTAGCTGATGGCTGCGTACTGTCATAATATAGGTACATACCAACTACATTATATATCCTTTATGAGCATGGAGAATGTAACATTTGCTGCCTAAGTTTTTTATTGATGTATTTGTCATTACATTACAAACATTTATTTGCAAAAGAGTTTCTTGTTTAGTCACGCGAAAGGTTTCCCTCTAGTAATTACAGCTTTTACATTGATTTGGCCGATTCAGTACATAGGAGTACTGAGTAGCAATTTTTAAATTACTTTTAGGTTTGAAATACTGCATAAATATATAAAAGAAATAATGTTTCATGTATCGGATGGGAACATCTACAGCAAGTCACAAAGGTGCTTGCTTAACCTCGTCTTTCGATTTGCCATCGACAATAAACTCAAGCCATTCAATAACGGCATCATAAAAGCTTATACGAGTATAATAATTCATTCTTATTCTCTTATCATTGTATTGTCAATCGCTTATTTTTCATAATGTACATAAGTGTAGATATATATTACAGATTCCAGAGTTCTGACATTTTTAGCACATACCTATGTACATTATCTACACAAATTCAGTACCTCTTTCTCTTTGCCTATGCAGCTGTGATGTCAATCATGGTGGACGAGGAAAAGAATTCATTACCTAATCGTTTTACTGTTTTTGGTGGCAGTAAATTAAATGCACAGATATTGTGAGCTTTGTACGGCACCGTTGGGAACAGATTAACGCAGTGCACGCTGTTAAGGACAGTGTGGTGTCAGAATTTTGTTTTGCCTTTGTTGAAACGGGACTGAAATCTACGTATTTGCACTGATTGAAACAGCTCACTATTCGTAGGTATAAGGTGTACCGTATGCACACAGAAAATTTGTATGAATTTGTATTTTATGTACAATATTATTTATTGTATAATCACTAGTCATGCACTTGGCGCCCTTTTATATGTCATTAAAATTTAAAACAAGTAAAAGTTGTAGGTATCATTATTTGATACCACTACATTATGTACAAGGCATGCAAAATGTTTTCTGTGTGAGTGCATTATGTACTCGCATGCATGTCAATGCTCGCATGGATCTAATATTGGTTTTGTATGGGAGGCACCAGAACTACTTGACCGACATAGCCAATTTTCAAAACCAACCTGTCGACGGTAAAGAAAGTCCTCTCACAAATTTGCATTCGCTTTAGTCGATTCGTTTGAACGGTATCGTCTTATCAACAGACAGATAGACGGACATGGCTAAATCGATTCAGAATTTGATCAAATTTATGGGGTCTCCGGTGACTTCTTCTTGGCGTTACAAATGTATAATTGCAAAGATCGATATGCTGAAAAGAGCATACCATCTTACATACTAACTTACTTTGGGAACGCATACCCGCTTTCCTAGCAGCGGAGCCGACTGCCGAAGCCGATGCGCCCAGCTAGCAACTTACTTTATGTAGAAAGTAGAAACTTGTCCCCTGACAGAAGGGTCCCTCGTAAAATGATTTTTGCAGTTTTTTTTACATTGAAATCATTGACGTGTGTCAAATTCGAACACTCTGAACAAAAAAAGAAACCAAATTCAAACTGTGTATACCTAGTTTTCAACGAACAAACTTATTTATTATAGTAACCTTAAATCTATGCATACACTATTCAGTATACCACTTTGTTCGCTTCTTCTTTTTCTTCATATTTACAGCGGCTGGGGCACCCTCATTCGCTCTGCTATCAATCAACTTCTTATACTTATCCACCAAATGAGACAAGTCATCCTTGACCTTTTTCTTGCCCTGCTTAGTTCTGTCGATTTGCATCCTCTCAATGCGATGCATTATTTTCTGTTTTTTATTCTTGTCCTTTCGCTTTTGATCGCCAACCCTTTTCTTATGCTCCATTGCCTGTTCCATTATTTTTTTGTTTGACCGCATTCCAACAGAAGCACCCTTTTTGCCGGCGAAACCAACGAAATCGTCCACTTCTTCGGCTGGCTTGGGTTCCTTAGTTGATACCGCTGCACGGGAAGCTTCAAGCTTCTTAATGTGCTTTTGAAGTTTCTTTTTGTCATCAACCGCTGGGGTTTTCGTAGCCTTCTTCTTAGGTGCATTCCTCCTCGCTTCCTTACGTTTCTCCAGTTTTTCCTTGTAAGTTGGATTGTTTAGTTTTGACTTTTCAACGCGCTTCTCCTTGATTTTATGCACGGCTCGGTCTTCTATACTGAAGGCGACAATTGGACGCTGAAAAGAAATTACAGGTATAGGTTTTTTTTAGGCATAAACTGTGTTCTTCGACTCACATGGACATTTCCGAAGATTGTTGGGTTATTGTTGAGTTTTCTAAGAGCCGTAAGTGCCTCCTTATGCGTAGTAAATGACATAAAACCAAATCCCTTGGACTTACCCTTAGGGTTTTCGGGTGTTATCCTATTCTCACGCATCACCTTGCATTCGTGTGGCTTATATCCTGTGTGGGTTATCACTAGATTCCGGAGGTTTTCATTGTCATAGTTCAGGGGCAGATTATGAATCGAAAGCCGATTGCGCGAAACAAATCTAAAAGAATTTAATCAGAATTTTCTGCATGAAGGTGAATTGACTGACGTACCTATTTAAATTCTTCAGGACCTGATTTTTAATCTGTTCTAATTTATGCCGCCTTGTCATGTCAGATGCAGAAACACCCTCAGCTGCCTTCGATCCAGTCATAATTAGGCCTTCTCTTGCCAAATAGAGGTTCCTGGAGTCCTTACTTTCCTCATTTGCAGATTTTTTGTCCGCCTGTTGGCGTACTTCATCTCGGCTCAACGCAGGAAATGGATCCAAAGGAGTGTCATTCAACACAAACTCTGTCCCTGACGCTAAGCAGAGATCAGCTGATTCTTTGGTTTTGAATTTCACAAACGCAGTTCCCTTAGAATGACCCGATACTGGATCTCGATTAATGATGGAATAGTAAACAGGTCCAAACTTCCGGCAAACTTTGCGCATATCATTGTCGTCAGCGTCGAAGGGGACATTTTTAATAAAAACAGTACAGCCCTCCTTTACGTCGTTGGACAAGTGTTTCTCTTTTTGAATGCTTAACTTGGATTTAATTTCTTTCTTGTCCTCAATTTCGTCATCTTCATCGTTGTCGCCCTCTTCATCTTCTACATCAGAGCCAGCTGTACTATTTTCATCAGAACTGTCTTGCTCATCGCTGTCCGCTTCAGACTCAGACTTAATGGAAGCGTCTTCATTGTTGTCGTCTTGTTCGCTTTTATTATCGCTATTCTTTTCATCGTGGCTATCTTCTTCCGATTGAACTTCCTCCTTAGGTTCTACCTTTAATTTTGCTTCACCATCATCTTCTTTCTTTTTTTTGTATTCGTCCTTTCCTAGAGCCCAGTCTACAAATACTGTTCGCCCAAGAAATTCTTTGCTAGACATCTTTAAAATCGCTTTCGCTGCTTGGTTCACTGTTTCATACTGGATAAAAGCACAACCTACGAGCTTACCATCTGGGCGCTTCAGAAGATTCAAGTCCAGAATTTTACCAAATTTCTGAAAGTGATCCCTCAGCGACTGCTCTGTTACTTTATACGAAATGTTACGAATGATAATTCTAGCACGTTTCTGACGGCGTTTTTCTTTCTCTTCTTTTCGATTCACGATGAAGGGATTGGAGCGCTTACGCTTCGGTGGCTGTTCATGCTGGATTTCCTCATCTAAACGACGAATTCGATTAATAGGCAATAACTGTTTGAAATATTGATTTTACCTGAATTTGTATTTATTTTCTCTGTGATTTCCATCGAGAATCGTACTATTAAAACGTTTTCAATCAAAACCACGAACGATTCCAAAAAAAAAATAATGTCAACTACGATTATTTTGACGTTTCACCTACAGCACGTGGATTGACACTTTCCACGTACTGTACCGGGCGCCACCCATCGGTCAAATAAAATAGTGTGATTTGTAAACAAACTTGACTTTTATTTATTTAACTTTTATTTTCTGAACACATTTCGTGAAACTCCGATGGAGTCTTGAAATAGTCTAACAATAACAGCGTTGATTTATTCCTAATTTTATATGTTATAAGTGACCAAGGATTTAAAATATGCTTGCTTTCCTTGACTTCGCCCTGGTTAAAGTTAAAACGATTGACTCCAAGTGGCATAACACCTTCGTATATAGCCACATACCTGTAATCACAAACAATTGAAGACAAATCCCAAATTTAGTATTATCTTACTCACTTCTTTTCGTTTTTATAGATTCGCAGA
Organism: Cheilosia soror; assembly: GCA_949372485.1. Classification (NCBI taxonomy): domain Eukaryota; kingdom Metazoa; phylum Arthropoda; class Insecta; order Diptera; family Syrphidae; genus Cheilosia; species Cheilosia soror. Next base: position 72,030,347 of record OX443564.1, on the reverse strand, counting down.
GGATATTTTGTAATAAAGGCCATTATAGCCACGTTAATGCCGATAAAGCCGGCAGCAAATAGCCAAATGTCCGAATCGTGAGCCACCAAACCACCCAAATCCAATTCTTGCGAAAGCTCTATGTACTTGTTGTCAGTGGCAAATTTCAAGAGCGCCAATCCACTTACGATTGCAGCACTGCTTCCGGAAACAATTTTCGAAGTTTTGACATAACTTTCCATGGGGGCGCGATATATTAACTTAAAGCCTTCCGGAACATTATCCTTTTCGGCGAACTTTTCTTCTTTCATGTAACGTTTCAAAGGAATGATGGATACTGATCGGGCGCATGATAACCTAACAAAAAAATCTTATAGTGTGTAAGGGTGATCGATTAAGCACAAACCTTTTGGGAACGCTAAGTAATTTGTATAGTTTTCCATTTAAACTTTGACATGACAATTTAAATGTTTGTAATAAAATAGGCATTACAAATTTTGTAAATATGATCAAAGTAAAATCTTATAGCTATAAAAACTTATAAGTCAGCTGTTCAACTGACAGTTAAAAGTGAATTCAGCACTAAGCTTTGAGACATTTTATAGAAAGTTTTTTTTTATTCCGTGGGTCGTGTTCACTGATAGGGAAAGATATAGCAACGTAGTTTATTGGCTGCGTAACAAAAACCTAATAATTCGCATATTGAAGGTTGCGAAGAGCTTGTTTAAAATGTACATAATGCCATATTTTTGGTCAATTCAAGAATCAATTTGAATTCTAACATTGCGTCAGGAATTTTCTTGAATTTACTTATGTAAAAATATAAAAGCTTATAAAGCAGAAATTTGTAAAGTTGGCGAAGAAAAGAAAAATAGGCGAACTAACTAAGGTATCGTGATAATTATACTAAAATATAATTTTCTGCAGGTTGATGCTGATTTGTGGGCACAGTGACTCAGTGGTTAGTGTACTGGACTTTACTGTGCTGGGGGCCCAAGTTAGATCCACGGAAAAACGTAAATTACATCTAATTGTTTTTTATCGCAGCGCAACCTCTTGCCAAAGTCGGACAAACATCCGAGAGTATTGTAACTGTTCGAGAAAGCTTCTAAGTTCAGCCGTTCGGACTCTACATAAAACTGTAGGTCCATCCCATTCGTAAAAAAAACTCGCAAAATCGAAGGGTTGTGAGAAGCTAGGCCTAGGGTGCCTGGACCTGTTAGGTCAGCTATTTATTTATTTGTCTTATACATAAAAATAAGTTGTATTGTGTTTCTCGCTAATGTTTTCTGTAATTCGTGAACCGATTTTGATTCTGAAAATTTTCCATGAAAAGTGATGTTAAAACCATGGTTTATAAGTGTATACCGTCTTTGTAGGTGTACTGGTTCATGAGTTGTAGGGGCATGTCACCTCCCATACAAAAAACGCATTCAAAATCTTAATCGGCCCTAGCGAGGTATCCGTCGGAACGGAAAATTCCCCGATTTCATACGAATCGGAGGATTTTTGCTGCGAGGTATACTTCGGAACAGCTTTTCGGAACTTTCTTCCGACAAATATGCAACGCACACTGGCGTTTTGCGTTTCAGTGCGATCAAGTGCGTTTTTACCGATATTTTTGACAGCTACATACGAATTTTCTTCCGATATGCTCCGACAGGAATTGGCTGCGGAATTTGTTTACGATTTGCAGTGAAGTGTTGATAAATTAAAGCAATAAAGAAAAAAACATTTTAGCAAAGTAATTGGTTATATTTGTTGCTTTAATTTGTGTTTCCAGGACAAACACAAACGAAAAAACAAGCACTAAGAAAACCGCGATGTACCACGAGCCAACATCATGTCAAATTAATGCGTCGTCGCAGTTTATTTATTCTTTCCGAAGGCGGATACCTCGAATGTAATTTTAGTCTCCGACGCAGTATGCGTTGCGGAGAATTCTCCGTTCCGACGGATACCTCGCTAGGGCCGATTATCTTGAAAACCACCGAATCGATTGAGTTTAAATTTACACACAATCTCTTAGGTATTGACCCAGGGCCCTATTTCATAAAAATTGACAATTCGACAGGTGACAGGTGACAGGTGACAATTTGTAAACTGACAATCCGATAATTATCAAATTGCTGTTTCGTAAATAATTAGACAATAATTTTGTAGAATTGTAGAACGCAATCAACATTTTAAGTAAATAATTATTATAAATATTAAATACACATACACATTATTAGCCTTGACTGTGGAAAACGGATCTTTCTCTCTGAAGTCATGCAAAATTGCATGGCGTGGTAATGTAGATCCAGCATTAAGCAGGCTCTACAACACGTTTATAAATACGGCTTTTGGAGTTTAATATTTCTCTTTTGCTGTTTTTTTTTATTTTCTATGACGTTGCTGTATTTTTTGACTATGGAAAACAGTAATAAAATATCAGCCGTCGTAAAATTTGGAGCCCTAGAGCCCCTTTTGACAGTTAAAATGTAGTTTTTGCGTTTTTAATATTGGTAGTATTGCTAAATTTAAAATAACCAAAGGTTACTTATCCAGGCATCATTTTGCAATGTTGCAACACAAAGACGGAAAGTGACTATTTATTGGTTTACCTTTGGTTAGCTATTCAGAAGTTTATTTAGATATCCAATGATTTGGTGAAAGTGGCCCTTAATGTATTAGAATTAAAATGTTTAGCTATAATTATTTGCCCCAATCCGTCGCGTCGTTTGAACACACCCAGGGCCGAAGCATATTCAACAAAATGGACTATTCCTCTCGCTCTATTCGGTATATTCAGCGCGTTAAATATATTTTCGGTGACAGAATAGTAAAAAAACAACGTCCTCGGGTGTATTTGTAGTGTATTTATTTTGTCACTTAAAAAATACCTATTACATTCATTTAAATATCAAGTCAACATTATAAGCAATTGTAAACATGTTCTAAGTTTTTATAGGAATATACTTTTCCAAGGGACATGCTAGTCACTCGAAATAACTCCATTTCTCATTCTTAAAAATATTTTTAGTATATTCGCTCGGACGCTCGCAATGAAACGATCTAGTTCTTCCGATATTTCTTCTGATTCAAAGCGGTATGACTTTGAAGCATATTCACAATATCAACACCAAAATCTTCGCCAACAACCACAGCATTCTCAACAACAATTGAATATTCAGCAGCAACAAATTCAGGCGCATCAACATTTGCAGCAACAGCAATTTCAGGCACAGCAGCAGCAACAATACCAACTTCAATTAGCACAACAGCAGCAGCAACAGCAGTATGCGGCCAATCAACAGTACTACAATCAGTCACCTTCTTACTATCCTATGAATTCGGTAAATTTTCAACAATTTGGCCCGCCTCCCTCCCAATCACCAATGATGTTCAACAGCAGTCCGTCATGGAACTTTATGTCACCCCCGCCGCAATTCTTCAGTCCATCACCATCAGCACCACCAACGCCATCACTCCCGCCACTTCCACCGCCTGATATAAAGCCTGAAAAGCCACCGCTACCAAGAGAACCAGAACCTGGTGGAAAACCCAGTGGGCCTCATGCTTGTGGCAGTAATTTAGATGGATCGTCAGTGACGCTAAAAACACAACCAACAATTGGAGCAATAAGAGTAAGAGGATTGAATGGAATAAATAGTGGTTTGTTCTCTCCTTTCAATGGACAGACTCCAAACGGTAAAGGGGCTATTCGCGGCATCCAGCCTAACCGTGGTGGTGGTCGTCGAAATCCTCATTTCTTTCCGCAAACTTCGGGGTCATCTACAGGTCTACAGGGTCTTACGGAGTATAATGGGTTTGCCCATTTAATTGGGGACGATCAACCAGCTGGACCGGAGAAACTTACTATATATTTAAACAGCACAGACACTGGTCGAGTTCAAGTCAATAAGAAGCCTAAACGTAAGCCGATGTCTACGAGATACACCCGAGCGAAGCTATGGGTCAGAGAGGAAGCAGAAGCAGCTATAGCTCTTGAAAAAGAGTTCAATCGAATGCAGAAACGTCCAATGCTTATTCTCAAATTCCCGGATCCGGACTTAAATAAATATATTGTTAAGAAGTACTCAACATCCATCGATACTGTACACTTCCAGCAGCCATCAACCCCTCGGTATTGTTTTGTTCAACTAAAGGAGGGCTCTGATGTAGATAAGGTGATAGAAGCGATTCGTCAGATACCGTTTGGAACTGGGAAAATAAGTGCTGAGCTTAAAAACCAACACATGGACGATCAACCAGTAACACCTGAAGAAATCGACCCTTACACCCTGTACATAGGCAATCTTCCCATCCACATCTCGGTACGGGTGGTCAAACAATACTTTCCCAACGCACAGCGCATAGATATCGGATACGCCCAACGAATGAGGTATACACGTTATGCGTTCATTCAATACAACACAGTCTCTGAAGCAATGGAATCCTATCGAAAAACTGTAGACGCTTTGTTGGATTCCAGAAGTCTGATTGTACGCTTTCGTCGACAGAAAGGCAATATTGGCCTACCTGGGGAGACGAAACTGAATGCACCCAGCCGCGAGGGACGAGAAATTCTTCCTTACAGAGTTCCAAAGGTTTTGGATACAGGACTGTGCCCCGAAGATCAGGAGGAAGACGATTTTGCGGAAGGCGACTTGGCACACTTGGAAGGTGAAGCAGATGATGAAGAGGACGACGAAGGTCTAGAAGCGGAGGAGGTTAATGTCAAAGGAATTATTGTCAACCCTATTGCTGTTGCTACTACACCAACACTAACAAAACCGCAAGTAATCAGCGATCCACCCACTGCATGTAATTCGGAAAGTCCAACTAAAACAATATCTCCCGTAACAAATGAGACGACCATATCGGATAAGTCACAACAGTTGGCGACAAAAGATGAACAAACGACTTCAGTGGACACGAAAAAGATTCCAGACAAGCCGATAGAGTTTGCTAAAGAGTCAACGCAAATCCCCAAAGGTCTTTCAATCACTCCAAAAGCAACTGCACCGCCTAAGCAGTCTATTGTCAAGGAACCACAGAAACCGGGGGCAACGGATTCGGACGATTCTTCAGATTCACAAGAATCAATTCACTATCATATAATAGACCGCAAAGACAAAGTTTTGCAAGAGGCAAGAGAGTTGATGAGGAAGAGCTTAGAAAACGTTCGTAGAGCAAGATCAGAGTCGCCAGTTGTTATCGGATCTTTCCCGTCTGTAGCTGCAAGTTCTGATATTAAACCAGATCCAGACGGCAGCAATGACAGCTGCATCAGTTCTGCAATAAATTTGCTTGGATCAAGAGTTAAGGAAGAACAAGACGAAGTTAAAATTACCGATATGGAAGATCCATTTCAAGACGACTACGACTATGATGACTTGGATGGTGGTATGTATTCAAACAAGTTTATTATTTTAAGTGCAAAAAATTACCACCTTGCAATGGAATACAAACAGGCACTCAAGTTTTCAAGAGTTTTCAGTTACAAAAAAAAGAAAAGGTTGAACTTTGTCGGCAATTAAATTCCTTCAATCCTCTGCGATTTCGACAATGCTCTATGCCGACGTTGACATTTTCAGTCGACACTCGTGTTAGTTTTTTAATTAATATCCGGGTACTATGCCTGTAGTGACAAATTCCCATTTCGTTTCTAAGCGGCGTCGATTACAGATTACAGACAGACTAGCTAATAACTCTCCTGAGAAAGCTCCTCAGCTGCTCAGAAAGGTTATATTTACAAATATTATAGGTTTCTTTCTATTTGTTCCAAAAATGAAAGCTTACATTAGCGAATGGTAGCGCCTTTTCAAAAGCCAAGTACTAGAGTCCTATAAGGATCTGTTCTTCAAGTAGATATGTCACACGGTAGTGTTTCCTATTGTTATCAATAGCGGTAGCATATTTTACGATAGTAAATTTCCTTTTTTTTCAGAACCCGAGGAAGAGGATGACGAAGACTGGTCTTCTAATGCAGACTTCAATGTGGCTGGTCCCAGCTGGGAAGATTTCCGACGCAGCGAACTAAGTGTCAGAGAAGACAAGCCGGACTTGGAGAGCCTCGTTAATGCACAAAGTCCCATACCATCAACTCCCGCGGAAGTAATACCTATAGAACTAGAACCAAAATCTGAGATCTTTGAAGACGATGACATATTTGGTGACAAAAATAAAAAACTTTCACATCAATTCTCAGAAAAAGACACTCTACACGATATGTTTGCCCAATTGAATTCAGATCCCGAAATGGATGATGACGACGACGATTTGTTCCGGATGTAATTTATCTCATTATTATTTATTAATATATCTAAGAATTTAGTTTTGCAAACTATTTCTAGTTATTAGTCGCACCAATGAATTTGTGCATATTTCAAAGTCAATGAACTTTTAGTAGGTGATCGACGAAACCGAATTAGATCTCCGGTGTCACACACAAACGCATAGCAATCGATAGACATTATGTATTTGTAAGTAGTTATAAGCTCTATCAGGTGTGCGTATACGTTATAGGTTAGGTGTTAAGAGTAATAATAACTGTAAACTTTATACTACATTGTTTTGTTTTATTAAATTTGAATTTAATTAAATTTAAACGAAACTTTTTTGTTTTTTATTTTATTTAAATAAAGACATTTTGTCGACTTATCAAAAACAAAGTACCAATAATTTAGTGCAATTCTCTGTTGTGGTTGCGCCATCTGAGTAACTCTCTTAACACATAACAAAGGTAGTCACGAGAGGCATAACAATAAACCTCTTACTTGAGGCAAAATAAAACACTTGCTACACGAAAGGGAACAAAACGGCTCTCAGGATGGGCGAAAAAAGTATATTTTTTTTTGGATAAATCGGAATCTGTCCTTTTCCCCAGGAAGTATCATCCTTCGATGATACACTTCTCATCTTGACTACCATTACATAATGCGAGAGGAAAGTAGGGTGGCGGTTTGATAGAATTGTAAGAACTGAAGTGGGGCTTACAGCCTCGCATTTTCGCACTATATTTAATAATAGACGTTCTCAGAACCGTAATGCAGCGTTGAGAGAAACACGGAGAGAGAGAGAGAGTCAAATGATGTATTCATCTCCACAATTTTATGTGACATGACTAGACTTTGCCTCATACGCCAACTTGCCAAAAAGCGAAACCTTCCTTAAAAAGACTTCTGTGACTTGTACCTATAACAGTTTAGAAGTTATAGTGTTTTAAGTGGTAACATCCTTCAGATTAGAGGTCACCTACTTTGAAGGACTATAACCTCAAATATGGTGAGAATAGACCTCCCCTGCCATAAAATTTTTTGTTTGGCGGAACTTCAGGAATCTTTATTTAATGGATATTACCGCTTAACTGGGACACCCTGTATATTGTGACTCTCATATCTACCTATGACACTACAATCGTCGACATATAATATGGCGTCATATAAAATATCCTGCCATATAAATATGTCTATCACATTCGTGTGCCATATTTTTCCGACAAAATTGCCATATGAATATTCTAGTGTAATATAGGCTTTGCGTGACTAGCTTTGGCGTCATATAAACTTTTAAAATAACAATGTAACAATAAATAAAGAACCCCTTTAGTGATCGCAGAATATTATAGATACATACTCATCCTAGAATTAGAACAATAAATTGTGTAAATGTTGTAAATAATAATAATTGCTCTGATATGCAACTACCATCAATGACCCTATTGTTTCATATATTAAACAAACTAAAAAATAATATGCTTTTTTTTCGAAAATGTTATTATTTAATTAGGTAGGTAATAGAAAACATAATACATAGGTATCTACATATATTTCATTCATTCATAAAAAATAATATTTATGATAATATTCGGAGTTAAATATTAATTCCGAAAAATATCTTATATCCTCTCTATTATTTTTATTATTTTACAAACTATTATACAACATTTTCTTTTTTAAATATAATTTCTTACTATTATTTACTGGATATTTTTCGTATAAATAATATAGCTATCCACTTTAAAATAATAATACAAATTAAAGAAAATTTTTATAAATCAATAATTGTCAATTTTAACAATTTAAAGCAGCACGATGTGGATTCGTTTTCAGTTAGGTTATTCGCTTCGATATTTTATACATAATACAAACATTAAGAAGTAAATTCAAATTTGTTACACAAATATTCTAATAGTTTCTTTCAATCTTTTGTGTCTTATACAGGTATTCTAAGATTAATTTTAAACTTAAAAATACAAAAAAAAAAAAAAAAATAAAATCAAGAAAAACAGACCATGTGAACAAGGTTTTGTATGGTTATCCGTCGCACATTCTAAATTAATATTTACTAGTATCGCTTTGATTTCATTACGCAAAACTGTGTATTGTGTGGAATGTGCACGATTTTTAACAGTTTAGATCTTATCATAACAAGTCGTTTAAAAAATCCTTATAAGAAATAAATTTGAAAATATCTAGGTAGCTATATATCTACTAATATGAAGGGTTTACGAATTGCTTTTTTTTTTTTTTGTTTCTTTACTTTAGATAATTATTTACAACAAAAGGCACTAAGTTTTCATGCGTTTTAAGTTCTCCTTAATTTTCATGAACGCATATACATACATAAATACATACAATTTTAAATTAAAAACACGTATCAAATTGAATAAATTGCGACTTTGTGCGATAACAATAATAAACAAAAAAATAAAATATTATGTGCAATAATAACAAAATTTAAATTAAATTCTCATGTGAAAATATTCAACTGAAGACGGTCGATTTTAGCTTAGAATCAGTTGCTTAAAACCAACTAACAGGACGGTCGTTATCATGACGTATAATGTATTGGTCGCCGTTCCCCATATGCTTATGCCTGAGTTCTTTCCCGAAATTTCATCATGCGCTCGATGTTCATCCGAACCTGAATAAAAGGATTAAAAAAAAACATTAGATATTAGAATTATCGGACATTTTATAATATGTATTGATTTAATAAATAATTATGTTCTACTAAATTTGAAATATGTGAGTGATTCAAAATGTGCTTAATTTATTTTAATGCGGGATCATTTTTTATCGCCAATCCTAATTAAATAAAAAAATAAAATCAGATCAATTCGTTTAATTAAATTTAAAAAAAATGTTTAACAAGTGACGTTAATAAATATTGGTTGACCTCTATGGTTTGGTTAAAACAAAAAAAAAAAAGTTGGCAAAATAACTCCTCAGATTCAGTATATAAACCAGTAAATTTTATTAAATAAGCAAATATAACTCTGCACTTTCCTTCTTTATGAAAACAATCAAACAAATTTTAACAGAGAACATATGGATTGTAAAAGTATACCTACGGGCGATATGATGGTCAATTAGACCAAATATTGTACAAAAAACACTAGCGGAAATTGGTTTAAAATTATTTCTGCAAATTATCCGTTCATTGACCATTTGTGTCTTCATTGCTGTCAATATTGAACAGTTTATTTGCTAAAGTGCATACAAATTGGCGCCCAACAATAGAGTTGAGCCGTTGAACAAAATTCTTCCCAATTTAATTTCTCAACTTTGTTTGAAATTATGTACTTTTATTATTCACCATTGTAGAAGGTGAGTTTTACCCTTTCTGGTCTGTAAGAAGACTAGAAATAAATACGGCTTTGAGAACAGAACACAATCTATTTTTGGGCTAAATTGGATCAAGACGTTGTCGCAATGAAAATATATCGAGTTATTGGAGTCAAAGTTGAGTCTTTAGAAATACGCCAATCAACTGCTTGTCTCATTCCTGTAATTTGAAGTATTTGGGCAATTTTCTTGGGGTATGTTAAGTTCGTGGTCTATTTTAATAAGTCAAAGACCTTAGACGACTTTATATGTAAAATCGCATTCCCACGTGCAGGTTTTACCAAAATAGATAAACAGCAGTATGTCTACAAAAATACACTTTTAACAACCCCAATGTAATTTTACAAAGTTAATCTGATTAATTGATATTTAGTAATACATAATACGTTATTTAATATAGATGACATTTAATCATCATGCAAACCCTTGATGAATTTTTAAAAGTTCTGATGTAATTGTGTTAAGTTTTTTACGATGATAACTAGGCGATAAATTAATCCCACACTAATATTATGCATATTTATATAGTATACAATTCTCTAAAACTAAAAACAATATATTAAAAAAATTATACTTAAGCCAAACTGAACGAAGAGTTTAATAACAATTTATGCAACGTACATCTTGTTAAGCGTGTAAAGTTGTTGGCAGCTTCAGTGTTTCGCAAATTCATGGTCTAGGAATCGCAGTATTCCCAAAAGCTTTATTGTTTTGTTTGCTATGCGCGTTCAAAATAATGTTGTATTTGTTTTACTAAAAACTGATTACGTAGATGATTTAATTTACAATGAGGTGGTTTTCTTGTTTATTACAAAAGTCAGTCGAGCTCGTTTTAGAGTTGGATTTGTTCTTGGCTTGGACATCCTTTTCGACTTATTTACATTCTATTCGTGTTACTGACATTTTATTTATTGTGATTATCATGGATTGCAATTAAATTTTAAAATAATAGTAGACTGCATTTTGGAGAATTTATGTTTTTTGTTTGGTATTGATCGGATTTTTATTTGTTGTCACACACGCATGTACAATTTTCCGAAGAAAACGAACAATTTAATATGAAAAAAGAAATCATTTAAAAAAAAGAAAAACAAATTGAAATAAAAACTATAAAAAAATTAATAAGATATATTCACTTTTGGTGTATATTGTGCGCACGTATTTTTTTAGAAAGCTGGAAGCTACACAGAGGGAAAGCTAATAGCTAATAGGTAAGGAAGGTTTGGGGCATTTAAATATTCTCTCAACCCCGAGATCTGTGCCCTGCAAAACATATTTGTAAAATATCATAAATAGTAAATAAGGAAATAATATTATAGAATAAAATAAAACACATACAATAAAACATGCTTTAGAAGAATATGTGTGCTTATGTGCAAAACACCATTTAAAAGTGTTATCACGGAAGTGGAGTAAAGGTGTGATCTGTGTGAGTTTAGGTTTTTTTTTTTAATAAGCGTGCAAACATTTAGAACACATGCTATATAAACAGGTACCTAGAGGAGCTATACCTATAGATAGCTTTACTTTTGTTAGAACGACGTGCATAACCAAATCTTGAGTTTGTCCAAACTTTTTGCCAAATAAATTGAGATTGTGCATGGTTTTATTATTATCTGTATTATATATTTTTGTCAGTTAATTTTGTGTGTATTTTAAATTATTTTTTATTTATAATGTTATAATATAAAAAGGAGTTATTTAAAATCTATTTTCTTTACCCCAGCCGATGAGTTTTATCGGTAAGTAGATTTAGAATGTGTATTTTGATTGTATACTTCAATTATGTACATATAAACTTAACAGAGTTTGTAAGATATTTTACTGAATTTGGTGACTTCATTCGAGCATCACATTGGCTAAAGAAATATCAATTCCCACATTTTGTAAAATCCGACTAGTGCTGTATGTATATCTTGAAAACTGTATACGTTGTCAGAATTTTAGTGTATGCTTACACTGTATAAAATGTCAGATCAAAAAATCTACTAACGGTATAGCTCCTTTTGATTAGTTCGTTATTCGAAACAGGTTTTATTGGCTTATGGGCTAAAAATCCATTTTCAAGGGCAACATTCTTCTTTTAATATAAAATGGTTTTTTCTTTAAATATATATATTAAATAAATAAATTAATTAAATATATATATATATATATATGTTATTACATATTTCAATAATGTCGGATTTATAAAACTGCATCAAAATTGCGGATAAATATTTTAACGTCATCATCATCATCATCATTTTCAATGGTCCGCTTGTCCATTAAGTGGGTAGCGGGTGTAGGTTGCTCAAGTGGACCCTCTATAGCTCTCGATTCCCCGCCATCGACCCTAAATCATCAAGGGCAATGCCCATACGGGTATAGCAGAGATTATAGACTTGATCTAACCATCTCATCCTTGGTCTACCTAGAGGACGCCTACCTGATGGTACGGATTCCATAGCTCGTCGTGGAATCCTGGTCGGGGACATGCGTTTAACATGACAATTTTAATGTATCCGTTTTAAAAGATACATAATGATTTACAAATTTTCTAACCCCTAAGTTCTCGAGATGCTGGTATCATTTAAGAAAATACATTTAAAGCCTAATATTATAAATAGTATTGTATAATAAGTAAGTATTTTAATACTATTTCTTAACTGCATGCTGTCAGGGTTGAGGAATGTCATCTTCAATGATCATAGTTTTATTATTTTCTATTATATTACAAACAAGCTTGCCAATTGTACGTAGATGCATATCTATATAATTTAAACAATATTAAAACAAACTCTGCCAACAAGTCCATGCATATGTAAGGAGAAAACAAATCTACGTTCAGTTGGAATAAAGGACAAATAATAATAAAACTAAAGTAACTTGTAACATAATAAAAATAAATATAGTTCAATTCGTTGTAGATTAGACCAATGTAAGAAAGAGAAATATAGAATAATATAGATGAGTAGTTATTTAACCCGAAATAATAATATAGCTATATTTAAAAATCATGCAAATTTGTTGTTTAATATAAGAAAAACCAAATTGCAATAGAAATATTAGTTACGGCGGGAATATATTGAATAAAACTATCACCAGTTAGTGCGATTATGCTCAACTATTTTATGTGTGTATAAATTACAGTTTTATATAATTTAATTATGTATTGTTGTTTTCCTTCATTAATCATATTAATTTATTTCATTAACTACTGCTGGTTAGTGAAACCGACCATGTTTATATTGTTTTGTATTAATTCTTATTAAAAAAGTATGATGAAAGTATAATTACATTATTTAATTTTTTATTTTATCATTATTTCATTTAACAATATAGGTATACGTTACGTATTTGAATATTACTGGTATGTTATTTTACTTTGTTTTAGTATAGAAAATTAATACAATTTTTTTTATGAAGTTTACGTGATTTTATGAATATTCAAGTTCCAAATGATCTTTGTGTATTAAAGGAATGTTAGATTAAATTATTTACATTTTTATTACTTACCTTTTTTTAATTTTAATTCATAACAAATTAATTAAAATAAGGATCTTGTGGATAACCGTTCGATTCCAAACGTAGCAAGAATGATAGCGATGAATTTTTTGTTTTTAAGAAATATTACAAAATACAAGAATTAAATGAGCAACCACCATTATCATCTTTGAATTTCAACTTTAACTTTACTTTGATCAATTTAAGCCCACCGAATAGCTACGAATCTGTTTTGGAATTAGCATTTAACAAACTCAACCACAACCTTTCCAATAGATTCCTTTTCCAGTTTGTCAATACAGAATGATATCAATGAAACAATACAAGACAGCACAAGAAACGAAAAGGATATGAGTGGAGATTTAAAAAAAGTGGATTTATGGAAAGAAAAACTATTATTATTATTGGTTAACATAATCTTTTTGTTTAAACAAGTTGGTATGTATATAAGACACCGTAATTAAATTACAAAACATACAATGCAATAACAAATACTTTTGAGCTTATACACTGTCATAGAGAGATTATTTTTTCTTAAACGTAACATACCATTAAATCTATTTTGTTAAGTATGTATAACTTTTTCAAAAACTCTTCTTATATGGATCTTTACGTCACTAAAAGAAATTATTTGTATTTTTCTACGTTTCGAGGAGATCATGTGTGTAATATAATGTTCTTATAAAGAATATTGACTGGTTTTTCAAAACACTATAAATTATTTTGGCTTCTTTTAAAAGAGTTCATGTGGTCGGTTCCACTCACCTGCATCGAATATCAAATCATCATCATTATCATAACTATTCCATTGATCATGGTCAACAACAGTCTCATCAGAACTTTGAATAACATTACCTAATGAGTTAAAGGATGATGGGACATTCTTACATCCGAACCACCAATGCGCTGATGGTCGTGGGAATGGAGGATCTGCGGAGTCAACCTGAAAGATAAAACGGTATTTAAAACATTGCTTAAACAAATATAGTAAAGTTTTTAAATTCTTTCAATTTGAGAAGCAAATGCGAATAGGTACCACAATAAAAACATAAATTCAACATTGTCTGAGTCTGAGCGCTACCAACTTGTTTAGGAATAGTGTCAGGTATGAACCACCTTCTCACAACTTATCTTACCAATAGTCATCGCATACACACTATGAAACAACTGAACTTCAGGCCATTCATCTCTAACATATTTTATCGACTGGCATAAAGTGGGTGGCTCAGGCTCACTTTGAAAAAAAGTCCAGAAAATTCTTTAGCGAAGAGTGAGTCCGAAAAAATTAAACGTAAATCAAAGTGAAACACTTTTTTTCTACTAAACGGCTGGACCGATTTTGATGAAATTTTTTTAATTTTTTGTATTTGAGTGGGTTCCTGGATGGTTTAAATTCACAATTGGACCCGGACCCGGATCGTTACTATAAAGTGAATTATAAGTGAAGTGAATCGAATGAAGTTTCATTGCAGTAGTGTTCTTATGTAGGTGAGGCAGATACTATTTTTTTTAGATTAGCTTGGTATGAAATACATAGCAAGGCTTGACAGTGGATGAGTTTAAGAATGATAGGGTTTAAAAATTATAAAATTACTGCAGCATTGACACAGTTAATTCATCTTCTGTGGTGGACGGAAAAGAATTCTCTTTTTCGAGCAAATACATAGTTTGAGCAGTTTAGTAACACTGATAAACGTCCCTACTGTCGATTGTTTTAGTCGGACTAGACTACATCAATTTAATATAATAATGTTGACATAAAGTTAGTTTAATCTTATAGCAACCAAATTGCAGACCAAAAATGGGTAAAAATGTTATACAAGTTTGAGAAAATGTCTAATTACTTAAAGACTGTTTGAGATAAAAAAGATACAATACAAAACTCGACTTACCGCAAACGTTCTATCGTTGAATCGATAGTACTTATCACCCTTGAAGAAGTACGTATAACCATTTGTGTACTGCAGCGCAGCATCCAGGTTATTTGGCAAGCCTTCCCAATTCGAAATTGGCTTTGGATATGTCGCCTTGACTGGTGGCCTCTTTAATGGGTCGAATCGCCAGAACTTACTACCCTTGTAGAAGTATATCTTTCCATTACCACCCCAAACCATGGCGGCATCCAAATTATCCGGAATGCCAGTGAAACCTTCACTAATTTCCTTTGGATATTCGCCATCAACTTGTCTGCCAGAGTACCTCCAGTATTTAGTGCCTTTGAAGAAGTACGTCTTGCCATTCTTATATGTGAAAGCTGCGTCGATATCACCTGGAGAATAATTTCATATCTTCATTAATAAAACTTGTTAAATTAGTAGATGTGATCGGTTTTTACCTGGAAGTCCTGGCCATCCTTCGGAAATGTATTTCGGATATCCATCAGCCACAGAGTTTTCTGTAAGTTTGTAGTACATTTGACCCTTGAGCGCATATGTTTGTCCATCATGTGAATTGAACAACGCATCGACCTTTGAATCTTTACACAGCGTCGAATCATCACGCGGCCTCGTTGGGATAACAGCTGGCTTCGATGTTGTCTTCGGGATATTAGTTCCGATTTGGTGGGTTTTCTTGCCATACAGCGCTTGAATAGCTAAAACATCATCTGAATCAAGTCTAAAGACGGGATCAAAACCACGATAGAATGGAGCCATTAATGCGGATCGCACATCGGAGTGACTCAAACCAAGTGAGTGACCAAATTCATGAGCTGCAACTTGGAACAGATTTGTACCGCGTGGACTACCAATTGTCCATTGCTCAGCGTCATCAAAATGGGCATCACCACCATAGACTGGAAAGTAGGCGTGAGCCAAAGTACCACCTGGCCCATCGAATGGATCTCCGTCACCATGTTCACTTTCTTCGAATCTGTAAAATAAAATTAGTTACTACACCGCAGCACAGAAACAACGAGTTTTGAACTCTCACCTGATTTCAATATGAACTGGTCCAGTCTTTTTGGCTGTAAATGTAAGATCGGTGTATTCGCTCCAAACGTTAAATGCCCTCGAAACTTCAGCATCAACATCGGCTTTCTTTAGCCTCTTTGGATATTTGGAGATTTTGTAGGTCAATCCTTTCACCCTCCACCGACTGCCTTGTAGCGCATAACGTTTAGATCTGCTATCAGTTCCGAAACCAACTTTGTCCCTCACACCGCACCTTGGTAGTGACATGAATTGTAAAGTTTCATCATCCAAATCGCCGGTTACATTTAGGCCGGCGAACCCCTGAAATTCCTGTATAGCTTTGGTCCATGTTGAGGCGTCCAAAAGTCCACCATTGGCAGGGTTTCTAGCTCCGGCTGGTAGATAACCGAATTGTGAGAGGTATATCTGTTGAATAAGAAATTGTATGTTTAAATAAACGTTTCCCCATAGTGACGTATTATTTGTGCAACCATAGCCCTCGCATCGACTTCTTTTAAACCGCTTAGACTGAACATTAAACAAACGAAACTCAAAATCCATGATGACCACCTCATATCAAGTCAACGAAACTCTTAAGAAGCCAAGAAATATCTAATTAACTACGATCCGTCGCGTTACCTGATCGATAATAGACTAAAATTTGCTGCTATGGACGTTGAATTCTAGCCAGCCAGCCGACCGATTAACATGCATAGCCTGTATCTGTAAACCAGCACATGTTGTCATGATTTTGCTTACCGACAAGGACGAATTGGCGAAAGATCGCGATATAAGTGCTAGTATACATGTTGGCGAACGTTTTGGTGATGATCGGGAATGCATAATAAATAGATGGAATGCATTGGAGCATGATTGATGGGGAAGACAATAATTGAGCAAAAATAGTTACATTGTGCGAGTTAAATAATTCAGAATGCATTTTTGCGTAAGAATTGCTGGAGGTTACGTCTTCAACGATCAATATCAGTGCTAGGGTTGGAGCTACGATATTGAGCGGCGCCCTTGTGTTTTATGTTAGATAGATTAGCGAGCCTTTCTGATAAACGTTTCTGACAATGTGCTAAAGTGACATTTTGCTTTAATTACGGTCGCATTCTGCTTTACTAGTGCGACTTCTCGTATTTTAAAGGGTGTTCATAGTGTTTTGCTCTGAAAAGCTATATTGATATACATATAACAGATTCAAATATGCGCTCCAAGGCGGGTTGAAATTCCCATAATTTCCCTATTAGAAAATCATTTTTGAAATATAAAACTTAATTGTATCAAAAAAATGGTGATTATCAAAAATGTTTTTTTTAATACTGGGATGTTTTTTAATATACTTACCTATATAAGTTTACATAAGTTATAATAAAGGCGTTCTTTTTAGATGATCTGGTTATTAAAAATATATAGTCCCCAAAGGTCTGCAAATTATTTCTTTATCAACACGGAAATGATAGGCAATGAAGATCTTTAAATTGTGTTGGTATAATTAAATGCCTTGTGGAATATGATTTGTTGTTTCGTCTAATTAAATGATCGTTCCCTCGGGGATCGCGATGGACCAACTAAGGAACCTATTGTTTTGCGAGAAGTCGTAACCTCACTTTACAGTGATATTATTATTAATATGGAAAAGAGTTTATTAAAACGGATTAAACGGATCCTGAATTCAGATTTATATATATACAAATGTATTATACAAATGTGAGTTGAAAAAAAATCATAGAGAATAATGTGAAATGAAAAATAAGTAGCTGGAATTTGCTTATGCATCATTTCATATTTATCCACTCAGATAAAGGTTAAGCTGTTTCTACATCTGATACGAGGATACTCCCTCTAAGAATATGTTTGTTCATAGACAATCTACAATATAAAAAACAAATAAAATTCCGTCTCAATCAATCATTCCAATGCACTTGCTTCTTTTGTCTGTAAAAGGGGTGAGCTAGAGGATTTTATAGTGCATTGTTATTGATATTTTTTTTTTAAATCTTTGCACAATTCACATCAGTTATATTATAAAAAAAAAAACTATTTATATATATTTTTTGTCTTGCCTTGCACACCTCTTCCTAGTTCTCAAAGAGGACGAAGACTGAATTTTAAAATCGATTTTGCTTAGAAAGTCGTTAAATATACATATCAAATTATGAATCAATGATAATGTGAGTGTGTGTTTTTTTTTTGTTATTTATTTTATGAATAATTTATCACCTGGCAGCAGAGACCAACGTAGATGAAGGTATTTGCCATAGTGTGATTCACCTTGCTATTGGTATCTCATATCGTATTAGGTGATCAACAAATTTGGAATTTATTTTTTGTTTGGTTGATTTATAAGGACATTGGAGATGTAAAGTGCACAACTTAGTAATCAAATTGAGTAGTTGGTTCAATGACTTGTAATCTTAAACTGTAATCAGAAGACAAATGGGAACAATACTGTGTTTGGTAAGGTTTAATAATTGTATTTTAATTAAGGTCAACGGTAATAATCCAGTTTAAATCTACTGTAATTTAGAACGAGGTTGATATTTTTAAAAGTTTTTTTTTTTTGTCAAGCTTTATCTGATGAATATTAATTCAATAAGGCTTTGTTTTTATTAACTGTAATTAGAACTAACATGGTGTTCCAAGAAGCAGACGTCCGAAGAATTCTTTCTTGTGTACTTATTTTTATCCTGTTAGATATATATTGAAAGAAAACCACCGCCAAGGCTAGAAAAGAGTCTAATCTATTGCAATAAGTATTTACAGAAGCATTTATTTAGGATAGTCTTGCCATTGTAAAATAATTAAATATATTTAACAAACGTTTTAACACTTTTTAATTTTCTTTAAAATGCATTGCACTCGATACTACAGGGGGTTTAGGTATATCTAAAATAAAAATTGAATAGTCCTGTACATGTAATATGCAATTAGTGGAATTTATGATTTTTGTCTTCTTCTTTACCATTATCCTCGAAAGTCGAAACTGAGTAAAGCCAATTCCAAAAGTAGAACAAATACACGATTAAAGCAAAAAAGTGTTATTGCTTGTATGTATATATACAATAGCGTAGTGATGGTAAAGAGCCATTAGTAATGTGCCTTTAATATAAAAACCGAACCAAAATAGATTGCGCTTGTGTGACTGGCCACAAAAAAATACACTTAAGAGTGCTGTGGTACCCAGGTACTTCAGTATATTTTGTATGACAATTGTGTGCTTATTTGTGAATTATGATATAAAAGACTATTTTGCAAAGCTTATGTTTATAGAAGTTTAACTTTAAATTAAATTAAATTTTATTTTGACACAAATAAGAAATAATAATATGTATACTTAGAATAGAAATTGTTACAACATCTATGGATAGACTGCGACGCAAGCGAGGCACTTTGCAAAATTTTGGCAATGCTGATCGCATACTGGCTTAGTGCACTGTTCACCACATGCACTCCTTGCGTGTTTTGCGTTTACGACCTGAAATGCAAAGGTGGCAAGTACCTTTGAACACAAGGCGGCCATCTGCTCCGCGTTCTTGTGTAGGTACAGCAGCCATTGGTGGATTTATCGGCTTACCTAGTGCTAATTGGATGCAATGCGACGTGGCGAAGTTAGCCATAACTCTCGGGATTTTTGACCGATCTTCTATACCTGGCAGCATGAGTTGTTTAGCCATGTTGGTGAGAAACGTCCTTCGCTTATTAGTCGCAGTAATATCCGGATTATTGATAGAATATACGACATATGCTGCTACACCACAGACATCGAGCAAATTATAAAACATTGCAAGCGGCCACCGTTTGATTCTGCATTTTGTCGTGTAAAATGCTGTCATTTTGTCCATCATGTCTACTCCCCTCTTGGTCTTATTATAATACAGTACCATTTCTGGTTTGTATTTACTTTGCTCATCGGCAATAGATTTATCGTGATGCATAGAAGATAATACAATAACAGCCTTCTTTGCTGCCGGTACATAAGACACCATACTGTACTTCGATTCATGGAACCCAAACACACTCGACAACTCTCCACGGTTCGTGTTTTTCTTCATTTGGGGAGGAATGAACGTTTTATTATGGCGAACGGTGCCCACCAAAGTCAAATTTTTAGCGAGAAGGTATTTCGCGAGCTCCAATGTAGTGAAAAAGTTGTCGGTAGTTACATTTCGGCCCGATCCTTCATACCTTCGCATAAATCGCTTAACGACATTCTCTCCAACGTTTGTCTGGCGTGCTGCACCTGCCTCCTTTCCAGTGTAGATTTCGCCACGCAGTGGATAATAGTTTGACGCATCCCAAGCCCACCAAACCTTTATTCCATATTTGACTGGTGTGGAAGGTATGTACTGCGTAAACTTAGTACGGCCTCTGTATGGAAATAGCTGTTCATCCACAGTGATGTCTGTCGATGGCTTGTAGTTCTTATATAGCTGTTCGTTCATTAAGTTCCAAATATCACGAATTGGGCGGCCTTGTCAGTACACATTCGATCAACTCTAGTACGTATGTTATCAAAACGTATAACGCGCGTAATTGCAAAATTTCGGCAAAGAGACATTGCAGCACGAAAATGGATAACAGAGTCCGAACTCCAGAGGACAAAAAAAAAAATTGTGTGAACTTGTTCATACACGCATTTTAGAACGGAAAATATCGGAGTACCAGGTACTTTGATGTCATATTGGAGAACATGTCAACAAAAAAAATTTCTAGAAGAAACATATGGCTCGATATTGGAGATTAGTAGAATATTTAACGCAGAAAGGTTTTTTAGGAAGGTACTAAAAATACAAAGATAGTGGTTCCGGTGAAACCTTTGTTTTTTTTTTAATTACGCTCAGAAAGTACCCAGGTACCTTGGCACCTACACAAGGGTTAAAGCTGATTAACGTAAAGCGTATACTGTCTGGAATTTAAAGTCATGTGCTCAAGAGAAGAGACTTGTTTTGTTTACGAGACATGGATAAACACATTAATCATCTAATCTCCAATGTGATCAGATCTTTTAAATAGGGAGATTTGGCACTTAAATATATTTACCAAACAAATATGAACAGCAGACGTTCATTGAACTTCAAACTTGGCTGATTTGATCAATATAATGATAATGATAACTATTAATAATAATCCATTTACATTCAAAAACACCTGTCACAATTTGTTGTCTGAGAATAGCTTAAATCTAAATAACACTGGGTGACGACTGACGAGCTCATTTATGTCAGCCTCGTGTATTATTGTTTTTAAACTGTTGGCAAAAGCCCAGCTTAATTTAGATGCTTAGTGACCTCGTTTTCGCTTCATCTGAGGAATACAAATAAGTCTGAAGAACGGAAAGGTGATATAGTGTAGACGGAAATACCGTCGAATGGTTTTAAGTCCTTTTCCACTCGTTCTACTTAAGCGTTATGTAACTCTTGAAAGAGGTTTCTTGCTCACATAAGATGAGTTTCTACACCGCACATTTGGTCAAAAATAAAAATAATAGTACAAGTACAAATGTATGCGAATATGAAGTGGGTACCTAATTGTAAATTTAAACATGGTTCCCTATACATTTTACGTATTGTCCATACTAATATCTTCTATAAATTTTTTTTAATCACATGACCATCGATTTGCATACGATGGGTATCAGCTGTGCTGGTTTTCGTTGGAAATGCCGACCATACTACGAGTATACAAATTGAAGACATTTACAACCAATATCGCGAGTGGGTGAGGAAGTCGACAGCGTGTGCCGGCAGAATAGTTCATGTGGTATTGTTTTAGATTCATGCCTTATTTCCCATGTAGGGTAATGAACTATACAAAACGTGGCATTCAGTGTCTGGGAAATCATTCCGAAGTAGTTTGATTCAACTTTTTTTAATACAACACGTATGCATACTTTTAGCTTTATTATCGTCAATATTTACCTCTCAGGTATCAGATAATGATAACATATTTTACCTCTTACTTGCTCTTATAACTTCAACAGTTAGTATTCTTAATGCTGTAGCTATTTGTAGTCTCAAATATAAAAGCTTTTGTATTCACTATAATATTCTGAAGAAATGCTTTAATGTAGGTGCCTTCGTTGCAAGCATGGTCACATAATTAATATTGGTACTTGTCGTAAAATCTTCAATTAGGTCAAAAACTCAACAAGATTCCACAACTTAACGCTGCATTTTTTCCGTACATCATTGTAGTGATATGCGCCGGTGCATGGTGTGGGGGTGGTGCTGGTAGCTTTATGGGTTATTAGACACTTTATGAACTTGACGTCGACAACAGATTATAATTAAAAAAAAAAATGCTATAGGTTGTTGGTATATACAACAGAGGGTGAGTTTGAATAGCATGTCTCACGCAATTCTATACATACACTAGCATAGAGTTATTTTTTTATTTCCAACATCTTACTCACACTGTCTGATGAGGTCAGTAAGGTGTGTTCTATATCAGTAACAAGCTAGTATGCAAACAGGTTAAAGGGTATGTTGGAAGATATTCTCTTCAATTTTGCGCTTTGAGATAGTTCGTATTGTTAAAACTGACACCTTAATACCAATAGGACATTTTGCAATGCTGCTGCTGTAGATGCACAACAATAATAATTACTTATAAGCAAAAAATGTTGTCACGCAAATTCGTGTCTTAATTATTCCCCACTTTTTAAAACGTGTCAAAGCTAACAAGCTTGCGCATTGCAACTCCAGTGCTGACCGCACAATTATTGCATGACAAAGTTTAGAGAACTTTCAAACATTTTCTATGGTCAAAATGAAATAATCTAATTTACTGCACGATAAATGTTATATGTACTATATGAATAATGATCGACATTATTGTCAGAACATTCCGATTCATACACTGAATATTGACAGTCAAGTTGAAGTCCAAGGTAGGGGTGCGTTATTTTGACATTCGTATGGAGGCTATATAAGAAATACTACAAATACAATCATGCAAATTAGATGAATATCACACGAACATCACATAGAGGATGAGTGTGGAGACTCATTATATCAAATGTTGATGTTTGTCACAGCTGGATGAATAGGAAAATGATGCTTTTTCATGGCATATACTCATATAGGTAGTTTTGGGTATAATACTGCTAGTCGATTATATGGTTTGGATATATTTTGTCCGTGATTTGTAAAACAAAACTCGAAATGATAGTGCACTTAAATATGGTTTTAACGAATTAGTTAAATAAATTACTTCGAATAAAAAAATATAGGATTTGCCCTTTGAAAAAATAAGGGTGAATCACCTTTAAAGATTTTGCAACAGAAACAGCACGGCGAAATGTTGAAAGGTTTAACTGTGTTGTTCATACTATGTAGGTACTATGGGCCTCCGGGTATCGTAGAATAGCGCCAATGCAAATGGAGAAACTAAACCCGTAAATAAGCTGATTGAATAATTACAGAGACGTAAATATTCAAGGTTCTTACATATTACCGATGTGACCCATTCCTGGTAAATGGCATGCGCTTCGCGCGGGCACTAGCACGATTGACACGTTTTTTCATTCGCACTCGAACACTTGTGATCACAGCATGATTTTGGCCAACACATGCACCGCAGTATATTTGTTGACTTCTTCCTTCGAATCCGTTGGTGTCTTTCGAATGACAATCGGTTGAACTTCGAACTCGTCCATGGCTTTCTTCAGATTTAATCCATTATTCGACCGATAACTTTCCAATTGTGTTCCATTACACCGACACTTATTGTTATCCTCAATCAAATGCATTTTTCGCTTTAAATTATTTTTTCCAAATTTATTTATTTATTGACATAGATACACATTCGAAGGCTACTCGAAATATCCAAAAACCATTCCGGTTTAACTGTGTTGTTCATACTAAAGCAAAATATGGATGTAGATATTAATTTTGGTTAAATTGCGAACGTAATTCAATTGAAAATACATTTTTGTAACAATGAGTGCAAAAAATTACCAAACAAGGTCATTTCGAATAAAAACTGCGGAAAATGGTTAGCTGTTTTAAAAAAATGTAAAATCTTTTAGCAAAATAGCTTTCATATTAATGTCTTGTAGAACGTGGTAAATTAAAAAAATAAGAAAAACATTGCAGTGCATCATGCGTCACCTAAGACGTTACCTGCTGTAGTTTAGGTGTTTCGTAGATACGGATATAAAATGGGTGAAATGGGGTAGCACATAATATCTATGCAGATAACTAACTTTTACTCTAGCGCTTTCCAGGGAAATCTAGTTAATCACCCAGTTAGGAAACACTATCCCAGTTCCAGATATCGCAATAGTTTCCATGATTGTGTTATAATTGCTTATCAACAATGCAATAATAAGCAAACTCAGGTATTTAATGAAATTAACTGTTATGTAGTTGCTTCAATTTGATGCTAGATTCACTTAAATAAACCAATTGTATTCCAATATTTTCCACAATACATTACATTGTACAAAATGCACTTCAACATCTCATGTTTTATACAAACCACAAATTGCATGGCATTCCCAATAACCTGCTTTACTCACTAGAATGTTCTAGTCTTTTAAATTGTCAGTACTGCTCCTAACATATTGTTTGTATGTTTTGGTCGATAATAAATTTGCTGATGAATATTCGATATTAATGCTGACAACTAAGTGATTACGCTAATTGTTATAGTCTACGAAAGTAAATATATTGTCCATTTATAATCCATTCAATGTAACTTCCATTGAATCGTTTAATTATATCGACGGGGATGTTGGACCTTCATTGAGTTTTTTTTTATACACTAATTTGGTATTTACTATTGTTTTTTACATTTAATTATTGGCAATTATATATTATGGCGTATCAATTTAGCTTCAGTTAGTATCCCATTGCTTCATAAATTAAATAACGTTTTTAATCGAAAACATCGATTATAAGCTTGAATTTTGATATATAAAGTAAATTTATATTTACTCGTATACTTTATCATCGATTCGATGTAATTCAACAGAAAGGCTTTAGAGTCATAATTACTGCTTTCAGTTGACCAAAATGCGTCACCTTGTCACTGTGACAAACTTAATCGGACGTCATTTTATATTGGTTAAGACTTTTGTCAGGCGGATGTTGAAAATCGTACTGATGCATTTGAAATAAGTTAATACCATTCTTCAGTATGGCAACTCGAGATAATGAATAAAGTGTACTAGAACGGGTTGAGACAGTATTGTTTGAAAGAAATATAAACTAAACATGCAAGTACATTTAAGGGAATTTTTAAAGTAGAGTTTTCAATGTACCATCCAGGCATACACATTCTGTGAACCTACACGGAAGTTGAGAAATGCAAACATTCAATTGGACAATATGACTAACAACATGAAGTGCTGCTTCACCGTCGGTAGCCATCTGTTTAGATAAATATGTAAGACGTCCCCTGAAGTACTTAAACTTCATATAAAATGTATCACAGTCAGTTTATTTATTATTTTTCCAAGCTATATGTTTAATTTAATTTACAACAACTTTTTTCTAAAAGTTACCAATGCGTTTCGAAAGTCACTAATAATTCCGCAATTGAAACTGTAGGTATTTATTGGCAACAAAATAAATAAACTACTACTTTTGAAAAATCATTAATTCACATGTGTAGTTAAAATCCAAACATTTTCAGTGGCCCAAATTAGCTGACTTATACTGATATACTGATATAAAGTTAACATTGCTTTCTGATTTTAGTCTACGAATAAAAATAATAAAACAGAATGATTTTAAGGAATGGACTACTTTTGGAGATAAAAAGGTAAAATATTCTTCAATAACCAAATCGGTATATGTTTGTATGCCTATAATAAGTTGACGTGGATGATACCATTCTATTCGACTTGGAAATGGCGAAGAGGATATCATTTCCAAAAATCAGAAGGGCAACGAAATACCTATTTCATTCAAGTCAATTTTTTGTGAATTTTCAATTAAAACTAAAGATTCAATTCATCGACCTTTTATGTATGAACTGGTCTGCCACCGCTAAATTCAAATTTCCATGATAAATTAAACAAATATATTATATTGTACGACATTTCACTACCAGTTCATTTTTAGTATTTCTATATGCATTCGTGTACAATTTTGGACATATATAAGTCTAGGTGAGGATGTTTGCTTACTTTTATTAATTTAAATGCCATTGCTTCTTTATGGGCGGGTTCGAAGCACTTCATATTAAAAGTTTAAAAGAATTCCATAATGTACCTATTGAATTTCCAATTGTTATGTCAAATATAATATCTACGCCTCAAACTCCCGGAAATTTAGTTGTATATAGTATATACAATGGAATACAGCCCACATTGATTTGGAAATTAACAGTTCAATGGCCGAAGAAGCATGTAATGAAAACACGTTTATACATATTTGAATTGTATTTAAAAATAACAGCCAACAGTTAAAATGGATTTGCCCTTGTTTAGATAAATGGTAACCATAACTACATAGCCATACACAGTATATAATCGAACACAGATTTTGAGTATGTATTCCACCTTATCACCATAATACATACATATATATTCCACCTATTTCTTGTAGTCCCAAGAATTTCATTAACCATCCAATCCCAATGCTATGCACCAACAGTCAACAAATGGTTAACAACAACAATTCTAATTGGTTTCAAATTCGTCCTCAGCGACATCATAATCATTCATTCAACTCTCTAATGAACTACATTTTCGACTTGCGACTCATTTGTGTGGTAGTTAGCGGTATGATAAGTATCCACTTAATTTTCGAAAATATTTACTCGTTAGAGTGAGTGAAACATGCCAAAGGATATATAAAATTATACCGAAAAAGTAGGATATCGGAACATAGGTTCATTCAACTATTCGGGGCGTATACGTAACATTTTTTGTTAGCTTTTTTGATGCATGCCTTACTCGATTTATGTTCTTCAATTTTTTGAGACGTTAACCTAAGAATCATTTAAATGCTTAATTAATTGGTATGGGAATGACTATATAACGGCATTTCTTAGAAGTTTACTCCTTCAACTTTGGTTAAGCTGGTAAATACGATGCGTTATACGCATGAGAAATTTTCACATTTCTTACGTCATTGCCGATGGGAAAAAACATTTACCAACACGAAGGTGGAGTAGAAAGTGGTCAAGTGGTTTTCAATAGTTTTACTCTTGGAGATAGCGAAAATGCTATTGAATTGAGATCAACGTGGCGACATGAATGGATGCAATTTTGCAATTGTAGCCCAGTTTGGTTGCTTTACAAATCATGTGAACGATTATTTAACCCATAAGTTTTCCTGTTTACGTTTAATGATGAAGGCTTTATATAAAGACTTGCAATCAATGTCTTGAAGTATGCAGGTTTTTTTTGGACGAACATCTTGAAGCTCTTTTTTCTTTAAAATGTGATGATGCTGATTAGTGATTACGATTAGTATGGAATAAAATAAAAAATATGCGCCACATAATGAACCAAAAGAATCCACGAATCCAGGTTTTGACTTTTGTTATTTGGAGTCGAGGCAAGGCAAATCATTATAGTGGTCATTGCTCTGCATGGATAAAAAAAAAATAAATAGGTGGCGCAACAGGCGGGTGACACCCAAGGCCTAGCTTCTCGCAACCATTCGTTTTGTGTGAGTTTCTATTTTTGGGACGAATGGAAGGGACCTACAATTTTATGCCGAGTCCGAACGGTTGAATTGAGAAGCCTTTTCATGACAGTCATACTCTCGGATGTTTGTCAGACGATCGCGAGAGGTGGCGCACTAGAAAAAACTTTAAGATGTAATTTGTGTTTTTCCGGGGATCGAACCTGGGATCCCTCGCACAGTAGTCCAGCACACTAACCACTGCGCTACTGCGCCCACATGGATACCTTAGTTAAAAATGTCATAACTCTATCAATAAAAATGGTATTTTAAGGCGGAGATATAACATTGATGTTTTATTTTTAGACAGACTTAGGCAGCTCAATGTGGTAAGGACTGTTTTTTCGGTGATCAAGCGCATTGACAGAGATATCCGGGGACATTGAACTGTATTTTCGTATTAGGCCCGAAACACACATGCGATTTCTATCACGCGATTGTTTAGTCGTAAAAAATGAAACACACACATTTCAATGTGAATGCGCGCAAATAATTTTGAATTTTATGTGCGCGCATTTATATTGAAATGTGTGCGTTTCATTTTTTGCGACTAAACAGTCGCGCGATTGAAATCGCAAGTGTGTTTCAGGCCTTATTCTAAA
Organism: Cheilosia soror; assembly: GCA_949372485.1. Lineage (NCBI taxonomy): Eukaryota > Metazoa > Arthropoda > Insecta > Diptera > Syrphidae > Cheilosia > Cheilosia soror. Next base: position 72,002,103 of record OX443564.1, on the reverse strand, counting down.
ATTGAAGCGTCCTATTTGAGTAGAATGAAGGATTGAAAAATAATTACTAAAACTATGAATTTGGAGTCTTAAAAAAACTATCAAGAAATAGAATAACTACGAAGTTCTTGATGTTCATTCATTGCAGGTGTGGTATAAATTAAATGAACAATGAAGGTAAATGACCACCTTCTTGGTGATCATACTAACCAAAATTACCTTCGAATAACTACATTTGACACACTTTTGGGTGCCGGCAAGTCCGCTATACATAGATTTGTACGTGATTTTGAATATTATTTAGAAGAATTTATTGGAGTTTTACAATAAAGTTTTCAATACTGAAAACTTTTAGTGAGTATATTCGAATTTTGAATACATAGAAACATTTTCCAGTTCTGCTAAATTACCAAAACACCGTCTATTTGGTCAATTCAATCTTGATTAATGTAGCGACTTTATATAACCTTCTATTGCGGACTTAACAGATTTTTTATGAAAATTTAATGCATGCACATGCACAATTATTGCACACAAGTGTTCTTTTTTAAAGAAAATTCACTGACAATTACCTGCACTGAACAGTGCACAGCCATTTAGTCGTAATAAAACTTGTAGCCGCATATTTAAATAGCATATCTCGGTTTTGAAGGGTCATTTGGCAACAATTGTCTTGAGGCATTTTACGCTCAAAAGTTCCTGTGCAAAATTACAATCTTAGAATTCGTGTAAAGTTCTCGCAGGAAATCGTATACTCCCTCGTCTATAGTTGCTTGTATATGTATTTTGCTTAGAAAAGCATACAAGAAAGAAAGAAACAAACTCCGCCTGGTGGAGGAAACAACCTTCACCTCGTCAGAGGAGTGAATTTATGGGGTTGGTGTTCCACTTTGACCGGTCGGCAAAAGCTCTTTCATTTCGCCTTGATTAATTATTTCTTTATTTCCTATGTTGCTTTTTTTGCACTATTATTTTCAGTATTTTTCTCTGGTACATTTCATGGGTATTAACAACTCTTTTCCTTCATGTTGTCGTTTTCTGTAGTAGATGAGGAATTTCCTGAGAAAATTGATTTCATATCAATTCTATCTAATTTTGGATTTGGATTTTTTGGTTCGCACTAGGAAGGATTATTAAGAGTTTTAGCCTTTTAAAATTTTTGATTACTTTAAGACATGGATATTATAATTAAGGTTAAAGTTTAAACGTTGTCATTATGTAATAAATTTTGATATTTTTTTTAGCTATATGTAGTGAATTTTATACATTAGGCATAAAATAGATGCAATAAGGTTTGTCATTCAGATTCTATAATAAACTTCCTTTCACGCATCCATATCGGATAATAAAATTGTTCCATTTTCTCGACTATTAGTGATCGAAAAAATAGCGGAAACTAACCTTGATTGGGGGATTATTTAAAAATTCAACTCTTGTCTAGAATCAATAAAATAAAATTATAATTATTTTATTACATACAAACACACAGGTGTAGACACATGCTACATACGTAAGTGGATAGGTACCAAGAAGCATATCGCACGTAAAAACCGTTCCTAGTGAACTTAACTTGGCGACGCTATGTAGTAAAGACCACGCACATGCAGGCAAGCCTTGTCATGAATACTAAGTAGGTTTGCGAAAAAAAAAACCAAACAAAAGACTAAAAAAGACACTTATAGTCGCACTATTTCTTTTGACAAGTTCATAATTATTTTTATAAAAATAAAATAAATTTATTACGCGAATATGACTTAAGGAAGTGTACTTGTCCTATCTATCATCTGGAATTTCTATATAGGTATGCGTGACAGAAAAACACTTCCACCTATTTTGGGATGTATTCGTATATCAACTGTCGCTGGTTTCGTCACCAGAATACTCGCCGATGGCATTGAGTAGACCATACTTATAAAACGCCACACAAAGCCCCGCCAAGTGGAATATGTATTGTACTTTCAAGTAAACGTATGCTAAATTCTAAGCCTGATCGTGGCCTGACATATCAATTAGACTCTATTGTTCTATTGAAAGTAACATTGGTTGACTTTTTTGTTTTTATTTTTTGCGCATTCTGTTAAACATCGGAAATAAATCTCAACTGGTTGCTACTGGTTGCATTGTTAGGCGTCTTATAGTCGTACTGTCTGTGTCTAGCCGCGAACTAACATTAATTCTGTTTTTTTTTTTTTTAATAAATGACCAAAGGAATGCACGCGCCGGCGCGGCGATGATGGTTGCTGATGCAGATTAAGTGTAATAGATACTCTTTGGGTTGTGTGTACAGGTGAATTACATTGATTTCGTTGTAATAAATTATATGCCTCCATCATCAGAGGATAGAGTAGCGCAAAAGCCCGCTTTCGATAGTGCAATTATGTATACTTGAGACATAAAATGCATGTATGTGCCGATAGATTTCATGATCGGGTGTGGTGGTCACGTGCTACCACTGGTACAAGTTGTCCCCGATGATCTTTGGCAATGATCTTTGTTTTCCTTTTTGCTTGAGTGATGTCGATAGGTTGTGTTGTAGGGAGAAAGAATTAAATACAAATTTAATTGTTTGGTTTGGTAGGTTCATGTGATTTTTTGTTCTAGGAGTAGAAGGTTAGATCCAAGTTTGAAATACGATTATTGGTCTTTTCAAGACGTAATACACAGAAGAATATGCAATAACTGAAATTAAAAACTTTCAGTAGAATTGAATTGGTGAGTGGAAGAACAGTACAAGCGCCAAAAAAATGATTTTTAGCCTGAAATAGCCAAAATGCTCTGCGTATGTAAACCTACCAACCAGCAAAATAACAGTCCATTTAAAAGCCGAATGTTTACAAAAATAGGCACGTTGTTCGCTGATTGTGTGGAAGAATAGTACAAATCACGTACCTATACCGTTGTATGTTACAGCAACCGAACTTGTAGGAGGCTTTACGTCACATACTTTTAAACTACTGAGGCCAAATGTTAGTTTACAATCACTAACTACAAGATTATATAAAGAACCACTTCCTATAAATGAAAAAAAGATTATCGCCATAGAGAAGGTAATGCAATATTCCTCTGGAGAGATGTTGGAGTTTTATTTTCATATAATATCTCGGAAATCTACTAATGATGCTGCAGAATAATAGTATGTATTACTCAATAAAATTTTTTAAATTATAATTCATTATACTAAAATAATATAAAAAATCTAAATGTGTATTTTTTTTTGTAATTGAGTGGAAGAACAGTACAAGTACAAGGACTTCTTGTCTAAATATTTCCTGTCAGTATAGAATTTTGTGAATTATTCATTCATTAACATATTGGGGAACAGGGATACTTCAAATCCCACATACATTATTATACAGAAAAATAAATAGTTTTTCTGTGAAATAGTTTTTTCTGTTTTTCTCAAAAGTGATATTTTGTACATGTACTGTTCTTCTACTCATCAATTCAATTGAAGTAGTTGCAAAATAACACTTTTTATACTTTTTTATAGCGATCGCAAAATTTGCCCAATTAACTACATATTTACTTAACATATCTAATCTAAAAATGAATGTCTGTCTGTATGTCCTTTATAGAATCGTAAACTATGCATTTGATCATGTGATGATCTTTAGCAAAGTCGTTGTGCATGAGCCCACGAAGGTTTCTGAGTTGGTACGGTCAAAATTTGACAAAGGGGCGTGGCACCTCCCATACAAAAAAATAAACAAAACTTTTATATCTCAAAAAGCGCTGAGTAGATTAAGTTAAAATTTACAGACAATCTTAGGTATTGGCCCAGGAGTGTTGATGTAAAGATGGGTCAAAATTGGACTAAGGGGCGTGGCACCGCCCATACAAAAAAGCATTCAAAATCTCATATCTCAAATACCGCCGAACCGATTGAGCTAAAATTTACAGACAATCTTACGAAAGAAAATTATTACCTAAGATCTAAGCAATACATTTTGTGTGCACGGGCAAAGCCGGGAGGGTACAGCTATATATATTATAAAAAACGTTGGTGCGTATGTAAGTCCGATAATGGCCTTTAACCCACTAAAGCTATCCGCCTTCATTCCTATTAAAAAATAATTGAACAAAAATATCAAAATAAATCTTGAAATATTTAAAATAACTATTTTAGGCAGAACAACGTTTGCCGGGTCAGCTAGTCTATAGATAAACATCAAGACAGTTTTTGTCAATTGCAAAAATATATACGTACGGATTTACGACAACATATATACGAAAGTCAATTAAGACAACATTTCTCATCAGTAGTTGTCGCTTTAACGGTCATTCAATAACAATTACTTTACAAATTGAACTTGAACCTCGGTGTATTTCATTCTTAATTAATTCCTAGAAAACTGCACTTGTTCGTCACTATTCGATCAAGCACTTAAACGCCGTCGCTCCAGCCCATATTGATTGTTGCCATGAATTACAGTGAACAGTTTCGGAAAATCACAAATGAAAATTACCAATTTAAACTGTAAACCTCATTAAATTACAGATATAAATGCTTAATGCATCTTGAATACTTCCTAGAAAATCACTTTTAATTTCATGCACACGCCTTAACTTCCGTCATGGAAACCTTTTTCAACTTGGACTTTATCCTCACACTTTTCGATGCATTGTGGCATAAAAAATACAAAAACAGCATCGCATGCCGCATGCCAGAATTACCTGACATAGGCCCGCATGAGGTAATCATACACATACATATTCAAATGAGAGTAAGATTGCTGTACTACTGAATCCAGCCGCCACCGCAGCACAATCATAATGTCATATCGATGTACAATCTTTGTGCACACGAGTCGGGCTTGCTGCATAGTTAATGGATGAACCTTCAACTTTATAAATTGCTTTTTGTATCTCAGTGGATGCTGCCAGTGGTGAATACCGTGTGCAATTTTTACACGTCCACCGTCCACGTGAGATAAATGCAGCCCCACCCCCTTTTTGAATCGGATGCAAGTCGGATTCAGGTGCAGTGGCGCATCTTGTATAACAGCATTTTTAAAATAATGATATTTTTCTAAGCATTAGAACGAAAACAACTAATCGATTAGCGGTAAAGTATGTTTGTCTTATGATACTTTTGATTTTTTAAACTGTTCAGAGTGTCAACTTTGTTCTATATGCTATGCATGCAACGTTTTTTTTTGCTTGACCTTGCAGATGCAGAGCTTTATAAGAAAGTACGATTAGAAAATAAATAATGACTCCCTGATTTGCAGTTCCAAAAATGATGTAATCATGATGATAGCTACATATGTTATGGATACATTAAACAGAACATGAAACCATATCGTAATAAAGTGGAGTGATAGGCATTCTTCAGAAGCTGCTCAAATAAAACTAAAACACACCAAACTCAAAATTACTTAATCATGGTAAACAACAAAAGCGCACCGATCTACCCTCCTAAAATAAAAGTTAACATGACCCAGAGTGGACAACTTATTGAATAGTTCATCTGCTCGTGCGTCGCTTTATACATAAATTACTTTAAATTAATATTGTAGCCTTTCTTCGAATAGGTCGCTGTGCTCAATGGGTTCCAGTCCCATGATGCTATATCGTAGCTCCGTAGATTTGAACGATAACATTCCATACTTGTTTGTGATCAACAACTGTGATGCTGATGAAGTGATGAGTATGCAAATAATAAAAATAATTGTGCATGTGCATTTGAAAAACTAACAAAACTTAATAACACTGTTACGCCCTGGTACCTTATCTTCGATGATTTTGTAATTATTGTATGACAATAGGTATTACTTAACTTTGCTGTGTATGTGTGCTTAACTAAAACAAGTAAATAAATATAATTGTATCTCTAATTGAAATAAAATTCCTCTTTTGATGACATAAACCGGTAACAAAACGCTGCACCTCTACCATAAATCATCATGTATATAAGCTTATCATGAGCTAAAGAACTGCAAATTGCACTAAAAGTTTTTTTGTACCAGAATTTCTAAAAACATACTTTCGGGTGGTGAATTGGAATTGTATTTATTTGTTAATTTCTGATGATTCATGAGATAATTAATGCGGAAAGGTGAGTCATAGGCGCGAGCGAAAGTGCCTGGAAGTATTCATGTTAGAGTGGAGGAATGGCGACGCCACCGATGGGTTTCGATTGAAAAATGTATGAATCGGAAACGGTTTTATCATTGTCATGGTTTTTTTTTTTGTACTTTGTGGTTATATGATCTTGCTTCTGAAGTTTAAGGATGGTAATGATTTTTGTGGAAGTGAAATTGGTTAGATTTTTCTTTCAAGTGTATTAACTCTTCTTTTGCTGTGTTGATCAAAAATTTATTCCTGTTTAGTATTTGGTGCTATGAGTATTGCGAGATAGAAATAATTATTTTAAGCGTCCAGTTTAAGCTTTCCGATTTCTCAATGGCAATACAAAATTATGAATTGTGACCTATGATGCACTACCAAAGAAAAGTTAGCCGACTTGAAGTTCTGTAGGTGTTTTTTTTCTGTAGGCGATAGTGGAAAGTCTAAAGGACCATTCACATGGGAGCGAACGAACGAATTGATGAAATGCGAACAAACCACTTTCTATGCATTTATAAACTGAAAATTGCAAATTTTACTACTCCAAGATGAGGATAGTTAATTATTCCATCAACATTTATTAAGAAAACAAGTTTATTAACAGTTTAAATAACGAAATTTCGAAATACAAATTTTTTGCCGCGAACAAAAACACCCTGGCGCGAATTGTCAGTCTATTCACAATCCACATCATTTAAATCGCGTTCCACAAAATAGCGAATAAAAAATTCGTTCGAACTAAACCTTATTCCAAGAGGAGGATATCTTGGAATAATAAAATGTGGAATTTTCTGTTTATAAATGCATAAAAAGTGGTTTATTCGCATTTCATCAATTCGTTCGTTCGCTCCCATGTAAATGGTCCTTAAGTTCGTAATGTTTCTCATCAGTCTATGATTTATGCGATATTGTAATACAAAATTAACTGATGCAATTTGAAACAGAATGCAATTGTATTTGATTCTGATCTATTTCTGTTACAAATACACTGAATTTAATTTCTGTTCTGTTAAATGTTTTGCCAGGATACAACAACAAAGTCAGTATCCCTTTTAAAAATACCACCAAGAAGTCCACCTATAAATTAAACAACGCAATTTTAGTGGATAAAAACAAAACTTACCGCAGCTTGTGATGTTGTTTGAACGGGTGTACTCTCCGCAACTACTGAAGCTGTTAAAACAGTTGCTAATGCTATGAACACATTTTGGCAGGTGATATTGAATAAATTCGGAATCCTTCGATTCGTTTTAAAGAAATTCTTTATTTCGTACATTTTGTTGCTCCTCCTGTTAACTGTTCTCGAGTTGATAAGTAGATGTATCACTAGTTGACTGAAACTGTTTATTACAATTTCGCACTGTACTCTGACTCCCTACTATATGCAAACTATTATATCAAGTTGTTTCTTTCACGTTCTAAATTAGATCTGAAAATAAACAGAGAGAACACATTACATTAATAGCCACTAATACAACTCCACAAAATGCTATCTAAACATCAACTGTCATTCCCTCAACTCATTGCTCCTTAAAGGGCAAACATTTGCCTGTAGTTAGCACATCCATTTAAATAGATTCCACCTGCTTTGATATTTAGTGTCCTGATTTCGAAAATAGAAACACCGGTGAAGCAACAAACTGCATTGCTGCTGAAGCTATAATGCCACCTATCCTTGGGTTGTGGTCACGTGAAGGAATATCTTTTCATATACCATAGCCTAGGCAGACAGGCAATGTTTGAAAATGCCAACAGGTTGTGGTATTTCACCTCTTTTAGCCGTTGAGGTTAAGATTATGTGTGAGGTTAGAAGGGCGCCGCTGGTGCTGGATGCATTCTCCGGAACCACCTTGGAATTATAACCTCATTTTATGTGTTTGTTGTATACCTATTTAAAATTAGATTGTGGTTGGATAAATCGGTATTTGTACCATGTGAAAATAGGATAATTTATTACAATCAGTGTAATAAATTTATTATTTTTTCTTTTGTCGCAACTTTGAGAATCTTGTGGATCGACATTTGAATTCTTGAAATATATTGGTTTTTATTTTCAGAAAATGCTATGCGATTATATTTAGTTCCCTCTTTTAAAATGTATTTTTAGACAGCGATTATGCCCTTTTCCATAAGAATAAGATGGATATATTTGGGAAACATGTGATAGTGTAAATGTTTATGGAAAAACGAAATAAACTGCAGACGCTGTTAATGGTCGTGTAATAGGTCAACGATGATGTTGTATAGTGGCTTTTAAAGACCACTGAAGAGAATTGTGAATGATTTACCCATTTGTAAGCTTGGGTACTACATTATATCATTTAGCTGAAAATTCAAATTAATTCCAAAGTGCGAAGTTTAAAATAGCTGCTTTCGATTTTTTTTTTTGGAGCAACTTGGGTCTATAGATTCATAGTGAAATGTCAATAACAGGTGAAACGACAAATGAGCAGAATAAGTGTGGCCAAAAAACATAAAATTCCTTAAGTATGCCTATATGTATTTGGTCAGCCTTCTTTTATGAATTTTATTAGGAAGTAAGTAAAAAATGTACCTGTTGCTTAAAATAGAAGAGAGACCATTTTAACAAATGCTTCGCTTGGAATTATAGCTACTTCGAACGATGTTGATCCTTAAAGTTATAAGATAAATGTTGAAATCTGACAGTAAATTCTTCTTACATCGCTTCGGTGTGAGTTGAATTATACCTACAACGTCTATACTTATGTCAAGACGCCTGGATAAAAAAGTTAAATATTGGTCAGTGAGTGATTATCACAATAAGATTGTTAGTAGTCTTAGTGTAACCGAATACCGTCGCTAAGCTTATAACAATGAAAACCCCTTCAATTAGGAATTACAATACAATTATGTGTATCAATGCTTTCTCAAATTTGCTCATTTTTCCCTTATACTTAGCTCAAACCTTTGCGGCCAACTTCTGCACAGGAAATAAGTTTCAACGTAGATAGTAACAAAAATTCAAAGAGCACAAAAGTTCCATGAAGTAGGTGAATTTTCCTTTCTGTTTACAGCAGCTTAGCATGCTGAAGCCAATCGAAATTATTGATAAAACAAAACTTTCCTAAAGAAGAGCAACAAGAATTACCCAAATCAATACTGAAACAAACACCAAAAATAGCGTTAACCTTGTCGTAGGTTTAGTTTGTTATTTTGCTACTCCACGAGTGTTCACCACTTAGAGATGGCTATCTCAACTAGATTGTTGTCATTTTTCAAATAAATGTGAAGCAATTGACTAAATCGAGAACCTATAGGCCTTCAACAATGCATTTTGGTAACGCAAGGTCTATAACTCAAATCGCTAATAACAATCAGTCGAGTTGCTTGTTTTGGCGGCTTAAATTAAAAATGAGAAACACAAACTAATAAGGGGCCGGTGACGGTTTTCAATTTACGACTCAAAAGTATTTTTTGTCGCAAGAATATGCCACCTATATCTACAAATGTATTTCGAAAAAAAGATAGATAACACTAATGCAACACAAGTTGAGAATTTTTAGACAATACGCTGTGTTTCGATAAGATTCTGGAGAGCTTTGCGGGTGATGTGAGTGAACTATTTGTTTTTATTTTTTTCATTAGCATGTTTTATCAATAAAAGTTTTGCAATTTGTTTCTTTTCATTATCAAACTTTCATTCATATCTGCAAGGTAGAGTAGATAGCATGAATTTTATGTTAACTCAAATAATATTTCGGTTTCAATACGTTTGGGCAGGCTGAATACAAATAAAAGTCCACTTAAGCCAGATAACGTGCAAACACCAAACACAGATATGAGTAATACTTTAAATTGTTTGTTTCTTGGTCTGAACTTGACTCGTTTTTAGGGGTAGATACCTTAACTTGAGTAATATGGCATTTCCAAATTAATTGTATTTAATAATTACAGTGTGCTGTAAGACTCTCCCTTTATCGATAACTCTTGACCCTGGTGATTTAGTTCTTATCTTATCAATAAAATAATATGTACCTATATGGAATTAGTAATAAGGTAGGTGCCGTGGCAACAAATATTTGCTCAGCAGGCCCTTATCGAATTTGCGTAGAAAATTCACGGAATGCGGGTATATCTCAACTATTTTAAAAATAGTGATTTAACTCCAAAACACCTGTTAAACAAATAGGTGTTGGTGGTTTTCTTGTGCGACTTAATGAAAAAATATTTTAAATCAAACGACTAAACGAATTATATCCTACTTTTTTACTTACTAAGCCATCTCTATAGTTCGGGGTAAGTCGAAGTGTCAAATAAATCACACTTAAATCATTCGACAATACCCATTATAAAATATAAAGAATATTAAAATCTCGTTTTCAAAATCTCTCATTAGCAAAATCTTACATTATTGAAAACTCGCAATATTAAAATCTCGGGCCTGGCCCTACGAAAAAGTCGATTATATTGAATTCCTTGAATATGGTCACTTCGTTCGTGCGTTAATATTTTCAAAGTTATTTAAAATAAAAAAAATGGATGTTAAATATAGACCAAGATAGACGGGGATATTTTATACTATGATAACAATCAATAATTATAGTCTATGTTTAATGTGGCTATATCATATCATATAGCACCTCGAGTGACCTCATCCCCAAAGAGGAAATTTTGTTACATGACTTAAAGCTATAAACCGAAATAACTGTAATTATTTTTAAAATGCAAATTGAAAATCTGCCTAAATGGTTGAAAACTCATTCAAATACAATCAGTGCAATAAAGAACAAAGGCAAATTAAAATGATTTGTTTGAGGTTTGGTTTTTATTAGTTCCCAGAACGTTGACAGATTATTACACTGATATTTAATTTTGAAAACCATAGAGCTGACAAGTAAAAGGGACAAAAGATATTATCACTCATTTCATAAAGGAAAGCCACAAAGCTAACAAGACTCAGATATAAGGCTTAAACGAGTATGGTTTTTTTCAATACTGTAATAACGCGAATTTCCATCTACAGACTGAGGAAGCTGTTTCCAAAAGTAATGGTTCCGCTCTTAAAGATGATCGAATCTCCGTCTCACTATACAATATACATAATTATGTTTATAAACATTCCATTTACTCACTGGTGGTATGAAGTTGCACTTGCACAGCATCTTCTATGTGAATTTTATCTCAAACAAGGCATCTGGCATCTGCAGCGCTAATGCAAGTAGAATTGGCCGGCAAGATCATCGAACTTTCTTAAGGAACAAGACACAACCGATTTTTCATACAATACACTGCACATTCGCCTTTAAAATATTTATATATACTCGAACAAAAAACTCCTTTATCCACTTATGATGAATCTCTATGTCTCTTCGCAATCGTCAGACTTCGTAGAGCGGAATTTTTTGATGAAATTGCTCATCAAATTTGGGCAGAATCGATTGTCATATAATTCATAAATTTTAAGCAAAAACACTATAATATAATATTATCTATTCGTACTTGTGTATCTAATTAATTTCGCGATACCAGTTCGTGTGTTAAATCGAAACCCGTGCGCAGATACTCTAGACTCAACTGGTCGGTCGGCGACTAAATTAGCAACTGATCGATTAAAGCAAAGCTCACCGCGGAACACATAAAAGCTTCTCAGTGCTGGATTGGATAAGTCGGTGCGTATGTTTTGTTTGTTGTTTTCGAGTAGTAGATAGACAAACCGATGGAGCAATGTTTATGTAGATATCGCATCGCATCTATACGATCGTTTGCGTGTTGCAGATTCTTTAATGTTGTTTATTGTCGCTTTGCTCTCCTTGCTTTGGCAAAACTCTCAGAGTAGTCAGAGTGATGCGGTAAAGTGGCTTTTGTTGGGATTGGCGTTGTGCTTGTGGCGCTGGCTGGGGAGGCCGCTCTCTTTATGTGTTGAACTATTGGTCGGAACTGAGGATGATTAATCGCTGGATTCTTGGAACTGTGGAGTTTGTCACAACCAATGTGTGTTTTTTCGTCTGTTTTCATTTCTCCGGTCTTTGTGATATCGATGACTCGCTTCGCTGTATGAAGGAGGTAGTCGAGACTTACGGATAACATTTTGTATTACTTTCTTGTTTTATTTTTATTGCTTCCTTCAACTCAGGTGGAATGAAAAGTCGGCCAGGTTGTATTTGAATTAAGTTTTCGATTTAGTGATTTTTCGATTTTTTTTTTTAAATACCGAATGAAAAGGTTTTCATTCAAAATTGATTCAAAGTTCATGCCTATGCTTCTTTAACTGATCATTGAAATCAAATGAAAAATCTTGGCATTTAAGGGTTTTTGAATTGTTAATAAGTAAACAATAAGGAGTAATATATCTACATATACATATTTGTGACAGCATCGTTTATTAAACTCAAAGCCATATCCAATCGCTATTAAGTAATTGATCATTTTTTCGTAATCTTCCGAAAAGTCGGTAATTGAATGTGAAGTCGCGAATTGATCGCTATACTGTCATCGTAGTCAATATAAGATGCGGAAAAAGGTCGAATAAGATGCAAATCAACAATCGAAGAAAGGACGTTCAATTTTAAAGTCTTATACATAATACTTATAAAGGAACGAAAAACAGTGGCATTATTCGACTTTAAGTTGGGCAATGATATCGCTTTTCGCAAGTGAACCCAGTGTTGGAATTCTGTAGGATTAATATTTTCAATCGTTTTCATTTTGATGAACATTTTACGTTACTTCGAAAACGAAAGGAATTTTCGTTTTAGCAAAAGCAAAAGAAACGAAAGTTATTTCATTTTGGTTATTTTTTTTGTGTGCTTCTTGCAACTCCAAAAACTAAAAGCATTTTCGTTTCGTGCATAAAAGCATGTGCGTCTTCAATATGGCTAGGCGATGATGCTCATGACATGACTACTTTGTGTGAAAACAGCAAGTATAATTGTAACCAGCAAAATTTAAAAAAATACGAGATGGCTATGTGAATACAACTAAAAAACATTTACAATTTAATGTATCTATTAATAAATAACAAAAGGCGCAAAAAGATATATTTAAGTACATACTGCTGTCAGGAACCAAAGTTCCTTGAACTGATCCTTAGAGAATGCTATAAATTATACTATAAATTACTTCCATTTACACTACGGAGGTGGTTGCACGTAAAAAACAAGTGTTTCTTCTGTACTTCCATTTCCAAAGTCCTATGAAATATCAAAGATTAGTCAACTCGATTTAAGCCAGGCCAAAAAAAAATGCCTTCAATTCTGTGTATGTCATATATTGTCTCTAATTTTCCGACATAACGACTTCTGTTTACTTTTCATATAGAACCGCAAAACACTCAACATATTTACTTAGTTTAAGATGAATACTTTCGTTCTAACTCAGAATTTCCGGTCGTTAACACAGACTCACCCACAATCTGGCTAACGTCTGTATAATGATAAATTGTCGATTATTGTATGAGAATCAGTTTGATCGAAATGAATCAGAGATATATTCCAAGAAATGTATACTTGTCTAATATGGAAGGAGGTAATAACCTGTGTGTAAACTAATTTACACTCGCGGATTTACTATGGAGGATTACAAATTGGATTATGGTTTTACTCATATGCACACGTTTTACCCATGACTTTCATTCAGAATTCAGTGAATGAATATTTATTAAATAAATACTAAGAATGTTTGTCATACACTAAAATCAGTCAATTTTAAACCGGTTTTAATTTAGTATCAGCATGACAGTGTGGTGAAAAGCTCAGTAATCTTTCTAAACGTTTATGTTTTTAGGGCATACATTTGAAGGTACGAGTGTGTACAATATTGGCATTAGCGAGTGGTGATACATTCTATTTTGCTAATGAAACGGGTTAAGACTGGTGAAACAAGTTGTAAATATTTTATTATGCAATAATCAAGACAAAAAAAAATGTGTTTACGAAATTTTTTTTGGAGCATATAGAAAAAGTCGATATATAGTATATCTATTATGTATAGTCAAATGCTGACCTCTCAAGTAGGTCGCGTCGGTGGTGCGGAATACGATATGGCTGACATTCCAACGGCTTAAGATCACCTGTGGATGTGGACATCTGAAACTTGCTCACGTCTCTTTTTGCGCGTCAGTAACTTGTGCTTATCGCACAAACTTGTATCTTGGTAAAGGCAAACTTGTGACGTCCGAGATACTTTAAGATGGAGGTTAGTTCTGTACTTAAATTGTTGTGAGTTATGCTTATGACTCTCTGGAAATAGTTCTCAGAAAGAAAGTTCCAAAATAAATACGATTTGTTTAAGTTTTGAATGTTGTCCGAAATTTTTGAATTTTGTTTCGAAAATATACCAAATATTTATCGTAATGAATATGAAACGTTCAAGGCTCTATCATCAAACAACAAAAATAACGAATTTTTGAAAAAAAAAAAAAAAAAAACCAAATATGACTGTCATACTATAAGTATCAAAGGTTTGCCTTAATATTTCCTTGCTTCAGATAAGAATATCTGAATATGGGCACCAAAATCGCTTTCATTCTCATTATATGAGAGAAAGAAGTTCGACGGATTAAATACGGTTGCAGCTGGTTTTACAATTAAGAAAATGTAAACAATTATTGTACTTGCGACTGCTTTTTCAAAATCGTTCCGTCATAAAAATAAATGTTTCTGCGGATAAATAAATTCTAAGTGTTGCCGTTAGATAAGAAAAACAAATACGTACATTCGATACAGAAACAAAAAATGGCAAACTCAATTACTGTTGTGTTCAACAAACTGGTAACGAAAAATGGAGTGCCTTTCCCTTTCATTTTATATAAAATATACCGAATGATTGGATATTATTGTCGGTCTAAATTTCAGCAAACAGGCGTTTGTTAGTTTATATTAACATTGTTATTGGGAACTAGTCCAAAGTCGAAGATGCGTAGGTACATAGAATCAACATTACAAATGCATTGACTTCTTCTCTTATGTAGTAAATATATCTATGTATAAGGCCGAGTGACAATTGCGCTAAGTAATTTTTTCCTTACACTATTGTGATAAGTAAACTGCCGAAACCTCAAGATGGATACACAATGTACCTACCCGTTGGCTAAATTGTTTATGTTTTCTATAGATTACGATTATTTCCTAGTGTTTCAAATGAATTAAGTAGAGAATTTCAAATAATTGGGCGCGTATATAATAGAGATTCGGAAAAAAGTCGTTATCACATATCGTTTCAGAGCATGTTATGTTTTTTAGTCTGTATTTTAATTGGCCGTAATCGTTGACAAAATGCAAATAATTTTTGTATATATCAGTGAACCTAATTTCATCTAAAATTCGCCATTAAGGGTGACACTAACAAAGCGTTCCTAATGATTATCTCTGTTGAACAAACTACTACTTTTCTAGTAACTATGCGAAGAAATCTAAATTGGTAGAACAAAGTCAAATTTTGTTTTTAACTTTAGTAGGTACGTTAAACGTCTTTTGCTGGGGAAAAACTACCTTTCGTAAGTAGGTTTCTTTATTAAGGTACCTACCTATTGTCTGAGTGTCTGCCAGGCTAATTAATAAAACTTTTTCGTAGTTTGGCTTCAATAGTGCATGGCTTGAACAAACATGCAACCTAATTTACATCAAAAAAATTATATGAAAATGATATTAAATTAAGGAAATTCACGTCTTGCCAGTCGTCATAGCCACCAGTAACTAATTACCGGAGGATTATAAAAACTTCACGTACCTAAGCTCCATTCGCGTTGAGTAATAATAACAATGAAACCATATTTTCACGTTCGTCGTCTTCTTAAAACTGCTTAACTTGTCTAACGTATAAAACCACAGTGACACTGAGAATTATATTTTAATTTGACTGACACTTGCCAGTCCAGCTCAGATTGGCAAAAGTAAAAATATGAAACACACTCCTTTGCACAACTTAAACTCACCTGCATCTAAGGTTCCAGTAAAATGTGGTGGTACGTGCTGTAGCGCTTTTAAATTTGTATGACCTTAGATTTAGGGTCTTTTTTTTTATCTGAAGATTGCTTTTCTGTATAAATTAAATGTAAGCACGAATCTTTTTTATTTGAAGGCACTGCACAAATTGTATATTTTCCACAAAAAAAGAGTAGGGTTCAACGGCTCGATTTTGGAACACAACCGAACGTAAGACGTACTTTCAGAGTACAAGAACAAATTCTTATCAGTATTTTTTTTTTCTATACCGTAAAGACAGATATGCGATTTTGATATTGTGTACCAGCGCAAAAGATACTTTACGTTTACTGTTATCACACTTTATAGCTTTTTTCACTGATTAGAGTTACGAAAAAAAAAAAAATTAACTGTATGGATTGCAAAATATCTTTGTATAAATGGCAGTATGTTGCGGCGGAATGTGTATGAAAGTAGGACAATTTTCCAAAGCCAACAGTATACCTATATCCTTGCTGCAATCGATTTGTTGAATGTTTTGCCGTAGTCACTTGGAATTATTTTTGAATCGTTCAAAATAAAACCGAAAATTATAAAAAAAATCCAAAAATAATAAACATACAACCGCTGGTGTTCGCGGTTCGATTAAGACTCTCTCCCGAGTGTAGTCAGTGTCTACTATTCTCGTCGAAGTCACGCGAATAACAAAACTTCTGTGGCTGCTAAGAGGGTGCTTTATTTAGCTTCTTTAGACTTTAGGTAGGACTAACGAAGCAATACTACCACGACGATGATGTCGAATGGCAGTGTGTTCTAACACGAAAATGTTCTCCCGTAGTTGTGTATAGTTTGGTATTTTATATTCTGTTCTTGTCGCGCGTCTGTGTTCTGTTGCCTCTGCCTGCACCGAGCGCGATATTCTTTGCAATAACCGAGTGATTCACTTAAGCTTCAATCGACAAGAAAAAAAAAAAAAAAATACAATGCCTTTGCTTGGTACTGGTACTATTATCTTCAATCTGCATGTGGTATTCGGAGCAAGTGCATAGTCATGGAGATGATAACAACAGAAATTTGATTTTAACGAATACTTGTTAGGTTCCTCTTTTACTATGCTTGTAGCTAGCTTTCGAAATCTAAAAAATAGATGTTTTGTTTTTGGGCGGCTAATTCTAATTCACTCAAAAGAGCTTTTACTCTAAGTGTGTACGACTAAGTAGCTCTGCACTCTCTAGTGTGTCGGGGGAGTATTTTGTCTGAATTAAACCGCGCGCTGATCGCGAATGGTTGACTGAACGTGCCGGAGAGAAATTCAAATACTTTTATACCTAAGAATGACTATATGATTGAAGGTGAGATGCTGGCTGCTTAGCAATAGAAGAGGTGGCTAAGGCTAATTTCATTGTGCCAGGACATAGAACGTAGATGCGGGTTATTGTTTTTATGCAGCACATTATGAATACTAATTGCGGTTTGATTACAAATGACGGATTTATGGCTATTGTTACACATGCCCCCGCTCCAAACATCGAAAAGTAATAATCCGGAATCTATGTGTTTAGGAATCGGAAAGTTATTCACTATTTTTTTGCTATGTTTGCATAGGAAAGGACAATGCATATAAAATTGGAAATTTCATTGCCAAGTTGATTGGAAAATTTCCAAAACAGCGATGAAGACCCTACTCTAGTGTTATTGAACTGTCACATATATTTATGCTATGTTATGCGACAAAATAATATGTACCTACCTATCTATACCAAGGTAGATACATACATACATACATATACACTGCTGGTCAAAAAAATAGGTGTGAGGAGTTTTGTTGCTAGTTAATTTGTTCTTGCTGCTAAATAACAATTATTTTGCCAACAAGACTTGCAACAAAATACATTTTGATAAAGAAATGCTTAGTTCGGTTAGTATGATGTCAAGGTTATTGCATTTACTAAGTGTACTGTTAAGTATTTTATTATTGCACGCATAATCCGCAGGAGACTACAGAACTTCAATCCCCAAGGAAGAGTCGCCAGAAAAGTTCCACTCCTAAGAGCTAGGAATGTAAGGTTCCGAAAAGAAGACTGTTAAACATGGTGGAGGAAATATAATGGTATGGGGTTGTTTTTCCTGGTATGGTCGGTCCTATATTGCGTGTCAATAACATCATGACAAAATATGGATATAGGGACATCTTGGAAAATTCCATGCTTCCATTTTCCGAGGAAAACATTCCCCTCCGATGGCATTTCCAACAGGACAAAGATCCAAAACATACGGCTGTAGTTTCATGGCCAAGTCAATCTCCAGATCTCAATACCATTGAGAACTTGTGGGATGAACTGAAAAGAAAATTAAGGGGTCAGTTCTTCACAAATGGGAATCAACTGTGGGAAGAAGTGCAAAAGGAATGGTATTCCTCCCGAAACATGCCAGAAATTGGTAGGATCAATGCCAGATCGACTCCAAAAAGTTTTGAAAAATAATGGAGGATACTCAGGTTACTAGAGTAAGTTAAAAAAAAACCAAAAAAATATTAATAAAATCTATAATTAATGATTATTTAGCAACACACCTATTTTTTTGTCCAAGCGGAAAAACACAATTCCAAAAGTTTTTGATATTTTTTTTTAATTATTCGAAAAATAAACAGATAAATATATTCCATATATCTTAAATAATGTAAATTTTATTAATATGATTGTAAAAACAAAAAACAATTTGAAAAAATATGAAAAAATTGAGTTTTTTAAAAAATATGTTCCCACACCTATTTTATTGTCCAGCAGTGTATGTAATTTTTTTAAGACGAAAAAGTAAACGTTTTTATCTAGCATCTTCAAACACAGTTTGTGATTGGAAAGCAAGTAAATAACAAATAATTTGCTTCAACTAGTTGTTTGGTTATATTTCTCAGGGTGGTATGGTAATAATAATTAGATGCATCTAAGTAGCTGAAAATTGCAAATGTTTAATATTCTTGGTGTTTTTTTGTCGATTTTAACGCGATTCTTGTTTCGCGCAATCTGAAATAGGGATTTTATGGAATTTAATGGATTAAAAAAAACAATTAATTTGACAGCGAATTATAACGAATTATAACTGTTTTCATGTGTTCTCAACGTCTGATGCGTACTTGCATGGTGGTCTCGTAATATTAGTGGCTCAATGCT
This sequence comes from Cheilosia soror, assembly GCA_949372485.1. Lineage (NCBI taxonomy): Eukaryota > Metazoa > Arthropoda > Insecta > Diptera > Syrphidae > Cheilosia > Cheilosia soror. The sequence goes on along the minus strand of OX443564.1, from coordinate 71,983,004 downwards.
GGTTCTGGACCTGGTTTTCATTTGTCATCCACTGCGCACAAGTAAATGGGGACCTCAACCAACTTCGAGTGCGCAACTGGAGGCGCAACTGAAGGCGTACTGGTTGAGTTCCAGATCCACGCTACACTGTAACGCCACCTAAGCATAAGTAAGTAAACTTTAATATTACAAACTCATTACTTCAGAACAATTTAAGCATTAAGCGGTTGCAACTCAACATCAAATTGCAGGTTTCTTCAACTAATCCCAAAAAGCAATGCTCATACAAACGAATGGTTGTAGATAAGAGACTAGATTTAGGGTCTTGGACCTGTTGCGTCAACTATTTATTTTTTTTAGATCCCAAAGTTTAGACCTCAAAAGCAAAACTAAAAATATAAAATAACGCACCTATTAACGGAAATGAACTAAACTTAATATAATAATAATAAAATAAATAACAAATAATTTTCATTGACGCAGATAATGAAACAATTATCATCAAAACATATCCCCCGGATTTGCATAGTAGGTAGGTACAAACTTGTACATATTTATAGCAAATATGACAATCAACTTGAATTTTTTAAATGATATAGCTGAATGTGACAAACAAAAGAGTTACCACACCCCTTTAATTAATTGTTTATAAAACAATCACTCACTGAAAACGGGACACAAAAGTCATGATTCAGTATACCATGGGGATGATAAAATCCGATAAGCACTTTGTCTTGATAAAAAAATAAATCTCAAAAATAAGTGAGAAATCGGAAGTACATACCTACATATTATAACCAAACAATGGCTGTAAACGGAAATAAATTGTCAGCAAACGAATGTCTTATACGATTCTAATTCAGTCAATATCGAGTGATATTATGCATCGATAAATTGAAATTATATTTGAATTGAGTTTAGTAAACCGACAACTATGTGATCTGATAACATAGCACGTGTGTGTCTAGATGAATGACACAAGGAAATAAGGAATAATACCTTGTCTCTGGTCTGGTCACCCACGTTGAATCATGCACATATATAAGTAGTATTATTCTTGGTCTATTCATTTCTTCAATACTGCTCTGCTATTGTAAAAAAAATTACAATTAGTGAGAAGTGAGCACAAGTGACACTGGTGGTTGCCGCATAGGGGTTGTGAGTTGTCATTTGCTAAGCGGTTAAATATTCGAAAAATATATGTAATGTATGTATGTATGTAATGTGTATTATACCGCATGTATACCAACACCATACCACACCTAATCAAGCGTCTTCTTCCATTGACTCGCAGACGCAGTGTACACAATTAATCGATGCGAAAACCTTTAGACATACAAGTCATTGCCACGCAACAGACAGGGAGTTCTACGACGCGAAACAAGGGAAACATTTGACCGCACGTTGGCATCACGACCGTGACCACAAGCGAGAAAAGTAAGCATTCAAGTGGCCAAAGATACACACGCTTCCGTTGTCAGATTAATTAACTGCCATTACGTTTTGCATTGCAATACATATTCAGATATATGCAGTTCTTAACCTTTCTTAACATTTACTCCAATTGGAGGACATACTAATAAAACACCGGATAGCGATGACTAAGCCACGAAGGCCTATGCACAAACAACCCCGTTCGCAGTACATATCAACAGACTGACCGCACGTCTGGTTAAAAAGTGACTGAACTATCAACTTTGTTCTAAAATTGTTGGTCAGCGCCAGCGGTATTTCTCGAAAATGAACTGAGTTGTGGGGGTGGCATTTGTTTGGGCGCCTTTTGCACTGCATTGCCAACAATCCTGCCTTGGGGTGGTAGGTAGTTGGCATAGCTTGGTGCCGGTGTGCTGTAAATATCGATCGGAAAGGTAATCACGGGATCTAATTTGTTCTGATTACCAGTGTGTTCCATTATTTTCAATAAGAGTTTTTGTTTCTGGGCAGTAGTCGAATATTATCACTTGGGTCCTTTGGAAATTCCAACATGTATTTTTTATTTTGAATTTTTTGTGTTTTGTTCAGTGCGATTTTAGTAAACAGATGTGCTTTCTGTTATTTGTTCGGAAATCAAGTATAGATCCTTACAAAGTAAAAACATAAAATGTGGAAACTTTTAATCCGATTTCAACAAAACTCATAACGACGAACAATTCCCACAGATAATAGGCGGTAGGTACTAATAATCAATTTTAGTGATCACTGTCTGTAGCTGCCCGGCTTTGCCCGTGCTCAGGAATTGTCTATGAGGACAGTGCACATTAACGTTTTCAATTTAAAACTTTAACTCCCACGAGTGTTAAGAAATAACTGTTTGTTGAAGTTTTTTTTTATTGTGAATGCCACGCCCCTTTGCCCGATCCTGCCCATAGTTTATTAAATGCTTTCTAAAGGCAATAGATGTCTATTTACCAAATTTCAAGGCTAAAGCTGGCGTAAATTTTCGAGATACACGTTTTGTATATTTTTTGTAAGGGAGCTGTCATACCACATTGCCTATGTCCTTCCTTGCGCCAATCCGGATCCATCAAGCCCAAAATCGAACGATCAGTTCTCGAGTTATGAGTTCACACACGAACGGCATCTAAAGATGTTAGTTTTAAAGATGAAAATAAAGCCCAAACAAATGTGCATGCTACCTGGGGTCACTGTTGTTTTTGTCTTTCTTTTATAAAATTCAATAAAATAGGTATGTGCAATCAAAAACCCAATTTAAAAAAATCTAATTCAAAAAATTTGTAATTTTAACATTTAGGTATAGGTATCATAGGAACCGTTATGATCATCGCATGATTATTGCCTCAAAGTCAGAATCGTATTCTACTTCCTCAGTTTTATTGAAACAAAGAAAGAGATACTTTTGGGACTCTGACCAGCATTTCTCTGATCCTTTTTAATACATTCATTCACCAGTCTTATGCCTCTATCAGAATGACCCAAAACACACAACTTTTCTGAGAACATATTGTAAGTAGCACCACTTCCGGGCACCCACGCTTAACCACAACCCAAGTGGGTCTTCCCAAAAAGATGTGACTCAATCCATTCGCAGATGCACTTTCCCAAAAATACTCTGCTTATGCATTTATGAAAATTTTTTAATAAATACCCTCTCATCGATTCGATAAGCAATAAGCCCTATGAATAATTTGGCGTAATTGATATTCAGGGCATGTGATTGCTTAGGTTCGGGGATTTTATAATTGGACAAAAACATAACTCATCAAATTAGTTGGAATTATGAAAAAATGCGTACGCACAGTTGTATCTGCAAAACGGTTTCCCGGTGTTGTTTAGTATACATACACAAAAAATAAATAAACAAAATTTCGTCTCCCAAACTGTTTTGCTCTGGTTTTTAATTTGTTGGTCATCTCGTAGCAAATGACGCATGCGAATCAGTCTGCCACACGTCTTATAGTGAATCATTGGTTATTGAAAAAGCTCGCGGGATGCTGCATGGACTAATTAAGCCTCAAGAAAATGATCTATATTTAAAAAGAAATTCTTTGATGTATATTCCATGAAAATTGGATGATTCGACAGGGTTGTTCTTCTAAGCAAGTTTACTCTGGCTCATCAAAGCAATCTTGTTGCTTTCATTCCTAAATTTGCTTCACTTCACCGTCCTTAGTATCCGTGTTAAAGTAATTTTCGGATGGCAAACTCTTTTGCGCTTGCAATTTTTTTGACCTCACTAAGGCCTTAGATTTGCATATGATTCTCCTAGACAAATTATATAAGGCCGCATTCAGAGGTTTAATTTACAAATGGTTTGAATCCTATCTCTAAAAATAGAATACAATGTGTTAAACTTGGAAGCAATATAAGCAGTTCTAAAACAAATAACCTGGAAGTACCCCAAGGTTCTGTACTTGGTCCTATCCCTGATACATATACATTAGTTCCCTATTTTCATTACTATTCGGGGGTAAAATTGAAGGTAAAGCTTATTGTTCACTGACCTTCAGATTTAATAGCTAATATAATTCATGACATCTTTTTAGTAAGATGCTGGAAAACAGGCTTATTGCTATTATTGCTCCGACTCAGAAATATTATTTCACCCTTATACGATTGTTCAAGTTTGCCGTAATTTTTTTTATCTGTATCTTACCTTCTATAACTACACCTAGAAGAGACAACGCGGTAGCGAAAAATCTTACCAATTGCACTCATTTAAAGTGGGATACACCAGCCAATACACAAATGAGTTGCATAATATCATAGCACTTGAGCACCAGCGAATTAGGTATAAAAAAAATAGTTTTACCAATATAGCAATCAACCTTATACGTTCCGTATCCGTACACGTTCTTTTGTCAAAATCACAGATCACCTTCCTACGAATATCGGCTTTGAAATGAGCTTAAAATACCGTGCAGAAACCAAAACTGGAATGTCTTACGGTCCTGCTCGAAAGTCGGGTTGCCAATATCAAAATGTATAGAATCCTGGAACCCAAAATTGTGAATCTAAACCGTACAAGGACTCACTCAAACATATTCGCAAACAATTTCAGCAAAATCGGTCCAGCCGTTTAGGAGGAGTTCAGTGACAACGGCTTAAAAACCGGTTTGGCTAAATCTATGCCTTGCCTTTTACAGTATTCTAATGTTTTTCAAGCTAAAATCAGAGCTATCGTCAAGCGTGGTTTTCGATTAATAAAGTATCACAGAGGTTTATGGCAGCATCAAATCCTTAGCATCCATCATAATAAAATCGAATGCATTTGAAGATTTACGGGTACCTCTTTAAGAAATAGCTGGACTGTACAACCTCCGCCTGGTTTCCATAACCTGCCAGGAAATATGCAGACGACATATTAGCTAAATCAGGCTCCTCTGTCATTAGTGTCGAATGTTTGTGCACGCTCCACTATCGCATGATGGTTGGGACAAGCTAGGCATAGGTTCAATTTGACCTTGTGGGTATCGTATGGCACAATATCTTAAAGGGACTTAGCCGCCTATGTATTCCAGCAGTCACTCAATATAGCATAGAATGGATGCAGCAGGTGCCAGAGTCAAGTTATGCACTTCCAAACTCCAGACAATGTGACTTAGACACAAATGCATATTTGTCATCCTTTTTTCTGGAAAACTACAAGGCAAGTTGAAAAGTTTTTTTTATCTAAATATATAGGTCTTCTACCTATATTTAAAAATTGTATGAGAACTCAAATCGCCATACCAATTTGATGATTGTTGGATGGACGTAAACAGCCTACCACATAAAGTTGAGATTAGGATTTATGTACTACCTACATTTGAAGTTATCGTCACCACCACATTTTTTTTCTATCTCTAAAATAGTTAAAAAGGGTTAAGATGGCATATAAATAAATATAGGTTCAAGTGAAAAATGTGACTTTGCGAAATGTGTACTTGCTAGTCCACAGACTTACGGAGCTTTAGGTTTATATCCAATTTATGGCGTTGTTTAATGTTTACTTCCGGTATTTTACGTGTTCCATAAGCAAAATTAACAATAGAAAGTGCTTAGATTTCGTAGAACATTAATTATTAGATAGGTACTAAGAATAATATCCCATCAATCATAGGCAAATGCATACATTGACGTGGTTCAGTATAAACAAAAGTATTCTGATTTCCAACCATCACTTATATTCGCTGCCCAATTGGTGATTAATTTACCGACCCGTCATTGCGTTCTATGCATTCAAATGAAAGCAGTCTAATAGTTGCAGAATATTGATTCATTATCTCTTCTTCTCTATACGTATATAATAACAAAGTGGAAAAAACTGTTTTTCAATAATTTTCAACCAATTTAGTTGATTTTTTTTTAAATGTCGGTAATTACGATGATCGGGCGATAGGCTAAACAAATTCAAAATCGGGCAAAGGGGCGTGGCACCGCCCATACAAAAAAACTTTCAAAATCGTATATCTCGAAAACCACCAAATTGATTGAGCTCAAACTTACAGATAATCTCAGGTATAGGCCCTGAAGTGCTTCTGTGAAGTTTGGTCAAAATTCGACAAAGGGCTTGACAAAAAAAATATTGAAAATCGTATATTTCGAAAACCACAGATCCGATTGAGTTCAAACTTACAGATAATCTTAAATATTGGCCTTAGAGTGCTCCTGCGAAGATTGGTCAAAGTTGGACAAAGAGGCGTGGCACCTCCAATATAAAAAAAAATAAATAAAAAAGGAAATAAAGGCCTGGCGAAGCTGGCGGGGGTTCAGCTAGTAGTTTATAAGCTCAAAATCTACCAATGTATAAAAATGAAAACAGAAGAAGATGATTCTTTAATATAAGGTTCATTGATTTTTACTGAGTTAAGATTTGTTCACTACCTACTCGTATATCTGTGCATTTGTTGTTGAGATAGCCGCATGGAATTTCCGCGTCAGGCTGGCTATCTATGTACATCGGGTCTTACTAATTTGTCATTTTAATCTTCGCATTGATTTTATAGGTAGATCGAACATCAAAATAGCCAGTTCAATCTAAAAAAATGTCCTTTGTCATTTTGCAGAATTAAACGTAGATACAAACAAATTAATTATTAATACCGCACTTTGTCTCAGCATCGAAGCCATTGTGAACCATTTAAACTTATCTTTAAATTGAATGTTATTTATTAAAGTTGCTTTTAAATATAAACTAAAAATATGAGAGTCTAAGTATAAGTAAATAATGATTAAATTATTAGATTATTCAAAAGCGCGTAATTTTCCAACTCATTCCATGGCCAATCGACCAATGGTTTGTTAATCACAGATACTCAGTATATTCGTTTTATGAATTTATTAGCATTTTCCAGCACAAAGCTACACAATATAATTAAACAGTTCGGTATGGACGTTGACTTGATTTCAACCATGAAGTAGACATATAACTTGGATTGGTTAACTTGGTATTTGCTCTAAAGCTATGAATATGATGCAAATTTGCTGCTCGTATTGTACGTCAGACTTTTATATTTTGGCACCTGTTCAGTAACTTGGCTCAAAAGGTCTTGCACTATTTAGTATTCCATGAGGTAAAACGTATTCAGTGTAATTGAGTTGTAAGTTCTCCTAATTCAGTTAAAATTTTCCCCATCTTATATATTAAGCTAGATTGATGTGGATATATAATGATGAAGTTTTGAGGAAGTATTTTCATTTCATTTACATTTACTGCAACATTGTATGGTCAATTCAGTTTCACTAGGTAGGTAAGGTATTATTTAGAATATTTTTTTTATTTACCGAGTAGCTACATTGGAGTTACGGAAGTGCATTGGTGGAGTTTTAGTTTTCGATGGCCTTACAGGTTTTTGAGTTGCTTTTTTTAGGGAAAATATTTAATTTTTCCTCCTTTTTTCCCCTAAGTGTACAAACAATGGTAGCTAACCCATCAGTTAAACGCAGATATCGAAAAAAAATTCATTCATGCAATTGTGTAATATACATTTGCTATAATTTTATTATTTAAATTAAATATTATGTACTATTATCATACATAATGTAATTCGTCAAAAAGATTAAAGAATACCTACCTACTCTTTAAATGCTTCTTGAAGAAAGCAGGATACAGAGACAGAGAGGTTTTTAATTTTAATCTGAGTGGGTTTGTTCAATCTTGTAAAATGTGATTCGAGTATTTTTTCTTTCATTGTGGAAATTCATGTCAGTTACGTAGAGAAACTGAGTTCAAGAGATATCTTTCGAAATTAGTACAAGACCATGAGTGTTGTCCACTATTACATCCACTATTACGTCTTACGAACTTTTTGCACAAACTTGCGTACACGTTCAGGTTCATTTGAACTATAGTTTAAACTTCGAGTGTGAAACTGGGGGTTATAGTTACAAAAAGGAGGACAGACAGACGGACATGAAGAAACAGAAAATCACTAAAATTTAGTAAAGAAGATGTTTAAGCATATTTAAACCTTCTTATAAAAATATACATTGTGGGCCATTGTATTGGTTTCCCTTTAAATCATAGGTTATTTTGACACTGACAGCTGTTTTCTGCTCGAAATCTTGACAGAAAGTCAGCATCATACCTCCGCGGAGCGAAATGGTTCGCTTTACGCTTGAACAACGTTGGAAATATTGAAAACTTATTTCCAAAACTTATTTAAATTCGAAGTTCAACTTGTCCGGTTTCACAATATAATCGGGGGTCTAGCACGTAACTTGATACAATCGAGTTCAGTCGATACAATCGAGCTCTGGCAGCACCTAATTTGTCTCAATCGATTATTATCGATTGATTATCCTCGATTGAAACAAATTAGGTGCTGCCAGACCTCGATTGTATGACTGAACTCGATTGTATCAAGTTACGTGCTAGACCCCCTGAACTTCAATTCAATTGAACTCAGTTTAACGAAATTGCATGAATAGAATTTGGCAGTATTGTACAGTAGTTAGCTTTTATACGACTTTTTCAAAATTGTTCATTGTATTTTCTTTCAAAGAACACACATAACAACGTCAAATATTTGTGTTTTTGACAATCGCCTGGCCTGAGGTTTAAACGGCAGGATACTATAGTTTAACTTGAACTACAGAATTAACTCCGTTGCCGTTCAAGGTTTAAACGAATCTCTGAAATCGAATTAATTGTTGAACTGAGGTTTAAACTTAAAGTGTAGTTTAAACTCTCACTGTGAAACTGGGGGTAAAAATATCTACTTATTAAATACCAATTATTAATTTTCCATTTCGTTCACCAATTTCCTCTTCTTTTACTGTAAACTATCCGATTTCGAGAATAGGCATGTATGTTAGAAAAGCGACTTTACCCCGATTTTGAAAAATATCACCTAACAAGATTTTGTATACCCACTGTTTTTAGAGTTCGATTCGAATTCTTTTGTTCATACTTTACTGTAAACAATCGTTCTCAAATGCTAAAATCCTCTCAATGGAATTTTTTTAACACAAAGTCGAACTCTGTTCGCCTGCCCAAGCATTATATAGATACCTACTCATTTTTATGAGACGACAAGTAGTCGCACTCGCCAACATTCTAGGTAGAGGTACTCACTGTTCACATTGGTCATCCGTGATGACACGACAATGTAAACATGAAAATAATAATATTTTTACACCCGCCCACTTTACTTTGCCATGCATTCTAGGATTTTTCACCTTGCACTTGTGCGAAATTGTGAAGAGTGTTGACCTCCAATACTCACTCCTGTGTGCCGGCCATTCTGTGTAAGGCACTCTCCATGAAAGTGAAGGCAATTGTAATGCACAGCACACATCCGAAAGTTGTTGCGCGAAATTGATTGTTCCGAATTTAGTGACGCGGGAGGTGTGGGTGTGGACGAATAAGTTTCGCATTTATTTGATCACGAACGAGCGGGAATATTGTTCTGGAGCCACACACAATTGAAGATCTTGGTGACTGTTTTATATTTATTTTGTTTAAGCGATTCGTTGTTAAAATTCCCTTTAAGTACATAAAACTGTTATTTGGTGGAGCTACTCCTGACGCACGTAAGTCTGCAGCCGAAAACACGACAGACCGACGCACGGACGCACGGCCTGATAGGGACTACAAACGAAATACGATATGTATGTGTTTTTTTACGACTCACTCGTCGATAGTAGTTGAAAACGCGGAAATGTCTCAAGTCTCTGTCTTGTGACAGGTAGGACGCCCTTCTCGGAATGTTTAACAAGTAAACAGAACATCACACAAAGTGAACTTAAGCACAATCGATACAATTTAAATTACCCTGCTTGGCTTGTCGTTCCGTGAAATTGTTTGTTAAATAAAAGAGAATAGATATTTTTTTGTAAATTGTCGGAAAATCCCCCAGCTTAATGGCTGACTGTATGCTAGGAGTGCCTAAAAGTCTCGTCGGGTAAATAAAAAACGATTTATGATATGCACATCTAAATATTATTATTTTTTTGAGACGGCGAATAATGAAATGGAGAGTTTAAAATCAGTTGGGACTGTTCATAAATTCAAAGAAAAATGACAGCGATAAACGATTTGCCGCAGACACCGGCATGGGTTTTTCTAAAAATTGCACCACCAGCAGCAACCATTTTTTACTCTGGGTGAGGCGAGGCGATAATAAACATAGTTATAGTTCCTCAATAAAAACATCATAGTATATTATAACCTCTCTCCACACAATCGCCTATCAAAGTTACGGATTTAGCTGCGTTAAATCAAGGGCTGTATAAAATTTGAGTTTCTAGGATATGATTAAACGGATGAACTTTCAGGATCAGAAAAATATTATGTGCGTATCTCTGAAAGACTTCCGCTAAGAGTACCCTTGCACAGAGGATTGATACTTGATAGTGATGTTATGAGTAGAAGAAGCCTAAACAGTAAACAGTCCTAGGATGCATGGATAGATCTGAGCAGCTCCATTGCTAGATCTACCTTTCTATTTCTACCTTTCTGTATGTGAGTTTATCTGAACACATACGAGTGTGTATTAAAATATATCGTTCCGGGGTTGCGAACCAGATATCCTTCCGATCTCAAGAGTAGGAATCATAGTTGCAAAAAGGCTTACTATTGTACTGAATTCAGTACAATTTGCCTTTCCCGAGTACGCAAGTACCACTTTTCAATGTTCAGTACTATTTATACAATTTTTAATTTTTGAAAGTTTATTTTTATATCTTTCAAATCAGACATATACTATAAGGATTAAACAAAAACAAGCTGAACGCACTCCTTTGTTTTAAAATTCTGAATGCTTTCATTACTCATCGAACTTCGTTAAAAATTAACTTTTGAAATTTGCTGCATTCCTCGAAGATGTGGAAAAACGATTTGATTTCGGAGACATTTTTTTGAACTCATAACAACATTTTTTATAAGCTGCCATTTGGACGATCAAGTAAATTCAATCATGCAATTTGTCTTCAGATTTTTTTCCTGGTGAACAAAAAAGTTCATATTTTCAAATCCTACACCGCATTGTCCAGGGTGCTTTTTGTATTTCTTCTTATTCTTCCGCTAACGTTTAAATAATGTTTTCTTATCAAAATAGCTATTATCAAAAAAAAAAAAAAAAAAACAAAGCTAAAGAATCGAATGCAGGCGTAATGTCTGCACTATTAAAACCTAAACATCTTATTAAAAACAAGTAAAAGTGTTATCATCGGCCTGGCCGATGCTTTGATACCCTCCACTGCATAAAAGTCATGCAAAATGTTTGCCATGCGAGTTAGTATGTGTCTAATATTAGTTTTGTATGGTAGGTAGCAGAACTACTTTACCGACATAGACAATTTTCAATACCAACCTGACGACGGTTAAAAAAAGTCCTCTCACAAAATTTCATTCACCTAAGTCGATTCGTTTGGACGCTAGCTATCGTGCTTTCAACAGATAGAGATATATGGGTCAAATATTGGCTTTGTATGGGAGGTAACAGAACTACTTGACCGACATGGACCATTTTTAACACAAACTTGAAGACCATAAATATAAGACCTCTCATAAAATTTCAGTTGCCTAAGTCGATTCGTTCGGACGCTATCGTGATTTCAACAGACAGAGAGGGACGTGAGTCTAATAGTGGTTTTGTATGGGAGGTACCAGAACTACTTTACCGACATAGACAATTTTGAATACCCAACTGACGACGGTTAAAAAAAGTCCTTTCATAAAATTTCATTCACCTAAGTCGATTCGTTTGGACGCTAAGGTGTTTTCAACAGACAGAGAGATACATGAGTCGAATATTGGCTTTGTATGGGAGGTAGCAGAACTACTTGACCGACATGGATCATTTTTAATACCAATCTGACAACCGTAAAAATAAGACCTGTCATTCAATTTCAGTCGCCTACGTCGATTCGTTTGGACGCTATCGTGATTTCAACAGGCGGAGAGACACATGGGTCTACTAATGGTTTTGTATGGGAGGTACCAGAACTACTTGACCGACATAGCCCATTTTCAATACCAACCTGACGACGGTAAAAAGAAGTCCTCTCACCAAATTTCAATCGCCCAGGTCAATTCGTTTGGACGCTATCGTGCTTTCAACAGACAGACAGACAGACGGACAGACAGACAGACAGACAGACAGACAGACAGACAGACAGACAGACAGACAGACAGACAGACGGACATGGCTAAATCGATTCAGAATGTGATCCTGATTCAGAATATATATACTTTATAGGGTCTCCGGTGAATCCTTCTTGGCGTTACAAACGTAATGGCAAAGTGAATATACCTTCCTGTGGAGGGTATAATTAAGGCAGCCAAAGCTCTATAAATAAAACAGATCTTTACAAAATAAACTTGAAAATAAAGAACTTGTATAGTAGATTGTTATCTGAATGTGGTACAGTCGTGTTCAAATCACTTGGCCAATAGTAGATTTTCTGTACAAAGTCTACAGTTTGCTCAATCGACCGTTGGACAAGTGATTTTGAACACGACTATACAAAGATTAGTCTTAATCTGTTAATATGTATGTACATGGACTAAAGTTCCTATCCGGCGTCTATAAGACTTATATTACCTTGAGCTTAGCACGCTGCTCGTGCTAAATTTTAGCTCACATACAAAATTGTCGCCAAAATTAAGCTGAGCTAAATTTGAGCGAATCCATTTAGCCTACCGGTATGCTGCTTCTGCTAAAAAAATAAATTTTCATTTTAGACTGTACTGCATGTATTTGTCACAATTTATCGCGCCCATTAATGGTTCGGCACATTTTTTCTAGCTAAATTTTTACAGATAATGTTTTTTTTTCTTATGTTGTTTTGTGTTGCGGAAAAGTAAATAAGGATAAGCTTTTTCAATGAATACCTCGATGAGGAATCCTTTCAAAGTGATAAATTTGATATCAAGGAATAGCAAAAAAGAAATTGCAATAAAAATATAACACATTTTCGCGTCGATGAATTTTTGAAGGAAGTTATTTTCAACAAACAGCTGTTTTCTGTGACACTTACATATATCCACAGCGCATTTTATGTCAAAATTTAGCTAGGATTTTAGTTGATGCTTGGAGAGAAAAATCGGGGTGCAGCTGAAATTTAGTTTCGCTCGAACTGCGTACTAAGCTTTAGATTCAATTAAATACGCCTTTATTACACCCTCCACTGAAAGGTATAAGTATTTACTTACATTTCTAACACCAAGAAGAAGTCATTTTATACCTCATAAGCCATAAATATTCTGAATCAGGATGCAATTCTGAATCGATTGAGCCATGTCCGTCTATTCGTTCGCGGCAAAAAATTTGGATTTCGAAATTTCGTTATTTAAACTGTTAATAAACTGGTTTTCTTAATAAATTTTGATGGAATAATTATTTATCCTCATCTTGGAGTAGTAAATTAATGTGCAATTTTCTGTTTATAAATGTATAAAAAGTGGTTTGTTCGCATTTCATCAATTCGTTCGTTCGCTCCCATGTGAATGGTCCTTAAGAGCCACGTACTTGCGTATACTTACGAACTCACATAAATTCTTAACATTTTGCAAGACTTAAATGCTGGGGAGGTTATAAAAACAGGCCGATGATAACACTGATAGGTACACGTTTTTGTTTTTTTTTTTAATAAAATATTTATTTTTTATGTTTTCGTATGGTTTTATACTTACATTTAAGAAATTTGGGTACTATTCGGTACTATTTTGTTTCAGTTTTCAGTACAATTGAGAAGAACCGATTTTCATCACTGGTAGGAATAGACAAGTAACTGCATCACGTACACACCAAGTGATTTGAGTTTTGAGTTCTAATCCTTCCGACTAGAACTGATTCTTTGTATGGGCATAAGATACAGGTACTGTGGGCATAAAAGGTTGTATGGGTATAATAAATTTCCTTTTGGAGTCGAAGTCTGATTATTACAGACTTGCAATACTTTCTTAAGGTTTTCACGATTTTTGACGATTAGTAGTTCGCCTAAATGCTCAATTCAAATATACTTACCTTCCAGTCGCATAGCTGTTTCCTTCACGATTATCTTGCATAATAATAATGAAATGCAAAGTTGCATCATTATACATACTGTTCACCCACATATCCGGATAAGAATAAATCATTGCGCCCAACAAATCAGTATTCTTAATTTGTTTGCTTACGATATTTTTAAACGCAAACAAATGTTTCGCACCTGAATATAAAATTTATACTTTAATTCCAAAAAAAGGACACTGACACACGTGCTCGTTTAAGGACCAGTGCATAAGTCGGACCATCGAGCAACAACCTTTTGCTAAGGAATGAGGAAATCTCAATGAGGAATTTTAATGCAAATCAAATATTAACAAACAATATTGCTTATGCCAAGCACATCCTACTGCCAAAAAATGTCCAAGCCCCCGATGTAGTAAATGGGCAGTAATTTTTTGGCGTTGACGACTGAGTTATTCGAATTGCTCAGAACTGCATGACAATGCATTCGTGGTCAAGCAGAAAACACCGCCAAGACACATTAACCACTAATAAAACCAATTGTTTTTGCCTAAATGTTTGTGAATCACTAGCTCTGTCACCAGACAGTCTATAATTTCAGGTAATCAATTGACAGTTTTCTGGGAGACGACGAATATATTTTTGCAGCATTTGATTTTGTTTTACTTAAATCACATTGATAGTCGTCATGGTTTTTAGATTCCGATCACGAATTCTGGTGGACTGAAATATGTTCTTTGGTGTTATTATGAATACGTTTTGTCAGTGAATCACATTTTAGCGGTTCTGGTGTAAAGCCTGTATTTGTTTTATTTTATTTTAATATTTCCGAAATATATTTTCTCACGTTGTGCTGGAATACGTTACCAAAGAAAATAGGTAGTTGCTGTCCTCTTTGTATACAAAATTGTCAAGCACAATACACATGTTAGACGTCTTACTTACCTACGTACCCAAGTATGAAGATGGAATCTGCAGTAGTTAACATGTAAATAAAATAATAAATCAAATATTGACTATCGACATTGTTTTCTCTGTCATTATAGAATCTTGCATTTTTTGTTTTCTTTGATGATAGTGTGAACTTGTGAAGTGGTAAATTTTGCCCAACAGTATTGTGACTCGGTAAATTGATTTCCACGCCACCTACCAAAATTATTGCGTACCCGAATCACAGGACAAGTTTTGTGACAGCCGATTTCAACACAGAAGATCCTACTGAATTTATAAATTGGAAGTGCGCGCAAAATATTATAATTTAAATTTATTGTATAGACATTAACAAATTTGATATCAGAATGCCGCTACAAAATGTTTTAGTACATAAAACAAGTAAAATATTTGTGAAAAACAAAGAGATATGAATAAAATTATACCTTAAAAAATTGTAAACAAAGCACTCGAAGTTACCAATTATACATAAATTTTTTATCTGTTATCTGTTGCCCTTTAGGATTTACAAATAATATAGTATCTCGTGTTCGGATATTACTTTCTCCATACGCAGTATAGGATTGCGGCTGGTTTTTAGTTGGGAATGCTTAGTCCAAAACAAGTAATTTTTTCTGTCCTTGTGAAAGAGGAGTTAACATTTTTTATTTTTCAAGTGGAGGCTACAAATACGATAATTCTTTGGAAAAAGCTACTTCCGATCATTATAAACTTTTCTGGGGATTCGGTGCATAGATATGCATTATTTGGATTCCTGTACAGTGTGTATGTAATGTGTAACTCCACAGAGTTCCCCAGTTTTGTTCCCAGTTTTTAAATTAGTTTCTTCTGCCATCATTCTTGCACTTGACCACAAAATCTATTCAATATATGAAAACATTAACTTCAACTTATTTAATTTCAATTATCACGTACTTTTCACAAATTATTTTTGCGAGGGACATACAATACATTTCTTAGACCGCGACATATTTAAAAGAATCTACATTTATTATCATCTTGTTTTAATAGCTGCTTTTTGGTACTTATAGATTTACTTTTAAATATTTCTTATCTTAAATTCACCAATAAACTTGGTAAATATCAGTTTCTATTTATTAAATAATATTAATTTCTTTATTTTTCGAGACAGAAATTTTCATACGATTTGACAGATAATGGCGCGACTTGTCCTGTGATTAGGGTCCCGTGAAATCCGCTAGACGCGGTATGACCAAGTGTCAATTCTTCGTGAATTTGAAAAGTAGCTAATTTCTTTGCTACCAGATGGAGTAACATTAAATTAGGAATAGGTACAATAATTCAATTCGAAACGTATGCAAGTTACAATTTTAATTTTTTTTCTTTTTTAACTTTTTATTGAAACTGAAAGTTAAGATTAAACCTGTTCTTGTCAATCCTCAATGATAATTTTAGAATGTTCCTTGTTCCTTCCGTACATAGGAAATTTCATGGGCCAAACATGCAAGCCTTTTTAGTACACTTAAGTACTCTTGGTTATAAAATTAAGAACCCGAACTATTATGTTTTCACCTATATGTTTAAGTTTAAGGTACTACGTCTCAAATTTCAGCTTCGTATAGCCTTAATATGCATGAAAAAGCTTCAGTAACCATGATTGCAAGAAGGATTGAGAATGAAAATTTTGTATCTAAATGTCGAAATATACAAAATCATTTAGTCAACAAGCTATAATTTTTATAATAGAGTGAGTTTGTGTGAGTTTTATTTATTTGGGATGAATGGAAGGGACCTACAATTTTATGCCGAGTTCGAACGGCTAAATTGAGAAGCTTTTTTAGGACAGTTATACTCTCGGATGTTTGTCAGACATTCGCGAGAGCTGGCGCAGTGAAAAAACCTTAAGAAGTAATTTATGTTTTTCCGAGGATCGATCCTGGTACCCCTAGCACAGTTGTCCAGCACATTAACCACTGCGCCCATTTATTATTTTATTATTATTTTAGTAAGCCGAATTGAATAATTTATTTTCATATTGCCTCCAAACTATAAGGGAAAATAAATTATTACAACCACACCCGTACTCATAGTACGCCCACAAAGCTAAACCCATACAAAAAATAAATGCAAATCCGTCAAGGTAATTGAACCTACCTCGATTCAAGCCTTATTCACGCGACGTCCAAAATGGGGATAATTGCCAGACGGATCGTTATCGTAACAACACCTTTCACCAGAGGTCCTTCACATTGGAAACAATCGTCGCGTCGGCCGAGCAAATGCAATTAGATTCATCAAAGAATAAATAATCAATCAGTGCAGGATATCATTTTGTTTTCTACCCTTCAGATAGCAAACAATTTTATTTGCCCAACAGAGTGACCGCTGAGCCATCAACAGCATGGCGTTTAAAATTCTTAAAACTTTCTGCATGTGGTGTGGGGGCAGCGTCCAGCGTGCTTGAAATTTGTAAACAACTCTTTTCACTTGTAACCGGTATTGATTCATTGCGTTCACTTTCATGAAAAGGGGACTCTTTGGCGGACTCTAATTAAAAGAGTAATGAATTTCGCAGAATTTGTGTTCCGAGTTCGTAAGCTTTTGTTTTGGGTTATAATATTGTTACACAAAGATTGATGATCGATGAGTCTCCCGGTTATGAGTGCCAGAGTGCGCTATAAAATTGGCGAATTTATGGATGATTAGTTTAAATCGCCATTGTTGTGACAGGTGCAATCAAATAACCGCAAATAATAAAGCAGTTCGTGGAATTTTTATTAGCCCTCTGAAGAAAATGTTATTAATTTTTCATTTTACTATTAAGTTTGAGGAATACATTTTATACGCGCATTTTAGAGTTTGTGCGCGTGTCATCCTGGTCAAGGGATTTACAGTGCACATAATTGATAATTTAATTATCACGTATCCGGACGGATATGCGTTTAATAATAATCTAAAGTCGTTTCATCAGTAAACATTTAGTAAGATGCTGATGATTCTCCAAGTTTTTGTTAAAAATATAAAAGGTGGGTATGTTTGAGTCAAACATATGCCCCTTAGTTGAGTTGAGTTGTCTTCAATTCAACCCAACATTCACACAACCCAAACTAACAACTTATAGACTTATAGACTTGTTGTGTTTTAACAGACAACTTTTCTATCAAGGTTGTTTATAATAATACGGACAATACCGATTTTTAAATGACATAAAACCAAGAGACAACTCAACTGTAGTTGTAGTTGTTTTACATAATTAGGGGTAGCTGCGAGCATTAGCCTTCTAGGTTTAAACTCTTGATCAAACAAATGGTCGAACTGAAGTCGAATTGGACAACGAAACCATTGACTCTGACTAAATTTAAAATATTCATTTATTCATATTTACAATGTAATATAGTTACTCTTTATGTGGGGGCAGTGGCTCAGTGGTTAGTGTGCTGGCCTACTGTGCAAGGGACCAGGTTAGATCCACGAACTTAAGGTTTTTTCACTAGGTCACATCTCGCGAACTTCTGACAAATATCGGAGAGTCTAAGCAATACCATGTAAAAGCTTGTAAATTCACCCGTTCGGATTCGGCATAAAGTTGTAGCTCCCTTCCATTCGTCTCAAAAATAAAATCTTATACAAACGAATGGTTGTGAGAAGCTCGGGCGCCTATACGGACCTGTTGCGCTAACTACTTAATCTATTTTTCAAGTTACAGTATTATTCTTATATTAGATTTCAAAGAAAAAACTACATATCCTGTATTCTATTCTGTATTCGGAAAAATAAATCCTGTGAAATGCAAAATTTTCTTTGAATTTTCCTTAAAAAATAAATGGCATGCTTAGGTATACGGTATACCTTATAACTACTACTGCTATATTAGAGTTCGAAAAAGCAGTTCCTTCTTGTTTTTATTCTTTGGTGCGGTTTGAGCTCCTTATGAAGCCTAAAATGTATTCGCATTTCTGTTAAATAGTAAAGCTCGTTTGGGATAGTGCCGGGAATTTACATGTAGATTTTACAAAAATCGTTTGAATATTATTATACCAAACATTGTTGCATACTTGCCTATGAAGGTATAAGCGTAAGAAGGAAAAATAAAAGCCGGTTGATACAACCGCTAAAGAAAAAAATGCATACTATAGGTAAGCGAGACGAATGCAAGACGAAATGACAATTTGCCATATTACTTCTGCGAAACAGAAGTACCTATTATGTTTATAGCTGCTAGATAATTATGTACTTACATAGAAAAATTCAAACGTTCTCCACCTATTTTCCGCCATATTTTTATATCGCCCCAAATTATAATGCATGTCTTCAAAAATGCAACTCTATTTCCCCAATGTTTCAGATTTAGCGATATCTGCGTTTAGTAGCTAGGTACAATGTGGCCACACAAGTCTACATAACATTTCTCTTTGCCCTGGCCTACAAAGTACTATGCGGTTTGTTGTTCACGCAGCCTTTATTCTATCCAATTCGCCACACGCATTTATTTCAGAATAGCGAATAGTTTTAACATTCAACATATTGCCATCAGTTTCCTACCTATTCCCTCTCTAGGGAATTTCTCTTCGAAAATGCGCGGTAATGACATAAATTAATGTGGCACCTGACGCCATTTAATCGTTTTCTTGACTTTAGCAATTGCGTTGTAAATTTTATTTAAATGACGAAAGGTATAGTCACCCTTGACGATGAAGATGCGTCTTGAATCCGAGCAATATCGTCGGCTGTCATTATACTCGTAGAGGTATTTTCGAGAAAGCGTAAGGTGTACCCATATAAAGAGAAAGAAAAACGACGAAACGAAAAAAAAATATTAAATTCTAAAATAGGAATCGTTTTACTGTTATTACAAAAAGAATGTATTTAGTGACTAATCTGTCAGAGTGTGATGCATTACAATGAAATCGACAGCTCATCAGTGTTTTATTACCTTCAAAGATGAAAAAATAAAATGTCGGCACGCAAATATCGATTTATTTTTATTTTAAAAAGGAAATTGTATCGTATTTTGAAATTATTTTCATCGGCAATGTATTTGTAACGAAATCTGTTTCCTTGCCATCTGTAATTTTGAGTGATCGAACGAATGATACCCCCGAGCTGTCAGAAACAATCTTATATTTCCGGTTCCGGTTTCAAACCCAGTTTACATGCGAATGCATGGGTGAATATTGAATCATTAATTTACAAGGAAGATAAAATCAAAATTACCAAGTTGTTGTTGTTTATAAGATGACTTTATATAGCAATTTAGAAACATTTGTACATTGTACAGATATTTGGATATGCATAATCTTTTTGAGAATTCCTAAATCCTTTTCAAATTTTTGGATTGTAGGGGAGAAATTTTAAGTGATTGCATAATACAGTTATTGCTTCAACTATCGCTGAATCAGTTAAACGGATTTGGTTTAAAACCCAAGGAAGTTGAAACCGCATAGAAGTTTATCGGGACGACGAATGCGAAGTATTCCAAATTGAAATACGGACAAATCATCGGCGATATTCATGTCGAGCGACATCAGTTTCTCAGCAGCCAGTGGATGCCATGCACCGAATGTACAGGCTGAATTCATCTGTAAAGGAATACGTTTATTTCAATATTTCGAAAGCAATAAATTAAATTCAGTTTAAGCTTACCTCCTTGCTGTAGTAGTGACAACGACCATTCAATCTTGTTGACGGGATGTACTCAATAAAGTCGATATATGGGCAGTGCGGTAGCAAGAGTGAAAGGCCTGCAAAACAGTTTTATGGAAAATAATGTTGTTAACATTTATCATATCACAATAATATTTTGCGAAAAAATCCCCCGATATCCAGTCGCTATAAATATTTTTCCATTAATCAATCTTTATCAACATTTATTTTCGTCGAAATCTGGGAACTGTTTTCGAAGTCATGTTCGAATGTCTAGACATTTGAAAGTTGTTGTCAATCGTTATTATGTACCGATGCTATTAAAGGTCATGTTATGTATTTGAGAGACAATGATATCTGAGCAAAATAGTAATTGGAATTGCAGTATGTATTCTATTCCTTAATAGCTGTACCTACATGTTGCCTTGGCCCAGGAATGGAATTGCTTAAATATATTCTTTCCTATCACCATCTAAAGTAGTAGGTACTTGCTTACTTTTCTTAGGGCCGTTTGCTGATACGATTCATAACGATTTAAGTTCTACTTAAATTCTTATGGGCTACTTCTTGTAAGGCATAAACTGTCACATAAGAGTTTATGTTACCTCCTTAAACTTAAATCTTTATGTGCAACGGCTTTTAGTAGTTTAATTACTATCAGAAATCCTAAAGTAGATAGATACCTATGCTATCATTTAAGTTTGAGCGAATATGTTTTCAAGTAGGTAGGTTCTATTACACATGTTCGACAGCTTCCTGCACCCTGCACGAGTAAAAAGCTTGGCAGTAATTTGCAATTTCATTCATTCATTCATTAATTTTCAATGGTCCGCTTGTCCATTAAGTGGGTCGCGGGTGTAGGTTACTCAAGTGGACCCTCCATAGCTCTCGATTCTCTGCCATCGACTCTAAATCATCAAGGGCAATCCCCATACGCGGTATGCGTATGTATATAGGAGAGATTATGGACTTGATCTAATCATCTCATCCTGGGTCTGCCTAGGTAAGGATTCATAGCACGTGTCGTGGGATCCTGGTTGGGGAAATGCGTTTAACATAACCAAAACACCGAAGCATGGTCCACTCCGTCCGGAGAAGGAGCTGCTCGACACCGAGTTCCTCACGTATTCTGGTATTTCTAATGCTATCTCTGAGGGTACCACCAGCAATACAATGGAGGAATCTCATTTCGGCAGCTTGTATCCGCGATCTTATTCTTTCGGTCATTACCCACACCTTATGCTCATAAGTAAGAGTTGGAATAAACATCGAATTAAAGACTGACAACTTAGCTTTGATCCAAGTTCTGTCAAATAACAGAATGAATCCTACAGGAAAACTCAGCATTGCTCCTTCCATCACTCGTGAATAAGACCCCGAGATACTTAAACTTCTCCACCTGTTTCAATGGGACTCCACTAACATGCAGAGTGCATTGAACAGGCGTTCTGGAGACGAACATCACTTTAGATTTGTTCACGTTTATTTTCATCTCGGCTTCAGCACTAACGTCTAAAAACCGATCGAGTGCGCGTTGAAGTTCAGTCTGAGAGGCAGAGGACCCAAGGTTGACCAAGTCATCAGCGAAGAGCAAACGACTTATCCTCAGATCTCCCAATTCGAAACGTTCTTCACCAAGACTGTGCTGTAACACCCAGTCCATATAAGTAATGAAAAGGAGAGGAGACAAGACGCACCACGCACCCCTGGCGAAGTCCAACCCACACGGAAAGGTATTGATCTAACGCCGTTTATACGAACAGAGCTTTTCCGGTTTATGTAACTGGACTCGAGGGATTCGGTCATATGCTTGGCAAATCTATGAAGCATGCGTAAACAGGTGTAGAATAAAGAAGAAGAATAGTCTCTTAGCATACCTACTTAACTTACCAATAAATCCTGAGCTTGGTGGATTCTTACGAATCGGCTTCCCTGAAAATGTTTGTAATCCTTGCCACAAGCGCCATATTGAGTGTGGATCGATGAGGTATGCCTTTGATTTTGGATAACGTCGACGATATATTTCATAATTCGTAAATAGGTCATAGTCGGCATTCGTCAGCCAGTCGCCTAATGATCCATTGTACTTCCCTGGATCCCAGGCCGCAATAGTAATATTTTGAAATATCCTCGACCTAGTAAAATTGAATTCGGCTTTTGTAACTACCTGAAATAATAGGTCGGAAAGATCAAATGAATTTCGAAACAATTTATGAAAAATAAATATTTTACTTGCGAATTCACAACGCGAATTGTTGTCTTGCTACCCACATCGACTTCATGCCCTCGAGTTGGTGCGTGATTGAATCTCATCACAATATCATGGCTATCTAATAGCGTACAATAGATAAATCGATAAATTAATAGGAAAATAAATACATTACAAGAAAAATAATGTCGTATAGTATTACCAATAAATCTGCCCAATTTCGAACCAGCCATTGATCCGGAACTTGAGACAATTGCACAGGTCTTAATGTTTTTCACATCTCGAAAGATTTTCTTCTTTGGAAATAACTTTCCAAATTCCAATCTATTAAATGGCGGATCTCTTCGCCTCAAGACTCTAACACCAGCCTCCAGTACCAGACAGCTGGATGGATAATACTGCTCTTCAAAACTACTTCCAAACATCGGCTTGTAATCAACATTGTAGTAGTTCGTTTCATTCAGTGATTCGCTCATTGATTTTTCTAGAGTCCGTACAATCCTGTTTCGAAAGGCAAAGGTTTTGTTGTAACATGTCTCCGAATATTTATCATGACACATATATAGCTTAGGATCGAGAGTTAGTTTGGTATTCTTCGAAAGAGCAAAACGGGGATGCGGTGAAAGTTTTGTCCGATTGACTGCTGGTTTTTCTTTGCTTTCGACAATGAACTTCTCATTGGGATTCCAGCGTACATGGAAGACACTACGGCGCTTGCGAATTTGGGTACCTAATAAAATAAAAAGGTTGTCAAATAAGATGCAATATACCTAGGTACTATACATGTACAAAATACTATGTCAGTCGAAAATTTGGTGGAACTTTCGCCATTGACTTATGCCCAATTTCACAGTGAGAGTTCCCTCTACTATCGTTTTGGCTTAAATTTTCGTTAAAAGTTTTTGTTTGCTTCAAAGCGCTCATTTTAACAAAATGAGAAGTAAAACGTGGTTTAAGCTAAACTACTTCTGCCACTTAAACTTTTGTTTATCAATTTGAGGTCTTTTAGTGTCAGCCGAGTGAAAGGGATTATACCTATACCTATGCTAACATTATTATACCCTCCACAGGAAGGTATATTCACTTTGTCAATACATTTGTAACGCCAAGAAGGATTCACCGGAGACCCTATAAAGTGTATATATTCAGAATCAGGATCACATTCTGAATCGATTTAGCCATGTCCGTCTGTCTGTCCGTCTGTCTGTTGAAAGCACGATAGCGTGAGAGAACTTGTTTTTAGAGTTGTCAAGTTGGTATTAAACATTGTCTATGTCGGTCAAGTAGTTCTGGTACCTCCCATACAAAACCAATACTAGACACATGCGTGTACCTATACAGTACATGCAGTGGAGGGTATCAAAGCATCGACCAGGCCGATGATAATACTTTTACTTGTTATGGAGTAAATTCGATTTAAAACTAAAAATATAACCAACTGGTATATGAAATGTGAAATGGAAATTTTATATTCTTAAATATTTATGAATGAAGACTAGTGTTTGGAGTAGTTTCAGCATTTTACTGCGGTAAGTGTAGGTACAGGTGGATTTAAGTAAGGCCAAACAAATGTGCGGTTACTTTTGCTTTGATTCCTTACTTGTATGAAATATTTTGAATCTTCATCAGTTACTACAATCCTTAATTAATGAAACTAGATGAAACTTCTCTCCATGTCATACCAGCCCTAAGGTCTTCTAGTTTGAGGAATTTCGTTGAAAAAACTGTTTGTCCAAGTCTTGCTTTTATCGAAAAATGGCGTTCGTCGAAACGACGAAGATTACCTTCTACGTAACTTTTAGTGCTCTATTATAGATAATATTAAAAGAAAAATACAACCAAAATTAACGAACAAATAAAAAGGGAAAGGGAACATTTCTACATATTGTCTTTAAATAAAATGGCGAACGTACAAGAAAGCATTATGATGGGAGCATTGAGCTTTGTTGCTCAAAATGAATTATTTGTTTTTCCGATATTTTTTATTTTTGTTCTTTAATGAATTCATTTTTAAGTTCTTATGATTTTATGTTATATTATCTTATTTTTCTGGGCGCAGTAGCGCAGTGGTTAGTGTGCTGGACTACTGTGCGAGGGATCCCAGGTTCGATCCCCGGAAAAACCAAAATTACATCTTAAAGTTTTTTTCTACTGCGCCACCTCTCGCGAACATCTGACAAACATCCGAGAGTATGACTGTCATGAAAAAGCTTCTCAATTCAGCCGTTCGGACTCGGCATAAAATTGTAGGTCCCTTCCATTCGTCCCAAAAATTGAAACTCACACAAAACGAATGGTTGCGAGAAGCTAGGCCTTGGGTGTCACCCGCCTGTTGCGCCACCTATTTATTTATTTATTTTTTATCTTATTTTTCTTTTTCTATAAAAAAAAAAGTATGAAGAAATTTCAAAAACCGGTTCTAAGGCCTTTTTAATATAAATGAAAGAAATGGTCTATATAGATACAGTATTAAAATAAACAAGCATATTGTGCACACTCTGTACAAATTTGAGTCCAATGATACTTCTCCGATTCGAAGAAGTCCTTTAATGTACTAAAAAATATGATTACCTGCCTTTCTAGGGTTAATACCACAATAATAATCGGCCCTAGCGAGGTATCCGTCGGAACGGAAAATTCTCCGATTTCATACGATTCGGAGGATTTTTGCTGCGAGGTATACTTCGGAACAGCTTTTCGGAACTTTCTTCCGACAAATATGCAACACACACTGGCGTTTTGCGTTTCAGTGCGATCAAGTGCGTTTTTACCGATATTTTTGACAGCTTCATACGAATTTTCTTCCGATATGCTTCGACAGGAATTGGTTGCGGATTTGTTTACGATTTGCAGTGTGTGTTGATAAATTAAAGCAATAAAGAAAAAAACATTTTAGCAAAGTAATTAGTTGTATTTGTTGCTTTAATTTGTGTTTCCAGGACAAACACAAACGGAAAAACAAGCACTAAGAAAACCCCGATGTACCACGAAACAACATCATGTCAAATCAATGCGTCGTCGCATTTTATTTATTCTTTCCGAAGGCGGATACCTCGAATGTAATTTTAGTCTCCGACGCAATATGCGTTGCGGAGAATTCTCCGTTCCGACGGATACCTCGCTAGGGCCGAATATTACGCATATTTAACTTTGTAATGGTGAAATAGATAAATTGTTCTTATCCACAAGCCACATTTGCGTTTAGTACTTAGAAGGTTAGTTCAGACTGTGAAATCGATCGAGTTAAACCAGAAATTTAAACTCACGGTCAGGTTTTTATCAGATTTTTTTTAGAAAATTAAGCAACGTTCGCCTTAGCTACAAAGCGAATGATATGACGAATAGATACCTATTCTTGTTAAACAGGACAGAAAACCAGAAATTGGTGAAAACTGTGAGACTGAAACGAACCGTGGAGTTTTTAATTTCTTAAGCAGATGCAAAGCAATAAAAGGTAGGATGTACAAAAGAAAGCAGCTACCTATGTGCTAAGCCATTAACTGAGCTTTCCGAAATTAAAAACAAAACAGTTCTTAAATTTGACTGCATTCAAAAATTCTACCTTTTTACCTGGCTGATATCAAAAAAGTCACTCAAATTCGACGTAGGTGAGAAATTTTCAAAGCAGTTAAAAAAAAAACTTTAACGAAATAAATTTAAAAATTCAAAAGCATCAATTCACCACACCAATTTTTATCGGGTTTTTAAAATAATAATTCTAATACAATTGCCACACCAATTGGTTCTGAGATCGAATACTCCGAATGTTGACGCGATTCCGTTGCATACGGCTTAGGCGAACTCCCGGATAACGACTTTTGAAGTCCGTAGGCAGCAGTAGCTGATGGAACTATCACAACACAAAGCACGTGGTATGTTACGAAAGCAGAACTCCACCGGAAACCTCCATTGAAAGACATTCTTAAGAACAGATTCCACTAAACACACACTTGTGAGCACACAGGCGCATATTATGCGTACCCCTGTCGGTTGGGGAGAAGTCTCTTATATTATGGACTAATTCAGAGAACGGATGTAAACTTTCCCTTTCGACGGTCGACTCGCTTCTGGTTTCGCAATTCGAATCACACCTGTCAAGGGATGGTTTGGTTAGTTAGCTCGACTCTGTTCTGTATATTAATTGACAATGAAAGCTTAACATTCTGTAGGAGCTTTCAAACGAAAGCAAAAGTTTTTCTGTGTCGTGTGGTGACCGGCTGCCTGGTGGTTGTGGGTTGTGCTTTGCTGATAACCATGATGATGATGATTATAATAAAAGCAACCAACCCTTATGAGGGTTTGGAGATGTACGACATGTTGTTACGTTTTCTCGAAGAAATTTCATTCAAATTGCTCACACTGTGAGCAGATAAGAAGCGGTTGAGTTGTAGTTTAATATTAGGCACTTTTCTTACACGATGTAGTTGTAGCTGTAGGTAGCTACTCTACTCGTACGTCAGCAGATATTTTTTTGGAGGGAAGTGAAACTTATTTCTTTCGTCTCAAGGAACAAAACACTCGGTAGCAGCAGCACAGAACTGCTTTGTGTATATGTACTTAAATATAGTATACTACATAGTTGTTCTTCTTCATTTCTATCTCTCCTGCTCCATGCCCCTCCTGTGGGTTGACTTTGAGTGAATAAATTATGACCTGGTCTTGGAGCACACTTTACGTGCTCGCATAAGTTATTATCAAGCGCCATAGACATTTTCAGGCAATGCCCTACGCTCCTTTAGGGGATGGGAAAGTTAATGGGGATATGACTTCGCGTTGGATTAATTATTTGTAAATAATTACTGCGGAAAAGTAAACTATTCTATTTCCCTGCTTTAGCTTGGATGACTTAATTGTATGTTTAACTAATTTCACCAGCTTGCTCGCTGTACTTTCATTTAATTAGGAACGTACCTTTTGGGTGTCTGGCGATATTTCCGTGGGCCACGATTCCGTTTATTTTGGTGGTTAATTTTGTCAAATGAAAAGATACGCATCTATAAACACAATCGGACAGTTGACAGTACACTTTAGCTCTGACACTGGCAGGCATTAAATTTAAGTACATACATAACATTTTGTTATCAAAACGAGTTAATCAGGGAAAATATTTTGAAAACTCTCTCCGATGTTTTACTAAAATAATGAGATCGATATTGCACGTCACAGCTTAAGGCTGTGGGGATGTAGTTAAGTTGACAAGTAGATATGTACCTACTACTGCATGCTTGAAGAGAAGAGATATGTAGGAAGTAATCAAATATAGAATACATCATAGCATGATTAATTTTATTTAAATATTGCTGCTTTATTGAAAGGACGCAAATACCCGGTTTGTTGACAATTAAATTAAATTAAATTAATTTCATTGAATTGACTGCCTCAGCAGCAGTAGTAGGCATATTTGCGATCTTTTGGAGCTCTATTCCAGAAATAGCTCAATCAATATAATGCTTAAGAGTCAAAACCATTGCTGGGTTATTTACAAAACAAAAAAATGTCCTTTAAGTAAAGTTCAAAAGCAAGAATTCCTAGGGAGTCACTTCTTCAACGACCTAGACGAGCTCTCCAGCACTTCAATAGACAATATAATGAACTTTGTCAAATTATTAGGATGGTTTGTATGTAGCAGCATAGTAAGTTATCTTGATACAGGGTTATAATGAGTAAAGGACAACCTCTTTCCTCCGCGGGCATCTCAATCGTTCACTGTTGACCTGAGTGTGGCACGGAGTACTACTCGCCAGCCCACAAACTTAACCTAACCTAAAGTCAAACAATGTGAAATCGCATCTACGCGGAGGGAGTATGCCAGTCGATATTTTAAAAATGGTTGATTAGACGTTTGCTGAACTTTGCGAGTAAAAGATCGACTGTTGTACAGCGTGTGTGGCGCCTAGCGACAGTCGACATCCTGCCGAAACCAGAGCTCATCAAATGTTTGGACTAAATTATGTAATCGATTATCAGGTAGAGGTCTCTGCTGTCGTCATTTTTTTGAAGAAAAATAGGCCAATAACACCAAAGAGTGTAAGCGTTTAGCTCATTAATTTATTTTTGTTCTCAAAGCTTGAGATGTTGATTGGTATTATATTATGTTTATTGCCAACTCAAACTTTCTGGATCTGTTACATATTTTACTTAATATTTTATTTCGCTGAGAGATTATCTACGCTTTTGTTTGAAAGAGTCCCTCATGGGGTGTTTGAATATGGTTAGGTACTGCAATCCGCTTGATATAGATACATATCTACTTTTGAATGGTTAATTGACGACACACGAATTCAGTATATATTTATATTATACACGTGGATACACACATGCCTATATTAGGTACCTATAATTAATTGCTTGTGCTAAAAGTCAGACACTTTAGGTCTTCCCACAAACCGTTAGGAAAAAACGCCAAAATCAATTTGGAAATAACTCCTTAAAAAATTTGATGTTACAAAATTGTTCGTCAATTAGAGTGTTATTTCCTTGCAAGGGTTAGTTTTAATGACAAGCGCAGTAAAGCTCAAAGTAAGTGGAAATGCATAAACAGCGGCAGTGTGAGTATGTACCGCATAGAAACCTTGCACATACCAAATTTCGCACAAATTCTTTAAATCAAACAGTGATCGCAAGAGCGGGCGAAGGGGGTTTAAAGAACAGCTTGCCCCTGCCTCCATACGTACTAAACTTAAAATTTTTGTTGGGCCTTATTTCCATATTTTAGTGTTTTTTTGCGTTATGCATTTTTTTGCGTTATTTCTAATTTGATTTGGGCGTTATTTTCTTGGGCGATATTGCCTAATGCCACCGCTACCACACCTACCACTCCTTTACCCCTACTCCCTTCCCCTTTTAAAATCGGCTCATGTCGTTTTCCATTGGTTTCACTCGAGGATTCACTCAGCAGCACAAATAATGGAACGGTTTCAGAAGTGATTTTCTTGATTCCGGACGCTTCTTTTTGCCCAATGGAAAACGACATTCTCCCTTTACCTCTCTCCCTGTCCTCCGCATCAGAGCTACTCTACCGATATAGCCCATATTCATTACGACGCGACGCACGGTAAAAAGAAGTCCTATCACAAAATTTCATTCGCCTACAGCTCAATTCGTTTGGACGCTAAATCGATTCAGAATTTGTTCCTGATTCAGAATTATGTATAAATCTCCGGCGATTCGTTCTGGCATTATGTAATGGAGAAGTGAATATTCCTTCCTGTTGAGGGTATAAAAAAGTATTGTGAATCCTAGCAATCCGCAGGTTTGTGAACGGAGAACGCAGGGCTGGCCTTCAATCTAGGCGCCCCGGGTGAGTTATGTATTTGGCGCCCTTTTATATTGTATTAAAATTAAAAAAAATATATTTTTAAATTACTATTATTGAATTCTAAGAAAGGTGTGTCAGTTAATCACGAAATAACTAACATCTTATTTTTTTAGGTTTTAGAAAGTTCTCTCAGAAGACTGTCAAAATCTAGGCTTTCTGCAAATAGATTTTCAATGAATATGGGAACTAAGTCCACTTCACGAAAGTGGTGTGATTTCTCACTAGGTCCCTCAGTGGACTTAGTTTCCCTGCACCGAAAAAACTTCATACAATTTTGAGGATACCAATTTTTTGGTAGTTATTTGTCGTCTGTGTTGCATTCTTGTATTTTTCCCCGCATTGACAGCAACCGATGCAAATTGCATTCTGCACATCTGTGTCATCTGCAGTACTGCTTGCAGTGAACCGTTAAGAATTTCTGCAAATGTATTTCGGACATAATGAAGTGAAAAGTGCACGTAAATCAAAACTTTTCAATTTTCTGATTATAAAATTTAAAACATGGGCAGGGCACTGTCCTGACAAGAACATATTTAGGCAATACAATACCTGATGGAGTCTGGACATGGAGAAAGCTGGCCATATACAGCCGAGCTAGTAGTATAATATAAAAACGCTGATTGGTCATAGATAAGAGATGGTGTTATTTCTCGGTTTCATTTTCTTGACCTTATAATGTTGGCTATTCATTAAATATTTTGGACACCTACTATACGCTAAATCAATCCAAAATACATCACTGATTAATATCGATTGGAAGAAAAAATATCAGCTCTTCATTTTAAAGGTCCGGATTACCTCACACTTGACATTCACATACTCCTTATATTCATTTAGGCATCTTTGTAATCGTGTGACTTCTAAGGGCAATTTTTCTAATTACATGAGTATAATCTTGGAGCACGGTTTTCAATCAACTCAAACTTACCTCAGATATAAATATATATATATCTCCAGAAAGGAGTTCCTTTACAAAAGGTTCAAATGGGAAATATGTATTCGGTATTCCGTATTCCTTACCCAAAGGTTTCATTGACAGGTGCAATCAAAACGATTATATTCCTTGAGAAAATACACATACCACAGGGACACTGCACTCACTGCAGTCACTACTAAAGCATCCACAACTTTCCTTAAATATCGATTTTAAATAAAGGAAACACATTTGGGGTATTTTTAATTTTTTCTAACATTTTAATGCTCTTGAAATCGAACCAACACGTACATTTTTTTGTTTTATTTTCTTATAAGGTATAATTACATTACAGTATCTTTCTATACCATAACTTCCATCTTTTAATATTTTTTTTACTTATTTATTCTTATAATTTCATCTTTATATGTACTTCAATAAATTTATTCATTTTATATTTATCTTAAATAAATGTCAATATATTTTCTGTTTCATCTATTTTTTGTTTTACCTTAATAATCGTTTTTTTTTTATAATTTTATAATTTTATTAATAATCCAATGGTTTTGTAATCTAAATCAAATAAATTTCCCTTCATAAATACTAAGTGTTTTATGTTTTTTTTTTTTATAGTACTTCAATGTTTAAATGTGTTGTTTTTTGTGTATTTTTCAGTTTATTGACTCAATCACACCATACTCAAAAATATAGACATAAAACATTCGCTTGTTTTTTTTTTTTTTGTATCGTTTTTTGTTCAGTTATTTTTTATGATTAAACGAATTATCAGCCATACAATTTCACAGACACACTATTTTTTTTATTTTTTTTATTTCAACTTTCTTGTCTGCGTTTTATTATAATTGTTATATCTAACGGTATTGAATTGTTTCTCTATTAAAATAATTTAGTTTTGTTAATAAATGTTTTTGATGCTTTAGAGATGTCTTCTTTTTCAAATATTTAAGAAAGGATTTTTTTGTAATATGTACTCTTTCTAATTCTATAAAATTTCCTTGTCCATTGTTTTGGTGATTAATTTTTTTTCTTTTAATATTTTTTTTGGATTTTGTATAAAAATTTTTATTTATTTTCAATAAATTGTTTTCCTTTTAAAAATAAAAAATATTCTTTATTATAATATTCTTAAACATGTTGGGCAGTTTATCATTTACTCATATATTAATCTCCTTGACCACTTTTGTTGTTGTTGTACGTAATAAAAATTAATTAAGTGTGTCTTTTGTTCAAAATTCGAGTGTAAAATATTTAACGTGTGCAATAATTTCATTATCATTTTTTTTTTTATAAGAAGGGTGGGTCTTTTTTATCGTTCGGAGAAATCAGAACATTTATGTAGAAAATGAAATTAGAGAAATAAGATGAATTTTATTTCTAGTGCGAAGTTTTATTTTTTTATTACTAGTTAGCATGCCAAATATTTTTTAACATGCTATTGACAGTTTTTTTTATTGATCTTTATTTATTTTTGAAGTAATTTGTAATTATCTAAAGGTACAATATGTTTTTGGTTTTAAATAAATTATTATTTGTATTGTTAGTCAATAGTACACGATATTTGAAGTTTTACCTACACAGATGGTCTAAGACTATTTTTTGTGTTTTTTTTTTTTAAGTTTTATGTTCAATGTCTAGGGAAGTTTTTTGTTTGTATGTACAGTTTGGATAAATTTCCTTTGCTTTTTGATTTTATTATTTATATTATGTATATAAATTTTCATTGATGACGTCAATTTGTTTGATGATGGTGTTGACTTTAATTAAATGTACCTCTTTGAATCTATCTTAAAATAACTAACGCGTCTTCCTTTAATACAATGATCTCATTTTAATAATAATATACGTTTAACACTTTTGTTTTTTGTTTTATTTTCCTTTTATTTTACGATTTGTAAAATATTAGAATACCTATGTGCGTTTCACGCTGACATCTCTTATAATTAACCCATTTTTGGATAGAATTACTGAAATGATTTTCTATTAAAACAACAGATTTTTAAAAGGACACATTTTATTGTTATTATGCTTATTTATATATATTTTTTTCTTTTTATTAATATTTACTTAAGGTATAAAAAATTTGTGCTTGAAAATTTCGTTAGATACATTCGCTTTTTGTTATACTAAATTTATATTTTAAGATAATATTCTTATATGTTTTGGTGTTTGGTTTTTTTTTTGTTTTAATTCATTATGTAACTGCAGAAGGAGAAATAATGTAACATAAAAATGTTAAGAACAAAAACTGATTCATTTACCTACACAATTTGTGTTGGATTCGTACATCTATATACAAATAACGTTCATACAAATTTAATTTAGTTTCCTTTGTTGAGATACACATAAATATAGTTTAACTAAAATCGAAATATAAAATATAATTTCATATATTTAACATTTACAATTTATTTCCCCCAGTCTACACATCTAATATCCTACAAATGTATGTAAATACGTACAAAATAACATTGATTTATATATTTTTTCTGTGTTTTTACTATATTTTGTATAAAACAAATCATAAATTTGTATATTATTTTCCTTCAATAAACAAACATGTCAGTAAAAAATTATGAAAACACCTTTTTTGTTTTTTTTTTTTTTGTTATTAATATATTTTTTATTTTATTATTTTATTATCCGTTACAATTACACTATACAATCAACAACAATTCTATATAATAAATTTATAACCCTTACAATTTGTAGTAATTTTTTTTTATTACTTGGTGGATTTTTATAGTTTATTTCTTTAATTACATATAATATGATATTATATACTTTTTACCAATCAGAAAACATACGTTCTGATTTTATTAAAACTGAAAAAATTTCATTCGTATGAATATAACATTATTTGCATAAGATCAATTACTTTAGGTTGCATAATTACTTGTATTATTAATAAAAACAATAAATTGAACGCAGTTTGGAAATTAAAATTGCAAATGTTAAAAAAATCAAAATAAACATTAAGAAAAATGTTGTTTCTTAAATGTTTTTATAGGCATCTATTCATGTTAACTATTTTAATAATATATCGACTACTCGTTATATTTTACACTTTCATTATTAACGTTATTTTACAAATGAACTGTTATATAAGCTACGACTTTTTTTGTTGTTTACTTTTATAAAATATGTTGATCAATATTATTGCGTTTAAGGCCGAGTAATAAAAGTGTTATGCTAATAGATGGAAAAGAATTATCGTGAAAATTAAACATAACTATCTACTAGTACTAACTAACTAAAAATAGGGCGCTCATGTTATGTTTTTGTTCGAGTAGAATTGCAACAACAAGCATTTAGAAGTTGCATTGATGTGCAATGTCACGTCTATAAAATATGTGAAAGCCAATTCAATTAAAATTAAATTAAAAAGATTATTAGTGTACAATGGTGCATGTCTTATGTATGATTTTAAAAAAATGTGACATTTACTCCTATGCTTTTACGCGAAGATTATAATTATCGGGAACACTTTGAAAATATTTTGAAATACCTAACTTTACCAGATATATTGCTTAAAAAAGTTGATTTTAGATCCGTTATACGTTTATTACGGGTCGAGGTCGAGGCACTGGTGTCGAGTATTTTCATGTTAATAGCAATAAATATGTTTTGCAAATCAGAAAATATATAAAATTCGTGTTCAACTATTGCCATTGGAGAAACTATTACTGCTTGCTTTAAAGTTAGCAAGCTTTGCGCATTGCACCAAAGAGGTAGTTTAACAAAATAATGTTCCAGTTCCAGGTTTTACTGATTGCACTATAGTTTGTATCACTGCCATATTGGTGATATTTGAAAAACTACAATTAAATCTTCGGACGCGCTAAACCGATACTACCATACCACTTAGAACGTTGCAATAACATATGAACTGCCGAACAGTAAGTAATATGAAGTGAAGAGCTACAGTTTCTAAAGGTGGTTTATTGCTGAAAACTGTCTGTTATTCATAACATTATCATTAAGAGGTGATAACTTTTTCGATGGAATTTTAAAATCAACAGCAAGTTCTACTTCGAAAATGAAAGGGCGAAGTCGCCTTGATTCAATTCCATTCTGTGTTTTTATTAATGAATCCAAATGATTGTTGAAATATGTATCTTTAAATGCTGAGGATATTAAGACAACGATGAGCTCTTATTGTTCCTATTTTAAGGAATAGATTTGTAACTGTATCCGATAATTTTACATGCTTAGAAAATGCTCAAATGAAGCAGTAATGTAAAATGAAGTATATGTCATAGATCTGCAATAAATGTATTATACCTACGTTTTATTCGATATGGCTGATTGAATAAATACACTCTTAATACATGCTGTTTACAAATACATTCAGTAATTGAGTCTAATAAGATGCACCCTTGAAAAGTTAAATAGAATAAAGGAAATTGACTAATTAACAATTTTTTTTAAACTAAAATAAAGAAAATAAATATGCAAATTTAAAGCAGCCGTGTAGCTAAAACAGAATCAAAAACGAAAGGTATATTAATAACAACTAATACTAAACATTAATATGAATTTAAAATAATAATAATAATAGTTGTATAGTTACAAAATTTTTTATCCTAATTTGTTGTTTTAATAGATAATCATTTTAGAAATCTGCGCTCTTCATTCTAAATAGATTTTGTCTTCTGCCTTCCAATTTATTTGTCAGCTAATTTTTTTTAGTTTGCATAATTTTTGATATCTACAATTTTCTTACATTTAAATATATTAAAAATACTTCTTCCATTTGGTTTCCTAACAACTTTTGTTGATTTTTTTTTTGTTAATGAAATGTTCTGTTTTATTTAACCAAATCAGTGGAAATAATATTGTATAGTGAGGCGTTGTTTTAAACAACAAATAGGTATAAACTTAACATTTTATCCGGCTATTTCCTCTTAGATTCAAGTATGATTTATTAAACTTTATTTTTTATTCCTAAATCACTTAAGAATTAATTCTAAAAAATATTAATATGTATGTTTGTTTTGTTTTTTTTTTATTTATTTTTTTATTAATTAACATAACTCTAATTCAATTTATTATTTTATTTATACACATTTAATTATGTGTGTTTTTTATTTATATTTACTTTCCTAAAAAAACATAACTGTTATTTTTGTTTGTGTTTTTACGTGATGCTTAATTAATATTTTAAGTGAAATTTCAATTCTCCGGTTGAATGCTATTTTGTATCGCAATTTTTTCTGGGAGATAATTTACTTATATACCTATTGTTTTATTATTATTACTTTTTTTCTTTGTTTATTTCCTTTTATATGTCTTATACAAAATAAAGTTAACTGTTTCATGTATTTTCCATTAAAGATATTAATTTCAATTTGCTCATATTTTACCAAAAAAAAAAAAAAAAATTATTTAAAAGAAATAAAATATTTTTTTTTTAGAAAACTTGTCATAAGGACAATATATCCGGGTTGAAATTTGGAAATTAAAACGACAAAAGGTGGGAAAATATCCAGAAATTACGTTTTTAAATTTGTATTTTTGATTTGAATAAGTTTGGTGGAATTTAGTTTGGTTTTTCGGTTTTCAGTCACGGCGTTCTTTAAAAGGGTCAATAATAAGGTAAAACAAGAAAACGAATCGGCTGCCTGCAGCTAAACAGTTCGCTTTCAAGTTTTGCAATACATATTATTTAAATTGAAGGTGTTAATTAAATTACATACATATGCGTACAATTTTTGTGCAGATATGACTATTTATTTGTCTACTAAATTAAATGTCGTTCTCTTTTTAAATTATAATTATTTTAAATAAAATTCAAAATGTTGGCGTAAAACTCGTTTTTTTATTTTAAGTATTAACTGGATTTTGCTCACTAAAAATTGAGAATTTTTTCAGAATTTCTTGAATTTTTATTATTTTGTTGTAACATATTTTAAAAATTTCTTGTAATATTCCAGTGTCTATTATTATGACTTTTTCATTAATTAAATATTTAGTTGATTTTATATGTATTATTTTTATATGTAATTCTTACTTTAAAACTACTTTTTTGGCAGTATTTAGTTTATTTCACTTCGACAGACGTTTAATAAACCAGTTTTTTGTTTGCATTCTTCTCCATTTCAGTTGAGTAATTTAAATTTTGGAAAACGTCTCGGTGTGAAATTAATAATATTTATCAAATTATGTAAGTTAGCGCAAGAATAAAAACAAGTAATGGTAACTGATAAGAAATACTCCATTTGACGCGCATAATGTTCAATATGATATGCATAATGTTCGTTCCAGCAGACTTAGGCTACCGCGATACGTCTTAAAGATTTGAAAAAAACAAAAAAAAATGCAACATCATTTCAAATAGCTATGAGTAAGCCAAGCCTTAAGTCCAGCTTCGCTCATAGCAATGGCTTTAAACTAGTACCAATTTGTACGATTAGGACCCACATTATTTCCCAAAAAATATCCCTTTCTTTAATTCAAGTTGAATGAAATGGACAGGACCATGAATGAGTTGTCTGAAGTTCACTTTTCCTATGAATATGAGTATGAAACTATAAACTGTTTATGGATGAGTTGCGATTAGATATCCTTATTAGCAGGTTGCGACTTAAACGCGATAGGTTCGCGTGAATCTAAAATCTGAAAATGTCATCTGCTATTGTTCAGCTTTCGAGAAGGTGTCTGATAATTGGTACTGCAGTCGAAATGCTTATTTCATAAGCATGACTGCACTGAACTTATTAGAAGGTTGCGACTTAAATGCGATAGGTTCGCGTGAATCTAAAATCTGAAAATGTCATCTGCTATTGTTCAGCTTTCGAGAAGGTGTCTGATAATTGGTACTGCAGTCGAAATGTTTATTTCATAAGCTCCTCATGACTGCACTGAAGTCCTTTTAACAGTTTCTCCGATAAACTGCCACAGCAAAAGGCAAATGCTTTCCTTCTAATTAACTAGTAGATACTGAGCATAAATTGTGCATAAACATATTCCATTCAACTATAAGGGATGCAGTCATAATTTTTAGAAATAAAAATATCTTGGCTATTGTAATCCTTGACAGTAAAACGTTAAATTTCCGAAAATTTGATTTAACTTTAATGTACTTCGCGTACAACGAAGATGTACATTTTTGCAGCCTGCACAGTGCACAGTGCACGATTCCGTGTGTATTTTACTTGCAATTTAGATTTGAAAACTATTTTTATGAGTCCAGAATATGTTAAGGCTTTAATCTCAAGCATACAGAAATGTGCCTTCAGTTAGCGGTATCAATTGTAGCAGTTGGCAAAATGGAATTTGTACTGTACTAGGACGGCATTTTGCTTATACCGAAAGTCGGCTGACTATTGGTAGTAAAGCATTTAGAAGAATATTTATAATTTTGATATTATCTTCCTGATGTAGCTGAAATATAATTTTGTTACCTATGTTAACTGTTGTTTTAAATTCACTTAAATTTGGCGAAAAAAAAACTGATAATTAGTTATTAAATGTTATACCATTTCAGAAAAATAAATCATCATACGATTTCTGTATAACGTATAACCTACATATTTTACTTTCAATCAAATATTAGTGATGTCTTAATTTTGAACTGAAGAAAATACGAAATTGTTCAAAGTTGCTTTCGTTGGCAAATTTATAAAATTCCATTTTTCTAAAATTAAATTTGTCTGTCTGAAACGAATAGCATTATATGCAAGCAGAAAATATATCTTTGATAAGAACTGAACGAATTTCAATGCCAAAACATCGTGTAGTAATAAAAAAATATAGTGCAACTGATTTTAATTTAAGTAAAACGAAACAAATGAAATAAAAAAAATCTTTTCCGACTCCTTTTTATAAAATTTTTTATCCTGCACATATCCGTGTGTATTATTAATTTATTTCCTAGTTTCATACTTTACAACTATAAACAGACAACAGTAACTGTAAGCACAATTAACCGCCTCCACCAATCATTTAAATTATAGCAACAGTAATAATAGAAACGATAATTATTACCGTTTGTATTATGCACTGTGGCTAGGATATAATTGTTAACTAAATACCAAAATATTGACGACCATATTAACATGGAACGCTGCGACAGTATACTGCTTGCATCTAATTTAGTTGTTGATGATGCATAATATGGCATCGTACATTTAGTTTGTATCGATGCAACCGGCTGGCATTCAGGGACCGGTTCGCTAGGCAGATCTGTGATATCATCATAATAGTATACATGGCCCGTGTACGCAAAGTATGGCAGCTTTGCTATTTCAACAGAACTTGCTATATTAGTCGTATTACGGCGAGTGGTTGTGTTCAGGGACTTTTTACTCGAACTTAGATCACTATTATCGTGCGTTGATGATGATGGCGCAAGTCGACTTTCTAAGGTCGTACTGGTATTTCGCGGATTATTAATGGCAGCTGTTGTATTCGATTTAGTCCCTGATCCATCATCGAAGTCATCACAGTATGTACAGATGCCATGCTCAGGCGGATCACAGTAACGGTAACAGCATTCTGGTGGGCCATGATTGGATTTGAGCAATTGCTCGCCCGTTTCGGGGATGTTTTGATCTTAAAGAGAAGAAAATGTTAATGCATTGGAGGAGTACAATCAAAATTTTAAAAGATTTGTTACCCAGGCAAAGAAATGTCGGTTCTCCTGCATACTGCGTTGGATAGGCTGGTGCACGATCACCCGGAAGTAAATACGGACATTTCTGTTCTACTGTCTGGCACACACTAAGACATGGTCGTATTCTTCTTCTTTTTCGAAATTCTACTTTTCTTTTCGTTCTATAAAATATGCAAGAAAGAGAAACGATTAGTAAAATTGTATACTTCAAATATGTAGTTAAAATAGGTAATAATTGCCACCCTCTAAACTGTGCAAACTATACAGCCAACGGCATCTTTAGAAATGCATATAACTCGTAAAAAAAGAATTAATAGTTGGCGCATCAGGTAGGTAGCCTAGTGTCTCGCAACTATTCGCTTGTGTGGGTTTTTTTTTATTTTTTGGGGTGAAAGAAAATAGTATAAGAGCCAACCGCAATTTTTGGGTGTGATCGCATAACCAAAAACGATTTATGTTATTAGAAACTCGGCGATTCGAAGATGATAAATCCGGTAGTCTGGCAGCGTCTTGTTGGGGCTGAATATAGAAATTTTATTTTAAAAATGCATCTTTTTCCAAATGCTGGATCCTAGTTATAACCATTTAAAAATAGTATTAAATGAAAGAACTGAGTGCTCTGATTTTGAATATCTAGGTCCCAGACATTTTTTATAGGGCTAACCCCCAATTTCTTAATAATTGGTATAACCACAAGATGTATAGGTGGGTATTAGGTACATCAAAATAATCGTTGAGCTGTCCCGATTCCAAATATAATTATGGGTCCC
This sequence comes from Cheilosia soror, assembly GCA_949372485.1. NCBI lineage: Eukaryota > Metazoa > Arthropoda > Insecta > Diptera > Syrphidae > Cheilosia > Cheilosia soror. The sequence continues at coordinate 71,942,727 of OX443564.1, read as the reverse complement.
AGACGTTTTCATTGGTGCCAACCCTATGCCAGACGTACTATATATAAATGCGGTAAAAATTTACTGATTGCGAAAAAAAAAATGGTAAATACACGCGACAATATTGTACAGTTTCTGTGCCTAATATTGAAAAACAAGCCGGATGGTATGACAAAATAAATGTTGAAATATGTTCTTCATTCACGTGATAGTACTACTGGTAGTTTCATGTACATAGCGGTAGAAAGATCCATTTCAAATATTGCCATTGAAAATATCCTATGTAACTACATCCGATACATTTGCCCAATATGCAGGTTCCAAATGTTTATTTTGCAACTTCATTACAAAAAAAAAAAAATAAATAAATAAAGGGATGTAAACAATAGCAGTGGTGAAAGATCGACAATAGATCAAGTTTTGAGCAAAGCTATATTTGATGAGAATGATGCGGTCTATGAAAGTTTGATAAATAGTCCCAAAGATAGTGAATTCAAATATCATAAGCTATGTCTTGCTAAATTTCTCCAAGAGGCCAATAATCTAGAAAAAAAGTTAACTGTAAAAAAAACCGGATATAAACATATACATAAATGCCAGTGGATTTGTGGAAGATCACATTTTGAAGTTAAGCGAAATACACGCTAAGTCAGTGACTTATTTCAAAACCTGTCTAAAAAAAAACTACTAGCGATATTCAAAGATAAAATTATTATAAAAAAAGTTCAAAATCAATTTGTGGTTCTAAACGCAGACATTTTTCAATACAACGAGAGTTTGATAAACGATTCGGTAACGAGTTTATATACTTTTGTATGTATATATTTCTTTAATAGGAGTATTGCCTTCAAATTAAGGGAAGAGGTTGTTCAACTTGAAAGCTCAGTTCTCGCAGATATTTTAACTCTCAAATCTGTGGTAGAGAATGAGGTTAATATGCCGGAGATACTAAAAGAATTTTTCGAATATCTTCTAATTGGCTTACGTTATGAAAAAAACGGAAGATATTAAAAGAAGAATAAAGTCTCTTTGCAATGACTCAATTTATTTTATTACAAGAGGTAGAGTAAAACCAGGAAAACGCATCCAATTAAGTTAGTATTTTCTATAATAGCAATAAAATTTGATTCCTAATTAAGATCTACATTAACTTTACTACTGCTTGTACAGTAACTGTAAGATCTTGTTTTTTGATCAAATCTTAATTTCAATAAATTTATTATACATGCAGAAATCTCTTCTTCTCAGGCCTAGCAATGAAAAGTTTAACAAGCAGTAGAAGAATAATTGAAATTTTAATCAAATTTGGTCATTGCGTAAATTACTACTATGTAGAACAATTAGAAACCGAGCTTGCATTTTCAAACGGAAGATGCTTAAATGTACAAATAAGTGAACTACTTATAAGTATTTCTATAATTATATACTAAAAAATAAAAAGTATTAAGTGAACAATTATCATTTACAAAACTTTTTTTGTCAATGCTATTAGCAATAATTTGTTGCCTACTTTTGACCCCTCTGGCACGGGCACGGGGTTAGCCCCATAAAAATTGTCTGGGACCCGGATATTATAACTAGGATCCAGCATTTGGAAAAGAATGCATTTTCAAATAAAATTTCTATATTCAGCCCCAACAAGACGCTGCCAGGCTACCGGATTTATCATCTTTGAATCGCGGAGTTTCTAATAACATAAATCGTTTTTGGTTATGCGATCACACCCAAAAATTGCTGTGGGCTCTTGGTCTAAAAGGATCTAAAAGTTAACGCCGAGTCTAAACGGAGAATCTTTTTCAGGCCAGTTAATATTCACTCCGGGTGTAAATCAGGTTTAAGCTAATCTTACACCAGATCATTAAACACGCATTAAACCCGCTGAATTAAAAACGGATTTAAAACATTATAAACTGATTTTTAATCCGATTTAAAGCCGTTTAAAACCTACGTAATTACAATTTCAAATAAAATGACATTTGTTTTTTGTTGTTTGTCACTAGCTAATTGGAAATTGATTTGATTTGTTGTGATATTTTAATAGAACAAACGAGAAATGTTAGATACTATAAAGTTAATTCCAAAATTTATATGTGGTGCCAAAACTAATAAAATACATTTTTCTTATCTTCTTGTTTTTTGTTTTAACATTTTCGCTTTTATTTATTTTCTGCGATCGAAGAAATGTGAAAAATATGAAATAAAAAAAATAGTCAATAATATGAAACTGAGTTTTAACCCGGGTTAAAATAGTTCTTAAACTGGTCTACGGAGTGCAGTTTATATTCAATCCGACAGAATGTGAAAATTGGCGATGTAGGGCGATCGTTGCTCCATGAAGGACGGGAAAAATATCACCGAAACGTCACATATTACAAAAATGATTTAGACAAAGTAATGCGCTGTCACGTGACCTCTACTAATCAGACTTAGAAAGTTGTGCGCAGCATGCTACGCTAGGAGAGTTTTCCTAAAGTTTGTGCAAATTCACCATGCGAAAATTTAATAGAGAACATTACCTTCTTAATAGCCTTGATATCACTGGATCCTCAACGCATGGATCCTCGTTATTGGCAGTCGATATGGAATCTTCACTTTGACGAGTATCGCTCGTACCTCGCTCGTCGATGTTGTTCGTTTTTCTACTATTCGATTTCGTTCGTTTACACGTGTCGTCCCTGGATCTTTTCGTCAGTAGGTGTGTCGGTTGTTGTTGGTGGTGGTGTTGTGCCGTTGTTGCTGATGTCAAGGATGTGATCGATAACGCGGATGACGGTGATAGAGGGGATATTTTCGGGGATTCTGCGGACTCCTCATCGTCATACACACTCAGACTATGTCGATGAGATTTATCTCTTTCAAAATTCTCATCATTATTGTTTAAACTATATTTATCCGAATTATCGGGCTGTTTATTGTTTATATTATTATTTGTGGAATTCGATGTTGCTGCCGCATTTGTTGTTGGGGTTGCTGAATCCTTGGCATTTGTATTTGAAGTTGAACTGTGTTCCGCGAAATATGGTATTAGTGTACTACACACCCATCTGCGATAAGCTTCCTGCAAAGAAAATAAGAGGTCGAGTTACTTTCAATTACACTAATAAGTATATCTAAGTACCTACAAGGTATTATATTTCCTATATGCACTTGTTTTCCAAAACAATTTAACAAAAATTGTATCAAAAGTTTGCGATATCTAATATAAATCTAATGGCGGTTTTTTTGTTTAACTTTATTAGCTGACATTGAGCTAAGAGTCTTTCGTTCAGCATTGCAATTCACTGATTGCAATTGCACTTACCAATATTATTTAAATTTAATTTTTTGTAGCGAAAATTTTCTCAAAAACTGGTCGTTTTGCTCAACTTTGAACGAAAACATTGTTTATTTAAATGACTACGACCATATACGTTCTCAAACTTTCAGTGTAGAAATTAAGCAATTGTCCTACCATTGATTTAAAAATTACAACAAACTTATACAAGGAAAGACATCACTTTGTTCAAAACAAGTGGAAATCATAAGATCCGCATAATGTATCTACTCAGAGAACTAAAAAAAAAGCAAAACAAAGCCCAATAAATGACAACAAGGACACCATAAAACACTTAATCTTCCAAAGTACCTATGCAAATCATTAAAACGATGATCTTCGTTCTTCTCCCCTGTCGTGTCCGTTATATCACCCGAAATGCCATGAGGTGAAAGCAAAACAAAATAACAAGACTGTGCACGCTCTGTCATCATCTTCATCATCAGCGCGAGCTTACAGACGGGTGAGAGTTCACTCACTTACCACCCCAGCATTATCACCCTCGCACAACACCACTATGCAGTGCCAATACAATACAATGGGGGATTGAGTACCCTTAAAATATCTCCAAACCAAGCAAAAAAAAAAAAAATAATAATAAACATGAATACGAACAAAGAACGATTTTTTTTTCTCAAATTGTTACAAAGCTCATGAAAATGTTGCTTTTATCGCTTGCAGTATTCATCAATTTCCCTGGTGAGAGGAGCTGCAGGACGGAAAGGCCCTTCTCTGGGGCCTTCAAGGTATTGACATCACGATTAGATAATTGGCAATCCTGGTGGAGTTGCCTTACGTTTTTTTATGCGCCCGAATTCAAAGTACTCTCAAGCAAGTGCAAAAGCAGTTGGACGAGTGGCTGAGTGTCTTTCAGTCAAGTGGAGCAGAGTGGAGGGACAGATGTGGGTTAGGTATCTATAGATTTATTGAAAATTTGCATAGTATGGTGAATTAATTTCCAATGAATGCTTTGGAATGATTTTAAATTGTCAAATGGTTTTAGTTGATAAGTTAAATGATGAATGTACAATTTGATGAAATGGGGAATTTAAATTTAAATTGCAAGGCCGCTGACGAAAATATGGTAGTTAAGGGAGTAGATGGTCAAATAGAAAATAATTTCGATGGCAGGTGTTGTGGAGTTGGTAAAATTCTCAAATTAATTCAAATAACAAAATGTTCGCTTTCCACAAAATTCTAAATGCTGCCTTAATTTGTTGATCGCAATCACAAAAAGCTGGTGCAAGTGCAATTCATTTACATAAAAAAACGAGGACAGAATTTGTAATGCTCTCTCTCTCTCTCTTGATTTCGTTTGCTGATACGATTGATAGAGTTTTAAGTTCCACCCACTATTTTTGCGTTGTATTCAACTGCTTTACTGTAATAGTATCTTAAGAGGATATTAACCATTAATATAATTATTTTTTGATTTTGCTGTTGCTTGATTTTTTCATGAAAAGCCAGACTTTTTTGGACTCTGAGGTCCCCCTCACATATCTATACTATAGGTATAGCTTATAGGATACATTATTTTTAATTTATATCAGTTTCAGATCACAAACAGACATTCATTATGTAGAGTACGAGATTACTTGTGCACTGTTGAAATTGCTACTTCAACATATCTAGTCATATAGTGTCACATGAAAAGTCTTTTCACAGTGTTAGACTGTATGACTAATTCTTCCATAATTAAATATCAATTCTCCTCACAATTAACTCCAATCGAAATGAAAGCGGAGAGGGATAGTGGGGTACTGATACTGGTATAAGCGCATTGAAGGCGGCTAAAAAATAAAACAACATATCCTTTGGGGATGTAAAAACCATAAAAAGCTTAAACTTGCAACTTGTGGAATTGTTCTGTAGCCCTTGCGTAGCTGCGAGCAATTTTAATTCTTTATATTTTGAAATAAACTAAAACTTCTCGGAGCAATATACATAATATCTTGCTCTTCTATTACAGTCGATTATGCTTCTGATGTATATACTTGATTGAATGCAGTTCGGTGTTCACATACCTACCCCCATTGCTCTCTGGTAAGGGGGCATCCAAAGTACACTCTGGCATTCAAATACATCTTCTGAAAGTAAATGTGGGTGTTTGTTCATTTTATTGTACTTTACGAACAGTTGGAAAATTCTATATTTCAAACAAGATTTCTAGATCCACCAACCAATAAAGAGATTAAAAGGGACCAATAATTATTGATGAAAAGTCTTTCCTAGAGAACATAGTTTATTTGTGTAATGATTTTATTAACCACAACTGCCCCATTTCTAGGATATCATGGGAAAAAAATCTCAATGCAAAGAGCCTTATTACAAGGTTGGCCACAATGGATGAAGCATGACGTAAATTCTGGGTTTAGAACTTGGGTGAATAAATATATTAGAAGGGTATAATCGTCTCGATGTTACTGATGAAAAATTCGCACTCACGTTTAAGATCAGGGTAGTACATTATGGCCCACCATGTAGTAGCAATTTTTGCCTTAAATTTATGCCGCTTGATCATGTGATCAAATGGAAACGATACCACCTATCAATTAAATAAATAAAAATTTCATGTGGAAGTTGTGCGAAAAGTAATATTACTTTGCGAAATAAATTCTCAAATTTTAAGTGATCACTTAAATTAATAGCAATTTTCCCGTTATTCTTATTAGGACAGCGTACGATTCGTGTTCTCACCGCAATAGTTGAAAATTTCAGGCAAAAAATACTGAATAGAGAAATGTAAGTAAATCTCATCCGCATTCTAATATCCTTTCATGGAGAAAGTACGTTTTCCTCTTGGTATTATTTGACTAGTTTCAAGTTAAAAATTCAGCATTTTCATTCACCTCATTCGCTACCATTCCAGCTTCCTTTGTGCATTACAAAAGCAAGGCATCTCTTGGCACTAATTTTGGAATTTATGCCATGGCTGGAGCAATGGTTCGAGTAGGTATTACGAGTGGTTAATATGTAAATCCCGTGCACAAAATGATGGCCAGGCAGGCAGTCAAAATCCACTGTACCACTGTAGACAGAGGGCAATTCTCGCAAAAATCATTTGCCTGGAAGAGAGTTATCGGTTGGGTTGCTGTTTCAGGGATTGTTTGGAGGTCGTCGCAATGCAGATCATTTTCGAAAGGTACCTACCCGATTCACGTGGAAGTTTTAAGCCCCATTCGTTGAACGGTAGAGTAATAATGATAATTATATGGTTCAAAAAGCGATTACACATCCGCCAGAGTGTGGTGCATACTTAAAAAGCTAGAATACGAGTTGGGTGGTGAATAAACAAAATTTTAAATTGCACTTTTATATGTGAGAAGCTGTAGGGCAATCGTAGAGTTGAGTCTTTTTCAATGGATACTATGCTATGGTTGTATACCTACCTATTTGACTTGAGAAAACAAATATGTTGGAGTTCATACTTCAAAGGTCGATGTAGCAGTTACTCGAGTAGCCTAGGTTTGTATGTGTTTTGAAATTTCTTTAAAAAAAATAAATAGTCTTCGAACTAGGAAGTAAGGAATTACTTGGTTCACTAAGGATGAGTCTAAGAGGCATAATGGAAATATTTCTTTTTAAGATACTAAATCATGGATCAATTGGTGAGCTTAAACACGCTGAGCGTTCTGTCACAAGTCGTTCAACAGAAAACATCGAAACAGTTCGCGAAAGTATTGCTGACAATCCAGGAACATCAATTCGGAACCGTGGTCAAGAATTGGCCATTTCGAGAATCTCTCTACAGCGAATTCTCACGAAGGACTTGAAACTTTATGCTTAAAAAGTTCAACTGACTCTAGAACTGAAAACTTTTGACCATACAGGGCGAAGAGAGTTCGTTGAATGAATTTGGGAACAACAATAAGTGGATGCAAAATTTTCGAACAAAATCATCTTCAGTGACGAAGCTCATTTTCGTCTTGATGGCTTCATTAATCGTCAATATTGTCGCATTTGGGGTTCAAAAAACCCACAAGTAATTGTTGAGAAACAAATGCATCTACAACGGGTGACTGTTTGGTGCGGACTTTGGGCTGGAGACATTATCGGACCGTATTTCTTCGAAAATGTGGCTGGTCAGGCAGTAACAATTAATGGTTTTTAAAGGTTTTAGCTTCATAGTTGTATTATGAAAGGGCTAATATTAAAGAGACTTTTAGTAAAAAGTAGACCAACCAGCCCGTTCTATTTTCTGACAATTTTAGCTCAATCGGTTCGGAATTTTCGAGATGTAAGATTTTTAATGATTTTTTTTTTGGTATGGGAGCTCATATCGCAGTACTCTATCCTGCAAATTTCCACTAGTGAAAGAATTCCCCACAATTAAGTAATAATTTAATAACGTATTTGAGCAAAATGCTTTGCAATGCTCTGAATATTTTTGTTTTTCATATTTTTTCCGTTACGTTAATCAACTTTTATATGAATGCTGGTAATAACAAGAATTGTCACAAAGACAAAACGCGGTACTTGTAATCATTTATAGTGCCCAGGTTCCAAAAACGATCATTAGTTGGAACCAAAATCACACAAATTTGTCTAATAGCAAGAGGATAGCGTTTTACTTATTTCTTTTTTGTCTAGCACTTACATTTGCATTTTGTGTTGTTGAAGTCGTTCGCATCAATATTCCTTAGATCCTTTGTTGTATGTAATATGAAGGCATACAAATTCAGCCAACTATTGCATTGACTATCACAATTCCCATTGACATTTACAATTCCCATAACAACCAGAATTCTTCTTTTTACATCATCAATATTCGTGTTGCCAATAACCTTTTTTTCTTACGTAGGTATAATACATACATATTGTGTAGGTATCTACGTTGCTATTATATTATTACACCGCAGGGTTAACGTAATAAATAAGAGAAAAAAAAAACGGTGTCCATAGTATCTCGGCGATCATAAATCTGTTCAACTACAAATTCATCTCCCTTTTCGGCCATATTTTAGCACTTTATTTCTTCAATCCACCTGCCAAAAGTTATTTGCTACACTTTTCACATTTTCTGCAGACATCGTTACAAGTGGCGGCATCGCTTTTATCTCTTCTCATCAAAAATAACCTGAGAGTGTAGTATACATTTCATTTATATATATTAACTTAAGAGTTTTGATAGGATAGTACGTACTCGTATATTGTATACTGAGTACGAGGTCAAGCACCTATATTATGTATTGCACACCGAAGTAACCGACAGGACGACCGTCATAATCTCCATCGGCACATCATGATTATTTCAAATTTCCCAAAAGGGTCAAAGGATAGTATAAGAGTAAAGAGTGTACAAAAATAATGAACGGAAAATGCCTTTTCTGTCGTTTTGTAAGCAAAGAAAAACAACGACAACAACACCAATATTAGATTGGAAAAGAGTGTCATGAAAAGGTCGTGATGTCCTTCGATTTTGTTAGGGCATTATAATGGACGAACGGGTTCTTTCTTCCTATTCTCTGGTTTGTTAATAGGTAGTACAATACTGTTCGATTCATGTGAATACTGTAGCCAGTGAACAAAAAAGAAAAACATAAAAATGTAAAAAAAAAATTAATCCACGACGGACTTTTAACTTTTCTTGACTTTTGTGGTTTGTAGCGTGAACATTTTCCTCATTTTCGGTACATTATCTGTTTAGTGCTGAATTCCATGGTATGAGGGAATATTTAACTTTTCAACTTTAAGTGGGGACCATAAATATGGTAGATATATATTTTTTATATTTATAAGAAACATGACAAACCAAACCGTCTGAAAATATTAATTCGATTAAACTACGTAGCTAATTGATGGATACAAACAACGCTACATAACGGGGAAGAAAGTTTCCTCCTAACTCCCACTCAAACTAAGGAGCATGGGTATTCAGCTTCAGGTGAAATGTTACCTGGAATGGACAGAGAATATAGAATTGTAGATGGGATAATTCGCTTAAATGAAGTTGCTATGAACGCTTGCTGCTATTGTGTGCAGAAGATTCATAAGAACAGAAGGCTGTGCGAGCACGTGTCAAATGTTGTTGCATACATTTCTCTCTATTTGGTTGCCCTCTGGCTCCGGTTGTTGGGTGATAGAAGTGTCACGTGGCTGATGGTATAGCAATAATAGAGGGGTACCTACCTGGTGGATAAAACAAAGGAAAACTTCATCCGGAAGATGGAAAACAGAGAAAACGATAGAATCCTTGCAAACACGAGGTTTTTAGATATCCGTGGGTTTTTTCTTTAATTTATTTTTGCAAAGTCACAGGAATCGCATTGCAAGAGTAAGATTTCTATATACTCTTCTCGTAAACTGAAATGATGATTTTATGCTTTGGTTGGTTATTCAATTATATCCCGGACAACCGTTAGTATAGCAATTTGGAAACAAATATTCAAGAGATAATATAGTTAATGAGTACTATGTAGCTACATGCATTACGTACGAATGCCTTCCCTCGGGCATGGAAATGGAATATTTGTGGAAAGCATATTGGAGAGAGACTGATAATGCAATTGGAAGTATTATAGGTGAACCTTTTGGTGTACATGATGATTTATTCACTGTCCATTTTGTTAGTGGACTTTTCTTCAAGCATTTAATTAAATCAAAATGGAAAACAGAATTTGAATATCATTTATCTCCTGGCTAATTATATACATTACACATAGAAAACGGAATCCAACCACTTACAGCGCTATAACTTCTAAACTATTATAGGCACACAATAATAGTTTCTTGAGAAATTTCCTAAAAATTATGTTAAGCAACTCTTTTACGTAAGATCAACAAAAGTTGTAGTAAAAACCGTTTTTTATAAGACAAAAATGGTCAAAAAAGACTCGATTTTTCTCAAAAATATGGTTTTTCTTTCATAGCATCCGCGTATAAAAGATCTATGTGTGTTAAACTCAGGAGATCTGGGTGGCGAAAGATTGGGGTTAAAAATATGGTTGTGGTATGCAGTTACCCCGCTGCAACTGTGACAAGGTGCCACTGACTGAAGGCCAAAATTCCATAGCACGCAAAATCCCACCCTCAATTTCTGCCGCCGCTGCGTCTGAACGTCGAGTCGTTCCCTTTTATTTGGAAGAACTGACCCGGCATCAACAAGGGGCTGATACGCATCAGCTCTACGATTTGGGTATCGGTGTTATACTTATACCTTAAAGGGTTATACTGCTTAACTGATGGGATACCCTGTATAGAAGGAGTCAAATCTTGCAAACCAGCTGTTATTGAGGAGGTGAGCATAGAGGATAATGCACATCCTTCAAAACGGACACAGACTATAATTCAGTTATAATAAAACACAATAGTCAATGAAATCTACTTCTTTTAAAAACAAAATGTCTCCCTAGCAAGTTTTGGAATCTTTTAATTCTTGCCAACTATGCTCTAGTTTCAAAGCTGGAAACATAGAAACTGATATAGAAATATATTTCTTTATTTAGATTCAATTCATTTTAATAGAGCCCATGGTACGTAATGATCCCAAATCAATGCTAACTAATAATGACTTGATATTATTTTAATTTTCCCATTTTTAACGACGCAAATAATAACTCAATAATAAGGACACCCCCTTCTCCCTCTACCAAGAGCTTAAAAACATAATCCCGGTTGCCTTATTCGTCTTAATGAAATTTTAATAAAATTCACTTGCAACCGCGATCATCATCATAATTATCCATCCCCTTTTAAGGTTTCTTCATGAAAATATGAAAATTCCCCCAAATGACATATAAAACAATCACACCAGAGATAAACTCCAACTGCCATTTTACTGAGAGTTTGGAAAAACAACCACCTCAGTACCTACCTACCTGAACAGAGAAGAAGGATAATCATAATAATAAAAATTAAGTACAAAATTCAAGTTGACAAACAACCAGTAGCGTCACCAACACCACCACCCTTCGAGCTGAATTCCTTGCGATTCCCTTGCCACCAATTCGAGGCATTGCGAGCTGCTGTTTTTCAGCCTCTCTGTTGTTTTTCATGTTCTCAAGTGTTTGTTCGGGCTGAAGTAAATGATGTAACCTTAGGGCGCAGTGTTGCACATAAATATTTATGCTCACTAAATTGTCAGTTAAATGCTCTATCGTGGTTCTTAGTCATTCAGTAATACTTTGAGATGTGATGTTACAGTGCGGTTCACTAGAAGAGCAGCATGAATAAATAAAAGTCGTCAAGGCTCTAGCATATCATAGAAATGAATTTCGAAAGCAAGGTCAGGGTGAATTACGCGGGAGTAGATTTCTGCCCCCCCCCCCCCAATCTACACAACAGAAGAAAACCTTGATGATAGATAAAAAGATGCACTTTTGCATAGAATTTGAATTGTTATCCTTGCGAATTATTTGCTGAATTTAATCTGGGTGAACTATCAATTTATTGTTTGTTTTTAGACATATACGGGAGAAACAAAAAATTGTGATTAGGGAATGGTAATGGTATTAAAGAGAAATTGATGGGGAAGAGAATGTGTGTTATAACATCAAACTGAATTCATAGATTCAAAGTGTTTTATTAGGCAATTTGTGTTTTATCGCTCTAAAAATTCTATATTCTGTCTGAGGAAATGCAACACGAATTGATAGGCATATGTACAAATAAATCGACGCCGTTTTATAGTGTTCCTAATGGTTTTGTGTGAGAGGTTTATTTTAAAACAGTAGGCAAGTTATAGCTTGCAGACGATGGACTTTTATTATTCTTTCGAAGGACTGCGTCATTTATTAAAAATAAAAAATTGAAGTAAATAGAATAGTACAAGTAGTTGTGTCAAATTAAATTTGTATACACTATTGTGATTTTTCCTATAACCACAAGATAATGTTTGTAAAATGTATTATTTATTCATTCATTCATTTTCAATGGCCCGGTTATCCATTAAGTGGGCCGCGGGTGTAGGTTGCTCAAGTGGACCCTTCATAACTTTTGATCCTCCGCCATCGACTCCAACTCATCAACTAAGCTTTGACACCAGTCCTCCTGATAACAGAATGACCAATCTGTCTCAAAATTTATCCAGCCTGACCAATACTACAGTTCTAGTGACGACCATCACTTCAGCTTTGCTTACGTTTACTTTCATTCTAGCTTCAACACAAACGGCTACAAACCGATCGAGTGCACGCTGAAGTTCAGACTGAGAGGACCCAAGAATGACCAAGTCATCAGCGAAGAGCAAACGACTTATCCTCAGATCTCCCAATTCGAAACTTTCCTCGCCAAGACTGTGCTGTAACATCCAGTCCATATAAGAAATAAAAAGGAAAGGAGACAAGACGCACCACGCACCCCTGACGAAGTCCAACGCCCACGGTGAAAGGTATTGATTTAACGCCGTTTACGCGAACACAGCTTTTACAGTTTGAATAGCTCTCAAGAGAGAACCGTCAATTCCACTCCTGCAATACACTCCAGAGTTTACCCCGAGGGACTCGGTCGTATGCTTTCTCCAAGTCTACGAAGCAAGCGTAAACAGGTGTAGCATACTTCCAAGCCTTCTTAAGTACCATTCTGAGAGTGAATAACTGGTCGGTTTTGCTTCTGTCGGGCTAAAGCCACACTGCTCATCTCCTAATCGTATCGCGAACACAGCTCTGCAACGCGTTTCCAGCACCTTGGCAACAACTTTTCCGGGGATACTGAAATGTGATATACCCCTGTAATTGGAGCAATCCCTTTCCAATTTCTTGAAAAGAGGCACAATTACCCCAATCTGCCAATCGCTGGGAGTTTCGCCGCATTCCGATGCCACTTTAGTGACACGAGAGAGCCACCTAAGGCCTTGAGCATTTCTGGCCGTACTTCATCCACTCCGGCAGATTTGCCTGCTTTTAGCGATTTGATCGCAAAAGTGACTTCATCTACCGTGGGACTATTTTCCGCGAATTTCTAAATTCGGCTTTATTTCTCTTTTAAAAGTAATCTAAGGACAAATCTCAATTCGTCATTATTCCGCTTTTATAATGGAAAATAAATCCGAGCGGGCTTTATCACACTTTAAATTTATACACACATGTAAAGAGAGGTTACTGTTTGCATATTTCTACTAGAAAATTTACCGTGAGCACGTATTCACAAATATGTACTTGCAGCAGAATTTAAAAATTCGGACTAATTTCATTCGGCATTATTTCACGGCACCCCGTCCCTGCCTCAGTAACTCTTTTAGAATAGTTAAATCAAAATTTAGAAGTAGCTAATGCATCAATTTCTGGGTCTGTAACACAAGCTTCACATTAACTAAAATAATTGATTGCATTGAAGTGACGGATCAATGTAAACTCCTTCTTATTTAAGATCGAGATCAGCAATACAAGTTGTGGCCATCACTCAACATAAGAAAGTAATTTTATTAATTTAGCTGATTGTTGATGATAACATAAGTTAAAACTACCAAACATAAGGTTCAATTCAATCTATAGCTGAACGGGTTAGCTAAAGGTTAACATCTATTGGAAATAAACTATTCACAACTTTAAAAGGTTTCTTCTTTAAATAAGAAATTAAAAATTAGGTCAAAAATATTTATCTTTGCTTTTGTTTTTACTCCCCCATTATCAGCTTTTCAATCTTTGCTTCCCATAAGACCTTCTTCAGCATCAGAACCACTTTAATACAAAGACCGAGAGAAGAATATTTCTTGAAAGAAAATAATTACTTTTATTGATTTTCCACTTGTAGTTGGTCTTTCCCGGCTCCCATTGATAGATTGGTTTCTTTCCAAATCAAATGTAAAAAAGGAAGGAAAATTGTGGCAACCAAGGAGAGAGTCCACAAGTTGAAAATACATAAAAGATTCGCAATGGCTGTGATTTTTCTGTAAGAAATCCCTGTCGGTGCAATATTATTCATTTAATATGTGCACAGTATGATGACGAAGCTACCCAATTCAGCGATGGTTGTAGATATTTTTGTAATAGCCGAAGTACCAGCCTTGGAGATCTCTTGAAATATCGAATCGACTATTTAAACGGAACGGAAGAAGTGCTCGGAGGACTTCGGTTTGAAAATAAAACTCAAAGAAGTACAAAGTAATCGAGTACAATAGATTTTAATATTTCGTATTAGAAAGGAGCGGAACTTTTCTTTTGAAAAGAAATCACGTTTGGTTGTTATAATAATAAACACTGGTTTAAGGGTGGTGATGCGATTATGTGAGAACACAAGCGTTCTCACTCTAGCTTCTCACTATCAACTCCTACTCTTACCTACACGTTGGTGACTGGTGGGTGCCTAGTACCTCGACTGGGGATGGGGTAACCAAGGTCGTTGGTGGCAGCGGACGAGAGAGGGGGGTCGAGGAGTGTCCTCGCACTAAGGCACTCACTCTCAGGCGGCAGCGGAGGAATTCCGGAGATGGAATCAACGGTGGCGTCTACAGTTCCAGTCAGGTCGAACTACTAAGTGTAACCCCTACATGAGCTGCTTCAACATAAGGCGTATTTTTTTGAGAATCTATAGCTAGCTCACTTTTACTTTTACATACAAAATTTGTATACTCACTTTTGGTTTTGTTATACTCACTTCCCAAAAAAATACGCCAATATTTGAACAACAGATCTATAGGGATTTCCAACACTGAGCCAGGGTGTTGGAAAATAGTCGTTGGCGGACGGGCCCTCAATGGGTCAACGGCAGCGCTCATATCCCAAAATGGGTTACTGACATCGGATTTTCTGGCCCGCTGTCCTAGGGTAAAATCAAGGGCCTGGCCCTGCAGGTTAGGGGTTGTGTCGTCGGGGTAACTACCCAACCACGGAAAACACGGACTATGATAGAGATACAACCAGCCTCGGAAAATGAAACTCCTCAAATGGCAACAAGACCCGGAACGTCAATGGACTATGATTTAAGAGTATGTACCTGAAATGTACGAACGCTCTATACCCCAGGCGCTAGTCAAAAAGTTGAGTCTGTCATCACGCGATATAAAGCAGATATAACAGCGATCCAGGAGATACGATGAATAGGATCAGGTATGATGAAGAGAAAAAATTGTGACATTTATTACAGCTGCAACAAAAGATTGCACGTATTACGATGCGGATTCGTCGTGGGAAATCGGCTTAGGACAAAAGTCATTGACTTCAAGCCGATAAGTGATCGCCTTTCTGTGATCCGCATCCAAGTTACTTTCCAAAACAAAAGCCTAATATGTGCTTGTGCACACGCCTCTATCGACGAGGCTGAAGATCCCATCAAGGAGGAGTTTTATGACCTCGTGGATGGAGCCTACGCAGCCTGTCCGGAGTATGATGTAAAAGTTGTACTCGGGGATTTCAATGCTAAAGTCGGAAAGGAAAACATCCAGCCCTGATATTAACGGTGCTTCCCATAACAATTTTACGAAATATTAAACAATTTAGATTTTTTCGAAAACGGCTCTAACGTTTTAAACCAAAATTAATAGTTGAGTTAATGTAGGCATGCTTAACATGACTGCATAAGTGCATACCCAGTTTTTCGCTAACAAGTCCAGCAACGGCAGTTTTGAAAATTGGCTTTTTCTCCAAAACGGTAAAAATGAGTTTAAAAAAAAACAATTATTTATAAGGTACTATTGTCATTTCTAAATTGATAACAAACTCAGTTTTTCTCTAAAAAGACTGCGTCCTTTTATATCCACCCAAATGTGTAATGTACTTTAAAAAAAACTGCTTATATCTCAAAAACGCCATTTTCGATTTGGATGAAAATGTATCTAGGTAATATTTATATCCTGAATAATACGTCGTATACTCTGTTTTCAGCTAAACTGTTTAATAACAGTGCTTTTTCAATCCAAATTTGTAACATTTGTCAACATAATTTTACAAAAAACGCAAAGGTATGATTTTAAATGTAAAATTTGCTGAAATGAATTTGAGATTCTGCGAAATTCACAATAAACGAGAAAGTTTCGTGCGACCCAGTCGTGTACATTTTTTCCTCTTTTTTTAAGCTTACAAACAATTCGCCAGCACCGTTTATTTTATTTCTCTCAGTGTCTCGACCAATTAGTACTTTAATGATTGACCCAACCACTATCCCTCTTATCAAGCTATATATGTATAGGAATACGGGTATAAAACATTCCATCTTCGGTTTCAAATTAAATTAAGTTTTGTGCTCGCCATGAAATGTAAACTACCAACTTTTACCCCAATTCATAAACACCGTCGTTGTCGTCCTTCGGCACTCACTTTCTATTTCCCTTGCAGTTGCAGCACAAGAAGGAGTCAAAAAAACCACGGAGCAACAGCATAGAAAAAGGAACAATTCCTTGCTTCCTTCTCTATTATTCCACATACTCTCCTACCAAATCAAGGATAATTGAAAAGTAATTAGACACAACATTTTAACAAGGTTAGACATAAGGAGAGTGCATGGTTTGTCCACACACACACACACACACGCACTAATACATATGGGCGAACCATTTATGATGGGGCATGGGCATGGCAAATAATTATAGAGCCTCCCTCCCAGCCAGCAACTGCCAAACTGCTGTCACGTTTTTTTTCTCCTTTTGAACACACATATAGGTTAGGTACTTCTTGTCCCGCTCAACAATAATTGAACTGAACTTTGGACTGTTGGCGTTGGGTATATGAACAATTCAAGTCTCGATGGCGGATTGAGAACAAGAAGAAGAAGAGGTTACATTTTGCTGACAAAACGGTTTCCGTCTAAATAGAATTGACAACATCCTTACATCAGGCATCGCACATCCTGTATTGTCTTTATTCCCCATTTCTGTGAGACAGAGATGTCTCTGCGGGTATAGTCTCATGTCATAAATGATCATGATCGTTAACTTCGTTTCCTCTGAATGACTTTGTGTCTTAAAGAGAGCGCGCTGAATTATGAGTCTAGGCATGTGTATATGTGTTGGTAGGTATGTCCTGCGAACACTCTGCTGCTGCTAGGAATAGGAATCCAACCAATTTGTGAGGTTATAATGATTTTCGAGCGCATATACCTACTGTACTAGTAGTCCTTGGTGCTCTATACTAACACATGGCAAATAACTCGAGAGAGAGTGATACACTAGTTTAATGTGAAGTAATTATGTTTTCCATTTCTCTTTCCTATAACGCTGGTACACAAGCATGTAGCATCTGCAGCTCCTTGCGGCTCCTAATGAAATTCACCACTTCCATAACATCTGAAGGGTAAGATGTGCTATTTGTGTACCCTGTGTCCCTGTATAACACAGTCTACGAATGGGATGAACGGAAATTTTCGACGATTCGCTATATTTTATAGCAGATAATGCGCTACAGTATACGGTTTAATATACCCGCTGTTTTACATAGGTATACATGTGATATTGTAAAGGAAGAATAACAAACAACGGAACGTGGAGTAACGAACAAAAAAATTGGAATAATAATAGTATGTATATACGTAACGTACGTGTAGTGTATAAAAGCAAATGGTAATCGGAAATGGAGAATCCTTACATATAATAAAACTGTAGGCATTTTCTTTGTCAGCTAAAAACTCGAAAACTACTGGACAGATTTCGATGAAACTTTTTTTAAATGTTCCTTAAGACTGTGAGACTGCTATAGGCTATGTCGTTTATAGCCACGTCCTTAGGAATAGTTTTTAGCTAAAATGTATTTTTTTAAGTGAAAATATATACATACACATATACCTTGCTACGAATGGATGTTTATACTTTTGCGATCGTCAAACACCCACATTCGATAAGGGTTGATTTGTTGTCGCAGTGAGTGCTATGGTCAGTTGTATATTATGTAGGTATGTATATTATGATTGTATGTCCGATGAAGGATGGGGATGGGGTGAATCGTGCGTGCTGCAGAATGGCATGGGGTATATTAATAATCTTCATAAGAGAAGAGACGTATAATATAAAACAGGTTTCATTTCAGAATTTCATTCGATATGTGGTATGGTAATTGTGTTGGGTTGGGGTAGTTAGTTGTTTGGATTCTATAGGAAGAGGGAAGCAAAGGAAAGGAAAGGAAATGCAGTATATTAAACAAGTAGCAAGATCAATGAGAGGGAGGGCGATGCAGAGGGTGCACATTATATATCCAATGCATTACATCCATTATCGCATATCGCCACCCAACGCAGTAGGAATTTTATTCTGATATGACGTAACAGGGTAGGGTTGGGGTAGTTGTTTGGATTCCATAGTTCTACTTTGGGGTTGTTGTCGCACATCGAAAGCAATTTTTCTTGAACAGATAGGTACTGTGTATGAGTGACTTACTTCTGTCCAGCCAGTTTGTGAAATATACATATATTATCATAGTAAAGACGAAAGCCGATTGTTAGATACATACTTGAATTGTTATTAATTTTAGAAGTGAAATTGAATACATAGATACCTATTGATTTCTGAATTTAAACTTCATCAGCAAGGTAAGTCCGAAAAAATTAAGCTCTGATTTAAAAAAAAAAATTAGTTCAGACTATTCCTTCGCGAGATAAAAAACCGATTTTGCTGAAATTTTGTTGTGTTTGAGTGGGTCCCTGGATGGTTTAGATTCACAATTGGACCCGATAGGTGGCGCTGCAATTGGGTTCCAGGAAGTTTACTATTTTTTTCATCTAAACGTTTTGACTGATTTTGATTATATTGTTTGTGTGTGAACAAAACAAAACAAGTGAGACACATAAATGTATTCAAATATGTATGTATATTGTTATTAGTTTAGGTGACTGAATTTATTTTGGTTGTTTTGCCGTAACAGGGTAGGGTTAGGGTAGTTGTTTGAATTCCATAGGAAAGAAAATGCAGTATTACAAACAAGTAGCAAGAGTACGGCGAGGGAGGGCGATGCAGAGGGTGCATATATCCAACACATTACATCCATTATCGATATCGCCACACAACGCAGTAGGAATTTCATTCTGATATGACGTATGCATTTTTTGAAGTGAAAATATATACATACACATATACCTTGCTACGAATGGATGTTTGTACTTTTGCGATCGTCAAACAAAAACAAAACAAGACTAGCATACGTATACTACACATTCGATAAGGGTTGATTTGTTTTCGCAGTGAGTGCTATGGTCAGTTGTATATTATGTAGGTATGTATATTATGATTGTATGTAACAGGTTTTATTTCAGAATTTCATTCGATATGTGGTATGGTAACAGGGTAGGTTTGGGGTAGGTAGTTCCTTGGATTCCATATAGGAAGAGGGAAACAAACGAAAGGAAATTCAGTATTACAAATAAGTAGCAAGATCTAGGAGAGGGAGGAATTTTCTTTTTCTCCTAAAAGCGCGAAAACTACTGGACAGATTTCAATGAAACACTCAAAAGTGTAATTTTAAATGAACCAAATATAATTTTGTGCGAGCGGGCAAGGCGAGCACGGGTCCAGCTAGTATGAAATAAAAGCAGACAACGCATTAGTTGCTGATGAGCACAGGATCTGCGAGACATTCATTTGCTCACCCACCCACACACGCTCGAGCACAAGCACGACGAATAGAATGAAAACTATTAAATACTAATTCCATTGTCGATTGATAGTGGTGTGTGTTAGGCTGCGCGCCCATGTAACTTCCGCTAGGACGATAGAATATTGCTAATTAAGTTGTTGGTGGTGTAGTAGACAATAATCCTGTCCTGGTGTTTCAACAATATTTGCAGTGTACCTATATGGGTATACATACTGTATACATAATTAGTTAAATAAAATTTTGCATAAAAGCATTTAATTGTTTTGTTATTTAATTGTTCCACCTTTGCCATTTGTGGCCTGAACAATAAAAAAAACAGTACTGTGAAAGAAAGCAACTGTAATAATGCATTGCTCTTTCGAACGCGAAATTAAATGGTAGTGTTAAGAGAATGCGGCATAAAAGAGAATCTCCCCCACAAAGCTTTGGACGAATGCGGCCCCCTAGGCTTTATAGAAAACATTCATTCATTCATTTATTTTCAATATCCCGCTTATCCATTAAGTATCGCGGGTGTAGATTGCTCAAGATCATCAAGGGCAATCCCCATACGGGTAGAGATTATGAATTTGAAATTATGAATTTGATCTAACCATCTCATCCTGGGTCTACCTAGGGGACGCCTGCCCGATGGTACGGATTCTTTAACCTAGAGATGGCTTTTAGCGTACACCCCATGATAAAAATATCGAGGGAGGGAGGTTCATCATAGCGTCTATAGCAGAGCCCGGAGTGCTGGGGAAGGCCCCTGTGCATCCATGATAAACCGTTCTTTGAAGTATGGCGAAAGAGGGAGTATAACACGTACGTAACACCTTTTAGCACAAGTTAAGTCAGACCAGTGATATTCCCCCTTCTCGTGAAGAGAACAACCGTAGTTTTAAGAGGATTCACTGAAAGCCCATTTCTTGTGCACCAGTCATCGATCAAGCCCAAGGATCTCTGCGCCAGAGAGCAGACAGTCCTTAGGTTTAAACCGACAGACAGAACGGCGACATCGTCCGCGTAGGCTTGTGTGTAGGTTTCAGGAAGATTGAGAACCGTTAGCAGAGAGTCTACTACCATACACCTGTTTACCCCTGTCATGACGCATTTGCCACAGTGCGCTTCGTCCTGTACATTAGCATTGATTTAATTCACAACACCAATGTTTCATCTATACCATGATGTAGCATTGCACATGCTATCAAAGGTCGCAATATCAAAACCACCCTCAATATAGACAAAAATACCCAACGCGTATGGGTCTGATGGCGAGAGTGTAGTCGGTCTTACCGAACAAAGGAGCTTCCTGGTTTCTCTACGAATACACTGCAGTTCGGTATTCCACCAATGTACCGGTTTTCTACAGGAGTTTTATGTAACTGGACACGCTTGTTCAAAACAACGGATAAGGATAGGTGCTATCTGGCGATACCCTCCAATTGATGATAGTCTTGGAATGCCTGTTGGACAGGGTAATATAGATTATTTGCTGTAACAAATGTAGGTCGACAATCCACATTGTTGATGGTAATGTCAGACGATAGGATGAAGTCCAGAAAACGATCTCCTCGTATATTACATTTTCTGCTGCCCCAAACAGTGTTTTGGGCATTAGCATCGCAACATAAGATAAGACCTATCTTTTTGGACTCGCAGTACTGTATGAGCTCAAAAACTGCCTTTGGTGGTGGAGGAATTAAAGAGTCGTAGGGAAAGTATGCCGATGCAAGAACAAAGGTTTCGCAATTGCCGTTTGCATGGTATGTAATAATGCAGCAACCAAATCTTGGCATCGAAACCGTTTGATTGTAACTGCCGCGAGTGATTTTGATACAAAAAAACATTTCCTAGGTCTCTCGGACAGAACGTTGTGTTAATGAACTCGTTTATTCACGGAAATACAGGTATACTGAAGGGCAAATAAGAGACTAATTATTGATAACTCGGAATAGGTTTAGGTACTAATCTATTTTGCTAACTTTCCTTAAATTTGAAAAGCGTAGGTATTTCCACTTAAAGTTATTAATTCAATCCGACACAAAAAGAGATCAAGAAAACAGCTTTTCAATCTGTTGCATATTTTTGGGTACTTCGTAATTAATCAAGCCAATTTTATAAACGCTAATTACTCTATACCACCATAGTATGACAATTCCTAATTAGGGCTTACCTACTCTGGGAAAATGGAACCAAAAGCTGTCTTCGATGCCGCAGTTGTCATATTTCCATTCACAACTTTACAAGGGAATTCGGCGATTCACCCAAACACAATAAGGATCCCGCAAAATTCATTAATTGACAATGCAATCTTTTTCTCTGTAGGTAGTTTGCCCCAACACCGTACAATCCAAATCTGTTTTAGTATTTATATTTATGTACATATGTATGCCATGGGACTAATGCGCTTACTCACAAACACACACCTTATCGACGAATTCCACCCGGAATACTACCCTTGCGTGCAAATGTGTTTGGAATAAAAACGGAAAACCAAGAAGAAAAAGCTTCAACTCCACGCAGATTTTTGTAAGTACTTTTCTTGCTTTTTGTCCAGCGAATTCGCGTTTTCTTTTTTGTTATCCTTCTAACAGTGCTCCTGTAAACTTATGCTCTTATTTATTAACATTTTGTTCTGTATTCCCTATTTCCTCTCTTCTTGTTTAGGCTTTTTTTTTTATCAAATCTGTAGTATAACAGTTTCGGCTCTTGTTCTTATTAGAAATACTGTTGACAGTTAAACGAACCCCTCTATAATATCCGACAGTTGATAACTTTAACTTTTCAAAAATTGATTAAGTATAATAAAAAACCTTCAAGACAAATTTCCGGGGTGTAAAATTGTTTGGTGCCGCTCGCGTATTTTGTGTGTAGTTTCTGTGGCTTCGTGTGCGTTTAACATTAATGGCATGAGGAAGGAAATGCCGATGAAATGTATACTCAAATAAATCTAAGGACACGCGAACTCGTGGATAAACGTGGGTGTCATATAATTTTCCAAAGAAGGAACATGATGTTGTTGTTGGTCGAAAAAAAATTATCGTTAAGGAAATACTACAGAGTAACAGATGAATCCCATAAGACGAACCAAATATTTTCTTTAAATGGTTGGGAGCACCATTTTTTCAGAATTCTTACTTTTGTTCTTCCAAGATCCTTATTTTGTTTTCTCTTCATGGGATATGTTCTAAATTTTAAGTAGATATTTTGCGCTACGGACGTCATTGCCAAGCTCCCTTTTCGCTTTGCTCATTCTGCAGCACCTACGCATTCTAGCTGACTTGTAAGAAGGACTGGGTGTAGCGTGATTGAGTGTATTGGTGCACACGCAACGGGATGGATTTCATTGATAAGAACTCGCTCTCAATATCTCTGGGCAGTGATGGTAAATCTAGCGCTATGTATGATGGTAAAGCAGATGACATTGGTGACGGGGCGTGACGTCAGACCGGCTTACATAATGTGAAGAGGAGGATTTAATATATTATCAGGGCTCTAACTGTGACGGCTATAAAGCAAACATCAATTTACACAGAATTTACTTGTAAGAGATAAAAAAGATTATGTCGTGGACATGCATAAAGATGTATGGAGTTTAATTAAAATGTTTCAGTATTTTTGCCTGAAGTAAACGAAAGTGTTGTAGTGCTCAGTGTATGTAAATTGGTGCGGTGGTAGTAATTATTGTTTAGGCTCCAATGTGCTACCTCTGAGATCTACAGTCAAGGAAAACTCATACCGACCGGATATAGCTATCTAAAAATGAAGGAAACAACACGACCTCCATAGAGAGCAGATCGGGATATTCTCGGTAGTCGTTGTATCGATTTGATTTCCGAGTATGAGATTCGACGAAAAAAATATACGACCTGAAAAAATATACGACCTCAAACGAAATATCTCATTGGTCATCTCAGATAGCCAACGGAGCGATAAAAACGCAGCTAAGGATAAGTAGACCTCGCAATTGGGGGTCCAGTCGAACTGAAGCGACATCAGAACTGGAGTGAAATGTAAAACAAACGCTGAAACCCATATTCATTTAGTAAATACCATCTCTATTTATATGTTTCCGGACTTTTAAAGTACGATCTAGCGCTCATGAAATTCATGTTGAAACCCTAGTGACAAGCGGCTACTTGATAAACCTCGACAGCGAACGGTATACAACCGACAAATAGAAATCCTTAGTCATCACAGATAATATACCTAGGTATATACATTTATACTATTTTTTGAATACAAGTTAGATTAGGATCAAGTATAGATGAGGATCTACGCTGCTGGACAGCTTCGATTAACTCAGAATATGCACTTGATGGTAAGGTGACCGGATCTGGCTGGCATATTCGAGAAGTCGTCCTTCAAATGTCATATAGAGGGATCTAGCTATGTGGGAGTTAGACAACTCATTGGGCAGACACTTAACAAATCCGGGTGCAGAGTTAGCTCTGTTAATAGCATTGTCGATGTGAGGACAGTGGACAGTGGAATGGATAATGGAAATTAAGTTGAGCGTCGCAAATAACGTCATGATCAGGAGTCAATGAAACCGTTGAAGCAAGCTCTCTGTGAAAGTAATAAGGTCTTAAGGAGCGAAGACGTTTGCAAGATTAAGTATAATAGCCGTTTGTTCACGTTAAGCTGTAAACGAATTTATTGCAAATCGTAGTGTAGATGTAGAAGTAGTTTAGGTGCGCTTGTAGTGCAAGAGAATAAGAAGTGCAAGATAGTTGCTTAGAACCGGTCGCTTTTAGTTTGAGTCTGACTCTGTGACTTTGTGAGAGATTTTGTCAAACGCTTTATTGAAATCAGTAGCCACATCCAGATTCACAACCAAAATTCCGGACAGAAGCGACTGGGAGCACAAAGCAGTCACAGCAGAAGGGGAGATAGCCCTCTATACCGATGGTTCTAAGATGGATGACGGTACAGGCGCGGGTATCTTCAGCGAAACACTTAACCTGGGTGAATCATTCCGAATTAACGATGACTGTAGTGTGTTTCAAGCGGAAATTGCTGCTATTACCCAAAGGACATAAAGAGACGACACATTGCCGACAAACGAATCACTATATGTAGTCGTGGTGAAGTCGAGGGCAGTAAGTCATTGCAATGGCTTGTGGATATTCCGGGCAATAAACAGGCGGATGAGATTGCAAGAAACGGATCAAAAATGCAGCATCAATTGCCCTAAAATCTGTAAGAACTCCGCTAAGCACGTTGCTATGAAGATTGACATTGAATCCTTGAGTAGAACAAATCTACACTGATCGACCAATCTCAACACCTGCAGGCATGCAAAAGAATTATGGCCAAAATTATGGCCAAGCAAAATAGAGATCCAAATTCATTATCGGACTTAGCCGGAAGGATATCCGCATACTCACGGGGGTAATTACTGGACACTGTGCGATTGGGGTACACAATGACTTTTGCAGAGGCTGCAGAGGCGTTGAAGAAATAGAATCTGTTCGCCATCTGCTTTGCGAATGCCCAACCTTTAAAAACAGTAAAAAGAGATTTCTCAGCAGCTTCTTCTTCGATGAACTAGAAGATCTGGAGAATGTTGATTTTAAGGAACTCCTGATTTTCATACTGAAATCGGGGTGGTGCTCAACAAACTCCACACGCCTTCGGTTACTCTTACGACAAGCTAGAATTCTGGATACAAGAGCTTGTGAATGCCTGTGATTAATACTAAATCTAGGTGACTCAAATAGAAGCGGTAAATTCCTTGTCTCCAATAGGTGATGGTCAATATGATGGTCTATGGAAGAGCACCCAATTACCTACCTACCTACCTACCTTGCTAACGGATGTCGAGATGTGGGAAACGCGTGCTTGCTACCACGATGTTTCGCCTCGACGCGGAGTAAATTAGCCTTTTTTCGTTTCCGGATGTGATGTCGTGTAGGGTATGCATACCAACAGTGTTACCAAAGTTGCCCTGTTTTCCTAATCTGGCATTGAAATTGCCAAGAACGATTTTAATGTCGTATACTTAGGACACATTTGATATGTCCTCTCCAGTATTTTCACTGTCGTCTTTGGCTTAAGGCTTTGTTGGCGAATTTAAGGTGACGTTTGTTTGTGGATTTTTGCTGGCACTTATTGCTCACGGCGCGCCCGCTTGTTTTGTCCGTCGGGCTTCTTGTTAATGACATCTGAGATGCATTAGAGCCGATCAGGCCAACAAGGTTTGTTGTCTTCCTCCTCACCGCAAAATATTCGTTCACGGCTGCATCGCACTCTGGTGAGTGAAGAAGTTCACCCAGCTGAGCTTGCGCTGATGTGTGTTCAAGTCCGCGTGTGTGGTCAGACTCAGTACACGTTCATCGTTAGTTAACTATAAAAAAAATAGCTATCTAGGGGGCACCAAGTGGAGGTGATAACACGATTTTGCCGAACTTATCTCAAAGAAATGAGATAAGAGCTTTCATGATGCAGAAATGTATTGCACTGCAATTGTAAATATTATATTCCCTTAAATTATTGTAACAACAAAATAATATCGTCAAGGAATCGATACATTTTCTAGCTAATCACATCACCGAATAAGAAAGCCGTCCAATTTCCACCTTCTGCGTAATGCAAATTGGCAACATCAATTAAAAGCGAAACGAACACCCAACTTTATGCAATTAATTTCTATCAAAATGAAAATGTTACGCAATATGCTTTAAAATTAAGTACACCCCTTGAATTGTTTGTCTGTTTCGCTGCGCTGCCACCACCACCACACCATCGACCGCCATAACCGAACTCAGTCCTTCGAAGCATAGTAGTAAATCCTTCAACATTTACTTTAATCACTGAGTAAATGTTGTCCATATATCATTTTAAATAGTGGGTGAATAAAAATAAACCTCGAAGAGATAAAAAGATGTGTATAGGGCAAGCTTGTCAGTAGAGGGGGAGAGTTCGCTGCGAAAGAGCGAGAGACACCGAGTGGAGGATGAGTGTAAGACCACCCATAGCCATAACTATTATTCTCTCCGCAACTTGAAACTTGTAACCCTGACTAAGTGTTGAGTATTCCCGTGAATAATAGAGGGGCCACAATAGCGCTTCAGCTAAGTTTGCCATTTTTATACACATTATATTTTTGCATCTTTTCCATTCTGATCAATACAGTAGACTACACAGCAGAGACCGGAGACTCATTCGAATTCTTGGTAAAACATAAATTAGAACATACACTTTATATAATATCCACTTGTCGTTCTAGTGTCCCGAATTAGTGTGTGCACTATGTCGAGTGTGAAGTGAATACATGAAGGATAGCGAAATACAAAGAGGAACCATAACGAATGTCAGACGAAAGGCATGGGAAAAACTTGTGTGTAATTTGCTTCTCTCTGCATTACATGGAAATGTATTAACCTCATTTTTAGAGAGTGCCCTGCTCGTGTTCCTGCCTGATCCCGTCTGATAAAGTAAAAGAGAGAAGTGAATGCTTAGTTATGTATTTACAACAATTCAAAAGAACAAAGTGAGAGAAAGGATACGAACTTGAGAGAGCTTTTGATTTTGGTTTTCACCATTGAGTGGTAGATATGTTGAATGAAGTTAACCTCAATGTTGAGGAAGGAAGACTGGCACACACTTTTCTAATTATATATCATTTTAAATGTCAGTTTGCTTAGGCTACGATTATTTATAAAATGAAATTGTTCTACAAATTTTGCTTGTCATATTTTTTGTAGATAAACTATCTGCATTCATTTCGGAGTGCTGTTGAAGCTTTATAGGAATTACGCTAAAGGTATTAGCCTTGTTACATCGCTGCTAACTATTCCTTACTTACATTTCGTGTACTAAAACCGACTATCTACGAGGGAAAACAACTTTATACATAATACTACTTAGAAGTTCAGCTATTCAGAACTCAAAGTCAACAACATTCCCCATTTCGTGTTAAGCCACATGCATTTATGGATGTTCTGTTTACTTACATTTTGTATGAGTGTATTACAGAAAGGATATCACAGCAGAACGTAAAGTGGAAAATAGAGCATAGAAGTTTTATAGAGTCAAAGAGGAAAAGGGGACAACAAAATAAAAAAAAAAATGCGAAAGCTTTCAAGGGAAGATATTGATTCGCCCTAATTCTTGGTAATTTGAGCAGCCACCTCAGCGCTCAGCCCTTCAAATACATATCTACACATTGGAAAGTAGGAGACAGTGCATATGTATGCGCAAGTATCTCTTATCAACCGCTCTCATTTTTGTATAATTTTGAATGATTTTACTTTTCTTCTTTACAGAGAACATGGAGCTTCCATGCGAAATTCCATCACCATTTGAAGACAAACGAGTATGTAAAGGTTTATTAATTTTACCTTCCAGGACAATTCTATATGTACATCTGTAGAATATTTTTTTCGTTTTTAGATTTTGACGTTTTCAAATATGTAGTTGCATGTCTCCTTTTACAAAGTGAAATAACTATACCTTATTAGAATATAGTGAGTATAATGCAGGGTATAAAACATCCACCAAATGTAGAAATTAAAATAACGTCTATCTAATTTGATATTATAACTTATTTCTATATTTTATGGTCCAAAAACGGTATTTTTTGAATCTAGAAAAGAAAATTTTATAAAATCCAGTTTATACCATTTATACATCCATCACAATAATGTGGAGGTACTGAATTACGGTGGTTTGGGTTTGTGTAAATATATCCAGTTCATCAATCTTGTTGTAAAAAATATAGGTCAAAATATGTATGATCGTTTTGGAATACTATGTTTTAGAAAAAACCTACTTTCGGAACAGCACAGAAGAGAAGAGAAGTCTAATTTTTAAAATCAGAGAAGAGCTACTGAAACTGAACCTCATTCAGAGCTATCTATCTTGTGCAATCCCTTTACTAATATGAAGATGCGAGACGATATATTTCACTTCCTTGCAATTTGCCCAGTTTTAAAAGAAATTTGAGGATGGGATTTATTCTATAAGTTCGATTAAATTTTCTGGCATGTATAGCATGTGCTTTCACGAGACTGTGTACAGTACATTCTTCAAATGCAGAGTATTGTAAATTCGTATACATCGGTAAGTTCCCAAGGATAGTTTCCGATATAATGTCTGAGAAAGAGACTTAGCCTTGTCATTGGTCGGCTTTCCTTAATCAGTATCAATAATGGCTGCAGCAGCAGAAAAGTCATGTTTTGCGAGGGGATGCAACAGAAGCCTTAACTCCACACCAACACGAACTGTCCACCGAGATTCGACTGGCTCTTTCCACAGAACTATTAATATGTGTACTGTGACCAATAACATCGTCACGGGCAGCACAGCAACTCGACTAGCAGCCGGAGCAGCAACCAATTCAGCCATCTAGCTGGTATAGCAATTTGACCAGTTTTTTTTATAATATTCCATTTCTAAAGGAGAGCTTCGGGGCTTAACTGAAAAAGTGGACTTTAAAGTCGAACTTGTTCTACATATTTCTAAGGACGAATTTGTTCAAATTAGTGTTGTGAACACTTTCACACAACAACATTTCATAATTGAGGAAATTCACCCAATATATATAAATACAGGAAACTTAGTACCTGGAATAATAGAAAGAAACCCAAGCTAACTGCGCGAAGTAATTCAAGTAACTATGTCGTTTTACCTACTTTTCGCACCGCTTTTTTCAAAAACTTATACTGTGTTGTATCCCGTAAACTGTTTAATAGCCTTCCTTCGAAAATTCGTGTAATTAGATCTTTGCCCGATTTTATATCTAAAGTCAAAATTTGGCTTCTTGGCTTCGATCATGAAGAAATCAGAGTTTTGTTGCGCTATGTTATTTGATTGATCTAATTTCTCTTCAGTTTTTATTTTTCCTCTCTCTTTACGAATTTTGTTTCTTCTCTTTTATTTGATTGATAATTTTATATTATGTATAATGTATATGTGCAGTATATTTGAATTTGAAGTGGGGTGAACTTCTAAATGATATTTTTCAAAATGTGACATTACATATCACTATTTTCATTTTCAAATCAAAATGTCACTACCTATTTTTTAATTAAACTTTTTTAGAATAAGTATTTATATAACAATTGTTAAATTAAGAAATTATGAAATAAATAAATAAAATAAACTTATAATATATTGTCCATTAAAATAACTTTTAACATGCGCAATCATTTATAAACAATACGTCATAACAATTGAGAGTAATCATTAAAATATATTAATTTTTCACTGCCTCACCTTACAATCCTTGCACTGATGTTTTAGCGAGTATATTTGCCGACAATCGTAGCGAAATAAAATTTCAGCTAGTTCGCAGGTGATACGCGTGGCCAATATGTCTAAATCCAAAATATCCGTTAAAATTCGAACACATTGCGGACCACCGCCCAGTGTGGCATTTAGGGCGATCGTATGCAGGGCACTAAAGACGGTACGTTCACAGCAATGCTTCAATCGTAGCGTGCGTAATTTGTTAGCTAAATCACTTCGAGAAATTTTACATAATTGTGTAGGACTAGAGTCATCATTATCGCCCAAATAATCAAGGCACTGTTGTTGTTGTTGGTTTTGGTTGTATTGGTTGCTGTAATCGTTTATTACTTTATTATTAATATTATTATTATTCGTATTAACATTATTCATATTATTTAAGTTATTTTTAACAATATTATTATATTTATTTAAATTATTATTATTAAAGTTATTATACTGATGATCTTGCGTCGACAATGACTGTGAATCGCTTTGCATGTCATGCTTCGGCTGCAGTTGCTTTTGCTGTTGGTGGTGATTCGATTGAGTTTCCACAGTTTTGTCGGCTACCATTTTATTGGCATTCATTGAGGCTGTTGATACGGTAGTAGTTGTCCGCTCTACTACTCCAGGCGGTTTTATCGTAGTTATTTGCGAAGAATCGTAAGAGGAAGCGCCTTTGGAGGCAACTGCGTTGCTCGATGCTATCGTTGTCGTCTTCGCAGTCGCCGACGCTGCCGATCCGCTGATTTCTCTTCGCACCTTCGACATTATATTGTTTACTGGATTAAAATTATTGTTATTATTCAAATTTATTAAATAATTATTATCAGAATTATGTAATTTGTTATTATTAGAATTAGAGTTAGTATTACTATTATAATTATTATTATTTTCTAAACGTAATTGTTCGCAAGATTGTGGACACGTTGGTGGACCAGGACCTTCATCTACCCATGCCACGGGCAGTGACCCAGCCGTGCACTGACCCTGAAAAAACAAAAAATAAAATGAAAAGGTATTAATTATTATCATTTTAGGCAAGTACATTATTTAAATTTACAAAAACTGATGGTTGCTGAATAGGCATTTAGAGTCGCTATATGCAGAAGAATACATACCTACACACTTGAAAAAAAGTTTTCCAGATTCTACAAGATAAGATGTATCATCGTTTTCAAACGTATCCTAATTTACTAAATTATGCTTTCACAATTTGTATGCATTGCTTAAATGTTTATCTTTTCATTTCCTTGAGTTGTCTTTATGGTGAGTGGTTATTAATATTTTTGTCGCTGAGACTCGAATTTATGCCGATTGGGCCAAAAGCAAATAGTACTTTAGTCACCATGGCTATGCCAAAAAAGGTGGCAAAGAAAAACCTGTAGTCGATAAACTAACGTCGTGATCAGGCCGGACACGCCGTATCCAAGGCACTTCAATTCGATCGAAAAAGATCTACGGAAGTTCTCAAGTTCTCATACCCCTATTTAGCCTAACCTAACCTATGGCTATGCCTATTGGGCTAAGAGTCCCAAAATTTAAAATCTAAGCAGCAAAAGAAAACAAAATATTAGTACATATATAACCTAGCTTCTTACAAACATTTGTTTGTATGGGTTTCTTATTTTCCGGACGAATAAAGAGAACGCCGAGCTCGAACGACTGAATTGAGAAGCTTTCTCAGATGGCTATACTTTTAGTTGTTGGTCAGGCGTTTGCAAAAGGTGGTGCAGTGAAAAATTTAATTTTCCAGTAAAGATTCCACGCTGGAAAATATTAAATATTTGATATTTCTCCTTTCGTACAATGCAGGTCCTACCTCTCTACCAAATGTCAACATTGTAAGGCAATCGGAGGTGGCCCAAATAAATAATAACTGATTTTCAAAAATGGGCACATACCACGCCTCCTTAATGGACGATAAAAAATGTTTGATTTTTTCCTTTCTGTATACCTACTGCAAGTCCTACCGCTCTTCCAAATTTCAATATTCTACGGCAATGGAAAGTGGCCCAAATAAATAATAACCAATTTTCCCAAATTTCGGACTTTTCCTAGTATATGCACCACAGGATCTAGCATTTTGCCAAATTTCACGATTCTAGGATGGCCGGAAGTGTTTCATAATTTTAATGATCATCATCTAAGTGAGTAAGTCAGTTACGGTTTTTGCGATTTTTGAAGTCCTGTATGTTAAGAACCACTTATGCTATAGAAATTAAATTTGGTGAGGTGGACCTTTTTAATAAGTATGGCAAATATTTCAAATTTGAAGTTTTTGGCTTAACTGGTTCCGAAGTTAGAGTAAAAAGAGTAAGTGACTTTACTAGAGAACTTGGCTGTCATAATAACCAATAACCACCACACATGCGAGTCAGAAAGTTCAATATTTTTTAATTACTAGAATCCCTTTGATTTTTGTCTCCACATACGAGTATCAGATTAAATTTTCTCGATTGCTTTTATTGTGATGATGTATTTGCTGTCGGAGTCGCTCTTTTTCTATATTGACCTGACTTTATTCACCCGCTCATTGCATCAGTATAACAGATTAAGCAGTAATACCAAAAGGGGTATGTGTACAAATTATGGTGTGCATGTATTCTTTTCCGTTCGTTTACATGTTTATTTAAAATATTTTTAATTCTTGACCTCTCTTCCCATTTTAATTATTTACTTTTTGTTGGAAAGTTGTGTACATGCTACTTTTGAACAGTTTTACAAACGGTCAGACCACATGAAAGGAGTATTTATATCGTTCACTTACAGGTTTTCCCTTTTCATTGTGGAGATTGGCTAAATTGAGACAAGTTTATTATATTCTTTAAATTGGTATTGTTTTTTTTTAATGCTTTAAATGCTATTACTATTTGTAAAAGAGGCGATAGAATTTTGTTTGTAGAAGTGTAATCAATTCTATGTAAATTTATACACTTAAATTTCTTTGCTATTTCGGCATTGTCGATAACGCATCCCTGAATGCAAATACTTTCAAGAAAAATGCGTTTGTGCATATTACCAATAACAGTATAATGCTCTTGTTTTTTCCGGCTTAACATTTTCACGATTACCACGCTACCATATGCAGGAACACACATCTGTACAGCAGGTTCCTTAGTTCTAACGAACGGTGTATGTACCTACCCTCCTCTATGTACATTAGATATGCACTTTGTACATAGATATTAAAATTGTAAATAGATAGGTATGTGCTATTTAAAAAAAGAATATAGTCAGACTATAGGCAACAACAATTAAGAGGGACAGATTTATGTAAATTAGACATTGCCTTTAAAGCTGACGAACGCAACATTAAACTAAATTAGTGAAAATATAAATTTTGTATATATGAAAATCATGATTAAATTAAATAACAATCCATTTCGCTTCAAAGAAAAGGATACCTAAATCAGAAGCAAATACTTTCAGCCGTACCTACTCCTTTAAAATATATTGGATATTGAGTGACCATTTGCATCTATCAAAGATCGAATTTAAACATTATACTTAGAAGCACAGCCACACGTATACCCCTGACTGGTATAATAAAGAAATCTACAAAGTGTAACATTTTCCAACGTAAATATTAAATCATTTGCACATATTATGTACTCATAATTTAAAGATGTTGTTTGAGACTTGGGGCTAATTAACTTAAGCATCTTTCTTTATACTGCTAATTACCTCAAATGATGCTGCGAGCTAAAGCAAATAAAAAATTGCAATGACACGTTGTGAGATGGAAACATATTCAAACGCAATGTCAATGAAGGCAGGACAGAATAATATTGACACTCTTTCTCCCACTCAGATGTACTGTACACCTAATGTTTCATTGGCTTAAGAATAGTCATTTTGACGCCAGAGTAGTCTGCATGCACTTTGTGTGCCGCAGATTTTTTTATTTTTTTTTTATGTGAACAGTTTTCTTAATTTTCCCCTGGGGTGCAGTCAACAAGTCGTCTTTGTCATCACTCTGTCAAGATACACATTATTCAACTGGTACACATATAGCTTTGTAAGAGAGTACGCCATCTTCATGTGCGGCTTTTTTATGCTCTTCGTATGATTTGGAGACTTAAGGAAAAAGTCGTTAAAGGGTAGGTGCAGGGCTAGGGTAGGGTACGGATTGCAAATCTGTGCGTTATGTTTGTGTCTCTAGTTGTCCTAATGTAAAAATGTTTCCTCATAATATTTTGAATTTATTCCAAATTTAAGATTCAAGAGACTCCAGATATTTAATAGAATCTATGGAGTTCAACAAATATTCGAAAATTAATAATTTTTCTAAAATCCAAAAACGGAATCCTGATTACAAATTATTTCTCATTTAATTTAATTCGTCAACTGAATGAACTTCCTAAGTCGCATGGATTGAGAGATTTTAATAAATTCTATGAATGAAATAAAATTTAATGATTTTATAAAAAGTATTCACGAAGTGATATATATGCATACATGAGATATAATAATAAATTAATTTATAAAATTTAGGTAGGGAACATTTATTTCAATGATACTCGTAGTCTTCCATTCGCTGCATGCTATTAATACAAAAAATTAATATATTTTCTTAACAAATTAAATCAATTAATTCCAGTTCTTGTTTATCTTAGTTTTTCTTATTCATCTTAGTTTTCTATCACCAAATTTGAGTTCCCTATCTAATAAGCAAAATAAGCAAGAAATCACATAACCTTATACAACATTTTCTCTCCACAAATATTAAAGTTAAATGCGAACGAAAATGAAATATCTTTTGAGGTTGAGTGGGTATCTATTTTGAATGTGTAAATATCTATCTAAAAAAGAAAATGTGTGTAAATGTAGTGAGTCAGAGTGTCTTCTACTATACACAACCCCCTATCGTTGGCCCCCTTGATATGCACGATGCACATTCAAAGAAACCATTCAACTTTCGAGAGGTATTTGTAAAAGTGAGGTACTTCTTAAAAAAGAAAGAAAACAAAAGAAGTCATTGAGAGGGTAATGTTTATTCCTTTACGCCCACTCAGTCCACCCCCTTTAGTCAAACGGTGTCCTAATGAACGTCCTTCTCTAGATTTCTTTCTCTCCCTATCATTAAGGTTAATAGATACTTGTTAATACTTGAGCCTCGTGGCGAAGATGAGTTTTTAAGGAGACCACCTAAGAATTCAATAACCACCACCAAATAATACTGAATAATAGCTATACCTGAAGGTTTTATTTCCCAAAATGAGATAATTTTATGTTTTCAAACAAAAAGATTTGCTTTGAATTCCGACATCCGACATTTGAAAACCATTTTATTAATTAAGTAGATATACGTGTGAGGTCGAGGTGTAATATTTTAAGATGAAGTGGAATAGCTACTCTGTCATGGCGAAGTATTTAATTTCATTGACTGTCATTGGTGATTTCGTTAAGTGAAATATTTGGTATATTCGGATCTAACATTGAATTCCCTTAAATATTTAAAAAGGACGAAAAAAAAAAATATAAAACAAATAAAAATTGTCCTTCTAATAAGCACAATTAAAAATTTCTTAGTTGAATCATTAACAACAAACATAATAATAAATTTAATAGCAAGACTGAATATGTTATGTAGTTAGTGTAACTATTTAGTTTCCGTATTCCGAACGCCTGATAGCTGATACACATCGAAAGTGTAAATGTCCTGATAGAGCTTCTCAATATATTCAACCAGATTCAATACCTATAGCAATCCACCACTTTCGGACGAAAAAAAAGAAAAAAACAATAAGCATCCGGTCATGAATGGCCCCGTCGTGCAGTGGTAAGTATTGGCATGTAAAATTTTCTATATCTATACATATAATAAATTTGTAGATTTTTCTTTGTTCCACAATCACGTAAAAACTACTAACCCGATTGGTATGGTCTTTTTGGAAAAGGTAGGCCTTAAAAATGGGCAACATAGGGGCTTTATTTGGTCAAAATTGGATAAATACAGCGATTCTAGGTATTGCAAGGGTGTTGCTGTGAAGATTGGTCAAAATTGGACAAAGGGGCGTGCCACCGCCCATACCAAAAAAAAACATTCAAAATCTTATATCTCGAAATGCGCCGAACTGATTGCGTTCAAATTAACAGACAATCTTACGAAAGAACATTACATAAATATTATCTAAGATCTAAGCAATACAGTTTCTGTGTACGGGCAAAGCTGGGCGGGTACAGTTAGTGATAAATATGTACATATAAATATGTCAATTGGATTCCCATTGGTTTGTCAATGCTTTCTGTCTAACTATATGGCTGCGAGATACTCAGATTTTGATACCAATTGCAGCGACTCCTTATTCAGTTTGAGGTAGATAGCCCCTTGTCTGTCTGTCTGTCAGTTTCAACTTTCAAAACTCATCACTGTCCTCCCAACTATCCGAAAATTATACACCATTGGCACTTATACGAGACAAAACCAATTTGAAAATTTTCAATATGCAACAGCATCACCATTTGCCTAGCCACCAACCACACCCCTTACTCGAAAACTTACACTACTCGTATTATGTGTTACAGGGAGGTAGTGATTGTTTTCTTCAGTAATTGCCTCATAAAAATGGAAATAGTGAGACTTTCTCTTTGTTTTATATTCTCCAGAGCTTTATAGCTTAGAAATGACTAAGACGCATTTGTATGCTTACATATATCTGTATATATACGCGCATATAGCGAATGATGACATTCTGTGTTGGATGGTTTAACTAAGAAATCTATTCTACCCTTAGGACTTGTCTGGATGTTCATGTTGTTGGCGTGTTCAATATGCGCGTTCAAAAGGTCTTAGTGCCGGCCTTAAGTTGTAGCGTTGTAAACTTTCGGACACAGACATTGAAAATAAAAAGTAAAATCATATGTGAAACAAACATATAAATGTATCTATTTATTTTTTTATTATGGCATATATTTTACATGCATTGAACACTTGATCCTGATGGTGATAATAGGCATGTTTTTTTAAAACATCGCCAGCCAGCTGTTCATTTGGACAATTGCCAGCAAGATGAAGCCAGCGAGCCGAGTTTTAGTACAAAATTATGCATTTGGTAGAAATATTTGATAAATTCTGACATTTTTCTCTGGAATGTTGTGTGCATGCGATAAGAACGCCATATGATTTAAGCAAATTGTACGGAGATTCTAAGCCATTTGTTGTTTTCAGCGCCACCTGTTTGTTCATTGTGAATTGAATTTAGCCAGCTGCTGCCAGCCAGCACTGGGGAGAAAATCAAGAGTTCTTGCCAGCAGTTGCCAGCAGGTTGTTGTTTTAATTAGCATGTGAAATGTGCCTCAACTTGCAACTACTGGCAATCACTGGCTGGAGATGTTTCATAAAAACACAACTAATGACTTCGATTTCATTGAAAAATTGTTTGGCGTATTGACAATAATAATTTTGTTGAAATTTTTCTATTGACCAAGTTCGTTTTTCTTGTGTACTGATCAGTTTGGGCTTATTGGTCTTTATTTTTGAATGCGAATTTCCCAACATCATCAGGGGCGGCAACGATGAAATAGGCTAAACTATTATTTAGTTCGTTAAGATAGGAAATTTTGCCTCATCTACGTCATATTATACCGCTGGGTTACCGTTAACTACTATGAGCGATGAGTACCTATGAGTGTTTCAATTTTGATTACCGGCAGTGGAACATTTTTGCTTCTTTTCTGTGTCTAGATTTATTTTTAAGCCAACCGATTATTATCGGAGCTAGATGATCTAAACCATGTACAGTTCTCTTTCTATTATCACGACTACTATTTTTTCCAATTTCTATTGCAATTACAACAATTTACAAAATGTTCTTGCATTCGACATTTTGAAATGCCACGTAGATTCATGCCATTCCATATTTCAAAAATAAAAAAAGAAAAGGGATTTAACTACATATGTATAAATTAATTGATAAGTTCATAATCTATATATATAAAAATAAGTTGTACATATTATGTTTGTCGCCAATGTTCTCAGTAATGCGTGAACCGATTTTGATTCTGGAAATTTCCCATGAAAGGTGACGTTAATACCATGGTTTGTAAGTATATACAGTATTTGTAGGTGTATTGGTTCATGAGTTATAGGGGCGTGGCACCTCCCATACAAAAAATGAATTAAAAATATTATATTTCGAAAACCACCCAATCGATTGAATTCAAATTTACACACAATCTTAGGTATTGGCCCAGAAGTATACCTGTGAAGATTAGTCAAAATTGGACCTAGGGGCGTGGCACCACCCATACAAAAAAAAAAAACATTAAAAGTCTTATATTTCGAAAACCACCGAATCGATTGAGTTCAAATTTACGCACAATCTTAGGTATTGGCCCAGGAGTATTCCTGTGAAGATTTGTCGAAATTGGACAATGGGGCGTGGCACCGCTCATACAAAAAAAAAAAACATTTCTTATACATATTTCGAAATCTTATATTTCAAATTTACACACAATATTAAAGACTGGCTTAGGAGTATCCCTGTGAAGATTGGTCAAAATTGGACAACGGGGCGTGGCACCTCCCATATATAAAAAACATTTAGAATGTAATATTTTGACAACCACCAAATCGATTGAGTTCAAATTTACACGCGATATTAAAGATTGGCTTGGGAGTATCCCTGTGAAGATTGGTCAAAATTGGACAAAGGGGCGTGGCACTTCCCATAAAAAAACAAGATTTAAAATGTAATATTTCGAAAACCACCGAATCGATTCTGTTCCTGTGAAGATTTGTCAAAAATAGATAAAGCGGTGAGGAGGCGTTATTCTTCGACAGGCATGGGAGCTACAGTTTGACAAATTTTTAACATTGATGTGCATTGTCCTGATAGACAAGAATATTATGTAAGCAATACGAATCCCAAAAAACCAAAAGTGTTGTGGGCGGTGTACCGCAGGGCATTATAATAGAAACTGTTTATTACTGATTTAAATGAATTTGAAATTTTGATTTTTATATTTTGCACAACGAAGTGTGCAGGGGGTTTGCTAGTACTATCTATGTGACAAAATACATTAAAACCTTTCGAATTGCCTACAGTAGTATTTTTTAAAGTTTAATGTCTGTACATAATATAATAATGTATGTATAACTTTACTTTTTTACCAGGAACAGATTGCCCATTATATACAGTGATCATTAAAAGTGAGTAAACACCAATGCTCTTTTAAGTTTTCTTTAGGGTCTTGAAAAAATTACTAAATATGTACCAGAAGTCTGTAAAAAATTTGAAACGAAATAACAATACAAAACGTATTTCAATTGACAAGATAAAATATTTTTAAGATATTTGAAACAAATAGTTTTCAAGCTCCAAAGATAAATCAAAGCATCATTGGTGTTTACTCACTTTTGACGCTCACTGTAGATGCCAAACCCCCAAAGGCAAAATTGCTATATGTCCTGACATTCTCGTATTGTTATTTTTTAAAGAAAGAAGATATGCAATAGATGATATAAGGAATAATAATAATAAAATGAATCTTTATTATACCTAATGCAATTAATACATTTAAGACTTCAATGCTCATTGTCGATTCTTATGTCACACCATAGTTCTAAATCTCAACCAGGTTCTCGTTTCTGAATAAAGGAAAAATAATTGAAAAAGGTACCTAACTCTAACATAAAGAAGTATTATACCTAATATTGATTTGCCAACAAAATCGATGACATTTATAATGAATTTATTAAAGTAGGTATTAGGTAAGATACAGACGTAATTATGTAGGTAAGGTATATGGATAGACATGTAAGTAGATACTCGAACTTATTTATCTCCTCTTTGTGTTTTATTTCAGCTGGGTTTATACGCATGATTCACAAAGTGTCATTTGCACACTCACATCTATTCCCATCCCATACACATGACACAAACTGACAACAACAAACGTTTGCTTTTTTTTATTTATTTATTTTTCTCTACATTGACAATGCCAACTACAATGATTCCACTGATGGCTACGGTGAGAAACTAAACCTAAAGGAGTTGTTGAATGGAATGTGTGGCTGTGAATGTGGTACGACATCGAGGACAGATTTTGCGAACCGTAGATATACCTGGATGCGAGAACTGAATGTAAAAGAGGGAAATTATTTATTACGTAATGTAGTGTCATTACAATTACAATTTTTATTTATTTTTTTTCGTTGTTCTCTCGGCAACAAAGCAACAATGAAAATGTGAGGGACTTACAATTAATTAATTAATTGATAGAAAAATACCTGCCGATTTATTGGTACTTTAATAACACAGTTGATTTTCATGTTTGCAATAGTTACAGTTTAATTATAATTTTAAATTCACTTTTTGATACATACTACTTTTAAAGTAGGCAGAAAGATGTAAAGTTAAAGTGACAATTTATTAAAATTACTTCGAAAATGGAAGTAAAAATAAGTTCTGAATATGACACAAAAAAAAGTAACTAATAGCTGACCCGGAAAACGTTGTTCTGCCTAAAATAATTGCTGCCTATCGTAGCCAATTGTTGTTGGTCGCTACGACCAATGTTAAAACGTCGTCGTCCATGTATTTTTCGCTGTCTTAATTTACTGCAATTTGTACTCATATGTACCTATGCTAAAAAGAACATTAACGTGTTTTATGTTATTTTTTCCAGTAATCGAATTGAACTGTTATTTATTACATTAATGTCACTACAAAAATATTTCTATTATTGTATTTTATGATTATCAATAAAGATATGAAATTTCTTATCGCTACCTTTTTAAATTTAATTGAAAGTTAATTTGGAGCTTTCGTTAAACTTATTTCGGATCAATGAAATATGTAAATAATACTGAAATGTCCAATGTTGTAAATGTATAAATTCAATAGTCTTCTAAGACAACCAACACTACCTGTCGGAAGTTATTGTGATTATAGCAAACTACATAAATTAAATTTAAATTTAATATTGTTGATATAAAAAATATACTATACCTACTATACTGATATATTAATTTTTTTTTAAATTTCTTTCATTTGTTCAGTAATGATCGAGGTAATGATAGTAAGAGGCTTACTGTCCAATGCCCATGAAATGCAGGCTGCATGCAGGCGGCAAATAATAACAAGCGTATTATTAATGGCATCTAAGCAGTGTGAACTACCATACAAGCTACATGTTCTAAATCTGATGGGAGGAGACCTTAAGGCAGCTAGTCAAATCGAGAAGAAGAAGCGTGTTATATTGAGACCTAGGTCTGCTTCGAGCAGTAATGTCGCTATATATGTGCATATATAGATAATATATATGCAAAATTTATATTACTAAGCCTATGCAAGCTGTTGAATTTGCATTGCGTGTATTAAAAAATCTACACCAGCATACATCGCTCAATATTTAAGCAACTAAGTAAATAATGACTGTTATGTATATGTCATCAATCCGTCCTTATGTGGGTAGTGGAAAATTTCAGCGCAAGTAACTTCATGACTTAACATATGAATGTATATATAAACAGTATCTCGTGATGGATCACTTTACATCCATAAACGTAATAGACTAAGTGACAAACAGACAACACTTGGGGACATATCCTTTGACACAAACAATAACAGATGACGTAAAACAAACACCCACGCGAATGTTTACATGTAATATATTCCGCTACCAATCAATCCAAGGGATCCTCATTACATACGCTAAAAAGCCACCATTAGGAGGCGGTGATGATGGCGTAAGTAAATATTTGTCTAGAGATATTGATAAACTGTTTGCCCACAAAATGCTAAAACACATGAGTTTTCACCCCATAAGCGAACAAATAAAAAAAAAAAATCAACCCCCCAATGGCTAAGCGAAGAGTGTACACAAACGCGCTAACAATAAGGTGCCGATGACTCTACTTATAATGTCCCGGAGTGTACCACGAGTGGACATGGACAGCACCGCATAGCAACCATGTGACCAATAATTTATGCCATGCCATGACAATCAACGCATCGAATTCGAATGGATTCTCCTAACCGCATATACATAGGTCACTCTCCCAGTTATCGGTTGGTAGGAAACAATAGGGTTGGTATTGCTAAAAATGGCGCCGACCATAGGTATCTAAGTGAAAAGAGAGTTATTATGCAGCCAAACCAAATCAGAGAGCTGGGGTATTTGTTTTTGTACAATATAATTAAGTTATCTCGCTTGTCGTTATCTTAATGAATTTTTTATTGAGTGGATTTAGAGACAAGTAAGCTCAAACTGTGCAAACTGTATAGCAAACCTATTCCACATACATAGCCACCATAAGTATCCCAGCTAGAGCCATAACCGCCCCATTGAGGAGGTGTCCAATGTCATTTATTCCACAACGTAACGCATAACTCATTGTCAGATGGTTATGGTTATATTGTAATTTGAAACGGAATAAAGGAAGCGACATATTTTTTCTGCAATCTTTCTTCTTTTGTTCATTCGCTTTTTATTTGATTTTTCAATGTGAGGTCGACGAAATGGCGACACAAAAAAAGTTGTTGAGTCCTACGTTATTCGTAACTGTTATTATATTAGAATGGAGTAGGTACCAATAGGGAGAATTGAAGGATACCTACTACCTATGCCTTATGGTGCACAAGAAGGTAATGCTTTTATGGTGCAATGGTTTCATTTATCTCAGAGGAATAAGTAGGTACATACTTGCAATTGTATGATATATGACGTAATTAATAGGGTACACCAAACACCGCACTCGTTGTTATTTCTATTAAAAAAATGTTTTGACTCGTCAATTACATTGCATCTGGTATTTACCTTTAAATATACGTAGGAATATCTTTTTCAGAGATGTCTACTTGAATTGAAATCAGAAGATACATATATACTTTACTTATGTTAATCTATACTATCTTCATAACATATCTGAGCATTCGAAAGGGCTTATAAGATCTCGCGTTGTACATAAGTATGAAAAAATAGTACGTATTCGCCCGAGTGTCTGTTAAAGTAAATACATAAGGGGTATTCACGATTCGGTGTATCAGGTCTAGTATCGTTGTGAAAGTGTAAAAGTGTGAAGTTTTCTTACACTATAACAACAAATATACTTGCGACACTTTTACACTTTCTCTATACCCCAGGGGCCTGTAACACAATACTACAAGTACTTGTAGTACAAGTGAATTTATACAAGTGTATCACATTTCTGTAACACGAAACTACTAGTCGACTGACATTTCTACAAGTGTAGCGGGTCAATAATACAAGTGGGAAATTTCGTGATTATCCTGTTTCCGTAACTCAGAGCTACAAGTGTAGAAAAAAAATCAATCTAACTTGTAGACTAGTAGATGAAATCTTACATGTGATTCAAGACTTGTAGGGGCTTTAATTAGGCATGAATATTAAATCTTTTTAATGGATTATTTTAATAATTTTGTTCATCGTGATTGCATCTATTCTTTTACGAAAAAGTAGTTTTAAACGTCGATTCTATACATATAAAAATGGTATGAATGGTATGTGTAGTAATTCATCAATTGAGAACGGCTGGGCCGATTTGGCTAACATTTTTTTCGGTTGTTTGTAATGAGAAGGTTTCTACGAAAGAAAATTTCAAAATTGGACAAAGGGGCGTGGCACCGCCCATACAAAAAATCATTCAAAATCTTACATCTCGAAAACCACCAAATCGATTGAGCTCAAACTAATCTTAGGTATTGGCCTTGGAGTGGTCCTGTAAAAAGGGGCATCGTAGCTATCCTTTGATGGAATTTGTTACTTTACGCCTTGATAGAAAGAAGACGAACCATTTATTTCGAAATGTCACCCTATACTTCTTTTGGGGCATTGATAGTTAAGTGTTCATGGTTGCGCAATTAGTATATAACTTCGTTTAAGTAAAGACTTTGTATAATACTTACAACTGCAGTTTTTCGACAATTCTCCCAAAAACAAAAAACGTTTCGCATGTACAATGCACCCATTATTTTGCAGAACAATATTTAGGATTTGGCCGAAACTAAATACTCCCTCCCATGTTTTGCTTTTTATTTCTTTTGACATCGGAAAATGCAGTAAATAGCATTTTTTTTATTTTCTTGGATTATTACAAGCACGGTAATTTTTTTTCAACAGCGTCTTTATTCAATTTAATGCTTTCGCTTGCTTATATGAACACTTGTACAGAGAGTCTACAAGTCGAGGGAAATTTGTATTTCGTACAACTGTAAAGTTTTTTTTTGTGTTACAGAAATAATCTACACTTGTGTAACTAATACAGACGTACAAGTAACTGTAGACCTGTAGAATTATAGTTTTGTGTTACAGGCCCCAGACCTATAGTAACAAACAAATACAAAAGTCAAAAGTGTAAAATGTAGAAGTACGCAAATGTCAGTTCGATTTGAAATGTTTTTTGTTACTTACTCCAATGTTGCTATAGAGATTAGAAAAAGTGTGCTCACTATGTGATAAAAAAATACAATTTCACAATTTTACTACGGTGTATCAGCCGAATACCCCTATAGTTTGTTTAATTCTCCAGTGTATAATCATTTTGATTGCATCGACTATCCACTACAGGGGTGAGTCGAGTGCCCAACTGACAAGACAAGTATCTCCAGAAAATGAGGACCAGCGGGCTCTACTGCTTCTAGAAACTCATTTCCCGGATAGCTCGCTCAGCAATGATGATGGAAACGCGACCATTTCAGTCAGACCCCGGAAGGATGACTGGGAAACTGCTTCAGCCAT
Source organism: Cheilosia soror (assembly GCA_949372485.1). Taxonomy (NCBI): domain Eukaryota; kingdom Metazoa; phylum Arthropoda; class Insecta; order Diptera; family Syrphidae; genus Cheilosia; species Cheilosia soror. Next base: position 71,898,057 of record OX443564.1, on the reverse strand, counting down.
CTGCTCCAGGCGAAGACTGGAATGGGCAATAAGTTCCTTTCAACCATTCAAGGCACCAGGTGTGGACGGCATTATACCTGCTCAACTACAGAAAGGGTGGGATGTGCTCCTACCGCACCTGATCAGAATAACAAAAAGTATTATTGCTTTGGGCTATATACCAACGCAATGGAGACGGGCAAGGGTTGTGTTTATACCAAAAGTGGGGAAAAAGGATCCATCACACCCAAAGTCATACAGACCCATTAGCCTAACGTCGTTTCTTCTAAAAGTAACAGAGAAAGCAGTGGACAATTACTTGAGGGAGGAAGTACTAACCACATCCCCCCTACACCATATATCATATTATATCAGCTAACGGAGGTGATCCAAAGCGCTCTGAACACAAAAGAGACGATACTGTGCGCTTTTCTTGACATTGAAGGTGCGTTTGACAATACCTCCCACGATGCTATCAGACGATCCCTGGAAAGAAAAGGTGTAAACAGTACAATATCCAGGTGGATGTGCGAACTGCTGAGCACTCGATCAGCGGAGACTCAAACGTCAACCGGGACTATCACAGTAAACACAACTAGAGGATGTCCGCAAGGAGGGGTACTATCACCCTTAATGTGGAGCCTAGTTGTGGACGAGCTACTGGAAAAATTAACCAGCCTTGGCATCAGCTGTCAGGCATATGCCGACGACATAGTACTGATTGCCAGGGGAAAGTTTGAGGAAACCCTCTGCGACATCATACAGAGAGGATTGAGAGTAACACAAGAATGGTGCCACACCGCGGGACTAAACATCAATCCGGCGAAAACAACTATAGTGCCATTCACAAGGAAAAGAAAACTTCAGAGACTGAAAGCAATACGACTATCAGGCACGACACTGATACCAGTCAATGAAGTAAAATACCTAGGACTACACCTAGATAGTAAACTCATCTGGCGTAAACACACGGAAGAGATTTCAAAGAAGGCAACACGCGCTCTTATGATATGTAAGAGTTTAGCAGGCAAATCGTGGGGATGCAGCCCAAGCATCCTGTGATGGATGTACATTGCAATTGTGAGACCCATGATCACATACGGAGCTGTAGCATGGGCAAAACGAACCAGCCTAGTCACAACAAGAGATATTCTCAACAAAGTGCAAAGACTGGCGTGCCTATGCATCACCGGAGCAATGCGTACATGCCCAACTGCAATCCATGGGCAAATGTACCAGCATCTTTCAAGCCGAAATATGTGCTATAGATAGGTGCGTTCGGATAATTCTCAAGAAAAACTACAGAAACTGCGATATAGCAGTGATGTCGGATAGTCAAGCCGCCATTAAGGCACCGGAACTGTAATGCGATGGGGCTCTGGAAAAGGGCATGAACCTTTCCAAGGTATAAGCAGGGGGCACAATAGACCACAAGGTCGCAGTGCACTAAACCCTCTTCATTATTATTATTATTATTATTATCTCCAGTTGAACCAGTGTTGGCAAAAAAAATACTGTCAGAAATATTGCCAACAATGACATTTTTATCGAAGAGTCCCATCTTTTTTTTCTGTCTTTTATATTTTATATCTCCCATTAACATGACTTGCAAGAACTATCGTGGCATACCCCTGATGAAAAAACATTGGAATTTGAGAATGAATTTCAATAATGTTTTGGTGCACTAGCAGTCTCTTAACAAGTTGCCATAATTTTACTTGTTCTGAATGAGATTTGGGTGTATAAAAGTGGATTTGACTCTTTTAATATAGATGGTTACATTCCTTTTGGTAACTGCAATGAAAATTATTCTGCTGGCGGCGGTATAGACGTCCAAAGATAGATAGATAGTCCAAAAAACCAAAGCACAGCCACATCCAGCCAATGGTGCTATGGACCGAAGCGCTCGCCGTTTCAAAGATTAAACCATCTTGGAAAATCTGTTAAGTAAGCAGTCCATTGAAAATCGACTTAATAACCTTTGCTGACTTGAAAACTACAATTTCCAAAACATGTATGCACCGCAAATTTAAATATATCATAGAACTACCAAATAAGTATACAGTAATGATAAATTTAGGAACTTAAACTTAAACCGATTAGTTTATGTAAACACAATTTAAGCTCAGAAATTGCACTTCTCCCTAAAACCTATAAAACACGTGGATTTCTAATGTGCACAAGCAAATCGCAAAGCAATACGTCCTTCATTGCATATGTACATAACCTAATCAATCACAAAACTGCCTTTTACGCAAATATAAAATCGTCGATTTATACCTAAGAGTAATAATAAAAACAAAATAAAAGTTTTCAAATATGTATTTTCAATCGAATTTCAAATCACCCAGTGATCACCAATATCTTTATTTCATCGCACGATGAAGGACATAAGCGACACAAGGAGTTCACATAAAAAAAATAAAAATAAATATAAAGGTAATAATTTTGTAATTTTTCTCCCTTCCTACTGCTACTATACACAGTCTCAGATTCTGCGTGTATTTGTTTTGTATTAAAAAGTGAATTCTAAATCTTTTCTCCCAAGCAATGAATGACGTTGATTCGAAAAGTGTAAAGAAAGTTTAAATATAACCGCGCTCACACACCAACATATAGAAATTCATCTCACTCGACCCCATCTTTGTGTTTGAGTTGGAAAACATAACTTTTGTCGTTAAATGTACAAAATAAGACTTGAGTGTTCCTTTTTATTCGCTGCCAGGATGAATATTATCATTTTATAGTGGCTCAAAAATGAAGTGGGCTCCTTCCATTGAATACTCGTTTATTTGAAATGGAATGAACGGAAAGCATTATACCATCACTTAGCCCTTAGGTGTTTGCTTGCATTTTGGGAACGCTGCCAGAAATAATCATCTCTCATAGGAAAACGATTTTTTTTATTTTAATTCAAAAATGGAAATGCATTTAATTCAAAATTTATTTAAGTTTACAAAATGTTAAATGGAAGTTTGAAAAGGTAACAGCGGGGCGAACATTTGCCTGCGGATTATATTATTTTAAAATTTTTAGAATATAAATTCTGCTAATATTATTGAAATTTGTCGAAAAGTGAGGACATGTATACATAAGTAAGGTTAGAAGTTAGAGATTAGACGCAGGATTGTGGGGAGAACTTAGCTTAGGCCTGCAATTGAATTTCAATTACGCAGCTTTATAGCTCTCAGATTACGAATAAGTATGGTACTTTTTATGAACCGAAATATTTTCCATTTGATGATATAGCAAACCAACTCAGTGTAGGTGTGAATATGGCATCAGAAACCGACAGAACTGGCGTGGTTATATATTCTAAAAACAGATTTAAAATTAAATTTGCCATGCCGTTTTTTTTTTAACAAAACTTCTAATCGTGTAAATAATTTTGTCCTGACTGATTTGTGATAAGCGTCCAGCCCAAAACGTTAAGAACAAGGAAGGTAAAATGTTGAAACAAATTTCCCTTTATTGCCAAAGTGAGCACTAAGAAGTATTTTTAGGGAAATACTGGAAATATCTTCTTAATTTGACTCCTTGAAACCAATAATGTCTAACCCCCTGTCTATTGGCATTTCCTTTCCTTTCTGCCTCAAAGCATCAATATGTCATAATGTCGGTCCTGGGTCTATCGGCATTGAACTTCGAAATTATTAATATTAAATAAAAGTACTGCATCCAAATTCAGAGGATTATAAACTCTTGCATCAGGGAGAAGGTAATAAGTATGTAATAACCGCTGACCATCATTAGGCATGACATACTTCAGGCGGCTATTCCATGCAGCTTATACCTATTACGTGATATCAAACACAAACAGAGAAAGCAACATAAAAATGAACGAGTTTCGATATGATAAATAAGCAACAGTGAAAAACATCAGACGAATAATCTTAGGAAAAGGTACCTACTTTCCAAATGATGTAATCACGCTGTTGTTGGTTACAAATAATTGATTTTGTAGTATCCTTGACATAAATGTCCAATACACTGAGTCCAGGGGCTATGTTGGCGAATTGTCATTTGCTTAAAGCTGCTGCTGCTGCTACTGCACATGTGTGTCCACGGTTGTGGGTGATTGTGGGTTGCGGCGTGTGTGCTTTCTACTTATTGTCCTCTGTCACGAGGCAATTTTGGAGAACCCTAACTCAACTCACTAAGATTTCAGAGAGTCCAATTCACACTGAGCATCAACGAAGCATTCGTAAGGGTGAGAGAGAGGTGGGTTTTTTAGTGGTTAAGAGTGTGTGTTAAGGGGTTGATAAAGGTTGTAAAAATACCAAGACCAAAGCACAATAACTTTCAATCCTCCAGAGCTCGCTGTTTGCATGACTGTGCAGCAGCGCCATCATCATCATTGCTGTCATTTGTTTGTTGCATTTGCCGCAGGGATATTTTTGTGTTTGTTTTTTTTTTCCATAGATTTCCTTCTCTTCGTTGTTGTTGTTGTACGTTGGTGGAGGCAGCAGCAACAGCAACGAGCGCCGTAAGTGTAAATATCTTTTTGCGAATCCCTTTTGGCCACACAATTGAATAAAGCAATCTTGAGATGAAGAAAAGTGAGTTTTTAAATGAGTGGTAAGTATGCATTCTGGCATTGGGCAATTTAGTTACTTTGTTATTATTATTTTTAGCCCCTTTTGTTAATTCTTATTCATCCTTTATATTTAGTTTAATATTTAAGAACATTTTATATTACTATAGGTAGAGGTACTGCTTTTAAACAAAGTTAATTAATTATATGTAGTGGCAGCCGTCCCCTGTGGGTTCGCTCACAATCTTTTATTAATTTTTTGTGTTATCCATGAAATGCTGTGGATATGTCTTTGAAGATATCAATGGGTTGTTTTCCTTCTCATGTATTATGTACGTGTATGTACGGTACGTGTACAATATAAAACCTGTTAAAGTTATACTGCAACTTCTTAAAAAGGAATAATTAATTTAAGAAATGCTAAGATAGGTGTTTAATCACTATTAATGTAGAGTGCTATAACTCAGTTGAAATGAAATCTGAAAAAAATCCCTCAGGAGTATTGCCCCTCACCTAAAACGGGGTAATGGGATTAAATCGAAATCTTGAAACACATCCAATTATTTTCTATTCTCTATTACCATTTAAATTAGTATTTCGCAATTGTAAGCGGTTAGGAAGTTATAGCCCCTAAAAAACTACATACATACTTGCAACATTTAAAATGTGTTAGAGGATTCATTTTGGAATATGGCCCCAAAATAATGAAAAATCACCGAAATCCAAATATCAAACGTTGTTGTTATTTACTAATAGTTTGGGGCTTTTTCCAGTTTTTTTTGATACCATTTTTCATTGGGGCCTAATTTCATGGAGCGGACTTAATATTATTTTTATTTTCAGAATAAATTTTAGCCGCGAAATGTGAAAGTTCGATTTTAAACATTATATGTAATTTTGTTTAATTTCAATTGAAATTCTCTACACAAATGCGATTGCGTATTAAAGAGCTAATTAATAAATATTCGTGTAATAGGTCATCAAATGTACATAATAAATGTGCCTTGTTATTATATTTCAAGGATGTAACTATCAGGCAAATTCTTAATCTAAATATTTAACATAAATTCCATTTGATAACCTTCTGGAAAACTTAGCTCGACGTGAAATACAAAAAAAAAAAACACAGAATGGAATAGAAATATTTCAACTACATATGTATTACATAATCCATCAATCATTGTATTCACAAAGTGGTTCCCCATCTTAACAGGATTGTCAACGTCCACCACTCAAGGAAATAATCACGCATAGAAGGCAAAAAAATCCAAACAAATTATGAACCTCATTAATAAAATACTTGTATACACAGTTTGCATAAGCTTCTGAGGCTTGGCAATATTCCCAGATCTAATCAGCGATGTTATCCAAATAAAGTGTATATAAATATACATTTATTCACTTTATGTTGTCTCCAAGCCCACAAAAGAGTTTTTTATGATCTATCTTTGTTCTCAATGCAAATGGCCACTTGATGTTTATATAGTGAGATTGAGAAAATATATTTAAAGGAGCAATTCACAAGTTGAGTGAACAAGGACTGGGTCATTAAGGCCACCACTCAATAATGTGGTCTTTATGATGGTGTTGCGTTTGTTCACATCTAGGGCATTTCTCAATTGATAATTTTTTTAATTAAGTTATACCTTCATAAAAACATAAGAAGGGATACATTTTATGTTCATGAACGTAAACATCAATTAGTCATTGAGCCTTAAGGTACAGACAAACAGATTGTTAACACATGTATGTAATCTGATTTTCCTTAACTGCGTACACACTACCTATGTCAACACAAGCCATGCAAACATTTTTGGCCATAAAAAATACTTTAGCATATCAATAAATAATTTAGAAGGTTGTTATTGGGAGGCCCTCGGCAATTACTATAAAATGCATCAATTTATACGAGGTATTGAGAACGTTTGATGTACACAAGGGGCATAAGCTTGGCAGGAAGCCAGATTTAATATATAATTGTCGTTTTGTAATAATGGAATGGAGGCACTTTTAAGAGAATGGGCCAAACGAAAAGAAAACAAAAATATGTTGGACCGTATTTTGGTTTTAATTTGAAGGAGCTATTCAAAATATATCGCTACCACACAAATGCTGACGATTGTTTGTGACTAGTTAGTTAGTTTTTTAAAGACCTTTATTTCATTACAAACAAAATGCATTACAAACATAAATATTAAGTCTGATTTGGTTAGGCCTGTGACCGTCTACCAGAATGACAGTAACTATTTGAAATAACACTATTGAATTCAAATAAATTATCGTTATTTACAAAACGCTTTATATATACATTTAAGTGGGTATTTTAAAAATCTCCTTCTACAACACGCTTTCTGTAACGCAGTGCACTTGCTGCATAGTTGTTGATCTCCATTCAGGATGCTGATTGCTTGACTTACTTGTAAAACGTATGTACCAAAAAATTGTCTGCGGAATTCTTTTAGAATTGGACAAATCGCAATAAAGTGTACAATGTCCTCTCTCAACTTGAGGCTACATAGATTGCATAGAATTGGAAGGTCTGGTCGATGTGGTATAAAATTCAGGCTGGCTAATAATTCTCCTCGCAGTTTAAATATGGTACTAATTTTTACAGTCGATTCTTCCGCTTCGCACTTAAATTTATGGAACATCGTGCGGCTTGTTTCTTCGAGTATCATGTTGAACTTTATTCTTAATGATGTCGACTCCTCTTTGGATGTAAACGTAAGATTCAAGCCGCAGTTAGCTGCTGGACTCTCCCACACTTGAAAAAGGTGTCCTCTTTACGATAGATTATGCAGAAGTACTAGTTTTGGCAGTCTCTCCTCTTCTCATGCCATAACCTTTACTATATAGCTAAAATGTAGCTTTAGAGTATCCAGAAATAGAGGCGGACATCCAGACTCTAGATGGAGCATATAGTTAGGTGTACCACTCGGCAATTGGAAGATCCTTTTTAAAAAGTACCCAAGACATTTTTCAACAATTTCAAAATAGTAACAGCCCCAAGTTTGCGACCCATAGAAAAGTATGGAGGTAACAGCAGTTCGGAATATCTTTTGTTTTGAGATATGTTTATTTTTGATACAGCGACCCCAGATTGAGGAAAGTGCACGTTTTGCTTCGGAGGATTTGCCCTTAACGTGTTTGATCATACTTAGATTAGACGTACTCTCTTACAACTTCTATCTGATGACGTTGGTAGGTCCACCTTTCAAAGCCGAAGGATTTATTTATTTTAAGAGTAACTCGATCGATAATCATCTATTTGATCCACTTTTAGACCAACAAGGCTGCTGAGCCTGGATTCTAATTATCACAAATGCGTCAACTACAAAAGAATCAGTCTTCTTTCCATCTTGTATTTGACGTTTTGTATGAACGCTTAAAACCTTTAGACAACAAACAATCTTACTCTGGTGAGGTTTTATGCCATGCAAATCTTGCATCGACAAAATCTTCATAATTAGAGAGATTCTGGTACTTAGCATAATTTCGTCGAATTCAAAGCCACGTCTATAAAAGTTTACAGAATCAGAATCCTAGCTAAACTCGTTCACCTCTGTTGGAAAAAAGTCCGCATTGAGGTTGGTAGCGACCGAACTTCGATAAGTTTAAGACAAGACGAGATATGGTAGAGCTTTGGTAGTTAACTGCACCCATATTTAAAAATATTTTGCTGTAATTCGTCTGTTATTGTGTTATTTGTATCGGAAGGCATTTCACCATGGATAAACAAGTGGACCTTCATCCCACAAAAATCGGTTAAAATAATCTGTCAATAAAAATTACTTACATACTTGAATTAAATGAAATTCAGAATGCCTATAACACAACCATTAATCCTAAATGAAATATTATTCACTTACCTGAAGATCCGGTGCTGAACTTGGTTGCGCCAGATCGCAAGCTGAAAGCCAAGGATTTACACGTGACAACGAGCTGGTGCTTTCGAAGATGTGACTGTGACTAAGTGTGCCACCAAAGAAACGATCGTCGTTTTCGAATCCGTCTCCACTTCCACTGCTCCCACTATCACCACTACGTCCAATAATACCAACTTCTTCTATATTTTCCCCGTAATCCTCTACGTTAACGTAACTAATTTTATCCAACTTAAAATTATCAAAATGATAATTCGGCTCGATGTCGTCGTTATTGCGATCGAAATTGTAAATCGTAAACGAATTTCGATAGTCGGACAATAACGATGACGACGAAGATAACGACGAAGGATATTGCGGTACGACGGATGTATCGGATGATCCTAAAGAATGAAGCAATGAATACGACGATGGTGATGTATCTGATGGAGAAAAAGCCGAAGGATTGTATGATGACGAGGAGGATGAGTAAGATGAGCGTCGATTCGAACGCGATCGCTGCTCAGGCGGCAGCTGTTGCTGATAGTAATGATATTCGTTCGACGGAAACAACAATGAAGATTTCGACGACGACGACGACGACGACGACGACGAAGAAGAAGAAGATGATGATGATGAAGACAACGCCGAAGACAATGTTAGCGATGAGAGTTTTTGTTGACTGGTGCTGGTGCTGCCACGCCGAGCCCCCGAAATAAACGCAAGCGCCATCACGACCAGCCCGGGTCCTGGCCGCATATTGACCTCGGGTTCGGCGGTGCTAGCATGGTGCAGGCCCGCTTGAGACGCGCTTGCGACTCCAGTTGATTAGTGGATATGATGGGCTCATGGCCCCATCATCATTTGAATTTGTTTGTTGTATTTCTTAGCACTTTTCGCACCAATTTATTATTTCGCAATATCTTTTTCTTTTTTTATTATCCGTTTCTTCGTAAAATTGTCTAATTTAGAAGCAGTTTTAAATGCATTCGCGAACGCGAGGCACTTCTCCTCCCTGTTCCGTCCTCACTTCCCAGTAGCTAATATTTTCCAGTAGAAATGCAATAAATTTTTCAAGATATTTCCATCCGAGTGGATTGACTGCGGTAGTTCTGAAATTATTAAATAAAAATATGTTTTTATCATATATATATGCAAACACAATTTCCATACAAAAAATGTATAAAGGAAACATGTGATAAGAGGAAATACACACAGAATTAAATACATATTGAATCCTACCAATACAGCAAAGTAAGTAATTGAAAATGCTTATAAGAACAAAATGTTACCTATACCTATTTTGTGTACATTAAAACGTAATTTTATTAAATCCTTATTTATACGATATCTGCACATGTTTCAAATGTATATAGTATATACCACTCTCTGATACCATAGGTATGTAATATCCACCTACACGCTCATAATTGTATGAAGATATGTACGATTTAGTATACATGCGGATACAACTGTGACAGTTGACTAGTAGAACGGCATCTTGGGGTTGGGGTTGGGGTGCAAAACTTTAGTGAGAAAAAAGCTCTACTTCTATGATTTTAGTACCTACAGCGAAAACGAAAACTGAAAATCGAGAACTACAGAAGCTTCATTGACGAACAACAACATTGGGTATAACTTGAATGAGATAATGCGAGATTGCGTGTTTTAATGATTTAAGCAAAACTTCTGACAACTAGCCTTACAACAATTGAATATTTGTATACCTACCTACACTTTTTGCTTATCGAAATTGGAACCGGCTATTAATTTGAATGCTCTGGCAAAAAGTAAACACACAAATTAAATTTTCCAGTAGTAGTTTATATTCGGATAAGACTCGCTGCTTTAAAATATTTTGCATCGGTATTTATGTAGTGGAAAGATACTGATTAGTAAATACTAAGCACAATTTCCTGATTATTTCTCTTCTTGACGTCCTCATTTTCGATAACACAAATTTATAAGTAGCTTCGTTTCATGATTGTAATAAATAGCAGTGACGATTGTGGTTTGTTACAGAGTAGGTATGATTTGTATCTATTTTAGTAGCGCTAATCAACAACTACTGATATGCTTCACAAATGCAATGCAAATGCTTTTAAAATTTCAACCCAAACACAGAAAATTAATATAGGTTATTTACACTAGAACATACCACGTGCACATAAAAGTCTGACTTGTTTTGTTTAAGCCCATGTGAAAAAAAAAAACTGTTACACAGCTTACAGTAATATTATATTCTCTGGCTCCAGCTTTAAGCATGTCAAAGTGCGTATGGGAAAATTTTTATTTTTCATCCGATCGACTTCAAACTCGGTTTGTGTACCTACTCTATTAGAAAAATAAACATAATTAATACGTACGTAGGTACTCCAAAGATATTCAAACAGAATTCTGTAAGAACGGGGTCATACTGCTGGAAATTGGCACACATCCTTACGATCTTTCTGGTTGCATATGTTTCGCAGTGTAAGAAGATCTGGGAGGTGTGGAATATAATGAAGGGGTAAGAGTTCTCCTTATTCTAAAGATGGTACTCATCATATCGCTGTATTTGGCAGCAGAGAAATATGTTTTGTCCCTTAGATAGTGCCTCAATCTGCTATAGTATGATCTGTGTTAGGATGCCAGCCCTTCACTAACAAATATTGATCATAATAATCTTTGAACTGTTTTCTCCAATAGGACGTTAAACATATTTTCCAGAGGTACTGAAAGTTACTTCTTAGGTGATTTCTAGGTAGGTTTCCTGAGCGATATATAAATATAAAAGAGAAAACTAACTGATTGCGAAGGAATCTCTGTATACCAAATCCTGAGGGGGGACATTTCATAAAAATAAAACACATTTAACAAAAGTCGGTTTTTCTCATTTCACAAACATTATTTTATTTAGTTGTCCTTCATTTTTTTTAATTTTTTATTTTTTTTAATACTACTCCCGGGAAAGGCAAACCTATAACACTTCATCAGCGCCCCGAGATGCTTGCAGATGTATGTTAGTTCTAAAATAAAAATTGCTGTTCCTTCGGGTTTAACTTAACCATCAGGGGTAAATCAATTCTACTATAATAGTTCCTGAATAAAAGTTAATTTTTTTGCTAAAAGGTGCTAAGGAGCATATTGTTCAGGCGTGAATAACAGACTTGGAACACTTTGACATGTTGTATGTTGTTGACAATAGTAGTTTCACTCCAGTTAGTGGACATTGCGGGAAACAAGCTTAATTTGCATTAACATTTTACGTCCGGTAGAGAATGCATAGTTAATCCACTGTAATTAATACGAAAGCCCATTTGCAAATACCAACAATGATTTTACTGTCGATGTTCACACAAGATACAATTTTCTATAGGTTTCTATTTTGAGACTTACGTATGCTTGAAACTGTTTGTGGTTTATTAATAAAGAAGAATACAAAGAACACTCAGCACCGCTCTGGAAGCATTCTTAAAAGGAGCTGTATGTCAATGGGCTTTACCAATAATCATTTTTAATCTTCAGCTTAAATATTTTGACGTTCACAGTGGATAATTTGGTAAGGAAATTTTCACCATTGCGACTTCGTACAAGTTAGTCTGGACTCTAAAAATGATTATTAGTACCGCGTAATATGTCATGGCTCCAATACTGATACAAACATCTACAGAAGCAGGCATATTATTATATTTCTTAGCAAGAGATTAAGGTTTTTGATTCTGATATAGGGCAGAGCGTCTCGACTATGCAAACAATGTCGAAAAATAAATAAAGTAACTAGGTAAAGTTAACTGTGTTAACTAAGGTCAAGAGAAGTGCCTGTGTTTTGCTTTTTCTTTCAAAAATTAGCGACTAGATTGTAGGAAACCTTGTGGTAAATGTACTAGTAGATTAGTTCATATAGATTTAAGTAGGTAGTCAAAATACCGAGACTGTTTTTGTAAGTGCGCAAAAATGATGCGGCTAGATTCTTTCTAAAGTGTTTCCAATTCAGCTGAAAGCGCAAAAAGATGTTCCGCCGTAGTTACAAAGATTCCCAATCCTTCTTTATTTATAGGTAGGTATACTACCGTATACAATATACCAATCATAAATTTATGTGCATAAAAAACATGCCTGGCGGAATAGCAAATGCGATAAATGAATTTGATAGACTAAAAAAAATAAACAGTAGTTGTCGTAACAGGTTTATACAGGATCCTAGCCCTAGCTTCTCACAGACATTCCTTTGTTTTTTACCGTATAAGAAAGGCTGCATTGAGAAGCCTTTCAGGATATTAATATTCTCGGATCGATGTCAGGCTTTCTCTAGAGGAGGTGCTGTGATAAAAAAAAAACCCTGAGGTGAACTATGTTTTTTCTTGGGTTTAAGCTTAAGACCGGTCTGTAGTCCATCACACTTTGGACAACCATTTTTTTGTAAATAAATACTTTGGTCGGAATTGAACATATTTCATAGCTCATTCAACAATAAATGCATTATTATACGCAAATAAAAGCTCTTGCTATTCGGGTTTCGGTCTCTCTTACAGTAACTTGAATGCCCTTTGGTATTTATTGACAGGTACCTTCTTGTTGCATACGACTTTAAACAGGGAATGGAATTTATATATAGATATATATTTTTTTGTAATACACTGTTGATCTTATTTGCATTTGCCCCTAAATAAATTTTATGCTTTTGGCATGACAAAATCTTTCTATTTATCTATTTGAATGACATTTGGTACTGCTGAATACAGAAACCCCTAGTTTCCTGGTTTACTATGAAAATGAAATTGTGTTGCAAGAACACCTTTCAATTAAATCACGTTTAGCAAAAATTATCTCAAAACTATCAGAACTGAAGTACTATTAAAATTGCATTTAAAATTATGTAAGACAATAATCAACATGTACTGTTCAATTACACTGACTTCATATTCGCCAGGACCAGCAGATATCCAGTGGCTCGTAATTTACCACCAGTAAAACAAAACAAAAATAGTCCTTATTATATAATAAATACCTATCCATATAAAAAAGACTATTTATATCTAGTATATAATAGCATTTCATTGATTTTACCAAAAATCATTCCTAATATTCGCCTAAAATCATTGTTTGAACTCAACTATTTTTGTATAGAAGTGTTTCGCTACTTTATTGAATCAATTTAGAAAAGAATGCATTTAAAATGGACGAGTGGTTATTATTTAGATACTACTATATATTTTTAAAACTTAAACATACATAGCTTATTGGAAATACAAAATCATAAACGTACAAAGAATTTATAATATGTTTTCGAAACATACACTTCCTTGTATGAAGTCCCATTATGGTAGTAGGTATACACATTATGTTTGCTTTTAATTTACAATTCCAAATATAAAATAAAATACCTGCCTTTCAAGTTGTTGTTGTTGTTTTTTGTTCTCGCAAAAGGGATAAACGCTTTATCTTTAGAATTAAAACAATCTAAGATGACATTTGTATTTCTTTATTGATTTTTACTACAGGTTTATTAAATCAAAATGTCAACTGTGTATAACATTTGGTTGTGTGTTTAAAATAAAAAGTTAAAAAAATAGCAATTAATTCATTAATACCTTTTAAACATACGTTGAACGTCGAAAACAATTTAGTTTGCTTTTGTATCCAATATCCAGTAAGTAAATTAGGAGCATACGAAATGAACCAAGTATGTACATATGTATATCCAAAAAATCCTCTAGGCGTTTGTTAACTTTGTTTTCATAATCCGGCAGATACATATATTTAAAACTAGCAAATGAATTTGATACAATCCGTTAAAAAAAATTCAACGCACTTCATTTTGTTGTTATTTCTTTGAGGATATTCGAAAACCAACGACAAAAAACAAAATGAAACTAAACTGTTATACAAGATAAGAAATATTTCAAACATAGCAACTTTTTCCTTATCTTGTCCTATCCGAAGTACAAATACAGAAAAACACTTTCAAATACGAACACATACAATTTAATTATTTTTCGTTCCACGCTCTCATTCGTTTCGATTTGAAATTGAGTAATTTTAATCCACTCTCGTTTCACCTTGAAGTAAGCATTAGCATTTTATTTTATTTGTTATTCCTTTGCTAGAACGATCGCACAAATTATTTTATTCGACTTTTATTTTATTAGATACTCTATTCACTGTGCATTTTTGACTTCGGAAAAATGTCGAATAAGAAAAATCATATTATATTTTTATATAACGCGAGCGAATTGTACGTTTTTTGGTATAAGGACAGTATAACACATTTGACCAATGGAAACTTTCGATTTCTCCATTTGGTTATTTTTTTTTTTTACAAAACCACACAATATCGTTATCGTTGTACAATTTAAAGTAGTCGAAGAGGATACAAAGTGATATTATGTATTTTATTTTGGTTTTTATTTTCCGAATTTAAAAAAAAAATCTGTATTATGTATAACAGAATTCGTCCCGTTTTCCAGTTATTTTGTTTGTGGTACCCTAAAGTAGATCCTCCCGAAAGCGAATTTTCAGTACCCAAGTGGTAAAAGTAGTGGTGATGGTATAGTACACGCAAACAGAATATAAAGAAAGGAAAATTGAAAACGTTTTTCTTCTTTCACCGTCATCGGCGTTCTCTCTTTCTCTCTGTAACCATATAGATATTATTTTCTTCCAACGAAGAAGAAAATTTCTCTCCCTTTTTTCGGTGATTTTTTCGTACTTGGTTTTTTTTTTCTCCGCTTAACAAAAGGATTCCCGGGACGGTTTTAGTTACACGACGTTTTCTTTGTTTCTTCTTTGAACGAGAAGAAAAAAAAATAACTTTCAACTTGAACTTAAAATGAATGACGGCATTGTTTCATAACAATTTATTTTTCTTTTGCAAATTATGTCGTTATCATATATTTTCAAAAATGAAACGAATCACATAACTAGAACTTAATTCAATTCCACTTAACACACACACACACAACGTAAATGGAAGAAATAAAATTTGCAAACAAATCCCGAGCTACAATTAGACCACTGCATGCAGCGTTGATTAGATTAAACTCATTATCAAATGTGGATAGATAATCAATTAACAAAAAAGGCAAAGGAAGGAAGAAAAGTTAGAAAATCCTCTTGTAATTTTTTTTTTGATGGTAGGTAGTGTCTTTTGCCTTTTTTTAGGTGATTATACCGTTTGTCAACAGTCACACAGTATATTTGAATCTACATTTTCTTGGATTTACGCACAAATAGCAACTCTAACGGAAATATATTTTCAACTTTTTTTGGGGCATTAAGTAATTAGAAAATATGTACTTTTCAACGACCAAACGTTTGCGCGTTGCAGGATATACCGTGGTACCCTGCTTCTTGTCTGATGGCCCCAAATGGCACTGAGTGTAGTTGGTGTAGATGGCGCTTGACTGGAAAAAGGGATAGTTGCCAATAGTACAGTGTTGGGTGTTGGGGAAATGTTATCCACAAAAATGTTAATTTTGAGAGAATTTTGGAAGCCATAGAGAGCGGGATGTGGAGCAATTGGAAAAGAGTGCCGAGCGCGCATATACAAATTGACTGAGGTATACTTTTGATAAAACTCCCCCGCTTTTACATTGTGAGAAATGAGAGTCAATGGAATGATTTCCCTTGAAATTCGACCCCTAAAAAAACCTGGTGTCCTGACTTTGATAGATAAGGAAGTTTTATGTAAGAGTTCAAAGCTTTCTCACACGCGCTTACAACGATGCTTATAGCTCAATAAAAGTTAACTTTTTGGATCGTTCCAATGGAAAAGTTCAGTATTAGTTTTAAATGCGTTAAGTATGCTTAATAAAAAAAATTGAGGTTTATAATAAAACTCGCCAAATACCCGGCGCAGCTCGAGGTTTTTTTTAAGTTTGGTTACTAAATATCTCTCTCTCTTATATTGTGTTTAATTTATAATTATAATGTTTGTATTTAATTTATTTAAATTCTATAATTTGTTTAGTTTATTCAATTACGTCTATTTCTCTAATTTATTTAATGTAAATATTTAATTTCTATAATTTTTATAATTAATTTTAATTATTTCGATTTTTGATTAAAAATTTACTATATACATATACCGAACCCAGGTTCGATACTCGAAAAAACACAAATAAAATGTTAAGATATTTTCAACTGCGTAGCTTCTCGGCAACATAATTTACTATATATGTACTTACTTAACTTATTTAAATTATTTAAATCATTTAATTTATTTTATTTATTTTATTTATTTAATATATGTATATATATATATATTTATTTTATTTATTTAATATAATTAATTAATTTAATTTATTTAATATAATTAATTTATTTAATTTATTTAATTTTTTGTATTTATTTAATTTTTGTATGTAATTTATTTAATATAATTAAGTTATTTAATTTATGTAATATCCCATCAGATGATCCCCGATAACGTCTTAACATAAAACGACCTTTAAACATCGTCCTTCAACAATTAGCGATCGATCAAAGGAGTTATGGCCTTTTAGAGTGAGTTGCATGAAAGGACAGATTTTGGTTAGCTCTCTTTTCTTTATTGTACCTATACATTGTCTCTCTGTATGCCTAGGTAAGCATTGCAGATATCTGATATCGAGGCATTTGTTTCTTTAACTGCAATTTTGTAACCATTCGAAATTTCAATATTCACTAAGTGCACAGCACATACAATTAGTATCTCCTATACCTACCTACTAATAAGTGTAGCTAATTGTTGTTGGCTAAATACATAGTACTCGCAATAATATTGCTGGATCAATTGGCTGACGTTTCGGCTTGTTAATCTGCAAATCAAAACAGTCAGAGAATACCTAGTTCTGCTAAAATATATTTTATAGAGGAAAAATTAGCATGGGATAGAAGACGAAATCTGAATCCAAAGCTCATCTTTATTCATTTAAGCAATTCTCATCCACACTGACGTTTATAGAAAATCTGTTCAATCCATCATGCGAATATGCGATACATATTTTCCACTGGAAAACTATCCCTCTCTAAAAACGAAGCAAAATAATGCAAAGCTTAACTTTCCCAGCTGAATTCCAAAACAAAGGACAAACAAAATTAGGGATAACAGCATTATTACATTGTCAACAAAGTTTACGGCACATCTAAATTCACAAGCAGAAAATAAAACATACCGCAAGTCGTTGAGAAAAACGAAAGCTTATCCTCCCCCTAGGAAAATTCAAAACAGCAGCATCGGACTAAACGAACAAAGAACAACAAAAAAATGTGTGCGCATACAAAATAATCAATAATTCTGACACATGCTCCTTGGAATTCAACTTGTCATACTGACACACACCCGGCCTTCTCATGGCATGGCGCGGGATGAAAGTGTGTGCAAATGCTTTATGAAAGCAAACAAAAAAAAAGGTTCACCCAGCAATTGTCATTTATAGTTTGCTTGACAACGTTTTTCATATTCTAACATGACAGTTGTTCCTGTCACGCACAGACTTAAAGCTCTGAGAGCTATCATAATCAGCATCATCTGCTTCGTGTACACACACGTATCCATAGGATAGGCGGGTCGAAAAACAAAAAGGACGAAAATGAAATAAGTTTGTGAAAGCTGATGTCGCAAGTGGTGACACCAAGCGGATAGCCCCGAGACTACACGTTGTGACTGCGCAGTGACTCAGTGAGTCTCAACTGTGGTTTCAACGTACTTTTTTGTGAATGAAAAGTCAGTTGTAAGAAGATCGAGAGAATGGGGCAGAAGCGCGGTTTCCTATTTTTATTGGAAAATAAATATGGGCCGCTGACCCATACATTTGGTAAATGCGTGTAGCTCACCTACAAGCTACAACTACTGCGAGCTTGGGTACCGAAAAGAGAAAGTTCGTTTTCGTGAATGTGAATATTATGAAAACTCGGTGAAAGCTTTGCCTAGTTTTTTTACAGACTGCAGAATTTGGTTTAGGAATTTTTCACAGAGCAATTTTATAAGTAGTTCACATGCTATATAGTCGAACTATTTTGGTGGATTTTTTTTTCGAAATCATGTGCTTTTTAGGTATATAGGTTAAGGCTCGTATTATCAGTAGTCTAATGGTGACACATTACATGGGATGACAATAAAAACAAACAAATTGTACATATTTTCCACTTGTGTAGCAAGCTTAGGATGGAAATAAATGATGGCTAAAGGGTTGAGTTATGCAAATTATCAAGCAAAATAATCAGTCAAATGCTAATGTCTTCGTTAATAACTTCATAATATATCTATTAAATTGACTGATAATACTATACGAAATTAATTCCTTAATTAATTAATGGACCTAAATTTGTCTAAGTGTGCTGGCGTATGCTAGCAGCCACTTCAACCTAACCTAATCTAACCTGTACCAAAGAAAATTCCTACAGTTTTATTATATGTATAGATTATCTCCTTTTTTAAGAATCCATTTAAGTATCTATCTAATTCTCAGAAAAACTGTGAGACTAGCATTCATAAGAATACTATGTTACTGTCTTGCCAATTTGCAGTTTTACAAAATTTACTGTCATATAGGCATAAAACTAATAAAATCATTCTAAATATTCAACTTTAATATTATGACATTCACAATAAATTTTATATGGAAGTTTGCGCCAATGTTACTTCGTTAAATTTAGCCCTTGACACTAAAAATTATTAGTACCGCGTTGTTAGAAAAAAGAAAATAGTTGTGTGCTTATAGGCAGGGACTCTTGGTCCGTGACTCTTGGTATCGCTTTTAAAGATTTCGATAAAAACTTGTAGTTACGTGATTGTTTTACCGCTTGCTTTACTTCTGTTTCCAACAAAAATGGTATCGTTTTTTTATGAAGCTATGAGCGCTTGGTGAACTCACTTTATAAATATTGAATTATGTAAGTTTTTTGAATCACTTAAATTTTGTTGGAACAACATAAGTAGGAAGGTATAACTTAGGTACCTAATTTAAAAACGAGTGATTTTTTTTTGTAGCTTTAAGCATTTCCCTCCGAATCAGATTGAGTGGGTTTGTATGCAACTTTTGTTAGGATCTAATTAGCCTATTTAAAAAAATCACATTTATTCCCTCGGCTAAGTCAACATTCAAGACAGGGGCTCTCCTTTACGTGTAAGACTACAATCGCAAACGTTCAATATAACGGCTCAGTTTCTATGTAAAACATAAATGCCATGTATGGAATATTGTTAGTGGATATAACAAGCCTACAATATTAACAACACTATTATACTGTTTTCGAAACACAATATTTTACAGATTCACCTTAATTTATCATTCAATACGGAACAAGGTACCGAAAGGAAATCTTGCTAGAAGTTGAAACAAAATGAAGTCATGTAAAGAGCATTTGAAATTCTCATTTTGAGCGATAACGAAATTATTTTCCCATATTGAAGTTTACCAATTGAAAACACATTGCTCGCAATTTGTCCAATGTGCAAATCATTAATGGGGATCAAATTTGTTTCCTACCTTTTCTGACCTTACAAACTTTAGGCAACTAAAATACAATAACGCAAAATCAAGTTCAAATTCACCCCGCAGGTTGAGTAATTTAAGTCATCTCTTACTTCCTCATGTGGTGCGAAGAAGAGATAGAAATGGGAAAAAGGGGCGAAAAATTGTATTTCATTAAAAATACAATAAGCAAGATTGTTCACTACCGACTAGAAATAAATCAAACCACCACCGTCGGAGGTTATTTAGAGTTTTCAGATCGAAAGGCCTATCAGACGAAAAAATTAGGTAGGTAAGTAGGTATATAAAAACGTTCAATCAAATAAGGTAAGAAGTTTCAGTTGTAGGTACACGAGATGTTATTTTTGCCACTCCTTGTGATTATTATAATACACACATAAGAGTACACGCTATGAAAAGGACAGATAGAAGAATACCTATGTATTTTCTGGTACGCTAGCTGGATTGAAAATTTAATCATAAATTATGGCTTCCAATCAATCAAAGATTACTGGTAGCCTTCAAAGTAATCTCTATATCGGGCATGTAGCTACGTTGTTTTTATGTAGGTGTATATAGACGAATAATATTTCATCGACAAAAAAACAAACACAGAGAACTCAGGGTATATTTTATTTAGGGGTGGTTTGAGTTTGACTAATTTTCTCTATACCAGCTATTCTACACTTAGCAAAGTTTCTTATTTTGCCTTGCCATATTCGTTATTGATGATGTCATAAAGCCAAAATAATAATAATCTGCCACTTAAGGTGTCCCGACATTGGGAATATGATGACATACCTACTCACCTTGCCCTCCAACTTGTTTGCAAATATTTACATCCTCACTATACGCACGCACAAGAATAATCAAAATAATGGCAATCTCTTGTCAGAAAGAAGAAAATACATATCTAGAGTATCATTCTTTGTTATTGTGGTGCTTGCAGTCGATTTGTAAATGAATTTGTAAATAGTATCTATGTACTTATAATATCCATTATAATTCGCAGAAAAACAAATCAAATGAAATAGCTATGTCTGTAATAAGTCTGATGCCTTGAAAAGATAAGGGGGAAACTTCAATTTCGGTGTTATCAAGGAATGATTGTCAATCATTTTGCCTGAGGATAATTTAATGATTTTTCTTTATATGTACTTTTTGTTAAAGCAGGTGTCTACTGAATCGAACTTGCATTGCAATGACATTTATAAAATTTCCTTTCTGAAATCTGTTACAGAGTTTCCCTTTTTGAAATGTGGTGATATAAGAAATACGTAGATACATAATATCGACATCACTTTATTTTATCAAATGCCCTTTGGCATATCTGCATCTACGAACTTGCAATGGCAATGAAGGTGTAAAATAATTTATTAGCAGGACAATTATCCCTATAGTACCTACCGTGTTAAAGCCTTCACGGTGATTGAAGGAGCGGAATTGGTTTGTTGTAAAGTAAACATGGAGAAGACTAAACCTATATGCCACAAATAACATATTATAACCATTTGTTCAAATTCAGTTTTTTAACGGTCGGAAATAAGGTATAATTTATAATTTTGTTGGGCTAGTATTATGATCGAGAGAGCCACACAGTATTCATAGTAATGTACATACATATTATTCAGTTTTAATTAAAATTTCGATTTTAAAATTGTTTTTAAAATTAAAATATTGTTTAGGATCACGTAATACACGTTCGAACAGCATTGTCTTTTAAACCTAGCTTTTTCTACCCCTTAGGTATAAATCTAATCATTCATTGAGTTTTTTCCCGTAGAATATAGGTACGTGCTTAGTACCATTATTCATAATTTACCTAATCGAAAAGATAGACATATTTAAGAGTTTTAATTTTACCACAAAATAGCGTAACGACTAGCTAAAATAATTATTGGCTTTGCACCCGTAAGGAAATTTTAACTTTGATCAACTATAACATTTTCATTTATAGTGTGATTTGAATCTGTTGTACATCAAAGTATAATTTATTAAATTCCTCGTTGATTGAGTTTTATAAATAAGGGTTTAGTTATTGAAAATATATTTAAAATGACAATTTATTAAAAGCTTACAAAAAACCGCAATTGGCACTCTTTAGAACAGAAAAACATGAGGTTTTAAATATTATTGTATTTACTATTATGTTTTAAAAATATTTTATTTACAATTATAAAATAGAAGATAAATATAAATTAAAACATTCATAAATGTTTTTCAAAAGCAAATAAACAAAAAATATGTTTTTCTTCGTTGGAAATTTAAATAATTTAGATAAGAAAACAAAGAAAAATTAGTTTTTAATATTATTTAAATCATTGTAAAATTTTATAAATTCAACAAAATAAAAGAGATATGTATTTTTAAAAAAGGGAAACCTAAATAATTTACCGTTAAGCAATATGCATAAATAGATATAAGATGTTAGATATTTTTGCTCTGAACAAACCCTACAACAGTGGGTACTAAGTGCTTTTAAACACTTAAACCCTCATACACTTTATACACTCTCTATAATAACTCTAAACACAAAAATCTAATATATATTTTTGCGTATAAAGTTTATAAATAAGGCTGTTAATATACACACCTATCATGGAATCCGCCGGGGGAATTATTCACGAAAAGAATATTTTGGTTTGGTGAACTTCTCTTTCAACACTTTCATAAGTGTCAGAAAATTATCCGAGGGTAATTATTTAGCCCAATTGACACACGGCCTAAGTGTCCTCTTTCTACTATAAATAACACGTCATTCAATTTTTCAACACAGACCTTTGACAACCAGTGTTTTAAGTACAGTTGCTCTTTAACTTTAACAAATAATTCGTTGAAAAGAAGTCGGTTCTAAGATATGCTATTCAAAGAAGCTTTCAGTGCTTTCATTACTGGTTGGTTCCTAAAAGTGATATGAGTAGCTAAGCCAGCACAAATACCAGCTTTTTGGTAGCTACTTCCATAAAAAGGAAGCGATGTGACAAAAATCTTATGGTAAATAATTCACAAGCATTAAGAAAAAAATACTTGTTATCGGAAACAATAATTTAAAAATCTATCTCAAAGAAGGTCTGTATAAAAAGTCTGCTACAGCTAGATAAATTGTTGGGAGGAACTAAGAATATACCGTTGTGTACCATGTACCTCAAAATATGTTTCATAGTAAGTATATCGTATTTCTCATTAGTCATTCATTACTCATTATACATTATAGGTATTGACATCTTATCGAATGATTTCTGCGCATGATGCCCGAGATTTCCCGTTTGTTATTTATGCATACCTATGTACACCTATTTGTTTCGCCTAGTAATAATTTATAATACCTATATGTATAGTTTGCTATATGCAGTTATTATGCAGCATTATATTATAATAAAAGACTATATAATTTTTAAAAGCCTGGAGTCTGTTCTTTCATATTATGCGTTTTTGAATCAAGTTTTTTCTGTCAATAGTTTCTGAAAAAAAAAACAATTCCTAACTTGAAATTTAAGGACAAAAATTGGGGTAATAATTTTGACGATGGATTTATGTAGACGGGTTAAATACAAGCATTTTTTACAATGGGAGGGGGAAGGGGGTCTACTGTACTTTAGGGTTATTGTAGTCTGTAAGAATCTTGTATTCGGTAGACGAAATAAATAAATTAAATAAATAAATATCTCGCCAGGTAATAAAAAAAATAAAACTTAAAATGAAAATAAAACATTAAAAATCAATGGCAACACTAAAAAAAAGTACTGTCGCATTTTTAATATCCATGAATCTATAGTGTCTATAGTGCAAATCAGCAAAATTGTGTCTATAATGTGAAATTTTAGGCCAGAGACAGTTGCATTATACTCAGCCTTGCGCCCATCCTAAAATCCAACAGTGACCCCAAGCAGGGGGGTTTCAGGGGGCAGCATATGCCCCCATACACATTTTAACGTACAATGGTAACAATTTGTATTTTAAGCGGAGCGACATATAAAAGTAATTTCCCATTTTCTCAAAAGTTAGAAGACATAAATCAATCTGGTTTTCAGTGTTCAATTAAGAATTTATTGAATACCTATATGTATGTAGATAAATAGATACCTATGTTATGTATGTACTTACATATAAATTAAACCACTTTTTAAAGCTGGTGTTTTTTTCGTTAAACGCTATCTATATTATTTGTCAATCAGAAGTCCAACATACATATTTCTATTGGGGGCCTATTAATTCGCGGTTTTCATTTCGCAAACTATTATCTCGCGACGCACGGTTTAAATATTTTTCAACTATTTCGCAGAAGTCATGTGGCAAACTGCCATAGTGCCATTTCGTCTTGCGTTCATCTCGCTGTAAGATTAACTCGCAATTTCTCTTTAGCATTTCTATATTTTTCTCTTCTTTCAATTGGCTTTTGGTGTTTTTGTAAACAAAAATAAAAAGTTAAAAATTAAGAATCTTAAAAGGTTTTCTTATTATTTTATTTGGCAAAAGCGAAATAAAACAATGCGAAAAAAAGTAAATCAAAGTAAGTTATAGCGAAATAATAAATTCGAAATATCTTATGCGGTGAAATAACTACAAGGTGGCGCAAAAGTAATCCTCCTATCAGAAAATGCTATAAATTTTGCGATTGACCCCTAATGTCAGTTCTGTTTTGACATTTGTGTAGTACCTAAACACATGCGAAATACACGTTAATAAACAATGTTACGCTACACTGCTCCAGAACGCGGAATATTGGTGACTATTTATATTTGAGCAATAATCGGTCGGTGACTTTGGCACAACGTGAATTTCGTCGCAGATTTCCTAGCCGTCCAACGCCTACTGGTGAAACACTGCGACGTTTAGCCGCTCGCCTCGAAGAGACTGGCACAACACGAGATGATGCCAGGCGTGGCAGACCCCGGAGTAGCCGTTCTGCAGAGAACGCTGGAGGAGTCATCGGACCTTTTTTCTTCGAAGACGTCGCGGGCCAAACGGTTACTGTGAATGGTGAGCGCTACAGAGCAATGATCAACGAGTTCTTTTTGCCGCAACTTGATGAATTGGGATTGAAAAACATGTGGTTCCAACAGGACGGTGCAACGGCACACACTG
The DNA here is from genome assembly GCA_949372485.1 of Cheilosia soror. NCBI lineage: Eukaryota > Metazoa > Arthropoda > Insecta > Diptera > Syrphidae > Cheilosia > Cheilosia soror. Next base: position 71,873,158 of record OX443564.1, on the reverse strand, counting down.
CACGTGCCACAACCGATATGCTGAAGGATGCATTTCCCGGGCGCCTAAGCTCCCGTTTTGGCGATTTGCACTGGCCAACAAGATCGCCTGATTTGACCGCTACAGACTTCTTTTTGTGGGGCTTTTTGAAGTCGCGGGTTTATGTCAACAAGCCTCAGACTCTTGCAGCTCTTAAAGACAATATCCGTCAAGAATGTGAGGACCTATCGCCGGAAGTTTTGGCCAAAGTGATGGAAAATGGCATAAAAAGGGCTCAAATGACAATCAACTGTGGCGGCGGCCATTTACATGACATCATATTCTCGACTTGATGTAAAAAAAATTAAAAGACCAAATAAAAATAATCCACAAGAAGAATCAAAGTTTTTCATTTTTTTTTTTAATTACAGCCAAAAAACATCGGAAGGTTATTTTTTGCGCCACCTTGTACAAGGCTAAAAGAAATTTTGCCAAATAAAAACTGCGAAATAGTTGTTAATATGCGAAATAACAAAATTCAAGAAAAAAAAAACGCGAGTTATACCATACCCATTTCTATTATATACCTGCAACTGGGTTCACTAAAGGTAACTCTATTGCTTCATTAAAAATAATGCGAGTGAACTCAGTTCGGAGGCTTTAAAATTGTTGAACTTCAATTTCTATGAGGCATGTACTGTACTGTAGGTACATACTTACCTACTGATAAAAAGATCATCACAATGAAAGCGAAACCAATGACAAACTGCAGATCACTTTTTGTTTCTACTCGGTTTCTTTCTACCCAATGTAGTAGCTCGTAGTTACTAACGTACCTACACAGGTACCTATTTTTAAAAGGAAAGCGCTGTAGGTGTAGGTAGCTAACTACCATAAGAGGTAAATTTGTCGCGAATTCCTACCACAAGAACAAGACGCACTTATTTAAGTCACCGCTTCGACTGAAGACAGTGCAGTATGTTTAAAAATAGTCACCTAGATTATCGCAGAACTGGAAGAGCCGGTTCCGTCCGATCCAACTTATTGTTATTGCCTGCAGAGTGCAGAAGAAGAGATGGCATGCCGCATGCTCATGCACCAGCCAAGCCAGCACCAGCCCCAGCGCATTATGGGGTTTTGCACGTTTGCTTGATTTGCTATGCTAATGCTACGGTACGGCTACGGCTACCTACACTCTACAGCTACAGCTACACGGTATACCTAACCTACCTCGGCTAGGCTTAAAAACTAAATCAAAATCGAGCGAATTCATTAAAGACTCAAGAGAGACTCGTATTCGAAAATACTTAGGTACCTTAAATTTCAATTCTCTTAAAATGGCTTTTATATTTTCTTGTTTTCTTGAATAAAAAAAAATATAGGTAGGTACCTAACTTTAGAAGTAGGTACAAACGTTAATGCAAATGCAACTACCTATCTAAAAAATTTAATAAAAATTTATTCTTTCTTCTAGTTGCTAGCATTGTAGGTTAGGTTAGGTATAGGTAAGTCTTCTGCTAAACTCTCTAAAACTCCAGTCTCCCTTTATGATTTACCTGTTGGATGGAAATGGAAACGAAAAGAAAAAATATTAACACCGACCAAATAGCCGCATTATGCGGGTGTTCGTGTTTCTCTTTACCGTTTCATTTCGCCGTATATTTCATTCTTTCTCTCCGTTCTTCTATTCCACTATTCCAGTTGTTTTTCGATTCTTCTTTTTTGTTTTGTTCGGTGATTTTCTTGATTTCGTTCGTCGATGTCGCTCTGACGATCGCAGCCAATCGTCAGTTCCCTCAATCCACTGTATACTGTGAATGCTGATTGTTGCCTGTTGCGCGAACTAGAGTGCGCGAAAAAAGAAAATTTATTCTGTTCGGTTTTTTCGAAGGGCTTTTGTGAATTCGTGTGCGTCCGTATAGTAAGACAAGAACATATAAATTTATCATCACTTTTTGCATGTTTAGTTAAGTGTGTTGGCAATTTTTATGCAACCGTCAGACTGTGTTTTTAGTTTAAGTGCTTAGTGTTGTACGACTTATCTAAAAAAAAAAGACAAACAGTGCAATCTTCGTTTTTGTTTTGGAGAAAAGTTGGATCTCATAAAAGATTACCTGACTTGCTTGTGAATCGGTGTAGTACAGACACATACCTACCTAGTCGGACTGCGGGAAAGTAACAAAGTGCAGTGAGTGGAGGTGTTTGTCTGCTGGTTGAATTCAGTGAAAAAGCCGGTTTCGCACAACAAAATGTTTGTTTGATGAAATTATGTAGTCCAATATTTGACTAACAATTAGATTGGAGAAAGAAGACCCAAAATCTAAGCAAAATTTGCCTACTTACCATCTGATTTGAAATTTTAATAGGTTTGCATTATAATGTAGAAGATACCTACTTACCTACGTACATTTTTAAAAAATATTCAGCTCAACCAGAAATTGCCCCAAAATCGAGTTGTATTCGCAAAGGAATTAAAATAACTTCAAAGGTAAAAGGATTCGGTTTTGTTATAGAGTTAATGCAATTGCGCCTTACCTATACCTATGTGTAACTATGGGCCGTTGCACAGTTGAAGTGGATCTAATAATAAATTTCAGTTCAGTTTAAATTTTACGAACCCATTGCATGATTCTAATTATGTAGATACATACCTACCTACAATAATTTTTAACATCCTGGTTAAATTTTGTGAACTGACAGCCGAATTGTCCATATAGAATCAGCTATCTAAATTGTGACCTAGAATATGTTTAACATCAAGGTTAGCGATATTTTTGTGTTTTTTATTTACATCGAATCCGAATGCATAAATTTACAATAGAGAGCTCAGATAGACGATCTGCATTAGGTTGACATTAAGTAGCTTTTAATTCGACCGCGCCGCAAGGTAGACGCGAGTTTTTATTTGACAAGCAGGACAGACATTATTTCCTGCATTTGATAGATGCTTGAGAAATCATCCTTACTACAAATCAAGAGATTTCAGATAATTCTTCTCTGCGATACTTCTTCTACAAAGTTTATCTTCAATTACGGATTCAGGGAACAACCTCTTAAAATAGAAGCAGACAGTATACCCAGAGTGCAGTGTGCAGTGAAAACTTCAATTTGTATCCTTTTGAGAGGCAAAATTAACCAACACATTTCGATGCTTCAGGAAACGATTAACTGAAAAATTTAATCTGTGAACAGCGCCATTAGAATAGAGTGCCAAGTGATATTTTCCTTTCATGTAATCTCGAGCCCCATGAAACTCGCCGCTCATTGATCTGCAACGCAAGCTTTACCAAAATCACAAGCTTTACCAAAATTTGTAAATGCAGTCAATTAAGTTAATCGTTAGGGAAGCGAGTAAGATTTTAGTCATTCCTTTTAAAGCAAAATCAACTACAGGAGTGAAAGTCAAAAGTTGGTCGTCGCAAATTTTGCAGGGCGAGTTCAGGATGACCCTCCCTCATGGCTATGCTATGTATTTTTAAAATAAAAAGATAAAAATTTGACAAATAAGTTTGTGTCTAGTCTGACCGGCCTCCGGACTACCGTACTTTACATGCCTAGGATAAATATTAAAAACGAGGAATTAGAAAAAGGATGGGATAGCTAAAAGGAGGGAGAAAATTTGGATCTAAAATTTTGAAAGGGAAAACACTCGAAATCAATCGATCAGTCAGCATGTTACAACTGATATAATATCAGGATAACAGCGTTCTGATCGGCCTCCTCTCGTTCCCCAAGACATATGGTACCACTGAGGTTATGGGTACCAAGGAGCTGCCCTCCCCATTATCTATCCCATCCTTTTTCTCCTTTCTCGTTTTTAGTATTTATCCTAGGCATGTAAAGTACGATATTTTGAATTTTAAACAATGCAGATATAGCTACTCACAACAAAATATCGCTCGTTGTACTGCCCGATCCTGATGAACTCACATTGAGCCCCCCTAAGCTCGAAATTTGGTAATATTTTTTAATAATTTTTAAACGGTCAAGAATCGACAAACTCTGTATGAAATTTATGAAACATGTTAAGGAATTCCTGTGCCTTGAACATTGTTTAGTATGGCGAAGGTATCTCTTTTATGCCTTTAAGGTCCGTTTTACCACTATTGGTCTTGTTGGACACTTTGGCCATTTAAATCATGGTAGGTTCTTATACTTTGCATTTCCCACCAAATATTATCAGAACTAGAAAACACATGCACATGTAGTTAATCGAACTGGAATCCTATCCGCGTTCATTGAATACATTATTCCTGTTTACCTACCTAGCTACCTAAACAAAAAAACAAAAAAACAGATTTAGAAGAAAAGTCCAAGGGCCCAGACAGTTTTCCCTCATTTGCGTCCCCGATCTCTCCGTATCGACACGTGAAGAATATACTAATATGTATCTTTAGCCACACACAAATAAACTAAAATAACTGTTGTGATGTAGCTACAACTACGAGGCGCCATCTATTGCATCTCTTTCGGTGTGACATCATACGCAAAGAAGACGAAAAAGCCCCCGTCTTTCTTTACAAAATGCGCACCCCATCACTGTTCGTAGTTTCCGAAAGCCGCAAGCTGATCGAATTTCTCATCATTTAGTATCTAGAGTTCATACGTATTAAGGCGGGAAAATTGTTTCTCTTCTTGGCTTTTTTTACCCAATCTTTTCTTTAGCCTCTTTCTTAAAAATTCTATAGGTACATTGCCAGGCGCCTGCGCCTTTAGGTTTGTCGACTTATTCTAGTTACACCAAGAAAATCGGAAATAAGCGAAAGTCTTTTCTTTAGTTTCTTTCGCCGTCAATAGCACCACGATAATATTGTTCTAGATGTGTGTAGTGCATAGTATAGTTCTAATTTTAGATGTTTTGGCAAAGCTATAACACTTGTTTCTGATTTAAAAAAAAATAGGTACCCGAAAACACAATTTTAAACGTTGATTTTTTTTTTCCACAATTTTGAAGGGAAGGCTTAATAAGTTTATAAATAAAAACCTAAACAATAACTTATTAAAATTATTGAAAACTTGTATCGGTTGTCTTGTAATTTGGCTGTTCTCTAAATATGTACCTACGTATGTACCTAACCTATGTATAGGTATATTATGTATATTGTTTACATATCTTTTTGTGGGCGAGCAGGGTAGTCAATGAAATGTGCGAACAGTTTAAGGGTCGATGTCGTATGTAAAATCTAATTTTATGGACAATCAATTCGTTTACCTCGCAATAATACGATTCATAAAATTAGGTGGGTAGGGTAGGTCTTATATAAAGTCAAAATTTAAAACGCGTTTGTTTTCATAAGCTCTTATTAGCAACACATAATTGCATAAAAAAGAAAGCAAAACTAAAGACAACAAATTGGACCCATTTCAAGATTTCTAATTCTATTTTTCAAATACGAAATTAAAATATTATACATATTAATAAACGTCTATCTAATATATCTTCTGTTTATTACATTGACTGATTAGAATTGTATAAGTAATAGTGGTAATACCCAAAACTTCAATACAATCATATAACAATTTAGATACCTATCTAACCTAAACATTGCTTAATAGCTATGTAGTTTTGTCGTGTTGGAAATACGGTATCGAGGGATAGGCTTTGGTGTGCACTCGACTAATCGCCTATAATCTAGTTTAATCGTTCCAAATATTAGGATGATTGAATCTTTGATTTTTCTATATTACAATAGGTAGGTACAGTAGTGGAAATTCCCATAAAAACACTATATTATTATACATAATGTATTGCAATTACTACATACCTGGAAACACTTTTATTTTCTGGATGGTCAATCATCTGTAAGACAGCATCATAATGATTCGCCTGTCAATCGAATGTGGCTTTCGCCACAGTATTGATGCCTGCGTTATCTTCTGCATTTAACGGTGGCTTCTTGCATCTTTTTTTGTACACAACGTTAGGGTTAGCTTTTAAGATTGCTGCTTGAAACAGACAAGTCAAGTTTAACCTTTATTTGGGAAGCAAACAGATTTTTTACTGCATGCTTCATCCGATATCAATCGCATCCAGCGGGTTGTAAGTTTTTTATTATACGCATGGTTAACAATTTTTTTTATAATTTCCACCTAATCTGAAAAAGTTGTGTGTAACTTTTCTGGAAATTCCACGATCAGAAATGCCACATTCTTTGAATGAAGTAATTTTTGCGCAATTTTTGTCCCTTCTTCCACTTTCAAAATTCTTCCGCGTGACATCTTTGATTTCGAACGGTAAATTTATGTTTAAAACAATAAAAAAGATACAACAATATATTTCGTATATACCAGCTTTGATAAAAAAATTCTGGACAATTTTGATAAAAAACACTTTACTTTGACTGTTTTTATGGGAATTTCGGCTTAAAAAATTATTTTTTTCGAAGATGTGATTGTAAAAAAAGTAATTTTTATGATATGAACTGATTTAGAAAGTTAAAAGCATAACGGTTCACTTCAGTTCTGTCTTACAGATGATTGGCCATCCAAAAAATAAAAGTGTTCCCAGGTCTGTAGTATCTTTTATCATTCTGACGGCTTCACCTCGGTTGACCTAAATCGTATTGAGAAATTTTCACTTTAGGCCAATTGGGTAAAAATTTGGCCAATTTGTTGATCAATAGAATTCGGCAGATAGTACTAACGTAAGACTTAGTCAGTATTTATATTATTACTCACTACTAAATAGGTTTATTCAAAATCAATGATGGTACGATACAAATGGACTCTTTAATGTCTTCATATACATTATGTATCTAGCACTTAGCTTTTGATGAATTATTTTCTTCTTCGGTATTTAATTCTTGGGTTAGATCTTAGATGTCACTTTATTATTTGCAATGTCTTGCCTAGCCTTTACAAGGTGTCGTGGGATGCTCCCAAGGAGCGTTCTACAGCACTCGATCTCTCGATCTTTCGCCTCTAAATCATACATCAGAAGCAATTCAAATGCGAGTAGTCGACATTTTGTCAAACTTTATCCAAACATCTCATCCTTTCCTTAAGCCTGCATGATGGCACATCTTCTTTAGCATGTCTCGAAGTTCGTGTTGGGGATATGCACCTAATCGCCGAATCGTGGACCATTCCTTTCGGAGGATTATTTCGTCGACTATTGTTTCTGAAGGAGAAGTAACTTATTTGTATTAGGACAATATGGCATTTTTGGTCGCTGAATATGTCTAATGTAGGTAATACTTTTCATCTTACAAGAACTCTTTTTCATCTTAGTAAGATCGATTAATAATTCTTGGACATTGAGTATTCAAATGCTGGCGATCTGTGTGTGTACAAACGTAATTCAAGCCAAGATTTCTAAATACGAAAAGTGGATTAAATGCACTTTCGATTAACTTAATCAAATTGACGCTGCAACCTATAAATTCATACACCGATCACATTAATCGTACTCTCTTTCCATCCCTTTCTCGTCATTGGATCAACAAATCCTTTCAATTTTTTGAAGACGTCAATCTTATCTCACATTTTTCGCTACAGTAAACGAAGAACCAAAAGCAAGAACACGAAGTGTACGGAGAAAATAGAGGAAAAGCCGATTTGTGTGTGCACTCGCACCATTACGAATGCTTTTCCGTTAGAACCATACATTCTACAGTTTACAGTATTAATGTCTATGAGAATGTATGTGATGTTCATAGAAGAAAATTCGAATTTTCACGATGGATTTTTTGAATTTTCTTTAGTTGAGAGAAAATCGTCGCTTAGTTAACGTCAAATCAAATAACCACACAACTTGTCATACACATTATTTAGTTTTCAATTTATTTTTATTTATTTTTCGAACACTGTTTTAATTACTTACAACTAAGGAAGGTGTTAACTTTTTAATCCTAATTCAAAGCAAACGAAGACGCATTTTCAAAAAAAAAAATCAACACCCATTTATTTAAATTTTGTACCTACTGTGTTTTTAGTGTTAAAAGTGTTGAATAATAATTTTACAATTATTTTTATTTTTACAGAAACGAAACGAATTCAAACGTTAATTTCAAACAGTGAATTATAAAAAAGCTTAATATCAAGTGAAACGAATAAAAAAAAACGAATTTGAGAAATAATTTTCTATAAGACAGCAGAAAATATTAACAGCCGCTGCAGAATTTTGAAGAAGACACACAAAAAATCGAAAACTTTTCAAGGTGAGTTTATTTTTAGCATTTCGAGATAGCTGATGAGTTTTTCGGTTGCTTGTAAATGGGTGACAATTTATTTGCATCTCTGTCGCTCTGGTTCGATTTTCGCGAATCTCAACGAGTAGATAGAATTTTCTTTTTTTTTCAAAACGGTTGGACTATAAAATTCAATTGGCATACTTTAAGACTATACTTAGGTAGGTATCTACCTATATAGATATCTAAAAATCGGATCTAAATCCAAGAAAAAAAATTAAAATTGTTTGTGGTTATGGTTAGAGGGCAGTATTTCGAAACTCATTCACCAGCAATGTTAAGAGAATATTTTAAAGGTCAAATTCATAAATCAGTCTTTACATTTGAGTTGATTTAGATGAGAGGCAATAATATGTACTTAAACTTATGTAGTTATAATTTGATTGTCCTTCTTTTAGGGAAAGGGTTTCTCGATTCCGTAGTGCATACAATATAATGTCAAATGTGTATAGGTACTTAAGTTGGTTATGCTTGATCTATTTTCAGCAAAATAGAGACATAAAAGAAGAAAAAGAAAAATAAATAAATAAGAACAAGAGCAAACAAATGTTTCTGTGGTCGTCTGCTCTCATCCCAAAACGTATGTCTTCTATTCTATACAGTGTATAGTATAGGTAGTTTAAATAAAATCATGATTCGAAGCCAAATAGACGAGACGAAGAACAAATTCCGTTCAGTGAAATTATTTGTATTATACAGATACACCGCACAGACATATGTATCTGAAACCTGAGGATTTAAATGCTTTGTTTCATTTTCGGAAAATGCGCGCTTCGTATTCTCTACATCTACACTATACAAAAAGTGGAGACTGTAGCTCCATGGAATTTACGAAAATGTTGATATACTGATAGATAATGTACATAATGTACTAACCTACTCCAAATTGTTGCAGCGTTTGAATATTATTTTGCAACTATATTTTTTCGGTGGTTTTAATGACGCATTTTAGGATTCGAGCTGACGTCATTTAACATTTGCGTCAAAATTAGATAATAACTGAACGTGTCGATGGATATTGGCAATTGCGGAAATATGTTTATACATCGGAATAGGTAGACACCTATAGAATGACGCTCATGTAACTTGGACAGATATTTATGGGAAAACGTTATGAAGATAAAGATACTGGTTGATTGTGACATAATGTATGTTTCCTGAATTATGGTATATATCTATAGATAGATAGTGATGAAAATAACATAATTGATGATTTTATTGCAAGCAAAAATGAAAGATTAAACATCAAGGAATAGGTATAGTCTATATAGTCTATACCTATATTTGGGTATACCTCAGATGCTCTGAGATTTGTATACAAATTTGGATTAATCGCTGTCTGACTGATTGAGAGGTATTGGTCCTGACCACGACTTTGCCTACAAGCTGCCTGCGGGCCCAGGATTTTTCATGTATTAGTGCTGTTCAAAATCAAAGGAACACCACGCAAGCATACCACTTGGCCCATGGTATAGCATGGAAAACCATTTATTTTGACATTTCACTCGTATTCACAGACAGGGGAGAATCCGGTAGGTGCACGAAAGTCGGCGGTCTAGTTCCATGTGGTTTGGGGTCTTGACCCTCGGTACTGTAATGCAGGGCAGTCATCGTCTGATCTTGTTGATTGGTGATTGAAGACTGATTTTACGAGATCGATTTTTTTAACTGACTGAATTTTACATGTAATCTAAAAGGAAGATCATCAAGTAGGTACATAGACATAGACATACACCCCTTTTGCCGTCAACTTGCTATCCGACCAATCACTGTCTGAAAAGCCCTGTATAATGTATATGTATTATCAATTGCGGCAGCACTAACGTACATTATCATAACATAACCATAAGCGTCATCTATACAAATCGAATTGTGATGTAGGTTTTTATATAAATTGCTGGTGATGTAAATAGAGCACTTTATATTTTGAACTACTCGAAAACCGTATTTTCAGGTCTGCTTACTGCTTACATTACAAAAGAAACACATATTCCTCATTATCTTCGTCTACAGAACAATTTATCATAAACATTGCTTTTATCCCCCTTTTGCAATGGATGCACTGCTCTACCGTGCCTTAGAACATCACTTAAACGTCTTATTAGTATGAACTCACTCTATAGAGATGCATGAAACATATTATGCATATTAATTACCCATGACCGATTAACATAAAAACAAGTAAAAAACTATATTTATTCAACACCACAATCCTTGTCCGTGCACTTGTGCATACATAGCCCATGCATTTTATTTGTGCAATTCTTGAGAATCGTTTGACTGACATTCGTCTGAAGCATTTGCTTTTGCTCTGGTGCGTTCCTTTATTCGTCTGGGTTGATATTTCATAATTCCTACATTGGTTTTCCCCTCTTTATTTGTGTTATGGGATTTGCGATGCAAAAACGTGGCCATATTGATAGAGACATGCAAAAAGATGACTTTTATTTGGCGCCAATAATTATATGAGTATAGCGAGGAATAGTTTCGGTTTTGGCTTTCTATGAGAATGTCTGAAGGGGCGCTGACTTCGTGCATAAAGTCTAATGCAAATATTCTTGTCCAAAAGCATGATGCAGTTGTAATAATAAAGAAGTGTTCACAAATACATTATTGTTAGTTGTATTTCATGATATTTGACGGAATAACTGACTTTGTTTCTTCCGAAAGTGACTTACAATTCTGGAGATTTAAATCTGGTTATCTACTAGGGACCAAGTAGTAGGTTGGACATGTAGTACCTATTGGGAGAAACTTGGATACTATATGTTTCTCTCTTTGGACGGTGCCTGTTTCGCGAACCCTCTTCATGGCACCCGGCTGAATTAATTGCCAAATAATCACGCATTTTGAATCTGTTAAGTCATTAAGTTTAAACGGACCTTATTTTATGGGACCATATGACGTCAGTGGCCACATGCGTATGTGCCTTTCTACATACCGTATATTATGGCCTTAAATAACGCATTCAACTTAAATTCTCTCGTGTGTTTTAATTAAAAAAATGGCTTCAAAAGTAATATGCAGATAACATCACATTTCACATCTTACCTCATCCAACGGCTCATATTAATTGAACCCCAACTCGTTTCTCTTTCATTCTCCTTGAGCGTGTGTCTGTGAATAAATTGATAATGATAACCCAATATGAAAAGGTATGACTCATTTCTTGTTAGATATCTATATTCCGCTTATCGTTTTTGTTTACCCATTTTTTTTAGATTTCAAAAATATTATTCAAAATGCTAGACTGCGCTGTTTTAGGTGTTAAATAAAAACCGTCAATGCTTACATCATTTTCGATTCGGGAGAAATACACAACAAATGTTTGTATCTCAGCAACGACAAATTTCTTATCAGACTCATATAAATATAAAAATATGTTACAAGATTTAATTTCAGTATGCTAGTACGAAACCACTGATATTTGGTTGTGTTATCTAACAAAACAAATTTCTTTGTACTTTCTTATCCAAAGTATTTTGCTGAAATGCGTTGTTAAACCAGTTTGAAGAAATACATATGTGAACTTTTAAGTGAGTAAATGTTTGTATTATAAGTATAATGACGTTACAATTGTTTTTTTAGTTTTTTTTGTTCATATCCGTTTTTAACAAAAATTGTATTGTGCATCTTGCGAGGTTCATAGTCAGTTTTCATTATAAAGGGCTATACATTTCGGTGATTCGAGAAATATAGCTCTGTAATTTTGACAGCTGTCAAATTTGTATGTTACCCAACTTTTGTTTTGCTCAGTTCCAGGTTGGTCATTTTATTGTTAAAGTTTTTATTTAAGAAAAATATGCCGGTTAAAGCTTTACGATCAAAATGTGGTCGGCATAAAGCCTAAGCGCACAATTTCCAAAACAATCAAGAAATTTAAAGGGGACTGCCGCGGTGGGCCTGTTACGGATGTGGTGATTCATATGCATCATCGGAACGGAACGCTCGAGCTCGATGAAAAATATACCCGTCTCCACTCTCGGTAAAAGTGTATCCAAAGACCGAAATTTATCAATTTCTCTGGCGTTCGCAGAGCAGAGCTTGTCGGACGGCACATACATACATACATACATTTTCAATGGCCCGCTTATCCATTAAGTGGGTCGCGGGTGTAGGTTACCTAAGTGGACCCTCCATAGCTCTCGATCCTCCGCCATCGACTCCAAATCATCAAGGGCAGTCCCCATACGGGAAGAGGAGAGATTATGAATTTGATCTAACCATCTCATCCTGGGTCTACCTAGGGGACGCCTGCCCGATGGTACGGATTCCATAGCGCGTCGTGGGATCCTGGTCGGGGACATACGTTTAACATTACGACCACAAATTAAAAGTTTCTATCTAAGCGATATTTCGAAAATTATCTCATAAGTAGATCATGGATTCGTGGCTGTATCGATCCAAAGTGCCAGGAGAACAATTTTTAGAGTCTACCACATGTGTAGCTAAATATGTACATTATTTACAATTACACAAAAATCGCGTTTTGAATTTCAGTAGGACCGTAGCATTCTGGAATCTTACCCGATATCTATTCTGCTGACCATTTATACAGATGTGCTCATATTGCATCGTACCATAAATACACATCCGCATAATGTGTAATATAAGACCTGTCTACTCTATAGCGGCCAACACAAGTACAGTGCACATTATTCCTGCACAGCAAACGGATATAATTCTATTTTCATCTATCACCACCAGACACAATAATTTTCATTTCATCTGCAGCAACAGTTTTTCAAAAGAAACAGCTTCCCATTCAATTGTCACACGATTATTCATTACTTTTGAGTTAAGCAACAGGAAAAAAAACTCTCTCATAAATACCTATATGCTATGCATCCTTAGCGGTATAGTGCAGCTATTTCATACAAGTGACTATCGATCGACGAGTGATTTAATGCAATTTAATAGCACATTTATAACTTTGGACACATTTCAATTTGTTTTCATGTCAAAAATACTTGTTAACTTTTTTGTTTGTCCTCTTTTTAACTCAGCTCCACTCGTTTGCCCACGACCAAAAAAAATTATATTCAAAGAAGTAAATATCGTACAAAAGAGAAGAAGGAAAAAATAAAATAAAAATGACACACGCGTTCTATATTTAGGCCCTTTAACGAACGATAGCTGTATTGCAGCAGTTTAGTCCAGCACACATTGAATTCGTCCGCGACGGATATGAGCGAAAGAATTAATCGTTGATGTTGGTCCTTTTTTTCGCAAAAATGAATTTGATCACAGATCAGAATTGACGTGGGTTATTATTAATTTTCTTTTATGTATAAAATATTTTGCATATATATTCTAACAGACTGTCACGATAGGGTTCCTCCAAAATCAGCGTTAATTAATGTTGCCTTCGGTTGCAAATTGACGCGAAAATAATTTGTTTGACTTGCCGATGTGGCCCGATTTTATTTAAAGGGGTTGAATGAATGGTTTTTATTAGTTAATTATTTAAGACAATATTGGGGTTAAAAAAAATGTAATTCCTTCCGTGAAAAATGTGAAACTCTTTTGGAGAAGCTTTATTAAATGAAATGTGTATTAGCTATACAATTTTTATATTAAAGCCAAGGCATTTTGCACAAAACTAAAATTGGTGCCACGCAAGACATTCTCCCACGCCAATGGACAACGTATGTGTATTTAAAAATACCAGCTTCATATCTTCATAAGCTTTTAGTTTAAATTAGAAATGCGAAATATTAAATATAATGTATTAATAAAAATCAACTGATTCCTGCTAATGAACTACATCTGAGAGAAGAAATCGTTGGTTGACATTGAGATATCTCACGCATTGCGTAATTAAAATTAGAAGATTAACTCTTCTCAGTTGGAAGAACTAGCGAGTCGAATCGATCGGTCGCTGCGACGTACAATGTTGGAAAATTAATCACAGAAAATTAAATGAAGAAAAATAAACGATGTGAGCATTCTTGAATATGAAACGAGGCCATTCGCGCTAATAGGATGAGTATATCAAAGTCACTTGTTTTAAGACAGATATTCTTCTTCATTGAATTTTACATACTTGGTAAGGTGTATCCATTTGTTTGCCTTCAAATTCATTGATACCTACATAAATGACAACACAAATTTTTAGTTCGCAATATTTTGAATATATGAGTAATTAAATTAAACTCTGAGAAGAGAATATTAGTGCATAACTATGATGCAAACAGCAAATTACTTGCGTGTTTTTTTGACGTTTCTCCATTAAATATGTAGTTTGTTTAAATAAAATGTAAATATGCAAGTATGTATGCGCCATTGCGGTCGGCATTTTCTAAGGATAGCTTCGCTTCGCGGGTTTCTGATACTTATTCCGCGGTACTAATAATCATTTTTAGTGTCCAGGCTAAGTTTTACGAAGTCAGAATGGCGAAAATTTCCATATAAAATGATCCATTGTGACCGCCAAAATATTTAAATTGAAGATTAAAAATGATTATTGGTAAGGCCCATTGAGTTCTCGTTTGAGAAAAATGCATGCTGCTGACCTGCATGATAGCAAAATAGGCGCAAATCACAGCATGACAAGTATCTTATTCTTCTGTTCAGATTCATTTTGGCGCCATCTCGTCGGCTGAGTTCTATCTTGTCCAATGTCCATTTTTTAAGTTGTTGGGAAATCGATTTTTAAAGTTCAGGTTCAAAGTTTTTATTCATTAACCCTGATTTTTGTCCTAAATCTATTTTTTTATGAAAGCTCAGAATATTTCATATATAATGAATATTATATTTTTGTACTTTAAGTATCTGCGAATTAAAATAAAAATCAAAATGTACCATTAAGTCGTTTTGGATATTGGACAATGATGTATGGGATGAGTAAAAGTTAGTTCACATAATGTATGAAATTGAACAAAAAAAAAGTTATATTGAACAAGATAGAAATAAAGAAAACGAAACTATGAAAACAATGTAACTAATAGTACTATTGAACAAAAAGTCTTCTTAGTTTAGTGCTTATTGAACACACTAGATTTCTATAACTTGAAAACTGAAGGAAATAGAACAAAACGGATTTCACCAAACGAAAGAGTGTCCCCAAATTAGTAAGACTGCATACCTAGCTCAATTTCGCCAAAAATGGTTTATTGGACAAAATAGAACTCAGCCGACGATCTGTTTAACTGAACAATACCAGTATACGCATTCATACAGAAAGGGCCTTGCCATGAGGTGGTGTGTTCATTGTTATCATGTCAAAAGTCTTAGTGTTAAATTTGTAATATTTTGTGGGGAAAATATAATTTTAGTTCGGTTATTTGCAGTTTTCAAATAAGGAGTCTAACGCTAGTCTCTTCATAATTAAGGTCTAAAAGATCGAATCTAAAAGATGATCTCTATTTGATATCATAAAGCAGTCTAGATTTGTTCTCTTCGCACATTTGGACATATGTACTATGTAGGTATATATACATTATATCCAATATGTAAGTAAAGTAGGTACGTGAAGTTACATTACTACCGCTTACATAATACAGAGAAAAGTTCCCCCACTCCATTAAGTATTCATGTTCCACTGACATACAAATTGCTGCCATTTCACTACTTCGAATCATAGCTGTATAAAAAAAAATAGCATAAAACCGCTATGGTGGCACAAATCCCTTACAACCTAACCTACTTATTCTTTCTAGACGTGTTCCGCAAAATAAAAAAGCAAGTTAATTACACTTGACTGAGATTTTAATTACCAACGCGACGGGTCGTAAAAAATGTTTTTACTTGCCTCATGCGAATTCTTGCTTTATCCGATATTAATTTTCTACAACGTGTACTGTTCTTCTTTCCTTAAAAAAAATCAATAAACATTCCAAAAATTACATAAGAATAGATACAAGATACAGAGTGATTACGTGATATCCAAGCAACACCTTCGGATTTCCGAATTGCTCAGCAAATAAAAGTACAAATGACACAGTAGTTAAGCGCAAACAAGATTACGTCTTAAAAGAAATCGAAAGTAGACCTCTTTGAAAATGTACTCGTACATTAGAGATGTGTCATCTACCTGTTTGAGGATTTACTTTTATTTTCTTAAGCAAAAGCCTACACACCTTCTTTAAGCAAAAAAAAAAGCAACAGAAATCTGTAAATAAATTCCATCGATGAGACGTGGGTGCACACCGAAATTTTAGGATACAACTGTCTTCACTTTTTTTAATTGTGTTACATAGTATGTATCGACTTTTTTTTCAACTTGCCATTTCACTACTTTCAATTGATGTCGTTTTAATTTGAGGGTTGAATTGAGTTTTTGTCACTTAATTTTGGCACGAGATGTACATCTCAAAATTTTGTTTTACATACTTACGTATACATCTGGTTATCGCCTGCAAGCAATTTACTTTGAAATGGCAAAAGAAAGACGTGACATGATTAATTGGGGAGCAACATGCAAAAAAAAAAGAGCTCTTGGCCAAACTTTTTGTTGACGCTATTTACGAGCTGAAAAGGAGAAATTTTTTGGAAGGAATATCAAATTTGCATACAATTTCAAGTTAAAGTTTTGCTCAGGTAGGTATTCAAGTAGGAATTTTCAATTGGACTTGGGTTTTGAGTATCTACGATTAAAGAGGTAGGAGATTGTAGATGCCTTGCATGACAATGTGCGAGTTAACTAAATGTTATGTGTCGAAGAAGTGCCTCTTACATGTAATTCTGATTTCCTTTTTTTATTGAAAGAATTGCATACGTTTTTGGAAGTACATACATAGATGCTGTATATTTTTATACCCTTCACAGGAAGGAGGGTCACTTTGCCATTACATTTGTAACGCAAAGAAGGAGTCACCGGAGGCCCCATAAAGTATATATGTATGTATATATATTCTGAATCAGGATCATATTCTGAATCTATTTAGCTATGCCCGTCTGTCTGTTGAAAACACGCTAGCGTCCAAACGAATGGACCTAGGCGAATGAAATTTTGTGAGAGGACTTCTTTTCCGTCGTCAGGTTGGTATTGAAAATGGGCTATGTCGGTCAAGTAGTTCTGGTACCTCCCATACAAAACCAATATTAGACTCATGCGTGTACAGTACATACTAGCTCGCATGGAAAGTAGGTTGCATGACTTTTATGCAGTGGAGGGTATTAAAGCATCGGCCAGACCGATGAAACACTCTTACTTGTTAAATGTCAGATTGGTTTTACGCATATGGGTATAATTACCTTTCTTTGAGCCTCGGACGAGAGGCGTCGTTTCCCTGAACGTTTTTTATGCGTTTGCTTTATCTAACCTAAATCACGATAGTATTTCGTGGACTCGCAGAAAGATGTGAGATAGACCATTGCTTTTCCAATATACGCATTGTAGTAGTCATATATCCACCAGAGCTAGGACACAACCCGTCAGAAGTACCAGAGTCATAGACCAATCACCCTCACTTCCTTTTTCCTTAAACCATGAACCCAATTCACAAATATCAATATGTCCGGAAAACCGACCACAAATTTTAGTTATCTATATTACTTTTTCTACTTGAAGCAGTCATTTGTGGCCCATATTATGTTCGGGAATTCCAGAGAGAAGATTTATCTGTTCAATATGAATTCGGCAAAACTACATAATCTCACCTCTCTGACTGCACTGCGGTCTTTGATAAATAACTTTTAATGGTTTTGTTGCAATAAAAGCTTACGTGGGATATGGAGGAGACGTTGCCGTACGAAGGAAAGGCACCAGAAATTCCAATTTCTGCAATTTTACTAATATTAGCTAGTTTTCTCAAACAGCCAAATCGGAAAAATAAAATTGAAGTCTGCAAGTATTGCGTTGATACTTATGGTCGTTAAAATTTTCAAAAGCACTTGCTTGGAAAGGTTGTCGTTTAGCTTCCTTCTCCACGTAAATTATTGTGGAACTAAAACAATACTATACCGCTATTTATCTGACACGTACAATCGAAGATATTCATTGATTTAAAACCAAACCAAAAAAATTTTCAATTTGTGTTTTTTTTTTGTGTCTCACAGGTGTTCAAACGTTTTAATTTAAACTGCTGACACTTATATTTATTTACGAAAATTCAATGATACGCATAACTCCAGTTATAACAATTAAATTACTCACTCTGTACTAGGTACCTATTCGAACAAAAAATAACAAATAATAAAATGAAACACAAAACCCGCTAAAGTAAGCCATTTGTACAAACACATTCACATGCATAATCATTTATTGCAAGCACAGTGAATAAAGTACCCTTACTCGTTAGAGTGAAAATGTTGTCACCGCCTGTTGTTGAATGGTATTTTGGAAACCCAAAACTACGTGCTAACCCCACGAACCTACAAAAAGAAGAAATATGATGTCGAATGCAAAATTCTTTTAAAAACAAAGTCGTTGCAATTTTTTTTTCTTGTATTCACTTTGCGGCACAAAAACAACAAATATTTACCTCAAATTTTCACAACACGAATAATGTGTTAAATTATTGCACAAAGTTAAACATTTTCTTGTATTGTAGGTGCAGCTGAGTATGTGTTAACAATAATTTTGCATTAAATTCGATAGGATGTACAAATGTTTACACGGTCGGGGGATAAGTATTTTAATTCGATTTTCGGAGACGAAACTAAAATAAATTGAATTAATCATCTGCTCACGAATGAGTGTAAAGTTTATGGGTCCAATTAACGTGTCTCATTTAAATGGTTGTTTACTCGAAATGTCTTTTACATTTTTCGAAAAATAAATATTTATATACGAAAAAAGTATTGTTGGTCTAAATAGAAAATATTTTGGAATGCAATTTGGAGCAATTTACTTATTATAGTGAAAAAAAGATTAAAAACTAGAATCGAACAGTCTAGTCCAAGTGAAAGGTGTAAAATATTCAAGGAACTATTTTTGGAAAATTTGGTAAACATCTCTTACAGAGTGACAAATGTGCGTAAGTGTCAGCATGAATCTGTTGTCAGTTCCACTCACCTACTTTACGACAGAGGTTGATCTTAATTGGATTTTAATCGTTAACGATATTTTGAATGTGTGGCGGGTTGTTGAACATAATTTTGAGTGATATTTTTTAGTTTCAGAAAAAAACAAAAAAGAGAAAAAGTCATGAGGCGCTTGTTTTTATATTGATAAGATAAACGAAGATCCAAGGGTAGTGTGAGTAGAGCGATTGTTGCAAAAAAAGGCTTCCTTTCCAAATAGATTATTTTTGAAACTGGAATTGTATTAGGTAGGTACTGTCATCAATAGCATTTCACAAAGTTTTAAGAAAATCTATATGAATTGATGGACTTGTTATATATCGCTGGCTGGTTACCAATTTTAGAATAGCACTTAAGATTCAAAAGAATTTGTGATTACGTAAAAAAATATTTCAATGGCGCAGTACGTACATGTAGAATTTTTTTTTCTGAACTCATTTTGCGTGGGTGTGTTTTATTTTCCTACACTAAACAAAAAGCGTTCTTTAAAAGTATTTTCATTTTGAAAAAGTCTAAATATTCGAACGTGTATTTATTTATTTATCTATTTTCCTTCGTCTATTTTCGTACACCAAACACTGATATATCCAGCGGTACTCGTATTATACAATGTAAACAATGAGAGGAAATAAATTCATAGATACTTTCATGTGTTAGAGTATACTTAGTTAGATATATCGTACACATACAAAATTCAGTTAGATAAGATAGTATCTAGAAATTAAGAATGCTTAATTAGTTAACCTGAAATAAGCAATTTGTCTATCTTAGGTGAATGTACGAAAAGATTACACTTTCGAATCATTTCAGATCTAATAATAACAAACAAAAACATTCAGTTGAAATTATGAACAGGTTCATATGCGTGGTGGGTTTTGTTCTGGGGAAAGTTTACAGTTAATGCGATGTGTTCGCTGCAATGTGAAGTGTAAGTTCAATTTGTGATTTAATTTTCGATAGAAGGAACAATAATTATGAAATAAACCAGCCAAGAGTTCTTTCAAGACTTAGGTAGATAGAGGTACTACGGCCGTTAGCCATTTAAAGACGAATTTTGGCATAAATTCACATATCACTCACTTTACTTGGATAAATTGCCGAAATATTCAATTAAATAAAGTTGACAATATGTTTTGAAATGATTCACAATGGATAAATTAAAAGTATGTTATTTATTTCAGGGTCTTATTTAATAGAAAGTTTCCATTTTAGGGCTATTTTTGTTTATCTATAAAGTGATTAAGTAGCAAACTTGAGCGAAAAAACTTGCCGTATATGATGGATGAAATGATTTACTTATTTTTTTTTTTTACAAAACGACCAAAATACATTTTTTGAGGTAATTTTTTTTTTATATATTTAAACTCAGCCGAAATTTGCCAAAAAATGCAAATGAATATTCTTTTGAATCTTATTGATTACTTTACTATAACCGTAATCTATAAACAGAATCGGATATACCCAGATAATGACTTGACTTTTTAATGTGCATGTATAGCCACCATGTGGTTAAAAGACAACCATTTAGTTCACAAGGATCCGTTTTTAATGGTTTCCTTATTGCCAACGAAATGCCCAAAAATGCACGATTTTATTAATTTCAGTCTTCGTTAAAAAAAATATTTATCTGTCGACATTTTGGTGATTACATCAAATTATGTAGGTACTAAGTTTGAGCTAAATTCCGTTTGAAGCATCCAATATGAAACTACTGCAACCCCAGCTGAAAATATAATAAAAGAATTAATCGATGGATGTTTAATATTCAACCTTAAGCCATACTCAGTCTATAGGGGAGAAGTTTGAATGGCCTATCATTTCTGACTATATTTTACATCTGAAGATACAAATCACAAGAAAGCATATCTATCAGCTCATTCTATGTGTTTTAGAAATAGATTTTGTTCAATCAATTTCAACATTTGGAATTCAAACCAGTCTCAACAGTTTCCCTAATATAACTGAATACATATGCAACTTTCACTCCAATCGCATGGGTAGGTACCTACATTTAAATGGAAAACAAAATTACTCTTATTATCATGTACCTCAATGGTGCACAATTGACAATATACAAATTGAACATTATCCATACTACATGAAAGAAAGACTCAATCAACCAACCATTTTACTATTTACAAGAAAAAATCAATAAATCATTTGTCACAGTTATTTTTAAAAAGTCTAACCCATTTCGCTTTAAGTTATCGCTTCTTTATGGGTAAACTTCCCGAACAGACAAAATTCACGCTTATCTGTAGATATCAATCGATTTGTTTGACTTACTGGTATGCAGTTAGATACGATTTTCGATAGCATTGAAATAAATATCGTAACCTTTCTATTAACAATGAAATACATTTAGAACTCGACTACTGTCGGCTGTTGGTATACCATTCAAACATTGTATATTATCCAAACCCGAAAGGTTCGGTCAATAAAAATAAAGTGAGTATACATACTCTGTA
This sequence comes from Cheilosia soror, assembly GCA_949372485.1. Classification (NCBI taxonomy): domain Eukaryota; kingdom Metazoa; phylum Arthropoda; class Insecta; order Diptera; family Syrphidae; genus Cheilosia; species Cheilosia soror. The sequence goes on along the minus strand of OX443564.1, from coordinate 71,851,575 downwards.
ATTATTTACATATACCTAATATTGAATAAAATAATATGTTTAACTTAAATATACAATTTAAGGTGTTTAAAATGAATGCCATGGGAAATGATTCAAATATTTCTAAACCATCAAAGAAAATGTTTATGACATTGAATCTATAGATGTACCTACCTATGACTTTGACTAATTGTACTTAGGTAAGGTTATATTAGGTCGTGGAGAGAGTGATTTCGTCACATAGAGGTCCCATCGCTATCCCTGGGACTAATGATGCTTACTGAAGTGCAATTTGTTCCAAACTTTTGGCTTAAACATTATGAACGCTCGTTACTCTACAATCCGTCGAAAGGTTATGATTAACTGTCTAAAGAAAACTGTCTTTTCAAAAGAAACAAAAATAAAGTATTAATATACTACAGTACCTACTCGCCTCGAGCCATATCTACCATATTGATGAGTAAACATCATCAATCATATGAAAAGTAAACTGCGTCGTCTTATTTCTTCACAACAAAGGAGACCCAGGCAAGGCACTATTATCGAAATACCAATTAATGACTTTTCGCAAACTGATATGACGGATGCCAACAAAGCTTTCCACAAAGCGGCGGCGGCGTTACTAAACTCATGAAATTACACATCTCATATCAAAGGCGATTACAGTGTCAATGGTTTGTGCACCGCGAAAGAGATGAAAGGCTTCAGCGCGTTGTGACATAGCACGCAAACAATCAATCTCGAGCATTCGAATGCGAAACCAAACGAATGCAACCAAAACTACACATGCAATTAATCGAAGTAAGGACAATACATTCTTGATTGATGTCTTGCAAATCACAAATAAAGTATCGAAACAGCTAATTTGGATATCGATTTGGGTTTCTTCTGAGAAATGACTTTGGTTCTACCCGTACCTCAATTAATTGCCAATTTATCGCTTGCTTTAAGTATGTGGTGTGTAAAATGGAATGGGCGCAGTTCGTTTAATGGATTCCGGATCATCGACCAAAATAAATCTGTCTGGAGTTCTGGAGTTATTACTAGTATTTAACATACATTCGATTGTGTTGGTGGGAATAGTCTGAGACGCAAACCACCAGGGTAACCGGATGAACTTGTAATTTTTAGACAATCATTTCTAAAACGCATTTTTGATAAGTTTCTGTGTACATACATAAAATCGTAATTATAAGTATCCAAACAAGTGTTGTTCGTATCAACTGTAACCACACCTGACTATAGAGTGGACAGACAAATTCGGTATCATCGACTTGAAGCTGATAGCTAAAGGGTGTCCCATAGTTCACGCAAAATGTGATTTTGATAGAAAATATAGATTTTTAATTAGTAAGCTTAAAATTTTTTATTGATTCATAGAGTATACAGATTAGTGTTATGTTTGGAATAGCACATCGGATAAAGGGCCGCCGCGGCTATACTGGCCAAGTACGTATTTTTTATTGAAATTTTCTATGACCATTTCGCATGAATGTGGCTGAATTTTATTAATACACCTCCCAATTTTCTCTTTCAAAGCGTTGTTGGTGGTCGTGGGCTTGTTTGCATAGAACAATGACTTAAAAAAACCAAAAGAAAAATATTCCAATGGCGTTAAATCGCAAGATCTGGATGGTCAATTCTGATCGCACAAACGCAGTAATTGAATTATTTCTCTGGCTGTATGGCATGCGGCACCATCTTGTGGAAACCCAATGTCGGTCGCATGAATATCTTGTAATTTCCGTACCAAAAACTGTGTATCATGTCACGATAACGAACAACATTAATTGTTACTGCCTGACCAGCCGAATTTTCGAAAATAATGCCTCCAGCCCTAAATCCGAACGAATTATTTCTCAACAATTACTCGCGGGTCGTGGGTTTTCCGAACCCCAAATCCAACAATTTTGACGATTAACGAAGCCATCAAGATGATAATGAGCTACATCACTGAAAATGATGTTGTTCGAAAATTGCGGACTGTAGCTGACAAGCTTATTGTTTTTATTTATGTTCAAATTTTAAATATATAAGTACGGGCTTATAAAGTTTATACAGAAAGTCTGCACTTAACAGGTTCCATTATACACAAGAATAATGAAGAAAATTATAAAGAGAATCGTTCGTAACAATATAATCATTTAAGCTAAATTCCTTTATTTGTTTTTTTGCTTCTTCTTTAATTTCTGCATATTATAATGGATATAATGCAAAAGAACAAAATAAATATACTTGAGCAATATTTAGTTTTTTATTGTATAACAAACTGGCAAAACTCCAAGCATGTTTTTAGAAAAATATGTTACCCACCAACTGAATGGCACATCTCTTTCGCAATAAAATTGCAAATATTTCAATTATCACACTGCTCGCTAATTTTGAAAGCAACATTATATAAAATATTTTCTTCTTATTTTTTTTTGTTTTATTGCGATGCAAATCTATTCAACAAGCAGAAATAGTTTCCATGTCTTCTCTATAAATCTTCAAAAGAAACACATTTATAATGATTAATAGACAATTTGTATCTATTGAAAGGACTTGCGACAAGATGAGTACGAGCACTATGCTGACCCATTTAGTACATTTGGATTTATTTGATTTATCTGATACAGTTTTTGAATGAAATTATAGAGAAAACAAAAACAAACAGCTGCATAAACTTGTCTCTATCTTTGCTGCTGCTGCTGCTGCTTAATTTTTCAATCAAACTATTATTTAGGTTCACTTGCAAAAATCAGATCATCCAATAAATTAAATGAATTTGTAGTGGGCAATGGGCATCGATTAGGTAACAGTCTACAAATGTGAACATCAATATATTTGAAATTTATAAAATTAAAAAAATCGTTCAAATTTTACAATCATGATGATGATGGTTGGGATAAAACTGTCAAAAATATTTACAAATGTGTACCTACCTACATTTGTTATTAATGAATAATGACAGCCAATATCAACGAGAGGGCTATGCCAGCTATTGGTTGCCCTTGTTTTCATTTAAGTTTTAGAATTTGTATGAGAAACCAGTAAAAGCATAATTAATTATGATGAGAACTGTCAGTGTTGACACTGTTGGTAAATGTGAAAATAAATATTTTTAATTTTAAAGTTTAACATTGTTTACAAGAGTGAAAATAGATCGTCTGCATTTGAGAAATTTAAAAACGTTCTTTCATCGATCATTCTTTTCGCAACTGTGCGACTTTTGATTTCTCGAAATTTAGTCCGTAAATGTTTATTTTTAAAAAAATCGAATCGTTGTTCTTACTATTTATAGAGACCTTAGAGCTTAGACACTATGGGCATTTTTTATTAAACCTTTTTTAACCTTTAAGTTAAATATTTTGTTGGTAGGTACAATGCATAATTTTGTATGGAACATTTGACCATTGTGAGTTTGTAAATGGTAACCTGCATACTTAAAATTATTATTAGTTCCGCGTCATTAATAGTCAAAGATGTGTTACTTTTTGTGCTCCTATTCTCACATGCCCGCTGGCGACCCATTCAAATTGGAGGTTAAAATCCGATTAAGGTGTCTTCGAGCACAACCAAAACAAGTTTCGCAAATTTCTCTATACACAATCGTAAAACTATTGATGGAGCAATCAAGCCAAAATGAAAGTACCTTCGAAATGTTATGCTTAATCAATTTCTTTCCGCGAAAACCACTCAAAAACAATAACTCGGCATAAAAGGTACATTTTTGCTGTACAACGGACGTGGAGCGAGGCATTTACTCATCCACTCCAATGCTGATGTCATCGTAACGCGCAGTGCGCGTGATCTTTCATCGAATTTTTGACCCCCCGTGTCGACAGTCATCAGTCCCGAGAGATACCAACACCTCAGGAACATCGTTCATTGAAATAATAAAAATTGTATCAGAATGTGTTTGTGTTTTTTTTGTCGGTGCAGTTTTCAGTTGCATGACTAACAACGGCATGCAAATAGCTTCTGGTCCATTGTTGAAATTGCATGTGGCCGAGTGTCGCCTTGCTGTTTACTTGCATATTTTAAATGCCAACTGCAGAATGAGTTTTTCGTCTTTTAGCTAGCTGTGCAAAATAGTTGCTGGACTTGGTCTGCGAATTTGGTATTATGTATATGGCATGAACCTCCCCTCTGCCTGTCTGCATTGGAATCAACCGACTGGAATGAACATTGTTTTGCAAAGCTTCACTCTAAACTACTTTCTGTTGGCAGTTTCGTGGTATTCTCAGGCAGGCGACATTTATGCTCCCTCGCTCGCGATGCATTTCTGCATTTGCGTTTTTTAACAGCAGTCCTCAGGGTCGAACGCGGTAATGAACTTAAAACACGGCCGGTTGTTTCATCGCTAAGCCGGTTGGCTTGTTTTTGTTGTGCAAAAGGCGTTTTTAAGGTGAGACCTTTAGGCATTGTCACTGGTGTTTTTTTGTTGAGACTCAAAGCCTCTTTTGTCTGGTCTTGGCCATATTATCGATTCCAGGAAATGCAACTCAGTAAGTGGGTGTGCGAGGTTGAAATGCAGGCCACATTTGTGTATTCCATTCCCATTGTGACAGTACACAGCAGCAGAGAGTGGAGGTGCTAGTAGTTTTTCATTTCCGTTTCGCAATAAATCAGATTTGTAACCAGTTTGTGACTGTGGTTGCGCAGTTGGTAGTAGGAACTATTTTTTTTTATTGGGTGTAAGAATAATTTACACGCAATCGTAATTAACAGAATTTACTGCATGTTTACGAAGAGAAATGTTTTCTCCTTGTAATTGACTAGTGGGTTCTTAAAGCGAGCAAACGGAGCAATTTATTAGCCGACATTGGTAGACAATTAAATGTTGAGAACATTTCTGTGTAATACCTGAGGCGATTGTATGGTCAGTGACCTAATGAATATAATGTTATGCATGAGGGGGAGATAATCGGTAGATGTGATATTAATTATGTCGTCATAATATAAAAGTTCAAAATTTATGTAATTTCAGGCTTTCAGAAGTACGCATTGACCGATAAACCGAGTTAAAACATTTTTTAGAAAAAGTTGCTGTCCATGCCTAATGTCATATTTGTGAATGAACTTTTTCATTTCTAATAAAATTTCGCCAGCAAACCCGTTTTATTAATAGACACTCGAATGACGAATGCACAACATTAAGAAGAACATTCAGCTATTTGTTACGATAAGCATTTATTTTCTTATAATTCCTATATAACTTCTCCTGCGTGGGCATTAAGGAAATTGGGATAAAAAGATAGAGTTAGGCAAGGCATTCCATTATCGTATTGTACGGCTTATGAAAGAATTTCTATATTTCATAAGCACTCCTAGTATGAAGGGTATTGCGATTAAATTGTTGAAGTGACAGCATGCATCTGGCGATTTCGTTTGAGCACTGTTTGTTACAGAATAGATAAAACAGTAAAGACCCGTTGCTCTTCTGAAATGTTTCAGCAAATTCATGCATTTCGTGTCTCTTATTAGACTTGACATACCATTTTGGATCACACTCAGCAGGTTTAATGTGGTTTTCTACGCATCAGACTACATATGAGAGTTGCACTAAATTTTGAGCCAGATCAGAAGGGGTAAAATATTTATTGCACCTTAACATCGCGTTATCACTTCATCACTTCATCGCGTGGTCACTTCAATGAAGGTTGTCGTGAATAGATAGATATACATCGAGTATTGAAAGCCTTTCGCTTTCGGGGATGCAACTGTCTTTCATGGACAATGGCGGAAGGTTTTGGTTAATCTTTTGAGACAATAGACAGCCTTGGAAGCAAGAAATTTCACTCAATTGGCTAAACAGCATTTTATAATAATATCAATGTCCAAACTCTGTTAAATGCCTTTGAATTGTATGTTTTATACATGTCAGCAAATATTTCTATTTGATTAGTAAATTGTATATTATGTACTATAATTGTGCATCACCATTTTGAGTCATAAGGTCAGACAAGCAAAGACTCAATTTTACTTCGAAACTCACGATTCACTACATCTAAACAGAGTCACTCAATACATAAGGTTGGCTCTGACCTGCTCCAACACCTGAAACAACGTTTTGTTCCTCATTTTCATAGCTCTTTGAAAAAATCCTTGTACATTCCCATATCCCATCGTAAAAATACCCATTAAAATTCTCACTGCCGCCACTTTAAAGCGCTTCGTGGCTGTTCTGTATACAATGCGCCACATAAACCGGGAAAATACGCAAAAAATATATTTTACAACGCTTGTGAAAACATTTTAATGAAACTTCAAAGAAAACAGAAGATACCTATGAAAACCCCTTACAAGAATTTTCCATCTGTCACTTCAAAACCACGTGAACACCGCTTTGAGTATACCATACGAGCGTATGATGACGGCGATGTTGTGATGATGACGAAGTCGAAAGATATCACGGTAAGTGCAGTTAAGGCTATTATCGTCATCATTATCAACAACTTCTAGCAGCAGTAGCATTACCCTCACCATCACCAACATCACTTTTTAGACATTTGGGTTTATGTCTCATATTCGAATTGACATAAGTAGTCACCTAAAAGACATGCTTGATCCTCGAAATGAGTTCTCTGCAGAAGTGACGATGACGTGTGTAAGGAAAAGCAATGATGACGATAGATTTACGCCTCCTGGTGCTCATTAGCAGTTTGGCACCTCTTATTCCTCGTAGTGGCTATGTTGCTGGCATTGGTATGTTATTAAGATTTTCCTGTGCACAATTTTCTCAAGAGGTACGAGCAGCAACGGTAGTCGTTTGAATAAAGGAATTACTGCAATTGAAATTCACTAATGTGAGTATGTAAAAGGCGCACGTTAAAGTGAACATCTAAGTACGCAGTTTTACTGCGTCTGCGAAGTGTTTTAGCAATCATTTCTTGAGGTGTTCGTTGTCGTTGGGTTTTTATTTATATTCAATCGGTTTGAGTCATCTTTCGTATGCATGAATCATTACTTGATTGCTGTTTGATTGACGCTACGTGATGGTGAAAGGGAAATGTATTTGGATGTCGAGATTACAAATTTATTGTAACAATCATCAGTGGGCTTAATGAATTAATTCAGAGGAATATGAGTCAAAAATATGTAGGTACAACTTGACCGAGAAAAGTAAATCGTATGTACAATCATGCAAAATGTTAGGCATGTGAGTTATGTAGTACGTACACAACACATGCTAGTACACGGTATGTAGCAGCCTCATACGTATTTAGCACTGACGTCATTTTTACGTCAGCGTATGGTCCCAATGGCTGCATGCCGTGTACAAGCTCTCGTTGTGCACTCTCTGTTGACGTCAGAGCTACATACGAATGTGGCGTACCAGAACTACTCGACCGACACAGCTCATTTTCAATACCAACTATAGACGACAGTATTATTATTATTATATTGTTTTATTTTCCAAATTTATAAAGTACTAATTGTACAAAGTTTACAAGTTATGTAACAAACAATTTTAGTAGGTATGGCCTTGGCAGTCACCTCGGATGGCAAATAAAAAGTTCAATTTAAAATAAAGAAATACAATTCAATTATTTTAAATTTAAATTATTGGGTTGGGAAACTAGTTTAAGACGACAGTATTAAAGTCCCTTGTATACTTGCGATGACTACTTTTACCAAAGGTTTTTAATAGTCGATGATAGGTCGAATTCTTTCTACATAAACGGTCGTCCAAATACAGGTTTCTTTTTCAATCATATTTATTTTGACATTGACAGATCTTTCTCCCTCTTTTTTCTTTGTGGGGTACCCTCCCACTTCGGCTCTTTTTAGTCTTTCGAGTATTCTTAGCTCTTCGTGTACACTCGTTATAAAGTAGCATACCAGTCAAGTCAGTCATCTTCTGAACTCAAAGTTATGGCTTACTAGGCATTGATGGCTTGTTCTTCACCTGGTGGAAAGGGCCTACATTGGAACATTGCTTACTCCGTAATTTCTTCTTGGGCATTAGGGGCATAGAGCTATTATGGTAAAAAGTGAAGATATTTTCGATAGCCGCCGCGCACCGACAGAAACTGCGTATAAGGTATGCGTATGGTAGTTGCAGTCCTGCGCGTGTTCTCTTTATCCAGAACTCGATGACTGGGATCAGTTTGTTTTGTGGGTATATCTGCCTTTTGCCGGATTGGGTTGCCACAGTGCTTTAGGTGCTTTTCTTTCCCTTCTGGGTAACGATATAATCTCCTACCGGTTGGCTATTTTCTTTTGCATCTCGCTGGCGAGAAAGTCGATGTTAATCATTCCCTCTAAAACGCAAGTACATACTGCATTTGACTGGGTATATACCTGTATTCTGTTATCAATATCCCTTTATTAATACATTTTACTGCAAGTCCTACCATTTTATCACATAATTTGCCAAAATTTATACAAAAAAATCTCCTCAGTGCATCGCATATTCTGCACTCGCGCAGTGAAAATCCTCAGAAGTTGTCATTTGAAAACTAATCCAAGTTTGGCTGGTGTTTCCATTAAAACTTAACAACTATATGAAGTCATTAGCGTGAAACTTCTCCCAGTCTTCGTACGTGTATAGACATGCGTACATACATATATGTATATCAATGAAATGTGCATTTATTCTTAACCATATATGAGTGCAACGCGTTAAAATGTGCATAATTGAGCTGAGCCGTGATCTGACTATACATAATGTATATAGAAGAAACTCTAGAAAATTTTCTAATTATACTCCAGCCGCAGCATCGCTTAATTGCCTGCCTGAACAATGCTTTTTCATTGAGTGCTGTAGGGAAACAAAAATAAACTCAAATGATTTCATCGTGAATGCCAAATCGTGTCACTTATGCTAATGTGTTTCTCTGCTACAATACAATCCACATACGACTTACATGGTTACCTTAAGACATCTCCAACTTCAGTACCAGTATCCAATTAACCTCATTTGTAATGCGATCGGTTCGAACTTATACATACATATATCTTTTAACGTTATCTTCCCTATGGGAAGGACATGACTTAAATTGACTATTTCACAGTTTTATTTGTTTTAACTTTTTTTGTTGCAGATAAATTAAAGCCATGGCACAACTAATGCAAATTCGACTCCAAAGACACGACGCGCAACCGTGGGGATTCCGTCTTCAAGGTGGAAAGGATTTTGCTGCACCACTTGTCGTCCAAAAGGTATGTTTATAGCTTTACTCATGTGTGTACACGTAGGAATAATTGTGACGTTTTAATTGTAGACCATTCGTGGTGAAAAAAGTGATTAAAAAAAATCTGGGTCCGTGGGTCATGGAGCTGTTGGTTCGGTTCTGTATTTATTAAGGTTCATAAACGAGACCCTTCATGTGATCTGTGGTGGCTGTGGAATTTACTTTAGCAGTTTACGTCGCGATCTAGGGAACCACAGCAAATGTGTTGTGTCGTACCAAACCTAAATTGCATATATGATATGCTATATATGTACTACTTGTGTGGAGATTATATTTGTTTGGCATCACTCGTTGTAGCGTGGCGATTCTGCACAAAAATGATAAGATATCATTTTTTCGGCAATGAACTGATTGCAAAGTGTGCTTACGCGAACGTTGTCTGCAAATTTTAAAGGGGCTTAACTTAGTACGTACCTTATAAATATAATTAAAATATCATGTATAGATACGGTGACCATATTTGTCGAAGGAAAATAAAGGACAATAATTTTTTTGCTTACAAACGAAAAAAAAAAAAACAATAATAAGATAAATCATTGAGCCAACAAGCAATAATAACCAACTAAGCAACTAGCAACTCCCAATAAGCAATACGCAACTTAATTTTAACCTACTCTTCCAGAAGCAACAGTATTGCCAGAAATTTCTACGAAGCAATATTTGTTGCCTTTCAAAATACTTTGTGTATCGCCTGCGATAAATATTGTCGGACCACAATCAGCAACAACTTTCGTTTGACGAATATTGACTTGCTTTGATGTGAGGCCTCTAATTTAATTAAGGTTAAAACATTTTCGTCTGAAAAGAAATCATTTTCATCTTCTAATTTGTTCATATTCATCTGCTAGTTTTTGTCAGCTTTTTTTAATTATTCGTCTGAAAAACTTGAAATTTCATCTGAAAATCTGAATAAATCGTCAGCATTATTATATTTTAAAGAATTAAAGACCGCAACGCGCGCCGATTCTCAAAATTCATCTATGAATATTCCCTTTTACTTAAACTTATGATAATGTTTTCAATAGGTATCTATATTTACGATCGCACCGCGGATACGATTTTTATATATTTCAGACGATTACTATTTGTTTTCAGACGTTTTTTCCGAAAATGTTATTAAAAATATTTTTTAATGGTTAGGTACTTTACCTATTATTATTATTGTTTTAAATCGAGTTTTCCCCCTTTTGGGGGCCACACCTACATTACATTATTTACATTAATTTTTTTATTGAACTTTTATATATACAATTTGACTTAAGGCTAGTTTACAAGTGCTGATGAATAATTAATATTTTGTGTGTTGGCTCAACAACAGGGGCCCAACGGTTTACAATGATTTTTTTTTTTAAATAATTAGATTTACATAAATAAATTGTAATTGTTTTCTCAGATTCATACTCGTAGTATGCATCGTTGTCAGGGTTGACCTCAGGGTGTTCAAATCCGGGTGTCGATGGGCCACACCTACTACCTATTAAGTTTGTTTCAAAATATGTGTTTCCTAACTCTTACCGTTTGGGCTGGGCGTTGATGTACAATAAGTCGGGACAAATACATTACATAGGTATACTTCTGAACTATACTACTTCTGAAAATGTAGAATTCTATTGGCAAATGTATTGTTCACATGAGTTTCGTCAAATTTTAGTTTATGTTCCGATACTTCGTAGAGTTCAATTTCCCAAAAATTAATACTATGCAATTTTTTGTCAGTGTTTTAAAGGACAGTTTCAAAAATAAAGGACAAAATCCGTCCTTTATTAAAAATAAAAAAATAAAGGACAGAGGTAAAAAAGAAAGGACTGTCCTTTTAAATAAAGGACGGATGGTCAGCGTATGTATAGAGCAATGTACTGTTCGTACACTGGGCCCAGTGGCTAAGTGAAATTATAAAGCGATGGGACTAAGTTTCGGTTTCTGAAAACACATAATTGAACGTAGCTATAGCTACTACATCTTAAAGTTTAATCTGCGAACGTCTGACAAACATTCGAGAGCTTTGCTGATTCAGTTCAGCCAAACGAATGGTGGGGAGAAGCTAAGCCTAGAATTGTACGTAAGGACATTTGCCGTCAACTATTTATTAATTTTTATAGGTACGGTACATCATAATATATTGCATATGTCAAATTAGTGTTTTGGCGAACGAGATGTCGCAACGCAATACATTTTGTGACATTCACGGTAAAAAGTGCAAATGTGTTCACAAATTATAATCGTGAATCGTCTAGCCAAAACAGTCAAAATTTGTTAAAGTACATTATACAGGTTCAATAGAAATTGAATTGTGTTTGTGTAGGTATGTAGTATTTGCTCACCAGTTTGTCAAAGTTTTAATCGTATGCTATGCACAGATACAGAAATCGAAAGTGCATTTTCAACTCAGCTTATCTTCGAAAATTATTTATAAATATTTTAGAAAAAGTAGTAATTCCTATTTCCTTACTGGAAAATTAAGTCATGCATTATGGCTACAAAATGGCTTATTTAAATATGCCATTGAAACTGTCGGGCTAAAAATAAATCCCTGTACTCTCTCATTACTATGCACAGTCGTTGTATTGAAAATGCATTGCATAATGTGTTTATTTAATTGTTGTCCGACAATCTCATAAAAACCACAACAAGATGTCTACATTTTGTGTAGTCATTCCGATTACAGCCGAAGTAACTTGAGACATGGCAGAGAATACCTCTGGCCAACAGAACATCAATTTGTGGTCAGATGAATCTCATTCTCAATTTATTTCAGTTGGTGTATCGGCAGCCTTTAATTTGTAAAACATATAATAAAATCCAAATTAAATCAGAATTATATTATTTTTCATTTAATAGCTTTTTAGGTTATTTTTTCGCTCTTCTATTAAAAATTTCACACACACACACACATACATCTTGAATCAATTAGGTGTTTACTTTGTAGATTTAACTGGAACATTAATGACGCATATGGAAAGCGTCTATTAATTTTTATTTGTGAATATTATTGGCTGGTGACTCATTGACCAATGGATTTAACCACAAATCGTATTTTTTGTTTAGTTTCTTCTGTGTAATAGGATTTAAGTTTAAGAGACCTCTTAACGTGTAGTTAATTAGCATACATTTTCACAAAAACGTAAATTTATTACTTTTTGATTTATTTTCATCTTTGGTCAGCAATTTAGCTGATTTACAACTCTAAGACTATGGCATATTATTATTTTTAAAATATATGAATGAACATAAATTTTGCTATAATTGTGCTGTTAAATATATACAAAAGTGAAAGCTTTACCAAAATGACTATACGTTCAAAATAATAATAATTAAGGGGATTTCATTCAACCAGAGGCTCGTTTCGCCGTATTATAATAGTTGATAAAACGTAACGTAAACCTTTTATAACTGAAAAAGTTATGCTGATTGGATTGTTCTGTTAACTGCCTGAGTGGTTGATAAGAGTAGAAACTAGTTAGAAACTAGAAAGACGTAAATAAAAACATGGAAAGCTTCATACCTTAAGTTTCGCAAATTATTCTAGTAATTTATTCTACAACAAGATGGACCAAGTCCATTGACATCCGTGTGCTTTTCAAAAATGAGTCTAGCAATGACCACAATGCAAAACCAACTTCATTTGAAAATTCCTCAAACCATGTTACTTTGTATGACATTTTTCGGTCGACGTCCGATGATTGGCTTTGAAACACAAGCACAGACATACCACCTAATTCCTTGCAGTTTTCACCATTACCCATCTGGCGTCAGCAAGGGTTGATAAGTACATACAAAGGATGCAAGTATGCCCGAGACTCCATAAACAGCTCAGCCATAGTCGGATTAATTCATGATTCATTTCGGTGTTATTGTATATAGCCTAACGATAGCATTGTTTCCAGGGCGACCGACAAGTGCGTGTGCGATAATTAAATTTAAGGGCGCAGAAAATATATACAGAATGGATTTGGAGCTTAGATATTAAAATTTCACCATCAGCACATCGGAATCAAAACAAAGTGCTAAGCAAAAGCTCCTGTTGTTTTAAAAGATACACCCCCATTTAATTATTTTTTTTTGTTTTCTTTGGGTATACAATGAGTTAAGCACCATTAATTATGACGTACAAAGGGAGAGGTTGACAGGAAGTCGAAAATTCCATTTGCAGTTGTATTTATGCTTTAAATATGAATTAATGTCTATAAAACATCGTACATCTGCAATGGTACATCTCTGTGTGCGTATTGCAGATTAATTTTTTTTAAGGGTTGTTATCTTCAACAGTAGTTGAATCCCTTTTAACTACACGATTTCGGAGGATGACGTCCATTTTTATTTCTTTTTCGTTTTTGGCAGCCAAACAAAAATGCGAATAAGTACATACACCTACCAAAAAATGAGTGAATTGTCAGAGATCGGGTTGTGGTTGTGGAGGGAAATTAAATCAGAATTTTCTGATTCTCCGCCCGTAGTCTGGACTTTATTATGATTATATTATTGTTGGAAGGAGGAGGGTAATAATAATTATTATTTTTTGTCGCAAATTCTACCCATCCGCAATGGAATACATGATGAGTAAACGACGCGTTTTTGACATTTCCGATGATTACAATGTTTTCAGTAACAACTTTTTGAACCTTTTTTTTTAAATTATCCAAAAGTGCAGGTAATTGATGAAATTACCCTTGGGTAGGTTCATTATGAAAAGTTTTCGGCTGTCTGCGTTTTTGACGCGAACATTGCGGGTTTTTTTTTTTAAATAATGTATAAAGGTACCTAGGTAGATAATGTATATATAGATATACAGAATACCCTGTTTGTACATGATTTCTGATGATTTTATTAATGCAGTTTATTTCTTTGAGAAATGTAATTTTTGTTGTTCAGCGACATGTCTGTTGTTTCCTTTTATACTTTATCGTTTATAAAAATGGCCCGTACATTTTGTGGTATGTACATATGTCTGACATATTTCATTGAAATTTACGAATTGTAGAATTATCGTATTTTTTGTTTGTAAAACAACAAAACTATGACTAAAAATATTCCGAAATAACTGTTATGACGTTCGTCTTCGAAAGACACAATGTATAAACAAAGTCAAAACAAGACCATTATTAAGATTGACAGGCAATGTTGGGGATATAGCTTCGATTTTGCAAATGTCATTGCCATTTATAGATACAAATGTATTCAGTGAATATACAGACCTTCATTTCTCCATCAATTGTGCCACCAATCAGAGTAAACTAACGCGTGATTGCTTCTAGTCAATGACTCTCACGAGAACCGTCAAACCATGTTCCTATATTGTCTCCAATGCTTCCAGCTTAAATCGAATGCATAATAACCAATATCATAAATTGATATCTTCTGTCCACTCATCTGTATCTGTGTGTACCTATATCTGGCTGTCACTGTCTCTATTTCTTGGGGTGGTGTGTGGAACAATTAGCATAAATGACGACAAACAACAACGACAACGAAACAGACACGTGATGGACAGATTGAATGATAAACAAAACACATTTCGGCCCTCATTCTGTTGACCAAAAGTCCACCACTAACTTCGAATACACCTTCGGCTGTAGAGAAATGATGGACATACAAGATGGTAAGATATCCCCATACAGCATCGCCTTAATAGACAACACGGAATGGATGTGCATGTACACTTCAATCTGACAGATGGACGGGTCGAAGAAAAAAGAAGATAGATTGCCATCGATCACGAAAAATGCCGGAGATTGTTGAATATTTGTTATTTACTCAGGTGAAGGTTTTAACAGCTAGAATTAAGTGAAAGCCACCAACAATTCTGCGGAAATTCAAAAATGGAAGAAACTTAACTCAATAAAAAAATTTTTCAAACCTATTTCTGTCATCAGTATAATTTGTTCAAGCACACGATTAATATAATTAGATTTATTTATGTTTTATCACAAACAAGAAAAAGCCTAACACGTAGCGTGGGAGTTTTGATATTTTTCCGAAATTTTAATTTAATTCAAAAGTCAAAGCAACAATATCATCAGTTGAAGCGCTGAAATTTTTTTGGAACTCCGAGTTAGTATATACGCGGGGAACGTGTGCAAAATATATAATTTGATATTTTCAGTCATCAAAAAATAAAAAAAAAAACTACAAATATATTTTTAAAAATTCTATTTTCGGAAGAATGAACTAGATCGCATAGACAGGGTCAAGTTCTGTTTCTGTCTGCAACGAAATGGTTTACCTTGCACAAAAAAAAAAGTTTGTTTTGTGAATGTTTTTTTTAGCCAGCAGCGAGCCAGTGACGAGTTATACCAATATTACTTCTACAATTTTAGAAAAGTCGGTTTGAAAAAGAGAGTATGTGAGAAAAAGCACAACAAAACAGGACTCAAAGACTATCTGAAAAGTACCATGACAACGTGATGGTTAATTCTTTCCCAAAATGCACAATGCACGTATACATGAGTGCTGACGAGCAGGCACGTAGCCAGGGGGGGGGCTTGAGGGGCTGAAGCCCCCCCCGAAAGTCTTAAACAAAATACAAAAACTAAAACGCTTCAGCAGCGCCCCGAGATGCTTGCAGATGTCTGTTAGCTCTGCACTTTAATTGCTTCAAATTGTAGTCTTCTGGAAATATATTTCTGGGAAGCGAGTTCCAAAGTTTGCTTGTCCTGTAACAGAAGGAGTTTTGGAAAGATGATGTCCTCGCGGTTGTCAAGTGTACTGTATGGTCATGAGCATTAGCAGCCTGTGTTGTGGGGCGCCCAAAAGTTGCATTTCGAGGGATAATGCCCTTGAGTTCCTCGGAACATCTACCATGGAAGTACCTATAGAACAAGCATATAGGTCAGCGACTTGTCTTCGGTGCACCAACGGTTGCAGATTCGATGTGAGTGTAGAGTCTCCAATATGTCGAACTGCTCGTCTCTGTATGCTGTCAAGTAGGTTAAGTGAATGTTTTGGGGCCGAGCTCCATATATTGGAGCAATATTCCAGGCCTGGTGTAACCTGTGCTTTGTAGAGAAGCAGAAGTTGCTTTGGGGCTAAAGTACCTCTTTGCTCTAAATATGTAGGTAGCTCAACTTAGCGGACGCCGATCGTACGATATAGGGTATGTGATCCTGATAGGTCATCCATTTGGATCTGAGGAACTGTTGAAGCATTTTTTCCTGGAAAATGTTGTGAACTGTGTCTTGTTTGCAACTGAAACTGAAATGACCGTAATGGGGCTTAATATAAATCAAATCTATAAAAATAAGTAGACTAACCCGGTAGGTATACATATACAGTTGTAGATTTTATAGACAATCCACTTTTTAAAAACCTTTTTAGGTTAAATGTTTTTTATTAGGTTTTCTTACAAACTAAAAATACAAGTAATTAAATAAACAATACTCGGCAAAGTAAACTTGCGTGTTTAAGAAATGGAATGAAAGTATCTCGAGTACGACGTGTGACAGTATCGATGACGAACAGCGGAATGGAATTATTGTTGCAGCTGCAGATATGTAGATGCAGATGTGTGACACAAAATCAAAACGAAGGTAGCATTGCCAGCTGTACGAAAACATGTTGCCACACAGTATTCAAACGCTAGGTATGTACACTGTGCAAGCCATAGCTTTAACCTTGCTCTGCCATGTCAACTCCTGCAATTCGCAATTGCCTTAGTGTAGTTAGTGAAATAGCTAATTTCTTCCGCAACCTTTCAAATGCATATTATGTAACTTTCAAAACTGTCATTAAAAAACACGCACTATAGAGAGCCGAAAAACTCGACTTCTACGCCTTTGTAAAACAAAATTCATTGAAAGGCATGACAGTGTTAGTTCCTTTGTAGAGCTCTTCAATTGCATCTCAATAAGTATTGAAAAAATTACAAGCAGAACGTGGGTGATGTCTTCAAAAGTATCAACACTTTTGGCAGCGGTCCAAAAAAGTGATTGCCTAGTAAGCCTCATTAGCCGTTTTTTATTATCAGTGTGATCTGATCCGGATCAGATCATGAAAATAAAACAAACTGGATCATTGAAAGATTTTATATTTAAGTTGTGGCAATAGTTGTTTTTCACATATAAAATCCAGTACCAATTATGACAAGCTTTGTATTGCCACCGCCATATTGCAGCCACACGGTACAATGTGACGTCACAACGCGATGATTTCTCCATTGCACTTGCTCATGTTTGAGTTTGACATTTCGCTGTTGTGTCGGGGGTGTTACCATATGAATACAAATCTGCATACATTTTGCACTCAATATTTTTTGGAAATATTGAAATTTGGAAAACTATGCTCAAATGTTATGTTCAAATACGCATCATAATTAACCGTATTGTACTGATAATATTTCCATTTATATTTCTGTGCTATATAGCGAAACAAAACATCTCGAAAGTCGGAGTAGTGACTTATTCGAATTTGAAAAAATGCTAATTGGTTTTGTGTTGTTAATTTTGTTCCATATTTTGGTCTGGCAACATTACTGTATGGCTATAATTTACAGGGACACCAACATTTAGTGAATGAAATAAACAACGCCACGAAACAACAACGAGAAATAGTTGAATTAATTTTCAGATCATATTTCGTGATCTCGATGAAAAGTAGGATCACATGTTGTTGTTGTTAGTCCATGTAAATCGATGATCTATATGGATCACAGTTGATAATAAAAAACGGCTATTGTATACGAAAAACTATTCAGTTTACCGCTGCCCTTATCAGTTTCCCTACAGAACAAATCCTTAGATTTCGTTTCTGCAATCGTCCACACAAAAGAAGTTCTGAATTCTCTTAAGCACATCAGAGAAAGTGCCGAAGATTTTTTCAGAGAGGCTTTTCAATCCGCATCCTAATTTGCCGAGGACTTATTTGACGAACTTCATTGAAACAAACAACGCGTTCCAATCCAGACACCTCTCCTTCTGAAGCCTATTTTATAGTGCTGGTAATGATTTCTTGCATAGATTCGTTAATACAAAATCTTACGGACAGATTCATGGTCAACGAAGAAGTTCTATACCATCGTTTCAAGCTCTTCTCCCAGGTTTTGCTGCAGTTGAGCCTGAGGGAAAAGTTGGAAAAGTTAACACTTTACTTTGATAATGCAATTTCGTTATCAGCTGTGAAAGATGAGTACATTCTGTGGTGCGAAAAAAAATCGTCGAGTGACTCTTCTACCGAAGTTTTGAAATTGCTTGATATATGTGACAAGACTTACTTTAGACTTATAAATTTCTTGCTTACGGTTTTATCAACGCTTCCAGTGACCACAGCTAGTGTTGAAAGAACCCTTTCAGCTATGAAAAAGATTAAAACAATGTCCCGAAGCGTTATGGAGAATTCAAGGTTAAGTTCACTTGCTATGATGTCTGTTTATTCGGATATTATTGTGGATCCAGATAAGTTGATTGATCTCATATCAAAAAAAATCAAGACGTCTTCTGCTTTGAAAAAATGTGGCTAAGGAATAAATGAATTGGAATAGTTTTCTGTTTCGTAAGATTTGGAAGCTAGCCCCCCCCGAACCAAAATCCTGGCTACGGCCCTGCTGACGAGAGAGTTGGTATTTATCCTAGTCACGCAATGCATTATAGATACTGTTTCGTTAGGAAAGGGTATTTCGTGCATTTTTGAAGTGTGAACAATAAAAAGGAATATGAGGTGTTTTCGAGAAAAACATTTTACTTTGCAGGGAATGTTGCTTTGTCGGACTTTTTCACACGAAGGACTCGTTGTATTCAAACTTAAAGCACTTCACAATTTTTTCCTTTGACTTGCAGAGTCAATGACACGAAAGTAATAATACCAAATTCGTTATGACGCTTTTGTAAGAGCAATTATTTGGGAAGACAGAGAGAGCAAAGTGAAGAAGCAATTCCACTCCAACAAACCATAAACAAACTCAAATATTTTTTATCAAGCCACACCACTTGAAGTGTTTGCATGTTGATTTTTTGGCTAATGTCATTGACATTCAGTTGTTGGTACTATATTAGACTGGATTTGGTTTCTTAATTGCCCCAAAGACATGAAAACAGGTCTCGTACGTACAATAAAGAAGTCTAATCCACTGGTCTAATTATGTACCTACTTTTCCATACCTTTGGTAAATTGAAGAAGATCATAGTCGTACTAATAAAGCAGCAAGTTTTATGTACCTATGCTTGCTTACTAAACTAGATGATAGGGATGATGACATACGCGCAGCGCATTATCGTTCCCCGTGGGCACTTTTCAATCATTTACTTACCAGATTTAAGCCGCTCTGTGTCGCATCGCGCTTTCAAAATTAAATAGGCACACCCAAAATGCACACTGGAAGTTCTTAAGTAGTTTCGCATTCCCTTATTATTGTCGCATTCACGTAAGTTAAACAACTTTTACCGTTTGACTCCCATCGTCTGGGAAACACCATTTAATTTTTGACGTGTGATAATTCGATAGACTGGTATCGAGTCTAAATCCTTTAAATTATAAAAGTAATTAAGCGTCAATTTCAAATTCGTTGTTATTTTCAAAGTATTGCATCAGTAGGTATCTGACACGACATTAGCCAATATTTCGGTAGGTATGCCTCCACGGAGCTGCAGTTTGACATGTTATGCCGACAATGCAGCAACAATTAACCACAAATCATCGACAATTTTTTGTGGTACCTTCACTACGTGCGATTAGTTGGTGGGAAGTTTGATAATATGTTCGTTTATGAAGTGACAATTTTTGTCGAAATCAAACAGTTTTGTTAAACCCAAGTACCTAATATCTCCACTTGAAACGAAGACCTGCATATACCATATTTGCCGTAAATTTCCATACATACTTCGGTGGAGTATCTACAAATCATATAAAGTTGAAATAATTTTATTATTGCAGCGGTTTTCCTCCAACTGGTAAATTTTTTTTTAACCTTTTAGAATCATAGAATACTCAATAAAATCAGACTTTACAACTGAACAATTTCGAATTAGACCTTAGAGGCATGCACCACTTATACACCTATATTTGGCTTCCCTATTTATTCAATTAGGAGTTAGAAAACAACCCATTGTTATACAAAAATCGCATTGGCTAATTGCAACCATAGACTACATCGTTAGTAACATTTTTAGCTACAACATTCAAAAACAAGCCTGCACACTGCAATGCAGACAGCATTCATTATGTAATTTTATTTATTAAAAACAATATGAATATTGAACATAATGGAACAAACACACAAATATCCATTCACTGTATACGTAACGAACCATGCACTAAATTGATTTGAATGCATTGTCACATTGTATCAGCCAAAAAGAGTAGACACTTGTGTGTTTTGTGTGTACGCGTCCATGGTATGCTGCAATTAGTGTGCCAGGACTTGGAACACCCTCAACCAAACCGAACCACTGCACTGTGCCTCTCGTGGCCGAGTTTTCGTTGAAATTAGAAACTCTTGTTTTTTTGTTTGCATTTTGCTTTTGTTTTCCTCCACTGCAATTTAAGTGACCCACATCTCTTGCAACAATATATCGTTAAAAACAACAAACGAATGTGCGATAACAAATTAGCGGATTCACTTCCTGGGCTGAGTGCGACTATGAGTATGTTACTGTTCATACTATATGCAGTCCACCCAATTGCATTGTTTTTCGAGTATGCGGCCATTCATGTAGCACACTTCCAATTTTAAATTGAGTACCAAAGGGAAGCAAACGTTTTCGGATTTGCATGCAAATTGACAAAAAAAAAGTATCTGCAAGTGATTGCAGGAACGACGCGAATGGGGAGGCAGATTAAGAAACTAATCCCAGTCTGGCTACTGTGCTATGAAGTTGAACAGAAAAATGCACTCATATCGGGTATGTGTCGGTATATTGTGTCACCTTCAATTAGCGTTAAAGTGTTGAACAATTGGTCCAACCGGTGGTGGCACTAAATAATTCTTTGTTAAGTATGAGTACCTTTGGCAGCTTTTTTTTATCACACAGAAAGCGAAAGAAACTGTGTGGGCTTATATTCCCTGCGACTCATATTCACATACCATATGTGCTGTGCCTAGCTATTGACAATATCATGGCTTTCTGCTTTAAAAGGAATTCGAGCAAAAATATTGCCACAGTGCCGACACTATTTGTACAGCGCAGCGTCCCAGAGTGCATTTTTGAAGAGCTAAGGGATGCTAAACAAATGTAGTTACGAATATTGCATTCTAGGGGTCTTGCTTTAGTGAAAGAAATTAATCGAAGGCTCATGCCGTGACTTGTTTGAAGTCTCAAAGTCAGTCAAGGATTTTATTTCTTGATACATGGCAAGATGAATGGCAGTAACAAAGAAAGTGTGAAGTATATTCTCGTGCACACCTTCAGTACCTACTTTGGTTGGAAAAATACAATAAGTGGACGGCTGAAAGGTCCGTTAGTGGGGCAAGTTGGACGTTGGACCACGTCCTAAAAAGAGGGAAATATGAGATCCAAAAAGGATAGTCAATTTAGAATATATAATCCCGAATTCGGCCGAGCGCTTCGTTTCATCCCGCCTTCGTGAAGTATGGCCACTAGTACCTACTATTCCCCTGGCAATTAGTCAGAGAATGATTCAATTGAGGTGCGAAGAACTTCAAATTGGCTGTTAAAGCAACCAAAGAACAATCTCGGACGGAGTTCGGCGAGAAAATCGACCGTGACCATAGATCTGCAAGCAAGGTGTTCTGGCAGACCATCCTCCGTCTTAGAGGAAGGAAGTGGAACATTATTGAAGGAGTCAAATCCAAAGATGGTACACTTCTTTCCAATAAGGAGGACATCTTGCGCAGGTGGAGCGAGCACTTTTCTAAATTGCTCAATCCAGGAAGTCACTTTTGCGATCAAATCGCTAAAAGCTGGCAAATCTGCAGGAGTGGATGAAATCCAGCCAGAAATGCTCAAGGCCTTACGTGAAGAGGGAGTCAAAATGGCTCTCTCATGTCATTAAAGTGGCCTGGGAATATGGCGAAACTCCCAGCGATTAGCAGATTGGGGTAATTGTGCCCCTTTTCAAGAAATGGGAAAGGGATTGCTCCAATTACAGGGGTATGTCACTTTTAAGTTTTTGCCAAAGTGCTGGAAACGCATTGCAGAGCTGTGGTCGAGGTACGATTAGAAGATGAGCAGTGCGGCTTTCGTCCCGGCAAAAGCACAACCGACCAGTTATTCACTCTCAGAATGGTACTTGAGAAGGCATAACTCTGCAGTGTATTGCAGGAGTATAGAATTGACGGTTCTCTCTTTACACAAACTGTAAAAGCTGTGTTCGAGTAAACGGCGTTAAATCAATACCTTTCACCGTGGGCGTTGGACTTCGCCAGGGTGCGTGGTGCGTCTTGTCTCCTCTCCTTTTCATTGCTTATTGACTGGATGTTACAACGCAGGCTTAGCGAGGAACGTTTCAAATTGGTAGATCTGAGGATAAGTCATTTGCTCTTCGCTGATGACTTGGTCATCCTTGGGTCCTCTCAGACTGAACTTTAGCGCGCACTCGATCGGTTTGTAGCTGTTTGTGTTGAAGCTGAGATGAAGATAAACGTGAACAAATCTAAAGTGAATGTCGTCTCCAGAACGCCTGTGCAATGCGCTCTGCGCATGTTAGTGGAGTCCCATTGAAACAGGTGGAGAAGTTTATGTATCTCGGGGTCTTATTCACGAGTGATAGAAGGAGCAATGCCGAGTTTTCCTGTAGGATTGGTCAGGCTGGATCAATTTTGAGACAGCTTAGTCATTCTGTTAATAGGAGGACTGAATTTGGTGTCAAAGCTAAATTGTCAGTCTTTAATTCGGTGTTTGTTCCAGATCTTACCTATGGTCATGAGGTTTGGGTAATGACCAAAAGAATAAGATCGCGGATACAAGCTGCTGAAATGAGATTTAGCCGTTGTATTGCTGGTGTGACCCGCAGAGATCGCATTAGAAATAACAGAATGCGTGAGGAACTCAATGTCGAGCAGCTATACTTCTCCGGAAGGAGCGATCCAAGCTTCGGTGGTTTGGTCATGTTAAACGCATGTCCCCGACCAGGATTCGACGACGTGCTATGGAATCCGCACCTTTTACCATTCGATTATACTGTCAAAATAGGTACCTATATATGTAGGTATGTATTCGTAAAAATTCTTTTCAATTTACAGGCAAACGTCAAACTAAAAATTTATTAAAAATTACCATAGTCAGAAAAGTTTTTTGATGTTTTCATTTTTGTATTATGTATTCTCTAAAATGGCAGATCCATTAAAAAAAACAAGAATGATCAAGAACAAATAATTCTTTGTTGAAAAATCGACAACCCATATTCAAAGATGGTTTATGTACCTGCTGCATTTATTAAATTTCGTTGTTTGTAACCATTGTTCCAGCTGACATCAGCTTTAGGTCAATAACCTCACACCCTTCTCTGCCAAATACTACATGTACATTGTACACCCAATATTAGTTAAACAGAATAATTAGCAACCCGATCCTTCCTTTCCGTAATAAAATCCCTGATACTGACAAAACAATTTGCCAAGGATTACACCTTAAACACTCTGTATCGTCAGTTTAATCTAACGAGCGTGCATATTTCAAATCCCTTTTGGTAATTGATTCGTATAATCTCACATCATGACAGCATACCATCAAAACAACATCACACCATTAACTCGCAACTACTTCACATACATATAAATCCCATCGAAAGGAACAATAAAACCATCTGCAACATTTCCCACACCCGTTCATGGCTCATTTGGCCGCCCACTGTAACAGGAAACAAATTACTATTAATAAAATTTGTCACCGAATTCCCTGTCCATTTTTGGAAAGAAGACAATCGGAAACAGTTGGTTTATGATTTCCAAAATAAAAGAAACACAATACGTAGCAACAATCAACAATAATCATTCGCACTCCAATACAATCGACGTAATCCTTAGAAATCATCTACGAGTAACGGAGCAAAGACAAAGGCTTGCTGGGGCTCTGCCAGACGAGAGTTGCTTATGCTTAAGGCGACTTGTGAAAGTTGATGTTTATACAGAAAATAATATATATTTTTTGTTCGCACTACGGGAAAAGACTAAAACACACATCGCAATCGATACACACGCACAGTCATCCATAAAGATATTTTGGAGAAAATTACCAAATAAATATCCGCAATTGAAACGATTCAGCACGTTCGACAGGGTTTAACTGCGGTCGGCCTCTTCATCCTGGGGCGGGGGTGGGCTGCTGCTGTTGGTAAGCACTTTATTTTATGGTCCTGTGCGTTAAATGTGTGTATTTTGTGTACGAGTTTGTGATGGAAGTTTAGATATCCATATCCTACGTGTGCAAGTGCGAACCCTTTTCGGTTATAATTTTATATCCTGTGTACGATAAACTTTGATGGACTTAAGCTGCTAATCACAACGATGGATGCTAACGGAGTAAAACGATTTGGTTTTCTCCGTTTCCATTATTTTTTTTCGGTAGCGATAAATGGTATCCTTTTGATAAAAGATGAATGTTGTTTATCGAGTTTGAAAGAGGATATGGGTGCATCATTAATTCTATTGCGGATTTTTCCGATCATCTTTGAAATACATCTTGGGTCTGGTGGATTGCCTATGAAATGGGGAAAAATACCATACCAATCCCCTAAGGATAATGAACTCGCATGGTATGTGGTCCATCTGATAAAAATGAATCATCAGTGTGGAATTTATGATCACGCATTCAAGAGAAACATTTTTCTTCATCTTAAGTTCTCCTTAAAAGGCACACCAAATGTGTCTTCTTTATTTGTGTACCTCTGCGTCTGCAGGTAGTCAAACGACATATTAGCAGATCCTTAAAGTGGTATTCGTCGTGGTATTAGTCATTTCTAATTTTAGAAATGAGAAGTAACAGCAAAATTCTTGGCATTACTGAGGACAACCCCAGGAAATGACTCATGCAATTCGTGGTATCGTTGCCCCATGCGCGCACGTTCTCAATATTCCTTTTGATGGCTGTAATTAATGGCGACGTTCGTCAGTCCCATCAGCATTAAAGCGAAGTAAAAGAGTTAGGGCTAGACGTGTACCTGTTGCTCTGTTGTTGATGCTGCATGACCCTTTGCCTTTCGGTAGAACGTTTGTTGTCATCTTAGATTCCTTTCCAATAGAAGAAGCCATTAGTTTAATTGGGTCTTATGAAATGGAAGTTATTCTCAGATGCTTTGCTTGTTTATAGATCGCAGATTATTATCAGTACAAAGTACAGTGTGCATATAGATAGATGGGTCATAGGTATTTTTGTTGGAATGGTAAATGCATTCATTCGGGATAATGGGATGTTGGCCTTTTGATTTATATGGAAACATTGTGATCTGAGTGAACTTCATATGTGCTTTTAATTTTGCAATTACAATTACTATCGAGAATATCTAGATTGTTCTTTTAGATCCGAATCGTAGAGTGACATTTTGAAGAATTTCACAAATAAAATAAAACCAATGTAAAACCTATTTAAACAGCATGACGATATCTTCATATGTTGCCATGGGGAAGTTACAACCTTTATTAATTTTGAAAAATGATTCTGTTCGCTATTCATCAGAAAATCAAGAGTTTATCTATTATCTACTAGGTACTCAACCGAGACACGGTAACCTATATGTGACTCAACAAATAGCTAAATCGTCATGTTAATGTTGTCTGCTCATTTTACTTCTCGTTAATTTTCTTTATTTCTATATATAAGCAGTATTTTTTTTTAAGTTTAAGTCATCAGGTACGGTACGGGAAATATAAGCTTCACATCCACGTTTTTTTCAGTTCTAACCCCTTTGATAAACAATAAATTGGATTATCCTTATCCGCTTCTACTTCGCTGTACTACACGTATACACTATATCCACCGTCAATAATTTGGTTTCCTCACGTGTTTATTTGTTCAAATAGAGCACTATAGTGCCACTGCTATCGTCATTGCTCTTTTCAACGTTGTTGTTAGTTTATTTTGTTCACTTAGCTCGGGATATACTTGAGTGTCGAAAAATAAATAAGAACATCAAATAAACTTCCGTCCACAAGCTACAATCTCTTTTGCGAACCTTTATTGTTTGGTGTTCTGTTCATTTTTTTTTCTGTACTGCTCACTTCGATTTTGTGAGCGCAAAGGATAACAAGGATAAAGAAGCAAACTACATCAGAGTACATTGCGAGAGCTTACCATCGGATGCAGCAATATCGGAAACAGGGGATAGTCAATTTTTCAGTATAAATCGATTCACAATAGAAAGGATAGGAAACGAGCATACATCCTATACATCCGATTGTATATGTATTTTAATTGTGGTTCAGTTTTTGTTATCCTGTCGGTGGTTTCTTCAATTTCCTTTTATATAGGTTTCTGTTGCTACCAAAATATTTTATAAATGTCTATATATAAGAAGATATCAGATGAAACGAAAAAAGGGCATCAAGGAAAATACACATTTCCCTTTTCACAATGGACAATGGTAAAAAATATAATTTTTCTTGTGAATCGATCTAATGTCTCTTTGAACCAATTCCAAAGGTTGTAATCTTTGAAATGGTGAAATGGAAAAACATTCAATCTTATATGAAAGCAAAGGAAATACACTCGTGTCAATGGATTCTGTTACTTATCGTAAAATAAAACGAGTCTGGTTGATTGTTCTAAAACGAATTTGGATTTGTCCTTAGCAATTGATTTACGTTAAGATAACGGATTGCTCTACAGTTTTAAGAAAATGTTCGACTATTTTCTAAGTTGATATTAATTTTGACGAGTTGTTTATTTGTCAATGTATAAAATTTATGATACAATGGTGGCCATAAGTATTTTGACAAAACTAAAGTTAAGTCAACTCATAATTTGAACTTACTTCATGTAAATGTTGGCATCAATGGAAAGGTTATTTAAATTCCGTTTGAAGGTTACAAAATTTTCCTTAACCCATTAAAAATTTAGAACTTTTGTAAAAGTCTACTTTTTTGACTTTTACTCTCGGTCCAAAAAAAATGTTTTGATGCAAAAAGTTTCTTCATATAATTTTAATAGTGATTGCCTAAAAAAAATTTCAAAAATCTCTTTGCTAATATTTTTTATGATTTTTTGAAAATTGCTAAAAATGACCTTTTCATACACAATTTTTCGAGATCATCCCATTCAAAATTCATTCATTCATTCATTTTCAATGGTCCGCTTGTCCATTAAGTGGGTCGCGGGTGAAGGTTGCTCAAGTGGACCCTCCATTGCTCTCGATCCTGCGCCATCGACTCTAAATCATCAAGGGCAATCCCCATACGGGTAGAGGAGAGATTATGAATTTGATCTAACCATCTCATCCTGGGTCTACCTAGGGGACGCCTGCCCGATGGTACGGATTCCATAGCACGTCGTGGAATCCTGGTCGGGGACATGCGTTTAACATGACCAAACCACCGAAGCATGGATCGCTCCGTCCGGAGAAGTAGCTGCTCGACATTGAGTTTCTCACGTATGAAATTCAAAATATCATAAAAAATATTAGCGAAGAGATTTTTGAAAAAAAAATTTTGCAGTCGCTATTAGAATTGTATGAACAAGTTTTTTGCATCAAAAACATTTTTTTGGACTACTTGACTCATATATAGCCTATTTTCAATTCCAACCGGACGGTAAAGAAGTCCTCTCAAAAAATTTCGTTCGCCAAGGTTGCAATTTTACTATGTACATAATTATCTACATCTATCTTCTTTAAAGTTCCTTTTTAACATTCAAAATATGAACAGAAAGACAAATGTCTACAAACAATTTTGCACTTATAAGCAATGGCTATGTAGGTTTATTATTAATGACTTATAAGCGCAATATACGCATTTCAAAATTTGACCATATCGTAAACACTTAAAATGTGTTCATAAATTTCCCAATCTGCTTAGAATAAGCTATTTCATGCATATTCAATAAATATAAACCTAACTTCCAATTCGCTTGAGCTTTCATACGTTACATGTCAACACACAAAAATCGAATGCGATTTTTCCAGCCTGATTTCTAAAAGGATTAACTTAATTCCTTCGATCTCAATCTGTTCTTTAAACAGTTTTTTTAGTTTTCTTTTTGTCATTTGAAATATGTACCTACCACAAAAACCTAATCGCAGCATGGTATTCGGAAACCGGAGTAGAAAAAAAATTAAGACAAGTCTTATCCACCGAAAAGAATTGTACTCACATGAATCCAAAGCGATATCAGATTTAACGCTGACCACTTTTCCCTTAGCTTCCATCATTTCCCATTCCTGTAGTCTCTACGTATATATAGCCCAAATTGATGTGGCACTTTGTCAAATCCTTAGTGAGAGCACCGAAAAAGGAGCTATCCTGGATTGTGTATACCTTTTTTTTTCGTCTCCTACTTCTCAATGGTTGGTGGCTTATCTCGGTGTTTTATGGTACGCTTAGTTCTATTATGCCATAAGCCACCTATGAAGGAAGTGGAATGGTATTTCATATAAAACTATAGAACTTGGATCTGGAACAAATGTGTATTTTTTTTCCTTACTTTCTCTCTTACATGTAGGATAACATTTTTTTGTTGTGTCGTCTGCAATATATACGAGTATGCTTCAAAGTTGAAAATCGATGGTAGGAACAAAAAAAACTTCAACCAGGATAAATGTAATTCAAACTGCGAACAAAGGGCATGTTGTTTCTATTCGAACAGAGTAAAATAAACGTGTTATGTCCGATCATTGGAGAGGCTTCTAGCCCTTTAAGAAAATAGTCAAGAGAGAAGAAAACCTTAATAATAGTTAAAATTAATGACAGGACTTCCGTTATCCTCGACGAAGAAGCATTTCTTCTCCTTGATGTATATCATAAATATCAATAAACACATACATAATTTATACAAATAACATATGCACATGAAATACTATTGAGTAAATAGGGCGAAGGAGCTTTATGTTAAGTTAGTTGTAAGTAGTTTAGTTGTAAGTGATCGGCTATGGAATAAAGACTTACAAACGATCTACGGGCGTTTTAACTAGCGATATATTAAATGGCGACGAGGACAAAAAGAATAAATTGGAAAAAAAATATCACGTGCACATATAAAATAAATTAAAGTTAATTAAAAGTTAATGTAAAAAAAATAAAACGAAAGGATCTGTTCTTATGGAAGACAGTGGACCTAGTGTATCAGAACAAATAAAAAGTGAAATTAAATTGGAAACTAAACTTTGTAGTGAAAATTTTCATACAATGGCATTCATTGGGACAATTGAGTTTTTTTCTCCCGGTGAAGATTTTGAGGACTATAAAGAGCGCCTAGAACATTTGCTAACCATAAATAAAATAACTGACAACAAAACAAAAGTGTCGTACTTAATTACTTTGATCGGTCCGGAATCATACAAAATCTTAAAATCATTGACGGATCCTGAAAAACCTGATACCAAAACTTATGAAGAATTAATTAAAATATTCGAAAAATATTTTAAACCAAAAGTGAATGTAATAGCCGAACGGTTTAAATTTTATAAAAGAAATCAAAAAGCCCATGAAACAGTTAGTGATTATATACTAGAGCTGAAAACGTTAGCGCAATCATGCGAGTTTAAAACATTTTTAAATGACGCTCTCAGAGATAAGTTAGTGTGTGGTATATACCAAGAATATATACAGCAAAAGCTTTTAAATGAAACACAGCTCTCATTCGACAAAGCATGCGAGCTCGCAACAAATATGGAGATGACAAACAAGCAGTTACGCCAGATGAGACCAGACACTTTTAACAATTTGTCAACGCATAAAGATCAACAGTTTCACCCACACCACCATCGTCAGCAGCAGCATCATCAACACCGGGACCAGCAACAAAGAACAACAATGCATGCTAGGACTAGTAGCATGAATAGAACCAACAACAGAAATCACAATGATAATAAGTATCAATATGATAGTAGAAATCAATATGATCAAAGCAAAATTAAAAAACTAGTTTGTTTTAATTGTGGAAAAACTGGACATTTCAAAAAAGACTGTAGAAATAGGAATAATGTTATGTATAAAAACAAAAGGTTTAACGTTAATAATATTGAAAACATAACTGATGAGGTGAACAATTTATCAATTGGATATATAAACACATTGTCAAATATTTCGAATTTTGCTCATGTAATTCAGTTGTGGATAAATAGAATTGTTATTGATATGGAAGTGGATAGTGGTGCATGCTCGACGGTTATAAATTATGAATTTTACAAAAAGTATTTCAATGAATTGAATATTTTACCTGTTAGGAAGCAATTGAACGTGGTGACAGGGCATGAGGTGGAAATTGTGGGTAAGGTTATTGTAGATGTGCAAGATTTAAATAATAAATCTCATTATCACAAATTAGATATGTTTATTATTAATTCTAATCGAAATTTTACTCCGCTTTTGGGTCGCGATTGGTTAGACATCTTACTCCCAAATTGGAGAGAGACTTTTACTATGAATAGTGTGGATGATATGTCGTGCGACAAAATAACAGCGTTGAAGTTGAAGTTTCCAAAGGTTTTTTCGAAAGATATGCGGGATCCAATTATCGGTTACAAAGTGCAGTTGAGGTTAAAGGAAAATGTTGTTCCTAGTTTTTCGAAGCCATACACTGTCCCCTTTGGGATTCGTGATAGAGTAGGAGAAGAGATTGACAGACTAGTTTCGCAGAATGTATTAGTACCTGTTAAATACAGTGAGTGGGCATCACCAATGGTGATTGTACCCAAAAAGAATGGCGATTTACGTTTGTGTTTGAACTGTAAGGTAGCCGTCAACAAGGCGATTGAATGCCAGGTATATCCATTACCGAGAATGGATGATTTGTTTGCAAAATTTAGCAATTGTTCGATATTTTGCGTGCTGGATCTATCCGGTGCGTATTTACAACTGGCCGTACATGAACAGAGTCAGGAAATATTAACAGTAAACACTCAAAAGGGTTTGTTTAAGTTTACAAGATTGCCATTTGGAGTTTCAGTAGCACCAGCCGAGTTTCAGAGAGTAATGGACGAGATCTTAAAGTCATTAGATAAGGTAGGTTGCTATTTAGATGATGTGTTGATTGGAGGTTCAGACGTAAGGGAATGCGAGGAAAAACTTGTGAGTGTACTGGAAAGATTAGAAGTTCATAACATTAGAGTCAATTTTGAAAAATGCAAATGGTTTAAGACAGAAGTGGAATATCTAGGGCATGTTATTACGGGGAATGGTATAAAACCAAACAAGGAAAAAATTAGAGCTATTTTAGAAGCGCCCAGCCCAAGAAATATCACACAACTCAAAAGTTTTTTTGGCCTACTAAATTTTTATAACCGCTTTATTCCAAATTTGGCTTCCAAATTGAGGATACTGTATGACCTGTTAAAAAAGAACAATCACTTTGAATGGAAAAGTGAGCACCAAAAAGTATTTGAAGAAGCAAAGAAACTTATAGTTAATAACAACATTTTAGAGCATTTCGACCCCAAAAAACCTATAACAGTTACTTGTGATGCTAGTCCTTATGGTGTTGGAGCAGTGCTGGCTCATGTAGTCAATGGTGAAGAAAAACCCGTGATTTTTACATCTACTTCGCTTAGTGAAGCTGAGCAAAATTATTCACAGACTCATAGGGAGGCACTTGCTATTGTTTATGCAGTGAAAAAGTTTCACAAATATTTGTATGGGCACAGATTCACTGTCATAACGGATCATCAAGCATTAAGGGAAATTTTTAGTGACAAGAAAGGCCATTTAGCTGTAGCAGCCGCAAGATTGCAGAGATGGGCAATCCAACTATCGATGTACGATTTCGATGTTAAATACAAGAGGGGGTCTCAAGTTGGTAACGCTGATGCTTTATCTAGGTTACCTATTCAAGGGTCAACAAATATATCTGAAGAATTTTTAAACGTGTTATCATTTGGACCCGACAATATAAAACTTTTAAAACTAGATGATGTTAAGTCAGAAACAACTAAGGATAAGTTATTAAAAAAAGTGTATAACGGACTTATAAATAAAGATAACAGGCAGGTAGATATAGAAACTAAGTATTACTTTGATAGACATTTGAATTTTTCATGCAATAAGGGATGTATATATTATGGCAATAGGGTAGTTATCCCAGAAACATTGAAGCATAATGTATTACAAATGTTGCATGATACACATATTGGGATTACGAGGATGAAAATGTTAGCTAGGAGTTATGTTTGGTGGCGACATTTAGATGCTGATATAGAGGAGTTTGCAAAATCCTGTCAAATTTGCTGTCAAACACAGAATTTTACCAAAGTGGCAAGGGAAACGAATTGGATACCGTCATCCTACCCTTTTGAAAGGGTACATATAGATTTTTTTGAGGTTAGTGGGTTAAAATTTGTATTACTAGTTGACAGTTACTCGAAATGGATAGAAATAGCGGAAATGAAAATTACTCGTGCTGAAAAGGTTATTGAAAAGTTGCGCAGCTGGTTTTCGGTTTTCGGACTACCTAATCAGTTAGTTTCCGATAATGGCCCGCCATTTCAATCCGGTGAATTTGTTGAATTTTGTCATTCTAATGGCATTCGTGTCTTAAAAAGTCCACCATATCATCCGCAATCGAACGGCCTCGCAGAAAGAGCCGTTCAAACAGTAAAAACCGCACTTAAAAAGTTTTTAATAGAAACAAAACAAATAAAAAACTTAAACTACAAAATTGTAAATTTTTTGTTGAAGTATCGCAATACACCCACAGTTTCGACTAATCAAACTCCTGCAAATATGATTTTTAGATTTAAACCCATAACTTTTTTTGAAATTTTGCTAAATAAACCTAATCTACAGACAAAAAACGACAAGCATGCACTTCAAAATAATTTTAGGGAAAATGATTTCAAAAATATAAAACAAAATATACATTTTAAGCGACATGAAAATGTTTACTATAGAAACCATTTTAAATCATTTGTTAAATGGATTCCAGCTTTTATAATTAAACAACTTTCACAGTCGCGTTTTTTAATTTGCATAAATGGCAATCAAAGAGTAGCACACATCAATCAAATAAAAAAATGTAACCGCTCCGTTAGGTTTGGTCCCAGTACTACTTTTATCCGAACGGATTCAAGAAGTAAAGAGATCCAAGATAAAACAATGGGAAGAGCAAATCCATTGGAGGAGGAAAATGATGAATATCTTAGTGCTGAAGAAGATTTTGAGGACTATAAAGAGCGCCTAGAACATTTGCTAACCATAAATAAAATAACTGACAACAAAACAAAAGTGTCGTACTTAATTACTTTGATCGGTCCGTACGTATGTACATACTTGCCTTTACGGTTTGTTAAGCCGGCATATACACTTTGGCATTGATAGAGAAACAGAAGTTCACCTCAATGTTAGTAAGAATTTAGGAGACTAATAGTTGAAAGCACTTTAAACTGACAAAAAGGACTCGACTGAAAATCCTTAGCACCAAGTTGAGAGGGTAAAATAATTGTGATACCCATTTAAACAGTACATGACCGTTAAGGGGTCTAACTGTGTTGTTGTAGGACTATTAGAGAACATCGTTCTTTGTTTGAGTGTGATGACCCACATTTTGTCTAACTCCTTTATCGTGTGTTTTGGATTTCCGAAAATTCCTTTTAGCAAATTTAACTGAATGAGGAACGAGGATTAAGAAGAAAATTTGTGTTACTTGCAGAGCATGACACGGAATGGAGATTTAGGGATTACATTTTGGGGAACGATATGTAGAAGGGTTTACTTGCATTAACTCGAGGAGCATTTTAAATTTGTATACGAATACACCTCCAACTAAGAGGCTTTTAAAAAAAGTGTTCCAGACAAAAGTATGAATGGCATCTATTATCGGTTCTTTTTTTTTTTTTGCTTGAATGTTTTTGTAGACACGATTGGTTTGAAAATGAGTGTTTAAACATTTTTAGTGCGACGTATAATAGCATCACGTAACAGTGCCATGAAATAAAGTCTTATGCAAAAAGGTAATTTTTGACTTTTTTGTACTTCTGAAATTGCAATTAAGTCCAAAACGATTTTTGGATGCTTGCATTAGTAGTCTCCTATTCTTCAATTAGAAGTGCAAACTGGTTCAACGAGGTGCATAAGTCGAGTCCTAAAGCTCTTATATCTGGAATATCCTAGGAAAATGTCCTTTAGTGTATACATAAATACATAATGTATATGTAACTAAAAATATTTTTAAGATAAACCATTACATTCCAAATATTCAGTCATAATAGCTTACTTATTATGATACTCTATAAATAACCCACTTCCCATAAACCATTTTCACTCCAGAACCGTATGTAATTCTATCTGATTTCACAAAGCCTCTCAAAAAAATTAAATACCAAAAAAGAATCATAAGCCGTCCATTAACACATACTCTACTTACTCCCATTGTCATTGAAACAATACAAAACCCTACGAGTGGCGTAGGAATCAAATCGAATTTCAACTAATTTATTTCTGAAGCTTTGCTACATCACTTCGTCGCTGTTCATTGGGACCCTCATCATTTCTTACCTCTCTAAGCTGAGGCAGCCTTTTACCAAACCCTTAAATGAGTAGAACAAAAGCCGATTTCATTATTTTTATCACTTTAATCCAAATTGGATGCGCTCAGTTGTGCGTGTGGTTGTCGGGCAACGAGTTTATGAACTCTTCCACTTCCACCCCCAATGTTAAAAGATTGGCAAAGGCAATGAGAAGAAAATGCCTTTTAACAGAATTTTTTGACGAGATTATTGTGGTCAGGTGAGGCATACAAGGTACAAATTCGAGAGCGAAAAGGGGCTTCGACAATTTATCGACTAATGGGAATATTGGAAAGTTTGAATTTTTATGGATTAGATTACATGTTGCCCTATTTTTATTCATGTTTTTGCAGTAAAATCGAGTATGTAATCAATTCAGACAAAATTAAAAAAAAAATATTTTAAAGTGCGTATTTACTTTAGTTGTGACATCAAATAATTTTTAGAAATTGTGATGGAAGACAAGCATTCCAATTAATGTTATAATTATGTATGTGAGTTTTGTTTTTGTAACCAATTTGTTGGACGACTCCACTATTGTCGCATCCACATCTGAATTAAGAAGAGTAACTCACAGCTGTTTGTCATATTAACAAAAACTACAAAATGATCGTTATAAATAGATACATAAATAATGGCCATACATATTTTGAAGTTTATTAAATACCTACCTACATTCTTGGTTAGCGCAAAGTGTTAAAAGTTATAAATCGGCGATCCCACAGCATATCTACACAAAGTTTCAAAACATAGAAGCCAAAATATTGTCAATAGATATTATTTGATATAGCCTATATTTATCTATTTGCGTTATATACGGTATTTAAAATGAAAATACCCTATTGGATAGCGAATAAAAAAAATAGGCAATATTGGTTAGGGATGAAGTAATATGCTCAACGCAATTTTTTATAGTTTAGATTATTTTTTGTTCTCTTAAAGGCATTCTCCTACCTTTGAAAGCCTGTCATAGCGAACAGATTGGAGCATTTTTTCGCCTTTTCACTGTGAGTAGATAGCTACATTGTTCATGTTTTTTTCTGTTTCCTTCAGATAATCCCATGAAATTGAGTTTGAACACGCATATCGTTATGCAAATCCCAATTTCTTTGCACAACGATCCAGAGATGGATTACAAAAAAATGTATAAGTACTGTTTTATATATTGACTATGGTAGGAGATTTGGGACCAAAAGGACGAGGCGAAATGCATATACCTGAATGTGAAATGCCCATTAAAATCGACATAAAAAGAAGACACCACTCTAGCAATTCTCATATTTCCTTGAACTTTTCTTTCAGAGATATCGGCAATCTCTACCTATATAAAAAATAAAATTTAGTTTCAATATTTTGCATATTAGTGAAAACAAATCTGTAGTCGTAAAAAAATACAATAAAATATCTGAAGGTCTCGCAGTAAACAGGAGAGCAGGACTAGAAACAGATGCAAAAATCTGAATTTATTTTTAGAAAGTAACCCTTGAATATAGTGAGCTTAGTTTTAATTTTAATGTCTTAAAAAAAAAACATTGAATGTCGCACCCATTTAATTGATGCCATCACCACAATTGACTATTGAATATGTATCTACCTACATACCACAAGTTATGATGTTTCGTGGATTTTGTCAGCTTCTGAAAAGATTTGCTGTGTCGAATAAGAAACGTCATGATCCAAAATCATTGCTTTATATGAGTGGCCTTTTTTTAAAACTGCTCATTGCCCATTCTCTACTTTATTAATAAAGTTGATAACATAGCCAGCTGAGAATTTTTAAATCTGATCTGGAACCACAAAAAGCTGTCGATATTCACAGGGCAGAGGTAGATGCGCAGCTTTTACTTTATATTTATAACACAGTCAACACTGTGGAGAGCGAGTTTTCGAACCTCTTTTGGACTCTTTTTCAATTGTCCTTTTTGTTACTTACTCCATGAGCTTGAAAAATACATATTATCTGACGGCCAGACATAGTCGAAACTACCCAGCTGTATTTTTGAATATAGTTATAAATACCGTTTAACCAAACTCAGAAAAAATGGCGCTCAGCAGACAAATTTGTTTTTGAATCGACCATAATTATATACATATTGTGGTCGATTCAAAACTTGAATTTGAAATTTTGAATCGACCAGAACTATGTATTGACATAATTGGCAGAACGCAGCGAGCTGTTACTGGTTCGTTTGGAAGAACTAGCACAGAAGCGGCAAAAATGGGTTTAGTGGTGAATGAGGGTACACCAAAATACATGCTGTCAACAAGAAGGGACACACAGCATTGACGAATCGGACAGAACATCACGATAGATAGCTTTAACTTTGAGGAGCTTATGGACTTTATCTACCTCGGCTCCACTATAAACTCTGATTATGACACCACAGCAGAAATCAAACGAAGAGTTACACTTGCCAACCGCTGTTTATTTAGTCTAAGAAAGCAACTGACTAGTAAGGCCTTGTCAAGAAACACTAAGGAGACTATATAAGACCCTCATCATCCCAGTCCTACTCTATGGCGCAGAAGCATGAACGTGTTAACAAAAGCGGATAAAGATCTTCTTGGTCGTTTCGAGCGCAAAATTCTTCGAGTGATTTTCGGTCCCGTTTGCGTTGACGGGCTTTGGAGAAGAAGATTTAACAGCGAACTCTACGAGCTGTACAGCTGTACAGCGACATCGACCTGGTCAGAAAAGTACGTATTACTCGACTAAGATGGCTAGGACATGTAGAATGGACACCAACGCTCCGGCCCGAAGAGTCTTCGATTCCAACCCGGAGAGACAACGCTGTAGAGGAAGATATCGCCTTAGGTGGCGCGCACAAGTTCAAGGGGACCTCAACCAACTTGGAGTGCGCAACTGGAGGCGGTTAGCCAAAGATCGGACTAACTGGAGAGGCGTGTTGGTTGAGTCCCAGGTCCACCCAGAGTATAATTATGTACCTATATGTAAAAATTAAATTCCCAGAATTTTGTAAAATTTCGTTCAGCCTGTGAAATTTAAGTTTTGCTATCATTTTTACATTTAAAAAGAGATGCCACCGCCATAAGGTACATTCAGCCTACTGAACGATTCCTTATAATAAAATGCAAATTAAACGCATAACAGGTAAATCGAGTATGGAACTATAAATTTGTATGTAATGTTCAATCATTGCCCACCAAATTGTACGTATACCAACTTAAACATACCTACATACATTAAAGAAAGTTGTACTAATTACACACTTGTACTTGTACCTTTCCACTTTCGCGGAAAAAAAATTCCTCAGGCGTGCTACTTCACCGCAGTGATCCCTACATTTCGTAATTAGGCCATCTAGAGTCTGTTCTGTTAAAAGGTTCCCGCATCCACACAGCTCTCGTTGAACATCCTCACTCAAGCTCTCCACTTGTATATAGGTACACTTTGAGCCGTTTGTACGCCAGCCAAGCCAACTGGTTGTAAGCGTACATAAGGGAATATACACTTATAGCCATCAGGTTCAAGGAGAACGACAATGAAGTGCAGCGAAAACAAAACAAAACCTGAACATACAAAAAAACCTTATGGAGAACAAGTACAACAATAAAAGAATTGCCAGCATTTTTCGCCGGATTTTATGCCCACTGCAAGTTTTTCTCCTTAATTCACTTTCTTTTTCGTTTTCCTTTTAATTTTTTTTTTTTTGTTCGTTTTTCATTATAACATTTTCGGATGCTAATGCGATTTTATTTATGATGCACTTAAAAATTTCCTTGTAAGAATCCTTTACTACTGGCTGCGGTTAGGCGAGATGTGTTTTCATTGTTGTTGTATTCTTTTTTGGTAAAAAGATGTTGGGCAGGGTTCGCATTCGCATTGGCATCGAGCTTGTTGTCGCTTGGCTGTTCTCCCTCCTTGATCCTGGCTTGGTGCAATTGTGATGCAGCATTTTTCCTGCATTTTGTTGCCGAAGACGAAGAGGAGTTATAAAACCATTCGCGTGTCTCTTTGGTATTCTGTTTTATTTTCGAGAATCTTTTTTTTTTTGTTAGTAATTCTCTTGCAGAATTGCATGTTGTTTGTTTGGCGGTTGAAGGATGGTTGTGCCTTTGGAATGTATAGTGGATACGCTGCGGTTGAGCGGAGGTGTGCTTGAGCAGAAAGAAGTGAGAAGGTAGAAAGGAGTCGAACCAGAACGTTCTGATCATTGGGGAATACCTTTTTGGTTTAAATTTTGCGAGGTGTTGAGGGGCAAGGGGTTCTTCCCCACATTGCATTTTCGTATAGAAGTTTGGTTTATTGTCTGCAACCACTTGTAATGGTGGACTGTGTTTGTCTTTTGTGTTCGGTGTTATTGGCTTTTTAAAATGAATGCACAAAAATACAGAAGATGATTATAAAACAAAATTTATGCAAACAGTTTTTTTCCTTAACATTAATTGTTATTTTCTTTTTTATTTGCAGGTAAATTAAATTATTTAATGAAGCGATTTGCAGTGAGTAACTTGAAATCATAAATCAGATGTAGAAAATTCTTGAATAACATCGAAAATGTAGATTTGCTTACATTATAGTCTAAGTAATACATACTCAACTTAAATTTCGTTGGATTACCTACTGAGCAAAACGTTGCAGCTCTAATCCCTAAAAACTGTTACGATGCTTTTCCCCCTTTGTGGGAAATCTTCGATTGAATTACCCATGTTTCGAAGGTAGAAAAAAAATAAAAAAACATATTTCGTTTAGTTTAACAATTTGGAAAACCTTAGGTGGTACGTAAAATTTTAGGACAGGGCTGTGCAGTTACAATTCAACAGCAGAATGATTTCATCTTCTCGTCCTACCTCCCAGTTGGGAGATACTGATAATTGATTTGCATTTTGTTTTAAAAAATTAACATCCCTACATTATGTACATAATTTAATTTGGTATAGGTTTGAAGCAGTGTGGCTTCCCTGATTCTACTCCTAGCTACATAATGTCTTGATTACCTACCTTTGCAAGAAATATTGATTCATTTTGCGCTGGTGTATATACACTCTTGTCATCAGGACTCGAATGAGGGCCAATAACCACATTCAAAATCTGTGGGAAAAGTTCAACGAAATCTAAAATATTTCATAACAATAAACACGCGATGCACACAAAGGTTCAGCCGTCATAAAACTTAACAAATTGTTCATAAACTGACATTTTCTTTACGCTCATATTTCTACCTCCTAAGAAGGCACACCTTATTAATAAAGGTAAAACTTAAGGATAATGCCTTTGACATTGTGCCCTTAAACTAACTCCCACAAGAAGACACGAAATAGTCTCTAAAATGACACCGAACTCAAAATGTTATAATGTATTTTCATACCATACCCAAGAGATACATTTCAATACATTGCGACTACGTCAATTAAAATTAATGATGAGTCTTGGCAATATTTTAATACATCAAGTTTCATCATTATTCTGACGTTTTCGAATGTCGGCCTGTCACAACATTCCATCTATCCATCGGATACCCTTCCAACGTGGCTGTAAGAATGAAAATTGAATTACGTACCTTAATTATTTTCATTGGTATTCAGTTGGCAACGTTTACGTAGAAAGGCACCTATTTGTTACATTACGTAAATTTCGCAAACATTTTTGTTTTTTGTTATTCTCCTAATATTTCTGTGCCAGGACTGCGAGGGATTTTTCAGAATGATAGAGAAAAGTGAAAAAAAAATGGGTTCAAGCGGAATTCCCTTGTTATTTGAGAGTTTACCTACTATCCAAGAGTTTTCCATTTGGCTTGCAAGGTAAGTTTTTGCTGGAAACGAAGGAACAAACTCACAAAACTATAACATGAAAAGTGTACCATAAATTTTCGGTCGTAAATTTTATTGTTTACAACCGTACGACTACGATCTAGCGAAAGTCGTCGAGTTATACGTGTAAAAAGCTTACATTTCCACACTATTCCGTTTTGGATGTTCCTCTAGTGTTGTTTTGTTGGGGAAGGTTGGGGTTAGCAATTGTTATGCATCATCTCTCCGGAGTGTATTGTTGTGGTCCTCAGATGAGGGTTGTGGTTTGGTCTGGCAATTGCAGCAATTGCATTTGGTAATTTCAATTTGACATGGCATTCCCTTAGGAGCTGTTTATTCGAGGGAATTGGATTTAAAGTTTTTGGGATTTACGACACGAAAGAAGTATTTAGATTGTCTCCCGAAATCATTTCTAATTTCTGCGTACGTACCTACATAACTACATTATAAATTATAAGCCAGAAGTCGGGAAAAATGGAGCAAATTAGTTGGTGCCGTCCTCTAACAAAACACGTCACCACAAACGTTTGATAGAATCTCTTTTTTTTTAATGCTGAGTTAACTCATTCCTTCATCCGCAGTTTCAAAGGCTTTTCATCCCATATTCCTAGATGACAACCATGAGAAGAGAAATCATATTTCTCTCCCATTCGCATGTTATATGCTCATATTCCATTTGGAGCACGAAAATCAGGTTATTTCCATTTCACTTGGTATTTTCTCATCCTGACAATGGTGCAACTGACGGGTGTGGGGCATGAACTAAAAGGACATTTATTTTCCTCCGTTTTTTATGATGATTAAAGATTTTTAAATCTGTTTATGACAGGGGAATATAGCACACCCCTGGCCGGGCAACTTTTGTGCGCGCGCCGTCACCTGCAACAAAACTGAAGATTAATCAAATGTCATTTAGTATTGCATATTTGCTGGCGTTGTGAATAAATCGGTTGAACGAGGTACAATATTTTTTTTTTTTTAAAGTTAGCTGCATTTTGCAACAACATGTGAAATATGAATAAAAACTGTTGGTATGTACATTGGTGCGGAATATAAATGCTGTTTTTGACAGAATTAATTGTATGACAATGACACTGGCAGGGGGTGGAAATGATTTAAATAAATTGGCTTTTTTCAGAGAGTTTGAAAATCTCAAAGGAAAATAAATGTGAACAAATTTGTTGGCATATTTGCGCTGCGGAATGTATCTATCTGATCATGGAATGTTCATTATGTGGCAAAAGCTCCATTCAGCAGAAATC
This sequence comes from Cheilosia soror, assembly GCA_949372485.1. NCBI lineage: Eukaryota > Metazoa > Arthropoda > Insecta > Diptera > Syrphidae > Cheilosia > Cheilosia soror. The sequence goes on along the minus strand of OX443564.1, from coordinate 71,809,853 downwards.
TTTCAAATGTAAACGCTTTACAAAATAAATAAATAGCAATTTTTTTTGTTGTGGTCGATCGGAAAATAATTCCATTTTGAGTTTGGAAGGATTCATTCTGTTCAAACTTATAAATTCAGCGTAGGTATCGATAATATGAAGTTGCATAAAGAATACCTACCTTTCGAATTTTATGGGAGGAATATTTTTGTTTATTTAAAAATAATCCGATTTAGGTATAGTTTTCAGGCCATTTTGTGTAACAAAAAAAGAAACTAATACGAGTAGGCACACTGTACAGCATTTGCAAATCGATATTTCGAGAAATATATTCATTTACATTCTACATAGCTATAAAAGGAGTTTTGTAAAAAGTAGTTGGTCAATCGATTTAGACACCGAATGTTTTCTATATTTGTCAGTTTTTGGTTTCTTTTAGGACAATTGTTTCAAATTTTGTCGAAATACGGAACATGGCTTGTATTATATTTTTACGAAAATCGTCATATATCTATAAATGTGTCGTTGCATTTTTTATAATCACTTTTTATGAATCATAAAATTTGTAATTCAATCACCCAATTGTGTCCCTTGTCATGTAAATAAAAATAGACACCTTTCTGTGTCCTCTTAATATAAGTTTATTGAAAGTATCTATACTTAGTTACTTATTGGGCTCCCGACCCGTGAAAAGTCTCTGTCTGAGACACAACAGCCTTCCATCCTCTACGATCCCGGGCACGCTGCTTCCAGTTGTCGAGACCAAGCGCTCTGGCATCCGCGATGGCTTGATCTTTGAAACGGAGGTTCGGTCTTCCTTGTCTTCTCGAACCTGGGGGCTGGGATTAGAAGATCCTCTTAGCTGGAGCATTATAGTCCATTCGCTCGATGTGGCCGAGCCAATGTAGTCGACGTGTTTTGGCTTTTTGGACTACATCCACATCTTGGTACAGCTCATAGAGTTCGCGGTTGTATCTTCTTCTCCATTCGCCCTCCTCGCACACAGGACCAAAAATCCGCCGAAGTATTTTTCTTTCGAAGTAGCCCAGTATCAGCTCTCACATTCTTGCTTATCGTCCAGCACTCGGTGCCGTAAAGCAGAACTGGCAGGATAAGGGTTTTGTAGAGCACACATTTCGTCCTTCGAGTTAGGAGTTTTGAACCCAGTTGGTTTGCCAAACCGAAGTAGCAACGGTTTCTTAGGGTAATTCTTCGCCGGATCTCCACTAGTATCTATCGATATACATAAATATAACTCTCATAAAAATCAAAATTAAACAAATAAAACGTAGTTAGATATTACCATTACACCCATTGTGCAAGTAGATATTTCCAGTGTCAAATTCTGCCTATAGCAGGAAAATTTAATCCTACTTCAGGCGGAAGTTACAGCCATAGAGTTCACTTGAAAGAAACCCATGTTTAATGACTGCAAACAATTATTGTACATTCTGACTTTGAGCTAGGAAACCTTGTCCAAATTGTCAATATTTCTATTGCGTATTTTATCATGTATCAATGGACACGCCTCGATTAACACAACCACCATAAATGTAAGTACTCGTGACATAGCATAACACTTATTGGCAATCAATAATAATTCTCTGTGATAATTCGCAAATGCATTTAGTCAAGACAAGGATCTTGGACAACATGTATCGCAGTAACACAACTGACCCTACACAAATAGTATGGACAGGTTCTCTCCTACCCATTATGTCTGCCTGCGTTTACCCCCAGGTGGGCCATAAACAAAACGTAAATGAATTTTTGGTCCCAATCCCAATATCCTTACACCACGCAATAACTCATAGAGTGGTTGAGAGGAAAATGATTTAGTGCTCTTGAATTGGAAGAAGTAGTAGCAACAGCGGCAACATCTGGACAAGCAGAGCGATCACCATGGTGTGTAATATAAAATTGCCCACCTGGGCTATACGCCAGAAACTTTATGATTTCAATCTGAAAATTTATGCGAATTTTATTCTCTTTGTTGTTTATTGGCGCTAGGGACTAAAAATTTGAATTCGAACCATAAATGAGTTCTGACCCATATAGAGTGGACACTGTGTTCCATTGCCCAGCGGCTGATTCATTTTAATTTTTTCCTTGGACCACGGGCGTATTCGCTTATGGTAGTACGCGCTTGTACGGGTCGCTTTTAAGGAAGGATAAAGCCTAAGCCGACACGTCTGTGCACTGTGTGCGCATGTTGATTAATCGTAGTAGTAATTGAGTTGTAATAAGAACAAATTACGATTTCATAAATCACAGCCAATTAATATTGTTGTCAGTGCACACGCCATGGGAGGCAGAAAATACCGACCACACAAGCGTTAGATTTTCTTGGAGGCGGGGTATGTCTATAGCAAGTGGATGGTTGGGTTAATTATTGTGTAGAAGCAAGTTTTGGAATTAACACAGCCGTTCAGTAATGGATAATTAATATAGGTTAGGTTAGGTAAGGTGGCTGTCCCAAAGGGGACACACTTAGACCATAGTTTAGGTCCATTGTGATACCACAGAAGGGGGGGGGGGGGAGGCGGCCAGAACGGGCGTTACCCTGGGAATTCTTTTGCTACTTGCGAATTTGGGTTTCCTACCTGGTTGGTTGGTGTGATCAGCTCCTCCATTTGGCGGTTGGTCTTCAGAAACAGACAGAGGGTGACCGAAACAGTCTAACCCCCTGCTAGTATCCTCTGACAGTTCGTTACTAAGGAGGGTGACTGGTGCAGATAAGATAAGAAAGACTGCGGCAAGAGGAATCGACAAAAGGTGACCGAAACAGTCTAACCCTCTGCCTATCCCCTATGCCGGAATCTGAAATTTCTATGTGTGAAGGTAAAATTGACTGGCGTGGTCAGCTCTTCCCTTTGGCGGTTAGTCTTCAGAAACAGGCAGAGGGTGACCGAAACAGTCTAACCCCCCGCTAGTAGCCTCTGACAGTCCATTCCTAAGGAGGGTGGCTGGTGCAGATCAGATAAGAAAGACTGCGGCAGGAGGAATCGACCAAAGGTGACCGAAACAGTCTAACCCTCTGCCTATCCCCCCTGACGGAGTCTGAAAATTCATCGTGTGAAGGTAAAATAAAATTTGACTGGCGTGGCCAGCTCTTCCCTTTGGCGGTCAGTCTTCAGAAAACAGACAGAGGGTGACCGAAACAGTCTAACCCCCCGTTAGTAGCCTCTGACAGTCCGTTACTAAGGAGGGTGGCTGGTGCAGATCAGATACGAAAGACTGCGGCAAGAGGAATCAACAAAAGGTGACCGAAGCAGTCTAATCCTCTGCCTATCCCCTATGCCGGAGTCTGAAAGTTCTATGTGTGAAGGTAAAATTTTGACTGGCGTGGTCAGCTCTTCCCTTTGGCGGTTAGTCTTCAGAAACAGACAGAGGGTGACCGAAACAGTCTAACCCCCCGCTAGTAGCCTCTGACAGTCCGTTAATAAGGAGGGTGGCTGATACAAATCAGATAAGAGAGACTGCGGTAGGGGAGAGCGACGAAGGGTGACCGAAAACAGTCTAACCCCCCGCCTGTCTCCTCTGACGGAGTCTGAAGATTCGACGTGTGAAGGTGGAAATTTACTGACATGGTCAGCACTTCCCATTGGCGGTCTAGTTTTCAGAAACACACGAAAATGGGTGAGATGTGTGTTGCTAATCAATGAAGCCAATTCGACTTTGTAACAAACTTGCTGATGCCGCAAATATCGGTACGGGACAAATCGCTCAGGTCCTCAAAGAAGTAAGCCCCTAAGGTAGCCATGCGTAAGGTGGCTAGAGCTGGGCAGGAGCAGAGGAGGTGAATGGTGGTCTCCTCTTCCTCCTCGTCCATGCAGCTTCTGCAGAAATCGTTGTAGGGTGCTCCCATTCTACGAGCGTGTCTACCTATCAGACAGTGTCCTGTTATTATTCCTACGACGGAGCTAATTTTGCTTCTATTGATACAGAGGAGTTGTTTAGTTCTTCTGACATCTAATTTTGGCCAGATTTGTCTGGATGTTATACAGGTGTTAATACTGTTCCATCTATTGTTGGTGATTTTTAATGCTTCCTCGAGGAGCAGGGTTTTTACTGATTGCAGTGGAGCGTGCGGTTCTTCGCTGTTATCAGTTATATGGAGGCCGCTGCCTTGTCTGGCTAATTCATCCGCCTTGCAGTTGCCAGGAATGTCACTGTGACCTGGAACCCAGCACAGGGTGACTGAACATCTATCCGCAATCTCGTTAAGAGATTCCCGGCATTGTTTTACCAACTTTGATCTGGTTGTTGGTGTATTCAAGGCTTTTATGGCTGCCTGACTGTCTATATAAAAAGTGATAGCTTTCCCGTCTATCTCATATAAGGCAAGTCGGCGTGCTGCTTCGCGAATGGCCATAATTTCCGCTTGAAAGACGCTACAGTGGTCGGGGAGGCGTAAGGCGAGGTTGAGAGCAGGTGATCGGGAGAAGACTCCCACACCCGTGCCTTCCGTCATTTTGGATCCGTCTGTATAGATTTCGATTGCGGAGTTGCTGCTTATATTGCCGTTCTCCCATTCGGATCGATTTGGGATTTTTGTGCTGTACTTTATATTAAAATCTTCAAAAGGAATTATATAGTCAGTTTTGCTCGGAATTGTATTGGGTAGGATGCCCATATGACCAACCGGAGAGTTAGTCCATTTTTGAGACTCTCTGAGTCTTAGAGCCGCTGTAGACGCAACTAATTTCCCGTAGATGTCGACGGGAAGAAGATGCAATATTGTGTCTAAAGCGGCCGTGGGGGTGGACCTAAGGGCCCCTGTAATGCATATGCTTGCAGATCTTTGTATGCGTTCTATATATTTAATGTTGCATTTTTTCTCTAGCGCTGGCCACCAGACCATGATACCGTAAAGTAGAATTGGTCTGACTACCGCTGTATAGAGCCAGTTTGTTACTTTAGGTTGTAGACCCCATCTAGGGCCTAGGGCTTTTTTGCAAGCATACATGGCTATTGTGGCCTTTTTTGCACGTTCTTGGATATTAAGTTTCCAGCTAAGTTTACTGTCTAGAATTATCCCTAGGTATTTGGCGTGTTGTGTGAATTTTAGCTCTTGATCTCTAAGTTTAGGTGGAGCTATATTAGGAATTTTGTATTTCTTTGTGAAGAGTATTAGTTCTGTCTTGGAGGGGTTGACATCGAGTCCAACCTTATCCGTCCATTTTACTAATTTTTTAAGAGCTGATTCCATGAGATCTCTTATGGTATTAGGAAATTTGCCAGAAATAGCAATGGCGATGTCGTCCGCATAGGCTATAACAGTGCATCCCACATTTACCAGAGTTGTTAATACTTCGTCCACTACTAAGATCCAAAGTAGTGGGGAAAGTACGCCTCCCTGGGGTGTGCCCCTGCACACTGACCTCTTCGTTTGATAGCCCCCCAGCTCGGACAGAATCAGTCTGCTGTTTAGCATGTTTTCTATCCAAAAGCGTAGGCAGTTATCAACTTCCAGTCTGCGGAGTGCATTAGAGATAGCCTCTGTTTTGACATTGTTGAAGGCACCTTCGATATCTAGAAAGGATACCATCGAGAATTGCTTATTAGCGAGCGATTTTTCAATATTGCCTATTAGCGAGTGTAAAGCTGTCTCTACCGAGAAACCCTTACGATATGCGTGTTGGGAATTGGATAGTGAGTTTGCCTTTAGTTTCTTTCGAATAAAGTTGTCGATGAGTCTTTCAAGGGTTTTTAACAGAAACGAAGAGAGACTGATCGGCCTAAAATCCTTTGGAGAGACATGGGACGCCTTGCCGCTCTTTGGTATGAAAACCACCTTGACCCTTTTCCATGCGACTGGAGTGTAGCCGAAAGTCAGGCATGAGCGGAAAATCACTTCCAGCCAAGGGTTCAATATTTCAAGGGCCTTTTGAATCTCCACTGGTGTTATATTATCAGGTCCAGGGGACTTATACGGAAGGAAACTGTGAACGGCCCAGTTTATATTACGGGTGTTCACTATCTCCTTCGGTATTTCTTGGACTGGGTGATAGGTTACTGTAGACCGGTTGACGTCTATGGTATTACCTGGAAAGTGGGTATTCATGAGGAGATCTAAGGTCTCTTCAGTAGATGTGGTCCATTCTCCGTTCGATCTTTGAATAAAGCTGGGCACGTCTGGTGATTTGGAGATAATTTTTCTTAGCCTACTGGAGTCACTATTGGTCTCTATGTTACCACAGAAAGATCTCCATGAGTCTCGTTGGGCTTTTATGATCTCAGCTTTGTAGATCTTGAGACTGTTCTTGTATTTGACCCAGTCCTCTTGAAGTCTAGAGGACTTTGCCGAGTTAAAACATTTCCTACTATCTTTTCGCAGATTTGCTAAGTGGTTGCTCCACCAGGGTGGTTTATTCCCAGTTTTGTGCCTGCTGACTGGGCAAGCTTTCCTGAAGGCTTTATTCATATATTTTGTAACTTTGTCCACCATGCAGTCTAAGTCTGATGGTGAGCTCGGTTGATTGGGCACTTCGTTAAGCTTCTGCGTAAGAAGTGAGTTATATGCCTGCCAGTTGACTTTTCTAGGATTCCTAAAGGGTACGATTGGAGGCATACGGTAGTCAATGCTGAATTGAATATATCGGTGGTCCGAGAAAGAAACATCTCTCGATACCATCCAATTGCTAATTCTTAGTTTGGGAGAGTTAGTAGCTAGGGTAATGTCTAAAACCTCCTGTCTAATACTATTGATGAAAGTAGGCTCTGAGCCTTTATTGCACAATATGAGATTAGTAGTCATGAGAAAATCAAAAAGACACTCACCTCTGCTATTTATGTCACTGCTGCCCCAGAGGGTATGGTGAGCGTTGGCATCTGCGCCCACCACCAGGGGAAAAGAGCCCTTGTCGGCCGTTGTTATCGTGTTTCGCACGTTGTTTGCGGGGATGGGCCCTGTGTCGTCATAGGGCATGTATGCCGATGCTATCCACAGCTTCTCGTTGCTGCCTCTGTCTAGTTCAACACAGACAAAATCTGGATCGCTGAAATTGGGTATAAGACGAGCTTTTAAACTTTTCTTTGCCAAGATGCAGGATCTGGGTTTACCTTGGTTTTTTGTAAATAGTATATCATAGTTTTTTGTCCTCAGTCCAAGTATGTGGTCTTTTTCGTTAACCCACGGTTCCTGGATAAGGACGATGTCTTCTCCACCCGTTAGCAGGCGGAGCAGTAAATTAGCCGAAGCTATTTTGGAGTGATGGAGGTTAATCTGTACTAGTCGTAGCAACATTGCTGACCGGTACAGACGCCTCTATCACTGTTTTATTGCCATCCTCCGAATCAGATGATGGCTCGCTATTGACGTTTATCGTCAAAGGTTCCTCGTTAGTCGTGGCGCCATCCGTAACAGCTGGCTGCCTGACTTCCGTCTGGCTGGTTTCCTTTCCCTGGGAGGAGGTCGAGGGACCATCGGGCCCGGCGTCCAGGCCAAGTTCCCCTAGCGAGGATACAACGCCCGACATAAGTCTCTCGTCCTTCTCCTGAACTCGGAGGACTAGCTCGTCTATGCCGTAGGAGAAGCGATAACCCCTCCTACTAAGCAGGTCGAGTGATTCTTTGTTCATGAGAAAGGAGACCAGCCTTCCTTTCTCTTCCGGTTCACCGGCTTTAATAATCTTCCAGTTGCTCACTGGGAGATCAGGGTTTTGCAGACGAATTAGTCTTAGGATGTCTGCTTCCTTGGTGGGACCCGGGGGTAGCCACACGCGTCCTTTAGGACGAACTGGAATGTCGCTCCAGTGCAGAAGCTGCAATTTAGCATTTTTCCACAGGGGACTAATCTTTGGGATCGTTACTTTCAGAAAGTCGATCGCACTGCTATTTTTGCATTTTATTAGTTTTACCCCGTTTGAGTAGTAACCACCATCCATGAAGGACGGTGGCTCTGCCGAAGGGTGTGAGTCCAAGAATTTGAGGACCTCTCCGGCTAGGGTCGCTTTGAGCAACAACCAGTTCTCCCCACTCATCTTGCCCTCGTCGTGACTGTTGTCGCAGATGCCGTAGAGCATATGGTCCTTGACGACCTCATTGAAGGGTCTGAGCGCCGCATCAGCATTCTTCGCTTTCTTTGAGGTCATCGGAGTTTCTTCCAAAGAAGTTGGCCTTGGTCTTTTGGACGTGAAGTCCTTCTTGGCAGCTGTCACAGAGGGTCCTCCCGTACCAGTAGGACTTCTCTGTTTGCTACGAACGTTCTGTGCTCCTGTAGCAGGTGCACTCGTCGTCGGTTTGTTTGTCGGGTCAGTTCTGTTGAGGGGGGGCCGTTGTCCTTGTTTGTTGTCCGACGGTTGGTTGCGGCCACTGGTAGAGGAAGGAAGTCCTCCCGCAACAGGTTGACTTTCCTCCTCGTTTAGTATCGCACCCGCCCATCGGATGATCTCCCTATCCTTCTCATCCCAAGAACTGTCCGGCTTCGCCAGGACTTCCGCCAGTTTGTGCCTAGCTGCGCGTTGCTGTTTACACTTTTTTGCGCTGGGGGTGTACTTTTTTCCCCGTCTAGCCGATTTGGCTTTAGTTCCAAATTCCGCGTCCGAAACGGACGCGATGGATTTGGAATCCGAATCCGATGGGAGAAGGGATTCGTTATCGTCGATGTTTGTTGTCCTGTAGTTCGTTGTGTTAGTCGGTGCGTTGTCCTTTTCGTCGTCTATGTGTCCTGATTTTTGAAGTTGTTGTTTGTTTTTGTTTGATTTGTTATGAAGATCCATGTAATTCCCACGAGTAAGCCGGTGAAGAAAGGTCCGCCCCAACATAGCCGGTTCTGCTGGGGTAAGGCACTAAATACGACAGGCCCTGCCAAGGCACCTGAAGGAGCTCGTTAGAGACTGACTAAAAACCCGCAGTCTTTCATCCCTCGGCACGGTTTGCATAAACGCTCACACCACCACTGGAGTTGGGTTGACTATCCTTTAGCTTCGGACTACCCTCCTCCGGAGACCTTACAGTATGGGAATACCTGCTGCAATCGCCCTCCGGTATCATTAGGTACCTACTAAGCATCCACACCACGGCAAGGTAAATAGTCGAAGAGGATGATAATTAATATACTCGTAGTTCATCTATTCGCAATTTTATTCTTAGACTACTGACAATAATTGTAAAGCAAATTTTTAGAGTACGAACTTTTTGATCTTCTTGCTAGCGATAGCGACTCCAATGAGGGTGCAAGTTTGGGGGAAAAGTTTGAATTGCCCGAAAATTAGCCGCAATACGCTAGAGACTTGCTTGTAATTGGTCTGTTTTTACTGTTTACTGCGGACTTTACTGACATTTTTGTTTATTCATTTATTTTGTTGGGTACCTATACATACTAACAGAGTAAGAATATACTTACCTATAGCTTCTCACAACCATTCGTTTGTGTGAGTTTGGAAGGACCCTACAATTTTATGCCGAGTTCGAACTGCTGCAGTAAAAAAACCTTAAGATGTAAGTTGTGTTTTTCCGGGGTTTGAACCTGGGAGTTCAATTGCATAAATTGTAAGGAGTGGGCTCTTCGGCATCAGTCAGTCATCTTAACCGTTATCTTGCATAAGCTTTTATTGGAATAATGCACACATATGCGCCGAACTTAGACTTAGCGCTTTTATCTTACGGTGACTATCAATATGATATTTTAGATCTTATCGTAGAATCGGTATTCCATTGGCTTGAAATAAGTATGAATTTTGATCCACTAAAGATTAGGAACTGCCCGTCTCTGCTAAAATAATTTGACTCGACTGCCACAAATCACTATATAAGTCTTATCCAGACTTTACACTGCAAATTAAATGCAAATACCTACCTGCCAAGTGAAACAATACAAAACAATTCGCTTTCAGTACAAATGCGAAAAAAACATACCTGGCCAATAAAAATCAACAACACAGCCAGATAGAGCGAGCATTCTTCCTAGCAGACATAACAAAAAAAAAAAAATAGCACCTGCTCTAAGGTGAAATTCCAAATATGCAGGAAATATATACTCCATTCGCAAAACACAGAATAAAAAATGAAAAACTTCACAACAGTGGAAAAATTGCATAAACAAAACAGCAAATAGGTTTAGCTAAAACAATATCCAAGGATTACACAAAAGGTGCTGTGTCCTGTATACAAACAAACAAAAAATGCGATAATAAAACCATCGTAACCCCGTTTGGTCTATATCGTTGAGGAGACATATCCTTTACGCTTTTGCCTTCTGTTTTTAGAAATGTGTATATGTAGGTAGGTAGTACTTGTACTGTGTCTGATTTAAGCGTTTATATCTCACTGCGTTTGACGTAGGGAAATAAAGCTGTTCACGCCCGCCATGGGCCTGATGGAGCGTTTCAGAGTAGTCTGCTGTAGTCATTATAATTCATCGTCGACACAGGCGAACAATTTACAAAAGTTGTTTCGGATTTTGTTCCATTTGCGGAATACAGGGAAAATTCCATGCGAATAAAAAAATAAATTCACAATAGAATAGCCATGGGATCAATTTTTATAACAGGCTCTCAATTCAATTTGAAATCATAATAGGATAACGAAAATTAAATTGATTGAAATAAAAGAGTGCATTTATATAGGCACAATTGAAATAGTAATGTAAAAACAAACAGTTTTAGTTTATATTGAAAAAGGGCAATATTCTCCACCGCGTCCGAATTGAATGTTTTTTGTTTTTGTTTTCATCCTCAGACTCGTGGGATGTGATGAATCAGATTTGACTGCAAAATGTATCATTTTGTAATTACATACAAAGCCGAGCAAAATAATGACAAATAGTTGATCCTCTTTCGTATAGCCCCTATCCGATACTTACATAGTTGACATTCATTCGTAATTGTATTTCTCATAGCTTCACCAGCTGAGAAAGAAATTCATCACGAATTCCCTCTGCAGGCTCATTAATTCCAACGAAATCTTTGCCCACCCCAATCTAATCAGATACTGTCCACCTAACGCAAACAGAAACTTTACTACTCCATCATTGTGCACCGGGTTCCATTTTAAAAATGTATATTTATTATCAACCACCACAACCCGCTTAATCTAATATTTATTACAATTTTGGGTCACAGAAACTTTATAAGCCTTCCGGACCCAACCCATCAGTGTTGCTAATCACATATTCAGCCCCATAAAATGATACCAGATGTGACACTGTTCCTTATTAATTGCCCCCTGTTCCGGAACTATTAAAGGAGGGACATATTCATTATCCTTCCCTGAGCCAGCTTATCATTTTTTAGACAATCCGACACACTTGCGTTAAGGATATAAACGACGTCTTCTCACACATATGCCACTCTTAAGTCTGTGCTCCTCCTGAGCACAAATTCTATTCATTAAGCGTGTAAACAATGGCTTCAGGAGGGTTCGCATGCATGTCTAAAATAATATCATTCCATTGCTTAGTCATAAATGAATGCTTCCCCAATTAAATGGTCTATTATTCAAGCAATCGTAGAGTAATAATATTTAAATTAGATAAAGTTAACCCATTAAGTTAACCTAAACAAATGTTGGGAGAAATTATTTTAAAGATGAAGGAGCTGCTGTGTGTGACATATCCCTGTGGAGGAAAATTCATTTATTTTTTGTTGAGAGTCTCACCCTGAATTGGAGCAAATACCTGTATGGTGTACTAACCTATATATGAGCGATATAGTATTCTAATTGGATCCAATTTTGAAAGCAAATACCCCTAAACGGAAGACAGTGACGAAGGAACTCTTTTCAACTTTTAATGAACACCCCCTATTATCGTCGAGGTATCATGTCTTACTTGTACATAGTAAACACTATCTACGTGACACAGCAGCAAGTTTAAATATCCTTTGTATCCCTAATTGGAGTTTTAATTGCAGTAACTCTGTCCTTATTATGACGGGAAATATTATTTTTTATTTTTTTAAGAAAAATTAATTACTCACTGCAGGAATAGCAGGAAGAGAAAGCTATGAACAACAAATTAATGTTTTGTTACTTCCTTTCAGATAAATGGTGGTAGCTTAGCTGAACAAGCTGGTCTATTGCCAGGCGATGCTGTCATTAAAATTAACGACTTCGATGTCTTCAATCTACGGCATAAAGATGCGCAGGATCTAGTCGTAAGGTCTGGCAACAATTTCGTCGTCACAGTCCAGAGGTACATACAATGAATGTTTAATTAATGGTGTAAATAATCTCGAACATTGCACTTGTAATTATTATAGGGGAGGTCTAACATGGCGTCCAGCCGTTACCCCAACTGGTCAAATGCCATCCCCCAATCAACATTCACATCATATTCCAACAGTGACGAAAACTTCTCTAGCTCACCAACCCCAAGAGGTTCATCATATTGGCAGTGGATACAATAACTCTGCTCGCCCCTTCAACTCGGTAAGGACTATGGAGACTATGGTATTTCTTTTTCTTGTTTTACAAATGGACCGCAATCATCGAGATTGAGAGAAGATATTATGAAGTTTTTCGTTTTGCTGATTGTGCGATGATGACGGTGAGCTACCGGTATCATCATCATCATTACCGTTATTATTCTTTCATTGCACTCTGTCGGATCCTTGAGGAAAACAAGAAAAAGAAACAACTTTCTTTGGCAGGAATAACGCACAACGATTTACGTTTTCTTTACCTTATCTACGGTGCATTTAGGTTAATGGAAACGATGGTCAAGTGAAGAGCATTGTCAATAAGCAGTACAATACCCCAGTTGGCATTTACAGTGATGAAACTATTGCGGAAACCCTTTCGGCTCAGGCTGAGGTTCTTGCTGGCGGTGTTCTTGGGTACGTATACAACACACAGAAATACACTAGAGGAAATGATAGATGCTCCGGTGGAAACAGAATCAGGATATGGGTGTGGAGATAATGCGAAGGAAATTGTTGGTTTTTATGTTTTCTATATAATGTAATTTTATTTCCACAAGGATATTCATAGAGGAAACGAAAGAGAGATTGGATTGTGTCGAATCCTGTTTCTTGGGTTTTAGTTGAAGAGATAAGAACAGCGAGTGCTTTTATATGCTCCTACATGGGAGCGAGTACGGGTTTTGTTGGTTAGTCATGTAAGTTGGTATATGCTCGTGTTAAGTTCTGACGTCGTGGCTGAGCGACTTAAAAAATAATTTACATATAACTTAAAGTTATATTTATATTTTTAAATCGAAGTTGACAAAAGAGAAAGTAAGTTTAGAAACTTTCGAAGGTTTCTTTTTTATATCATTTCAATGCGACTTAATAAATACCTTCAACATACCTTTTCCTTGCAGTACTTAGATATTTGATGGTTTTGATTTAAAAACGGTTACAGTACAGTTAGTATATTGTATATAGCCAGTAGAGGGAGCGAACTTATTATTGTGCAGAAAGAAAAACCTTTATAATACAGGGTTTTTCAATAAGAGCGCTATAAAAGTTTTTTTAAATAAAACAAAAACGGTTTTGGATATCAATGTAATTCCTTATTCCAGTGAAAGTGCGTTCGATGCCGTTATGTATGAAACTCGATTTATTTTGCATGGCCACCGCGGGCACGTTTGCAGAACTCCAGACGCTGAACGCAATTTTCGACGGTTTTAAGGCATAAATCGGCCGATACTGCTGCAATTTCACGTTCGATATTCGCACGAAGTTCATCAATCGTCGCTGGCTTGTTGGCATAGACCATAGACTTGACGTAGCCCCACAGGAAATAGTCTAACGGCGTCAAATCGCACGACGAGGCGGCCAAGCGACTGGACCATTTCGTGAGATAACACGTTCTCAAACTTGGTTTCCAATAAATTGATTGTGACATTCGCTGTGTGGCTTGTGGCGCGCGCCGTCCTGTTGGAACCACATGCCCTCCAAGTCCATATCATCCAATTGGGGCCAAAAATATTCGGTTATCATTGAACGGTAGCGATTCCCATTCACAGTAACGTGCCGGTCTTGATCATCATGGAAGAAGTATGGCCCAATGACGCCGCCGGCCCATAAATCACACCAAACCGTAATTTTTTCGGGATGCAATGATGACTCATGGAGTACGTGTGGATTGCTGCCTGACCAATACCGCATATTTTGTTTATTGACGAAGCCATTCAGCCAGAAATGAGCCTCATCGCTGAAGATGATTTTTCGATGAAAATCCGAATCATTTTCAAGTTGTTGCTCAGCCCAATTCACGAACATACGACGCTTCTGGTGGTCAAGCGGCTTCAGTTCTTGCATCAATTTAATCTTGTAAGGATGTAGGCCAAGATCTTTTCGCAAAATTCGCCACAACGACGTCACAGAGATGCCCAACGCTGGAGAACGACGTGTGACGACACATTTGGGCTTTCTTCAACTGAAGCCTCAGCAGCAGCAATATTCTCGACACTACGGGCACTTCTTTGTCTCACTGGCACGGGAACATTTTGTACTGTGCCTTTGGATTCAAGTTTTTCAATTGTTGATCTGCTAGGACGATTATGACGACCATAAATTGGACGTAGCGCTCTTAACGTTGAGGCCACTGACTCCGAATTTCGGTAGTAAATTTTAATAATTTCGACTCGTTGTTGGCTCGTTTATCTTTCCATCATGAAATGGCAAACCTTACTGAAGAGAGAAATGTCAAAAGAGCGGCAAGAAATTCGGCGTCGTTTGCTGTCCCTGTCGCTCTACTTTTAAAAAACAATTGTTTCGGGTGAATTCTCTACATTCGTGAAGTGCCGCCCATACGAAATAATTATATACCAGCCATTGTTAGGGACTTACTGATCTTGGATATGGAGGGAATAAAAATGTTAAGTATACGCCATGCTTACCCAATAATTGGAAACTATTTTTTTTAATCGAGATAAAAATATAGGCAGAATTATTTGTCAAAACTGGACCCTTTGCTGAGTGGTTAACGTGATAAGGCCAAATTTTACGAATATGTTTAAAGTGTTATTTTGGTTTTTCGATAGCTCACCATAAAAAGATTGGGCTCCGCATATGTAGGAAAAATTTAATCGATTGGAAGAAAGGATTTCGTCATATGCCATTTTGTCATTCCCATAATTTAGACTCAAATTAGAGATTATGTTTCGAACGGCTATTTTTGTCCAACTCCAATAAAAAGCATAAATCCAAAGGGGAAACACACAGTTAATTACCATAATTTACTTTCACATATAAGACCATTCCTTAATAGTGAGTATGTATAGTATATATATATATATTTGAAAATCATTATATTTCACCATCATAATCATTTGTTTGCCTATACATTACCAGAGTTCAACGGAATAGAATGCTAGAGGGGACCCTCTATAACTCTCGATCTTTTTCAAATTGGCTTCAATTTTATTTCTAAAGTGTAACCACTAGCTTCATTGTAATTCATAGCTCTATATATGTGTAATTATTTAAGATCTCAGCAATGTGCTCTTTAATACATTATATCCTTCACGACACAATGTAGGCAGTCACGAGGGTATAAGCATTAAGCATGCCATAAAATGTAATTTAACTGAATACGCGAGTAGTCAAATTAATTTCAATAACGTGTCTACAAATCTCTGGCATTTCAGTTTAATGTAATTATACTGAACAAGAATTGAAGTTAGTTGGCGTGGTTACAAACATGGCATGAATGTAATATAAGCATACTAATAAAACAGAGGAAAGGACTCGTTCCTTTACACCAAAACAATTGCAGAAAAAGGCGGCACGTTTAAAACTTTGCTTAAAAAAAGACTAATAGAAAAACAGTCTAGCCGAGCCAGATTGGATAGCAAAAGTGAAATAGTAGATGCATTTCCATTTCAAGACAAAAACAGACATACTTTATGCAAATCGGTATATTGTTTATTGTGTGAGTATGTTATTAAAGAAGTGTGCTTCAAGTGCATCCAAATTAGGCGCCTTTTAAATAAAAAGGCATTCTTATAATAAAAACCTACCTTTTAAAATATTAGCTGTTTAATTAATAGACACACACAGATTTGTTTTGTCTTAGAATGGTAGCTACAGTGTGTGAAGGATAGTCGCAAGTATAGTATGTGTAGTGTAGTCATGTGGCATGCGGGTGTTCTAAGTTGTTCTGTTGCATCTGTATAGCATGCTGAATGTAATCATTCCATTCACACGATCCCGTATGTATACAAATATCCTTAAATGTTTGAACAGAAAAGCCAGTAGAAAAACCATGTGAATGCACGTTGTGCATATTTGAGTTGAAATTTATTTGATGCTGGTAGGTAGGTACAGCAGATGTATTTTTGTCTGGTGAAATTGTTTTTTCCTAAAGAGCATCTATCTCTGTTATTCACTCCACTGCCTTAATTGCTAGAGGACATGGCTTTAGAAGGATTTATGTAAATGTAACTCACATATCATTTTTATTTTTTTCTTTTCCAGAATCAACTTCAAAAAGAATGAAAAACAATACCAAGGCGATAAGTCTGAAGTATTAAAATTCTTACACGAAGAAGAGTCCGGTGATCCCCATGAGCCAGGTAATCAAAACAACATGCTTGAACATTTTTATGAGTTGGCACAGATTTTATATGTGATAAACGGCAATTTTAACCCTTTCGCTGTTGACCAGTTGTTGGATTGAAAACTCTGCGACAAGAAAAATCATTTTTTTGTTCATGTTAAGTGGATTATAATTTGCATGCACTGCAACATTACACAAAGATATAATTCAAGTTAGGACACATTATTTAACTAGGCAACTCTATTGATTTGGCCTATCGCCAAGGATTTTATTTTTTAAAAATCAAATGTAAGACCTTGAATCAATAGGTTTATTTTATTTGATTGTCTACACTAATCTTCCTAAGCAACATTATAACTATTTTTGTACTGAGCCATCTATTGCTGCAAGCGTTTTATACAAACATTCGAGAATGCAGTTGTCAGATCCTCTGACTTAACTTAATATTATTTTGTTTAATTCCGACTATAGTTGCCATCCGATTCACAAAGTACATTCAATAAAATCAATAATATTCTTGCTGATCTGTAATAAAATAGTGAGAAAGATTGATATGCCATTGATGATAATAATAATAAAATAAAATAATAGCTACTTTGTGAATTTTTCTAAATCCACAATTCCAATGTTAGGTCTTTGGATGTTTGTACTTTGTGAATTTTTCTAAATCATTCACAATTCCGATGTTACGTCTTTGGATACTTTGTTCAACTTGTCTCTAAATCCACCTCTGATGAACATTATGTGTATTAAGATATTTTACGTTTGCTTAAGACAACTCTGTCCTATGGACGGAAAGTTTAACCCGCCATTCGAAGTGTGCGATTTTTCATCGCAGATTCATTGACAAGATTATCTCAAACTTTGTTAGAAGGCTGCTCAAATATGCCTCAAAAATAAAAACTATTAGGTATTATAATTCTACAAAAACTACGGTAACATATTTAACTTTTAAAAGTAAGACTTACCCTCATGATTAAATCCTAAAACAAACCCACCGTTTATTAACTACAATTTTAACAAAATTCTATGTCACTGTTTCTTGTAGCTAATTTCTTGTTTATTTTCGTGTGTTTTCTTCCTACACCAATTTATGTTCACACAATCAGCTCAACAACAACAACACCACAATCCACCACAAATAATCAACAACCACATCCCAAGTCAGATTCAAAACCAGTCAAATGCTACTCGGCATGTGAGTGCCCCAATCGATCGTCCAAAACCCCCAAGCACTGGCGGACTACCAACTGGACAAAACATTTGCACAGAATGTGAACGTCTCATTGTGTAAGTGTTATTAAACATACACCACACACTGTGTGTACTTTATCCTTAAAGTTATCCATCACTATACCAACTAACTCAAAACAGAACACCCATATTCCCCTCCTGTGAAATAAGTATGTGTCTGTGTGAGATTGTACTCTAATCCAGTTGAAATTGATTAAGATAAATAAGAAGTTAAACAAATGAAAAAAAAATAAATAAATAAAAAATTTAAAGAGCCCAGAAGTCCGGCGAATTTCTACTGGACTCATAGCCATGCCATTGGAGGACAGCGTACATCGCGACCTGTAACGCCATCAGTAAAATCACAGGATGAACGTATCGGAACTCCACTGCAACAGAACACTCTTGCCCCGGGTGCATCGCACCGGCCGAGCCTCCCAGCACATCACCCAGAGTCCAGAGGTGATGCCAACGAGCAGCCAGCGCAAGCAACTCCAACCGTAGATCCTAGGTTGATTATAATGCCCGTTTGCCCAGCACTACAGTCACCCGAATACAAAGCGGAATTGGATGCAGCTGCTGCTGCTGCATCGGTAGCGCCTAGTGAACGGCCACCATCGACCACATTGCCACAGTGTGCCATTTGTGGCGTAGGAATTGTGTAAGAAATATAACTTATGAACACGTTTTTTGTTTGTTTCTGCTGTTGCAGCTAAAGTGAATCCATTTTTATTTTTATTTTAAAAATGGAGCAATTTGTGAGATGAGAATATGTGTGCTAGATTTACCTTCATCCTATTCCTTTAAGTCCTATTCCATGATTTTATTTTCATGCAAATCTATATTAATTGAAAATTCTGTACTATAGTGGTGTTTTCGTCCGCATCAAGGATAAGAACCTCCATGTTGAATGCTTCAAGTGTGCCACGTGTGGCTCTTCGTTGAAAAATCAAGGATACTACAATTTCAACAACAAGCTGTATTGTGATATCCACGCTAGGTTGGCTGCTATGCAGAATCCACCCAATGGAACCGATGGATATGTTCCAGTGCCAATCAAACCGTAAGTAGAGAACACTTTATTTAAGGGCTTTTAGACAGAAATATTTTAAAAGAATATATTACTTCATTTAAGGAAATCGATGCCTTGTAAAAATTTGAGAGATGATGTTTTCCAAGCATGTTATCAAATAAATACCCACAAATCTCATTTTCGTTTATTAAACGAATTGAATTAAAAACGCAGTCAAAGCCGCCTTTAAGTGTTAATCATTTTGTACATTGTATCGGCATTTATTACGGTTTTCTTCATATACATCGTATATGTATTATCGTAATCGAAGAAATGCAACCGTTAACACCTGTCAATATGTGGTAATACTACGTGATTTCAGACAATGCATCCGTCCAAAAATATACATTTCTCTCTCGCGTTCAATGGTGCATGCAACACAGTAGCCAGGTGACACGACTTAAAAGGCGTAATCGATTAAAATAAGAGTCGTATTATAGTGCTCAGCGTACTAAACTCTAACTTTTGAAGACCATTAAACACGCTAGTGCCTGGCTTTTAACAAAGTTACGATTTCCAGCATCGGCTGAAGTAACTTGATGCTGCCAATTATCTAACACGTCGAAAAAGCCTTTCAACGACAATTTTTCAGTCCGAAACTTATACCAGAATAGGTGAGGAACTCAATGTCGAGCAGCTACTTCTCCGGACGGAGCGATCCATGCTTCGGTGGTTTGGTCATGTGAAACGCATGTCCCCGACCAGGATTCCACGACGTGCTATGGAATCCATACCATCGGGTAGGCGTCCTCTAGGTAGACCAAGGATGAGATGGTTAGATCAAGTCCATAATCTCTTCTATACCCGTATGGGGATTGCCCTTGATGATTTAGAGTTGATGGCGGAGGATCGAGAGTTATGCAGGGTCCACTTGAGCAACCTACACCCGCGACCCACTTAATGGACAAGCGGACCATTGAAAATGATGATGAAACTTGCCCCAGTATGTGACAGTGAAAAATGGATTAAAACGTCATTCTCAGTATTTTACCAGCTACTTTGTCAGACTGACTGAACTTAATGAATGGGGTGATTGAAATTCGCTCGAAATCCTAGTTCTAAACAGATCATGCTGTGTGCTATCTAAAATAGCCATGACCCTAGAAAGCATTTCAATAAGCAATGGCATGCCTACTTTTAGTTGTTTGCACAAAAAAAAGTCACACCCATTATTACTTCTATTACGTTCCTTCCTTTTACACCTTTCCCTTATGACCCGTAACATCGATCTATTTACGTTGCGCGCAAGTTATCTATCCTCCTTTTACAAGCCCTTAATTGTTTTTAAATCACTTTCGACGATACCCAATTTAGTTTTGATCTATTTTATTTTTTTATTTGACTTTAGAAATGCCAAGCTGAGTGCTACAACCATTTCCGCTGCTTTAAATAGCATCGGATACAATGGTACTCCAACTAATGGAAACACCACCCCATCGTACTCTGCACCACCCAGCAATGTAAGTAGAACCTCTAATGGTGTATTTTAAAATCAGAGTGCATTCTAACACAGTTGATTAAGTAAATGTATGTGTGCAAGTGTATGTTGTAAAAATAAAAGCAAAACCCACGTGCACCTTGCTACTTGTTAAATTCATAAAATGCAGGTGTGACGAATACAGAACAAAATCGTTTGACTGATGTGTATATGTCATTTGTGTTGTCTATTTTATAAAATACTTGCTATTTTTATTTTGTATCAAAATACTGTTGGTTTAAATAAAAGAAAAGTGCATATGTAGATAATTCGACTCAAAGTCCCTGCTTGAAGGACTATAACGATTTAAAAAATAATCACTTGACACTTAACTGACTACAGTCTGTTATGTGACAAGGAAAATACTTCAAATGCCAACTAAATACAATTTATTTGAAACGTGAATTCACCAATTATCCCACTAAAATAAAGTATTTTTTCCCCCCTTTTTTTAACTAAAAAAATACTTTTCTGAAAATAAAAGCAATAAGGATTAAAATAAACCCACAACATGAGAAAAGATTAAAAGAAAATTTAGCTGGCATGAAACTTAGATTTAAATTTAGCTCATCCCTATTTACAGCGCAATACTTGTGTAATGAGTCGCATTGCTCTGCAGATGCAACAACTCTGCTTCCTAGTGCAAATTAAAGGTGTGCATCTGTGCACACAATATGCATTTGTAGACACACCAACACCTTTTAACCATCAATTTGTATGCGAGAACCTATAAAAAATCGTCTTTCAAACTCCTAGATCCCAGAATGAAAACGAAAAATATCTGCGGTTTTTTAGTTCGAAATTTCAACGCGTACGGATGGTGTCCGTGTAACCGGACACTAAATTTAATTTTTGCCATATAACGAATGATAAAAAATTACTCAAAGTGTAACAAACCTGCATAAAATATATCGAATATAGAGTCAGTTACATAATCATTTCAATGATTCACTAAGTGTCCGTAAGGAATTTTCAAAGTTACAGCGGCTGCAGTTGATTGATTTCATTTTGGGGATATTTTGTGTACCTACATCGTTGCCTAATCAACGAGATAAGAATAGCGTGAATGTAGTTAATGACCTTGACCTAATACGAGAGTAGATTCGAAAAAATAATAATCGCATTGAGACTTTGTGGTTAATAAAAATTGTTAGCTAAATCTCAAAATTTAAATACAAAAATGTGTGCGAGTCTAACTAACGTCATATGCATCAAGTTAAATTTGATAAGCACATAAGCTGTACCTACAAAATTAAAAAGCATACAACTTTAGTTTCCATTTGAAAAAAATATAATCGTGCAATAAAAATGTTAGCCCCTTTTAAAAGGATTCAAAAATAACCGAAAAACATTAGAAGAATTCACTCAAAGAGGGCATTGTAAAAATATGACGCACAGCTATAAATTGTTGCTAGTCTGATGTGAAGGATGAATCATATTTAGACATATGTATGTATATGGCGACATACTTATTAACTAAAGCTTTTATAATGCCAAGAAGTGGAAAGCCAAAGAATTTCGGCAAAGAGCATTTGGAAGTATTTTTTCGTCTAAAATACGTAAAAAGGATTTTGTTTATTTGCAAAAATCTGGAAATCTAAATCCTTACTTTTCTAAAACGCATAAATTGTACTCGTAAAAGCCCAAATATTTTTTTTTCGTATTATAAAGAGCTATTAAATGTGATGTATAGGAGTAGTAATAATTCATACTACGAATTTAGCGACACAGTTTTACACTCGGAGGATAAATTGAGTATTTAATTCAAATCATTAAAAGAGGTAATATGGATGAATCAAAAACCACCATTTTTTGGCGTTATTCCATCTTCCCGTTAAATCCCCTATTTACCATTAAATAGTCACTATTTGATGAAATTGCACACGAAACATTATTGTGTACACAATTCCTTTTTACTAAGGCTTTCTGTGTTACAATTCAAGTCTTCTGGGTTTAGTTTTCTCATTTTTTGTCTGCATCGAATGTCTGATGATGATACCCGCTTTTGATGACGAAATTGAGGAATTCACTTGTGGCCTTGGCTACATCAGTAATTATTGTTTTCTAAGTCTAAACTGTAGGATCGTGATGACAAGGTTTTCCTGTTATTGTCTTATGATCATCAGCTATAATAGGTGACGAGCATCAGCCTTATTATGGTCCATATGTTGAAAGGACCGCGGCCAAACACGCGCCTGCTCTGTTTGGTCGAAAATTACAGACTTCAAGCCATGATATCGACAAAAAATGCATACATATTCTATTTTTATTATCATGGTTAATTTTAATACAATCTTTAAGCCAGTCTATAAAAAAAATAATAAATTGATCAGTAAACAGGATAAAAAAGCTCTGTTTGTTGGTAGCGCGTTTTATCAGCCATTGTACTTCTAATAAACTTACTTTTCCATCCAAACGGCTACCTCAACATTTTATATTGTTGGTATTGATATCTCACGTCATGTATGTCCGAACCTCGCATCAATTTTACTTTGTATAGTAAAACATTCCAAATCCAAAACGAACCTTTTTTAGGTTTAAGTTGATTTAGATCCTCTCAGGCCGCACATTCACATCCTTTATTTTACTTATCCAAGTTAGAATAAATATTGTCGATATGGGTACATATTTTGTATTTAGAAAACACATTTTTAAATATGTATAACAAACATACACATCATGCAGACTATGTATTTACCAAGCTCCGCAAACAAACTAACACTTTAATTTGTCAAATTTGTTTATTTTTTTTTATTAATATCCTGTGTGCCGCATTTGCCTATTAAAACGAAATAACAAAAAATAGCAACAAACTGAAATCACAAGCATCTCCGATCTACCACTGCCACCTCCTCCATCACCAACACAACTCCAACAATTCCAAATGCAAGATACATTCTATAACGGAAATCAAAACAACACTGCCATAAACAATCATTCGCGCACAAACAGTAGCCTATCGACAGCATCGTCTTCGTCCATGTCATTGTCTCCCTACTCCTCGACAAATGGGATCAACAACAGTAGTTGCAGTCCGATTAATACTGCTATCAACAGCATTGAAATTTCCTTAAATAATCACAACGGATATAATAATAATAACAACACCAACAATTCATCATCCACTCTGTCATTAGACCGATTCGCATCATCGTCTGCATCGTCACCAGGCCATTCAAGACAACAGTCAACATCGTCCTCGACTGGAAGTGGTAACGCTACAGACTTTCAATTGCCGCCACCTCCACCACCTCCACTACCACAGCAGTACAGTTCAGTACAACAGCAACACCAAAACTCAATGACAATTAATCAAAGTGGCAAACAGAACGAAAACGATATGAACTCGAACAATCGATATGCACCGTCTAGCAACAATAATACGACGAACGGGAGCAGCGCACAAACAAATGTATATAATAAATTTTTAAAAGAGTATTCAAATAAAATATTAAACAACAACAACAACAACACTGAACACTGTACCACAACAACATCCTCTGATGGGATTAATATGTATCACTTCCCCCAGGGTGTTGACAATGTCGCGGGGCAAGGATCTGACAGCGTGAACATTGCAAGCGCAAAAGTTGAGGATTCAACGTACGGCAGTATTAATCCGGCGGACTCACGCACCGGGCAAGGCAATGATCAGTTCCAATACGTTACTTTACACGGTAACGTCATAAGAAGTGTTATTCCACCCGGTAAGGGGGTCTCGGTAAATTACAAGGTAAGTACACGCAAGCAAACATTATCCTGCAAGTGCAAATTAATTGCAGTGTTTACTTTGTTTAATGTTGTGATGCACATTATGACTACTTACAAACTAAAGTTGACAACAACTCTCTTGTGCTTTTACATTTCGGAATTGCATTAAAAATATATCTTACTTCAATATCTAACAGGTAAATCAAGGTTTTGCTCGGCCATATGGAGCTCCGGCCCCAGCAGCTGCTCCAAAATCACCAACTTCATACCCACCACCAACCCAAGCAGGAGGTAACTGGGGACAACCAAAACCAGTCCAATATCAACAGCCAGCAAACAATCCGTATGCTACTTTGCCAAGAAGCAACGCTGGTCCCCAAGGAGGTATGTACCGACCAGTAGTGTCAATATTGAATTGGAATTGGATTAAATAGGTTTCGTGTTAAATTGGGAACTAAATTTATGGAAAGTGAATGAAATGTTGTTCCTTTGGGAAGATCAAGATAGTATCTATTGCATTTTTGAAATGAAATTATTGATTCTAATTTATGACTTGAATGTCGTTTTCGAGAATTCTGCTCAAAAGTGTAGCATTTCAGTAAATGTTGTACTAGATTTTGGAGGAATGCATTTGAAGACGAAATAATGCCAGACGTCTTGTCTGAAATGTAAATTGATTTAGTGAGATGGAATTTTCAAAATTCCTACAGGGCAAGACAACTTTTGAACTCGCTTCCCGAGGACCTGAGCTTTCCGCAAGCATCTCGGGGTGCTGTCGAAAGTCGTAGAGGTATTCAGACTGGATTTGATTTCGAAGCAACATGCAGATTATTGAATGTGTTGGTATGAAAACTCATTACTCCACCATTCCAGTTGTAGTTACAAACAAATTTTTGATGGTGTGTTAGAAAATGGTATGACGACAAAAATTAGGCAGCTAAAGTTCACGCATAATTTAAACCCTTGCAAGCGCAGTCTGATATAAATATAAATATTATACTATTTTTCGATTAAGAACTCAGTAATTTATGAGTATAATATCTCCCAAATCAACATTTAATTCACTTTCTTAAAAAATTATTTGGCAAACAAAAAACAACGCAACTCACAATAAAAACAAACAATATATTCAATAAGATAAAAGAATCACTGTCCGCAATAACAAGGACACAATACAGCTAACATAAAAACAATTTAAAACACCAAACATAATAACATTTCCAATCTGTAATATATGTTGTACATAGGGCGTCCTCACTCTTTCTATGCAACACAAAACAGAAAGCCCACCGGACCCCAAAATAATTTTTACCGAGGTATGCTATGTAAAAAAAATATATCCACAACCAAAAACGACTCACAACCAAACAAAAAACGCAGGCTTTGTTTAATTGCTTGCTTTCGAGCAATATCACAACTATTCCCACAACTTATCTTGGCTGGTTTTATTTTCCCAATACATATAAACATGGCAATGATTCGATTTTGCTTCACACCAGTAGTGTAATACCGAATGTATGTAATCAATTTGTAATTCTGCACCAATCATACCTGCAAAAAATATTTATTTTTCCTTTTTTCAATAGTATAGTGGCAGTAGTAGTTATCACACGCACACCTTCATTAATTGCTTTAGATCATTCATTAAATCACGTAATGTATCGCATCGAGTCCCGGGCAGAATACCAATTAAAAAAAAATGTTTTTAAATCAATAAACACAGAAGAAGCGGACATTTTTCAATTATCCTCCTCCGCCACCCTCTTTTTCAATTTCTTTATTCGGCTCGAACGTACTCGTATATCCGTCAATATTGTTGATTTATTGAATTTGTTAAACAAATTATCATTTTTCCGTTCATGCATCTCGGGGAGACGATGATGAAGCCCTTGATTCCCCATTTTGTGCCTCCTACCCGTATACATATATGATTATGTACATATATATATTGTATTTGCCTTGTGTTGCAGTTTATTGGCTTAACAATTAACAGAATTAATATGGATAAAATTTATACCTACGTATACATTTTTTGAAAGCAAACTGATAAAAATGAATTATGTGCGTGGGTGAGTCCTTGTTTTCCTGATTTTTACCCCTCGTGTTTATATTATTAAACTTGAAATGGCATTGATGCGGCAAATTAAAAATCAGAAATTGTTGCTGTTTTCAACTTATTTGGCATAATATTTTTACTGATTTTGTTGCTGAATATAAACTGTGTTTGCACCGTGAACAATAAGCACCATCTGGAGTTCCACTTTGAAGCATCATTGATATTTGCATTCCCTTCCCTTAACAAAAAACAATCATAGCTATCGGGTGGCAATTATTAAATGTATAAGCGCATTAATTAGTAAATTAATAACTTTATACATTCGCACAAAGCACTCGTGAATTCACATTATTTTTAAAGCTGATCATAAATAAATATAAACATTACCGCATATTATTATTTTGAAGTGATCCACTCAGGCATTGCTATTGAGGTTTGCTCAACATTCTCATTTTTAGTTTAGGATACAGGGTGCTGTAGTTCAATTTGGGAATACGGACATTTCCTCGACACTTTCATTTGTCGCATTTATTTAGTACCTAACTACATATATTTTTCTTGGCTTGGTAACTACCTCATTGACCTCATTTTGTGAGATTGAAGCATAATAGTTTAAAATCAGCACTCATTTCGACCAAAATTAAAATTGTCCAAATAACCAAGGACCTTGAAAAATACCACTGAACTTTAGAAGTGTCTTAGTATCTGTACCTATATTCCTAATTTGTCATTTCATTAATAACAAATGTGAGTTATCCATTAGTTAGAAACTTTTTTAATTCGGACATCCTACAATGGTCGGCATAAGTATTTTGACAAAACTCCTCATAATTTGCACTTACTTCATGTAAATTTTAGCATCAAGGGAAAGGTCATTTAAATTCCATTTGAATGATACAAAGCATTCCTTCTTAACCCACTAAGTACCCATTGAAAATTTTGAATTTTTGTGAAAGTCCATTTTTTTTTTACTTTTTTCCTCTGTCTCAAACAAAAAATGTTTTGATGCAAAAAGTTTCCCCAAACAATTGTAATAGTGACTGCAAAAAACCATTAAACAATTTTTTTTTTCAAAAATCTCTTCGCTAATATTTTTTTTTATTTTTTGAATAGGATGATCTCAGAAAAATTTTGTATGAAAAGGAGGAAAAAGTGACTAAAATAGTAATTTTTGCAATTTTCGAAAAAATCATAAAAATACATATTAGCGAAGAGATTTTCGAAAAAAATTGTTTAATGGTTTAAACCTTAGACCCGCGTGCTCTGCTAAAAAGAGATTATATGCGTATCCCAAATTTAAACCTTCGAAGCAAAGTCCTATTCTCAAATTGACAACATACATACAAGTTTTTTTTTGGTCAGAATATTAGAATTTAGATTCCTCACTCACTTTCTAGTTTTCGGACAAACAGGACAAATAATTTTTTTGCTGATCAAGCAGCTATTCGTTTGTGTGAGTTTTTTTTTATTTTTGGGAGAATTAGAAAGAATGTCAGATGATTGTCCCGTCAGACGTTTGCGAGAGGTGGCCTAATGGATAAAACCTTAAAATGTAATTGTGTTTGAACCTTATACCCCTGATATTCTGATTAAATAATCCTTAGTTTTTCACTCAAGCCTCTTGTCATTAATCATCTATACACACCAGCCAGGAAAAAATTCAATCACGTTAAATATTCAATAAAATAAATTACCAGGATAATATACATCCTTATATCTGCCACAGAAAATCTTTAAAAAGAGACGAGAATACACATCGTCATTGAAAAATAAAGTAAAGCCTCAGAAAATTTGGATTTTGCCCCTTCTCTAATCATTACTATGGTCACGTCGTAAATGTGGCACACAGTGTTTGATATTTCCAAATGCCATGTCTATACCATGGGATACATATACATATCCATCTAAGTTTTCGTCTTTTTTTATAGGTCGCATCTCAACCTAAATATATTTTGAAATGCGGGCATTTTATAAAGTAGTTTTCTGAATTCAATATCATGCTTGTTTTTTTCCCCCAATTTTAATAAATTAAATTGAAAACTAAATAGGATGGATTTGGGACATGTTTATGCGCCATGCTATATCATGAAAATAAAAAGAATAAAAAATAACACCGTGTTGGAAAATATAAAATACTTCAACATGAATCGGGTCAATTGAATGACAAGCTCTCGAAATTGGTCAGATAATACTTCTTAAATGGGAATTTTATCCCTTGCTTCAGAATTGGCCGATGTTCTGCAGACGATATCCTCTCTCTCTAAATGAATAGAGCGTATGATAAAGCTAATTTATAGAGAATGGGAACTTTATTATTATTTTCTCGTTACGGAGCCAATTCAAGGAATTTCGAATACAGACATAATGTTATGTTTGTGGAATAAGTACGGAGTTCTAATAGGAAGCACGCGAGAATATAGTTATAGTTGATATTAAGGATGTTTAAATTTCAAAGTGGAGAAATAATTTCAAGTACGATAGTTAGAACTTAGAAACAAACAGCTGGTTACCTATATTATAATTTTCTGTCTGCTTAGCAGGTCTTTAGGTCTATGTGCTTGCAATTATTCGTGTGTTTGCCTTCGAACCATCATTTTATGAGTATCCGAAAGGCAGAATAACTTTTTTAAAACAGTTAAACACTCGATTATATATCACATGGTTGCAAGTGGTTGAACAGTGCGAACAACATTGTTTTTTCCAGGTATCCTCTCTAAAACGTGTCCACTTTTTATTATTTCATATAGTTAAATACAATTTTGTATTTTAAATTGCCGATTTTATTTACCACCATCATTGTATGCAAACTGTTTTAATAAAAGTGATTTGAATTGGAACATATTTGGTTTCATTCCAATTCTAAAACTGGTTTCAAAGGGACAACCTAAGAGGGGTACAATCATTTTCCGTTTTTTGGTCGTATTTACTTAAATTTAAGTAATACCTAGTTCGTTTCAAAATGTCCCCGTTTTTAGCGGACCATTTCATAATTTTGAAAAAGTATTGAATTGAAACTTCACATGTTGTTGGTAGAAAAATGCCAAAAAAAGTAAACTCTCACGAGACTTATATGAGTACGAACAAAAACAAAAGAGTAATTCCTATCTTAGACATATTTTAACAAAATTGTTATTTAAGAGACCTATAATTATAACTAAAACTGAACTCCGATTACCTCACATTTTAATTAATTTAATTCTTTTTAAATTGACCAGCAGGATACCAATATTACTAAAGAGTGCGGAATTTGAACAAAACGTTCACAAAAGGATAAGTTCAAGAACACCATAATAAAGTCGTTAAACCTCACTTTTAATTAAAAAAAAACATTGCTTATTTATTTACTTATTATTGTATGAAATATCTATTATTCGTTGCACACAAAGAAATGTATTTTGTTTACTTGTTCCTATTGATTCTACAATAAAAACTGAAATTTGAATTAAAAGAAAATTTACAAAAAAAAAAAAAAACAATTATTTTTCAAAACAAAACCTAATCTCCCAGGTACGTTGTACACATATTAAAATATTTAAAATTCTAATCCGACTAATTTTACTCATACTGTTGGCTTTTTTTTTTCATATTTTACTAAATGCACTATAGTGCTAGATATTTACGTTTAATACGTAACAGAATGTGTTTAAAAAAAATGATTTCTTTACGATTACAATTGGAGTGCTTTTGATGTTGTGTCCGTTTCCTTCATATTAATCCTCCTATTCAACTTTCCTATCGGAGTGAATACAACATTCTTCGACAACGTTCGTTCCATACCATGAGCGTCGGCGTTGTTGAAATACTTCTATTTTTATTAACAACTAAGTCACCACAATAATCTTTTTAATGGAAAAAAGCAACAATCTAGCTCTTTCCTATAACAAAGTTTCAAGCTCATATGTTATTCAAAATAAAACGTTAAATGGAAAACCGAAAACAATTTTCCGGTCTACCTCGCATTGACTGTAAACAAACTACTTACCTCCGTGATAAATAAATAAATGAGAATTCGCTGATAGAACTCTTTCATCATCCTCAAACAATACGACAGAGCGATGAAAACGAAGATATAACACGTCCTTAAAAACAGATAAGAAGGAGTAGGTATATACTGCTTTCCAGTTTACTAAGCTGTTCAGCGAAGCATCCACGCGAAACGGGAAAAACAAAAATATAACTTCCTTTCCTCTCCCCCGCAAGGATACGCTCCATGCTGCTCGATATGCCTTATATGCAAGAGAATAGGTAATGTTGTGTGTATGTCGTCATGTATTTTATGGGTTCAATTGCTTCGAAGGGAAAGCTTGGGGTTATGCTGCATGCATAAGTTGATTTAGGTCTTCGCTGTTGGAAAACTGCTTAGACTTTAGACAAAAAGCATGCTCGTTGAAGGGATGTAGAAAGAATATGTGTATGGCGTATTTTTCTATTAAAGAATATTGAAAATAGGACAATTCGCGAAATGGGTTCCATCCTTTTCAATAACTTATGACACTAGATATATTATGCAATGAAATGAAAATGCGGAAAGGGTGATTGACTTGACTTTTTTTTTTAATTCTGCCCTATTCTTTGTAATTTGGAAAGGTAGTGTTTCTAGTTTCTCAGTGCAACGAAATTGCACTTCGTAATGTACTCTAATGAGACTATCTCAATGAAAGCTGTCCCAACAAACATAGGTAGCCTGACAATGTGAAAATTTCAAATTTTAACTAGTGCACTTTTCCTCTCAATCTATTTTAGAAAAGACTTTGTCTCTCCATCTCGTAGCTTTTCAATAGCATCTGCAAATCGCTTACTTTTAGTATAGCGACTAAAATACATCCCTGATTATTTACAATTAGCAGCAATATCTACTGCCGGTTCTTATACTTTTGAGTTTTCAAAGCCTAACATAAGCCCATAAGTTACCTGCATAGTCCCTTTTCCATTCAAAGCAAAATAAAGATTACGCAAGTGAATGGGTGTGAAAAGTGAGGCCAGTATTTTTGATCTGTTTATTTTTGCTTATTATACCTACACATCTACTGATAGTACCTATCGATCAAACCTAAAAAAAACATATGTGACTGCAAACTATACTGTTGGAGTAGCCATAGCTCTAAATTTCAAATATTTGGTATGATTGGTATACACAACTTAAATGCTTTGTTTTGGTTTATAACTGTTAGAAGAAGGGTCCGGCATTCATACAAATTCACCGACACCAAATACATCACACAGTTCATCACATTCATCTCTCGCTCGCTTATACAGATGCTGCCCCCTAGTGTGTGAATTTCGCTACTATGTGTTAACATTCTTTTTTGCTTAGCTTAGCTTTGAGCGCCTTTGTAAATATCGCTTCTTTAACATTATAAATTTATTTTTCTCTCTTTTTGATTTTTGAAATAAAAAAATAAAAAAAAATGCGAAAAACATTTGCAAAAACGCACAATAATTTCGTCCATATGCAAAAATTTCTCATTTCTTATCACAAACATTATACTCATGTTCATTCACAAAATATTGTCATAAAATCCATACCTGCCCTTCCTCATCGACGAATCTGTTGTTGTATTATACCGCATGCCTGTGTATACATACATGCATCCTGTTTTGTTACCCTCTTAATTCGTTGGAGTAGAGTGTGAACAACATCAATACTACGAATACGAAAGCCAACGCATGGAAGAGCATCGTGCTGCGTCCTACTTTGAGGAGGATCATGAAATTTGTGAATCCAATCGCGAGTCGCGTGCATCATTCAACTGGCCCCCACCACATGATGACTCGCATGATGCACCAACGGCCGCTCCTCTGTACATAGCACCTCCAGAGACTCAACATGTAGTTGCGAAACCAATTCAGCAGAAACATGCTTTGACAGAGGAGGAAGCGATGCACTTGGAGCAAGAGCAACAGCAGATGCAGTGGCAAAGTAGGTCCGCACCACAGTTGACTGTCATGACGGGCATGCATGCGCCAGAAATCGAGTCGAGTTCCGATAGCTATACGTCGACTTGTACTACTACGACAACGACCTCGGAGGAATATCAACGAATGTATGCGGCTCAGGCACAAGCCTATCAGTCACAGGGCTATGACCAGTCCGGCTCGGAATTGGACTACCATATGGACATGGAGGTCGCTGCTATGCAGCAACAAGGCGAACAGTGTTATCTGAGCTCGTCCGAGTTCTTATCAGGGCGACGCAGTGCCCAGGAGTGTGTTGAATCATTATCTGGCACCTTAAGCACTTATCGGCTGGTTGATATGGTTCGCGAAGTGACTCCTAGTCCAGTACCACTCTCAGGCCCATCGAAGGGTCCCCGACATGTTGAATTCGCTGATGAGCCGCAAGTGGAGAATACCGCCAAACAAGAAGAGCCACCAAAAAAGGAGGCACCTTCAAAGAAGGAAGAATCCTTAAAAAGGGAAATACTTCAAAAAAAGGAGGAGCCACCAAAGCAGCAAGAGTCGGTAGAGGAACCAGAAATTGTGAATGAGGTCTATCAAGTTTGTGGAGAGACCAAAGAGGATAAGTTAGTTGTTGAAGATCGCACAGAGATTCTTGAAAGTCAGCGAATATTCCAACCGACTCCTGAGATTAAAATTCAGATTCCGCCGGTGAAACCGATTCCACCAACAAATATACCCAATCCAGTTCCAAAAGAATGGATTAGTCCGATGGTACGTGCTCTGACCACGGCTCCGGATACTCCAGTGCACATGGTGGAATGTCCATGCCCAAAGCCATGTGATATCGCATGTCAGTGTAATCCAGAATCCTGCAAAAGAGAGGAACAAGTCCAACAACAAAGAGTGCCCGAACCTGAACCAATTCCTGAGCCAAAGCCGGAACCTAAGCCAGAGCCAAAAGTTCTGAGGGAGTCACCTCCAAAAGGATCAGTTTTCGCATCGGCCATGACCACTGCTCCTGATTACACTGTTCAATTTGCTCCAAACCCTAACGATCTGATTACTTTGCCCGAAGAGACCGAACCATACTTGCCTCCCCCGATCGATATGAAGCCCTACGAACGCGAGGACTACCGTCCCAAATCGCCCTTCCTTAAGGCACTCATAACTGCTCCCGATACACCATACAATCCCTTCGGTCACGATGTGTGTTCCCAGTTGCTTGACCTACCAACTCCAACGGAGAAACTAACAATGGTAGATGCCCTTATTACGGCCTCTGACCGTCCATACACCCCTCTGAATCCCGAAAAGGCAACTCAGCTGATTGAAGAGCAAAAGAAAGCCGAACAAAAGAAACCTTATCAGTTCCAAATTCTACAAGATACCGAGCTTTGTGATACGTCTACGCACACCAGTTCATCGGTAGTCGAATCTCGATTGGAAGAACGTCGAACTTCGGAGAGAAAGGCGTCGGCTTTTGCCAATATGACCAACATATCCTCTGTCCAACCATTCCAACCCTCAAAAGATCCCCTTCCTCCTAGTGCTCCTCGTAATTCTATTGTCTCCCTTCGACCCGATGCCGCTGCCGCTGCTGATGCCGAATATGAATCTATACGTCAAGCATCGCAACGGAACATTACATCTCAAGTATCGTCCACCTGTTCTACTTCCTGCAAATCCTTTCAGCAATACCAACAACAACAGACCAAAACCACATCTTTGTCTAGCACCTCTGCTACCCTGTCTAAGGCTGAATGCCATTTAAGCACTCATGATATTGATGAGATGTTCGATGAGCATAAGGTCGTTTTCCCTCCACCATCCCCATTGAGCCATTTAAAACAACGTCCCGCCCAATCTGGCCTACACAGACCCGACACTATACCACAATATCAGAGAAATTGGACAGTATTGCCAACACAGAGACCTGTTCGTACCCCGGAACCGATCGAGCTTAGAGAGAATGTACCGCTTGCTTTCGTAGATACGCCACCATCACCTCAACCCACCACCGCTGCCACAAGTGTGATTTGCTCAAATGCTCAACAACAGCAAAAGCAACAGCAGACCATTGACACTAAGCATACAAGCACAACGTCAGTTAGATCCTCACATGCGACATCTATCGCTGCTGGTTCGAGCGCAACTGCCTCCAGGACTATGACGAGAGGCAGCGAGCAAAGACAGCAGCAGCAACATCACCAACAACAACAACAGCAACAACAACAGCAACAACAACTAAAACCTATTCCCACAGTTCCGATTATTGTTGAGGATCGTTCCGGTCCAGTAACTATGGCTTTCCAATCGTTAGATGAGCACCAGCAGCATGATGAATCTTATCCACCATCCAGGCCATATACTCCATCGCAGATCAACAAGCCAGCTCCGATTATTCCGTTCTATCAAACACCGGAGAAACTTTGCTTTGAAGAGTGTCCCGCTACCACGGGGCATCTGTTCGATCGTCGATCGGTGTCTCCGTGCCCAGATCGTGCCAAATCACCGGCCCCTGGGCCACCACCAAACCCTCTGAGTGCGATTCGCGCTCCAAGGCTAAGAGATAGCGATTTGCCCCCAACTTCACCAAGAACCCTTCAGATTGGTTCCATCACCACTGGGCAGTCCTATTTAGGCGCTCAACAAATGCAGCAGCAGCAACAACACCAACAAGGGCAGGTGCTCTCCCACTATCAAACTGTCAGTCAGTCTGGCTCCCAGAGCTTCGTCGAAAAGCCCGAGGTTGTACAGCAGCGCCAAATCGGCGACCTTACTATTCAAAAGCGCGAAAAGGAGTCTCGCCTTGCCGAGGAGAAGAAATCGCAATTGGAAAGCAAAACTACATCTCACGTGGGCAATACCCAAGTTGAACGTCGACGCAAAGTTGTCGAGGAATACGAACACACACAAAGGGCCAAGACTATTGAAATACGTACCGGCAGCTCTACCAC
Source organism: Cheilosia soror (assembly GCA_949372485.1). Classification (NCBI taxonomy): domain Eukaryota; kingdom Metazoa; phylum Arthropoda; class Insecta; order Diptera; family Syrphidae; genus Cheilosia; species Cheilosia soror. Next base: position 71,775,018 of record OX443564.1, on the reverse strand, counting down.
CAGTACCAATGCCACTGCCAGCACTAAGGCCGATGTACGCAGCTCATATGGCAAAACTGGATTCGTCGCAAATCAAGCTCGACGGCTGTCCGGCCTAGAACAGGAAATCACAAACCTTACCAGTCAGTCGCAGGCCATCAGCGCACGCGCCGCCACACTCACTGACACCACATTTCCACAGCTACATTCACCGACGGACTCCGTCACTAAGTTCCCCATTAAGACTGTTCTTCCTCCATACGATGAACCTCAGCCGCCGAAATACATCGTTTCTGCGTCCGCTGATAACAAAATGGTTGGTCCGCCGCCAGGCTTCCAACAGCAACAATCTTCTACTTATGCACAATCATCGGTTTCCCAAAAACAACAACAACAACAATCATATAGCGCGCAATCATCATCGTCATTAACTGCAGCAGTCAGCTCAAGCTGCTCCTTAACAAATGCTTCTGCTACTAGTTCTCTAACTAACCAACAACAGAATCGCGCCAGTGCCATCCCGGTGCCGGCCTACAAGCCACCACCAGCGCCAACTTCCGCTGCTTCTGGTGGCGGACGTTGTCCAATTTCTGGCAAAGTATGCGCCGGTGCTGGAGGTGCTGCTGGCAGCAATGTTTGTCGTGCACCATGTTCTCAAATGCAATCGCAGCCAAGTAGCAATAATAACACATACAAGCCGACCGCTTCCACAGGTCCGGCTGGTTTTAAGGCACCACCGCAAGCACAAGCTCCGCCGCAATTACCCCTGCCGCAGCAACAACAATCGCAGCAACAGCACTTGGGTACTACTAATATTTCCTCTTCGATAAAAAATGTTAGTGATTCACAAACTTCTACTTCTGCATCTCCTTCGGCCGGTCCAGCAGGTGCCGGTAATGTAGGCAAGGGTGGAGCCTTTGGAGCAACATCCGCACCGAAACGCGGTCGCGGTATCATCAATAAGGCAGTTGGACCCGGTGTACGTGTACCATTGTGCAGCAGTTGCAACATGCAGATCAGGTGATGGAATTTTGTTGCAAGTGTGTTGCAGTTAAATTTTATTTTGTTGATGTGGTGTTTTCTTTTTTGGCTCATTTTTGTTGTGTTTTTAACTTAGATTTAAGGAAATGCATTTTCTTTTTGAAATTTGAGAAATTCTAACAGTCTTAGTTAGGGGTGCTGTGACCTCCCCTTCCTCTTAGAATATTGATATTTCCATGTCTCCTTCTGTTATGAAGATGAGCGCTAAAAATACGAGTAGGTCGAAAGGTATTTACTGTATGTACTTTGAAAACACCTACTCACGACTGTTTGGGGTTTTAGTAATGATTTCTTATCAATTTAATTGGCTTTATGAACGTAACTTATTGCGCCGACATTATTAAGTTTATTATTAACTTTGCGTTTAAAACAATTATTTAATCTAATGTTTGCATGAATTGTTGTTATTTGTGTTTTGTTTCCTATTCTTGTTGTGCGCTTTTTTCAGAGTCTAATACTAACAACAACAGCACCAACAAGCCTACTATCCCAATGACATCATCGACCTTACCCCGTGTGAAGCCTTCCATTGCTAAACCTAACCCGAACGCAAACCAATCTTCCGATGCCACCCACATGCTGACAGATTCGATTGGAAAAATCAACATAGGCAATAAAAATAATTTTATGGCGGAAGCTGGTAAAATCATTTCCAGCATGTTGGAAGCCAGATTGGCCAGTAACTCCAACAACAATAGCAATAGTGATCTTACCGCCATTACACCTGCTAGCAATGTCAACACTGTAACAAGAAGTCCAATGGTTATGCGAAGACGTTTTGAGCTTGAAGATTTCAAAAATATTGATCCTACAGCTCCAGCAGATCTCAAGCCGACTCAGGTGATGATGCCGGCTGAGCAAAAAGTCCAACAGGCCTCACAGCCAAAAACTGTAATGCCAGTAGTAAACAGTGATGTGCTGCCGCAACAAAATCATCACATGAAGAATTTAATTGATATATGTGATGCTAAGCGTTTAATTAGCCCTGGAGTGAATAGCAATAAGCCAGCTTCAACTCCGAGCGGAAAGGTTCCAGTAGTGGCTGCGGTTGTAGCTCCTCCTGTTCCACCACCACAGCAGACACCACAGTCACAGACGGTATATGTATCGCCTACCGAGCTGGCACCCCTCGAAACTGTGATCTTCCGTAACAAAAACAGAAGTGCTAACAAGAATGGGGAGCTCTCTACCCATGCAACCGATCGCCGATCATATATAGAAAGAGACGGTCCGGCGGAACCCGCTCCCGTTTTTGAGATCTCAGTTAAGGCAATGGGGGCAAGTACCCCAGAAGGTGAGGCAGGCGTCGATGAGACGAAAGCGGTAGTAAGTCAACTTCTAAAGGATGGTAAGCGTCCAATTTGCTGTCAGTGTGATAAGGAGATAAACAGGTAGGTACTACATCCCGGTTTTGCTTTGCTCTCGTGTTGCATGATGAGTCTTCATGTTTACTACTTCGGTTTGATGAACATATTCGAGTTTATTTATTTATTTATTTTTTTCGATCTCTAGAGGACCATTCATCACTGCTTTGGGTCGCATCTGGTGTCCAGATCACTTCATGTGCGTAAATGCTAATTGCCGTCGTCCATTGCAGGACATTGGATTCGTTGAGGAGAAGGGAGACTTGTATTGCGAATATTGTTTCGAAAAGTACTTGGCTCCTACTTGCAGTAAATGCAGTGGAAAGATCAAGGTGCGCAAGACATATAGACTTCCTTAGGGTTTGAATAAAATGTACCCATTTCTTCTTGTAGGGTGATTGCTTGAACGCCATTGGAAGACACTTCCATCCGGAGTGCTTCACCTGTGCGCACTGTGGCAAACACTTTGGTAACACTCCGTTCTTCCTAGAAGAGGGCTTGGCATACTGCGAAGCCGACTGGAATGAGCTCTTTACAACGAAATGCTTTGCATGTGGATTCCCCGTTGAAGCCGGCGATAGATGGGTCGAAGCCTTGAACCATAATTACCACAGTCAATGCTTTAATTGCACTGTAAGTATATTTAGGAATATGTACTACAACTTATCACCATCATTTTCACATTCCCTTTTTAGTTCTGCAAGAAGAATCTTGAAGGACAGAGCTTCTACAACAAGGGCGGCCGTCCATTCTGTAAGAATCACGCGCGTTAAAACCATCCACTCTAATATTGTGTGTATACCACTTCAGGGAATGTGCATATTTAAAAAAAAAAAAATAAAACGTCATAAAAGGAACATAATTATTATTACATTTTACTTATTGCTTAGCTTATTATTTTATTTTATTCGTTTAAACAATTTTATGTTTTTTATGATAAACATTTTAGTCGATGGAGAGAGAAAGGGAGGATAATGTAATTATATATTTTTGTAAAAAAAAAAAAATTCAGTTTTGAGTAGACTTTATAAAAGCGATCGGGTTAGTTTGCCGGTTACTACTGTGAATAGCAGCAAAGATGCAAACCCTTATAGCTGCCTGGTGCTATGCGAAGAATAATTCAATTTCCCACTTGAGTATGTAAATTTAAAAGCCCCTAAAACTATGCAGTTGCACTCATACAGATTTTTTTGCTGTCGCTACTCAATTTATTATTTTGTTTGAAAATCAAGAACATTTTGTTATTTTACCGATGTTACATTATACATGACGAATGAATATGCTTACGAGTTTGTAGAAATATAGCTAAAGAACATGTTATAGCTAGGTAAGTAGATATCACGTTTGATATTATGAAATACATCCTAGGTAACATTATGTATTGTAAAACTAATATTTTATGAATACGAATTTTATTTGCTTGATTTGTCATTTGTAATATATTTAGAATAAAATGAAAATTGTTAAATTTTTAACAAATAAAATAATTGCAATTTTGTTCGCCTAAATTCTTGTGATGGAGTGTTTTATTATGCTTTGACAATTTACATTTTGGTGGGTACCTAAGCCACAGCTAGCGATGATTGAAAAATCCGATTTTGCTGTCATGTCAGACCTCAGACGACTGAAAAATAATCTACGGAATGAACATGTAGTTACATTTACAAGTAATCAAAGTGTGTCGGTGTCCGTATACCTTTGCCCGCATAGCCCTCAGTATTTGGTACACAGAGGACAGAGATTCCCCTGATTAGTTTCCTCTTTTATATTTATATATCACACAGAAAACATACCTTTAAGAAAGTACCTAAGGAGTATTTAGTATTTCTAACAAATATGTTTAACACCCTATGGGGAAAACAGGACACAGGTATATGATAAATTTGTAAGTACAGCACTATAGATCTTTTAGGTCGCAGTGTCAGCCAAATGGGCAGGGAATTTAAAAAAAAAAACACAACACAGATCATACTGTAGCAGACTGAACGCGATCTATGGGAAACAACATATTTCTTAGTTAGCAAGTCCTTAATTATATTCCACACTGCCCATATCAGATCTTCCTATACTGTGCAACATATGCAACGGAGAAGATCGTCAGGATGCTGTCTGCGTATGCCTCATTCTCACAAAATTCCGCTTGAATATCTTTGGAATACGTACGATAAGCATATTCAATGGCGACAGAGGTTGGGATTGGAACGTATTAAAATGTATCAAACTGATAGGTACGACGAACGGTTCGTGAGTAGGGATGCCAGACGTCCCCCCTTTTTTTATACAAAAATGCTGTTTGTCCCCCCTAATACCAACCAAAGAAAACATTCACTTGAAAACTTTGAAAATACTTTTTTTTTTTAATATTTTTAACAAGATTCTCTGTGAACACAACCATTTGAAGTGCAAGAAAACTATATCGGTTTTGTTTCTCATTCATTTTTTTTAGTTGAATATTTATTTATGTATTTACTTAGGGCCACTTGCACCAAACTCATTTGACAGCAGAATTTATTCTTTTATTCACTGTTTAGCTCTATTCCGCTGATTAGGTAAAAATTGTGTTGATAAATTCATAAAATATTTATCCAGTCTCGAAAGGCTGGATAGTCGTGCCCAAACGTCAAATAGTAAAAGAAAGTGTCAAGTACTTGGTAGTGTGAACAAATCAACACAAAGAGTGGATATTAATTTTGTTTCCGACGATTGTGGATTTTATAAATACCTATGTAGCTACTTTTATAACCGAGGAATATGCAATAGAAAACAAACCATTTCAATGTCAGCGAATAAAATGATAGGAGTGCAAGAATCGAATCGACAGCATGTCGTATAATCCATAGGGTTACTCGCATGCGATAGCTCAACTCAGACCAAAATACCTACTTTAGATTTTCAGAAGCAGCAGCAGAATAACAGCAAAAGTGGCAACAAAATTCTATATCGTAGCACGACTACCTAGATTTCTAAAATTTGGAGCCCTATTGCGCTATTGGAATTATCTGACATTAACTTCATCCACTACATGAGTTTATTTACCTACGTCTGTAGCTTTGATTTGCCATTTATTCGACAGTTCAATGTATTTTTTGCGTTTTTAGTATTGGTAGTACTGTCAAATTTAAAATAATTATATTATAATAGACTACACAAACCGAGTTTAATGTCAATAGGATGAAAAATTAAATTGTTCCCATACAAACTTTGACCTCCCTTTTAACCCTTTAGGGGTTGAATTTCGAAAAATCCTTCCTTATTCTTTGTATACATCATTAAGGGAACCTCTATGCAAAATGTTAGCTTGCTAGAGCAAAGGTATTGGGCTGTGCGTTGATAAGTCAGTGAGTCGTGATCTTCATTGGTATATAAGATTGCCAAATCTCTCTTCTAAAGTAGAGTGTCCTGTACACGTAGATTCCTTGGCCCGTAGCGTAGAGTTTATCACTAGCGACCAATGACCATCTAGTGATAAAGCCTGGTTTAGGGTCTAATTGCCACAAATAAGTCAAGCAGGATTGACGTCAAGACTGGGCGTGTTTTATTGAACAACTATAACAGCAAAGTTCAATCTTCAGCACGCAATCACAACAACTACACTCTGCTTGACACTTTCGAGACTATGCATTCGTTATAATTGCGTGCTGAAGATTCAACTTTATTTTAGTCTGTATTCTGTACCAAGCATTATCTTGTACTAAACATACGTACTGTGAATAAAGGCGACATGACTATGACTTTCCTGCGGATTTTATTTACTACTACCCAGACATCAATAAGTTATTGTCCTATGTTGGATTATTATCGCTTTGTAGTAATAGTAACTTAAATTTTTAGCATCCACCCACCAGATTCACCCATAGTGTGTTGTGGCTCCATCAAACGGCATTCAAAAGCCCCTCTAAAATGTGTACTTATGTATATTGTATATGTCCTATCCTAAGCGACGAAATCACTCCTCTCCAAATGTTAAATACTTTTCGGGTAATTTAATCTGAATTTGATACGAATCACTACCCACTTCATTGAACCATTGTTTTATAGTTTTCATCCCTTCGTCAGAACTTAAGTTTTAGGTTAAATTCGATTGGTTAAATTTACTTGTCGGATTTGGTACATTGGCTTTTATGGCAACCCTTTTGAGGGTATGTCCGCTCTTTAGCAATTGACTCTCCAGTCAAATCCCCCAGTACATTTAATGGGCACTTTCCGGTTTATTTATTTTGCTCCCCGGCCAAGAAAGAATATACGTTTAACAGAAAATCTGAGTATTTGTCACTTTGGCGGTGCCATGTTCATTTGAAATTCATTAAGATATCCTCATACTCTTTATAAAAAATTAGACTGGCATTGATAAAATTTCAGTCAAGAAAGAATGTGTGTTGCTGGGTTGCTCCGACTCCGACTCCGACTCACAGACATCAAACGACCTTCAAGTGGGTCAAGTGTTTAAATTGTACTCCAACGCACGCTTCACAATTGACTTTTAAATAATAATAATCAACATTGTTACATGTACAATAGTAATTTCTTTCGAGTACATGGGCGCAACGCGCAACTCAAAATGTCTTCCTAAGGGCTGACAGGCAATTTATGCATACTCGCATGTCAGTCACAGATTATAATGGTTGGCCGCATTTGTACGATTTTCCCCTTTATTTGGCTGTGTGTTATTGGCCGTATTGAGTTACGTAATTGAACAATTGAATTAGACAGCCGATTAACATATCAACAATGACTGAAACTACGCACTTTGATACAAATTTGTACTTGTGCCCATCTAGTGCTGAATAATTTAGATACATAGATTATTAAATTGTTGGTAAGATATTGATACTATTCCAACTTGTGGGTATAACTTTATTTGGCTCTGAGTGATGATTCAAATGCCACCTGGTTACAAATGAGATGACATCCTTTTTACATATTTTGTCTTTGTTTCTATAGTTAACTATGCATTTCGTCTATAGGAATCGTATATTTATTGAACTTAGGTAGATACTAAGGTACCTATATGGGATAGGGAATTAAAATTTTTTTTTTTTTTAAAACTTCTCCCAGGAAAGGCGAACCCGAGATGCCTGCAGATATATGTAAATTCTGCACTTAAATTGTAGTCTTCTGGAAACATATCCCCAGAAAGTGAGTTCCAAAGTTTGCTGGTCCTGTAACAGAAGGGGTTTTGGAAAGTTGATGTCCTCGCGGTTGTCAAGTGTACTGTATGGTCATGAGCATTAGCAGCCTGTCTTGTGGGGCGCCCAAAAGTTGAATTTCGAGGGATAATTTCTTTGAGTTACTCGGAACATCTACCATGGTCAGCGACTTGTCTTCTGTGCACCAACAGTTGTAGATTCGATGTGAGTGAAGTGTCTTCAATAAGTCGAACTGCTCGTCTCTGTATATGCTGTCAAGTAGGTTAAGTGAATGTTTTGGGGCTGAGCTCCATATATGGGAACAATATTCCAGGCCTGGTCTAACCTGTGCTTTGTAGAGAAGGGGAAGTTGCTAGCGGCTAAAGTCCCTCTATGCTCTAAATAGCTCAAATTAGCGGACGCCGATCTTGCGATATAGGATATGTGGTCATGCCATGTGATTCCTAAATTGACTGTGACTCTTAGAAGGTGCATTGAGTCCTTGGGATTTATTGGATGGTCATCCATTTGGATCTGAGGAACTGTTGATGCATTTTTCTTAGAAAATGTGTGAGCTGTGTCTTGTTTTCATTAAATACAACCAAGTTGTCTTTTCCCCCACTTCAAGATTGTGTCCAGATCATCATTTAAAGAACTAATTTGTTCACATCTCTGGCTGTGTGATGTAGCCGCATTCACAGGCCCACTGTTCGAGATAGAGGATTTATAAGAGTGCTGTCATCAGCAAAGCTATAGATATTATTATTTGTCGATCCAAGCAAATCGTTGTGTGAAGAAGAAATATAGTTGGAGAAAGAATAGATCTTTGGGGCACTCCTGACTTTATAGCGAACGAATTAGACGATACACCATCTACAACAACTTGAATCGATCTTCCCAGAAGAAAATTTTGCATCCATCCGCAGAATTTTTGTGGTAATCCATTAGACGCTAAATTGCCTAATAGGGCTCTATGTCAGATTCGATCAAATGCCTTTCATTATGTCCAAGGCTACGGCTCTGGATTCGCCGTGTTGTTCAGTAGCTTAACAGGTCTCCAGTCGAATGACGACTCTGAAATCCGTATTGCCTGTCACTTATTAATATTAATTCGCATAATTGTATGAACATACCCTAACCTATGTATGTGTGAACATATTTTCATAGAACAGAGTTAAATTCCTACGCGTTTTAATACTCTGTCCGGACTGTTGAGGTACAATTTCGAAAGTGTCCGAAATACAGAGGTGTCCGGACTACTGAACTGAAGCGTTGGGACAAGCGAGGCTACTCTGTGTGAATTTATGATGTTTTGTATTACAGTGGCGTCACTTTAAAATACTGACCTGCATAGCAGAAGTCTGATTTTAAAATAGTAACAAAGCTTTAATTTTCAAAATTCTCTAAGTCCTTTGAAAACTACATAATACTACTTAAATACAAATAAATAGTTGGCGCAACAGGTTACAAGCGTGTAGACACCCTAGGCCTAGCTTCTCAGAACCACAAACCAGGAGTTTTTGGGATGAATCGATGTGACCTACAATTTTATGCCGAGTCCGTATGGCTGAATTGAGAAGCCTTTTCAGTTATACTCTCGGATGTTTGTCAGACGTTAGCGAGAAGTGGCGCAGTGGAAAAAACCTTAAGATGTAGTTTGTATTTTTCCGGTGATCGAACCTAATAACTGAGTCACATAAAACCAATTTAAATAACAACATGCACATCATTTTTTTTTTAAACAAATTTTATTCGTTTTTCCTGTTGGAAGAAACTTTTTCTTTAAAATTAATAACATTCATGCTCACTATAAAGGACGAAAACATCGAAAGTAAATCTTTCATGTATTTCCGACCTTAATTTGATTCTGAAAACATCATCATACGTAATATATATATGTACACATATATATTCTTTAGTTCTATACCGAATAATTCATTATCTTTTGGCAAAAATAATAAATCAACTTAATAGCTAGTCGTTAATCAAAAAAAAATATATATATATTTTATTTGTTGATATTATTTGTTATCTGCTTTAAAATCTACACATGTGAATACACACACATTTCGCAGAGTGATAATAAATTCTGTTTATCAATACGATGATTGTTTATTATTATTATTATTATACATAATATACTTAGGTTTAATTTCCTTTTTTTACAATTTTTTATTTTATTTTATTCAGCATGATATACAATTTGCGTTAATAATATATTACAATGAAAACGAAAATAAATGAACATAAATTATAAAATATAAATACCTTTGGGTGACCAAGTAGTGAGTGCGATATGTGTGCCTGGGCGATTTGGGGAGGCACAAGGGAGGCACACACCACTTTCGAAATTATATAAATGCATGATACAATTTACAAAATAAAACCAGAAATAGTTTGTTCGTATATCGAGAGTTTGAAACACTTGCACAAGCAAAGCAAAGAAATAAAAATAAAATCAAACAAAATAATTTAGGGATATGCATCCATTCGGAAGGACCTCCCGAAGGACTAAAACGTAAATTTCAACATTTGCTACAAATGCGCTAAAATCTCCATTTCGTTTTGTGAACTTGGCGGGTCAGGATGCATATGTAGCTGATTTGTGTTGTCCTGTGCTGAGATGGTGACAATTGTGACAAGATCCTTAGTCTTGCCAGTTGTCATTGAGTCTGTTGCTTGCGATGACGACGACGACGATGAGTGAATGTTGAGAAATCCAATCGTACGGTTGCTGCCAACATTGGTGCCACTACGAGCACCGCCGACGCTGTTGTTCGCTAAAACTCTGGGATTCAGTTTTTCACTTAAATGCAGCAACTGCTCCCGTGGGTGGGTGTTGTCACTGCTGCTATTGTGGAGCGATAATGAAGTGCTGTCCCCAGTTGAAGGATATTCTTTGGAGGTTGATGATGAATGATGCCCATCGCCAAGCGTTGATGATGTAATTTGTTTTTGAGGACCCATCTTGCTGTTGCTCGTAATGTTGTCCTTCTGGTGATGGTGCTGGGAGCGACTGTCATTGTCTGTTGCAGAATTCTGTTGGGAATTTCTTGATGAGGAATTTTGCTGTGGTTGCTGATGCAAATCCTCGCTGATAATTGCATTGTATGCTGGCAGTGAGGAGTCGAGGTTTGACGATATTGTACACATTGATGATTCAGGAATATCCTCGTTAGCTAAGAGACGACCAGATGGTGTCGTTTCGATGCCTCTCTCAGCGGATATTATCGCCGGTGTGGTGTGTCTAGAACGGTAGCTCGGTGGTAGACTGTATTCAGAGCCTGGACCACCTATATTGCTGGCACTACCGCGAACTGTCGTGGTGAGAGGTGCTCTAAAATGACATAAAAGAATGTTTGTCAGTACAAAAATTCACAGTTCGGTATATGAAATAAATTAAACTATGGTCTTGCAGATATGCGTTAAATTTTTTGCTTGCTGCATATTGAAAAATATTAAAGGAGATCACCTTAAGGAGACTTGCGGCAATATTAAAAATAAGGTGAAGCGAAAACGGTAGGCAAATGTGCGAACTGTGCTTAGGTATTTGTGAATTTGTTGAGTTTCAACTGCGATGGGATTGTGGATACATATTTGCAATTCATTGATAGAGAGAATACTGAATAAGCTGAATATGACGTATTAGATTGCATTTTGTGCTATAGATATTTTAAGCGGCACCTGCTTGATCCTAATTGAAACTAAAGATATAAAAGAATTGAGGAGTAGAGGAACATCCCATGTCAATTTATTTTCAATCTCATTGAATTGCTGCTAAGGTTGAGAGTATCACATTTTCGAATTAAACCAATTTCACCACTAACTCATCCCTTGTAGTTTGATGAAAATAGGAAACAGCTTTTCTCGAAAGAATCTATTGTTCTATGCTATATGCATGCAGGAGGTGAACGAAATGCGAAACTTCAGAGCTCTTCAATTAGCTGCCACCAACACTATTGTACAATACCTAGATATATGAATAATAATAACGGTCGGAGAAGAAAATTATCTGTAGAGTGAAAATATACTTGCTTAAAGCACTAGAAGTAAACAGCAGTAGCAGCAACAAGTGCAGAAGTTCTCGTATTTCAATGTTGCTAGAAGTGATCCGCGCCACTTATCATAAAACCCAAAATCGCGCCAAAGATCGAGGCAACAAAAAAAGCCATTAAAAGTTGTATTTATCCTCGTTAATTAACGTTAAGGGTACATGATCCCTTCAAGAAACAAAATAGAGAATGAAGTAAAAATACGTCATTTCTGTTGCTCAGACATTTCATTATGTCACCGCAGATTTGCATCGTAGGTTTGGGAGCTGCAGTCAAAGAAGATTTTCCCTATAGTGTGTGATGTGATGTGTCAGGCATAATACAGAATAAGAATAATACAGAATAAGAATAATTATCCATTGAACCGTACAAGTAACTATAGCTCTGACCGACGAATTCAATTGATTGGTTCGAAGTTTGAATTTTTGTATTAATGGACCAATTTTTCTGCAGATAATCTTAGTTCTTAAAGATTTTCCTCTTAGTGCTAGCTTTAGCGAAAAGTAATGAAGAATAACTCTCTTGTTATAACAATCCCTAGAGAAAAGATAACAATGTCCGCTACAGCAACAGGATCAAATGTTGAACCGGGTGGGTTAACGACCTAAAAATTTCGTTACGTTAATATGTGCACTAAACAACAAAAGGGTTGGAGTACGTAGTTAATTAATTTCATAGGAAAACCATGAGATTACACATTGCAATTGTGTAAAAATCTATATTTTTGAATATATTTTTGGTCAATATTTGGTCAATTACGAACGGAAATCAAATTTTTAGCTCTAAGTCATATTCTTTAATTGGCTCGCTATAACCTAGTCCTTAGTTCGAATCGTTCGATCCTAACTTGGGAGTTCTCAGAAAGGCGTGCGCGTATATAACATATCATCACAATAAAACAAAAACAGCAAACTATGTTCAGTGAGGAAAGCTTTACAATCTCCTTATCTGCATTACCGCTACGCTCCCAATTTCGAAAATAATGTTGAACTTGCTGTAAGTGATGAAAACAGAATATATAAGTCTTTCTGTATAAATATCATATATTTTCTGCAAAAGAAAATCGCATCATGTAAGGTAGGTTTAGGTACCTACCTACCCTTAATACAGAACAAAAATTCTCACCAGAGCGACGTTAAATGTAAAATTTTGATTTAGGGGTGCACATTCCCTGAAACGCATATACAAATGGATTACATATATATATAACTCCAATACAATGTACATATTGTCCTTCCCCTAATCATTCACCCCATCGCAAGTAATGTGCTTGTTTCAGTGAAATGAGCGAATACACATTACCGGATGTAAAACTTGAATGACATGAATAGAAACAAAGTTCTTGGGTATTTGTTTTCAAAAACCCCATTTGGGGGCGGCTCTATCGCTATAGGGCTACAATAAACGAGGAGCACAATATGTTGTTTTTGTAGTCACCTCACCTTCAAACGATGACGTGATAATAAAGACGAATTTTCATTGTATGGTTCAGCACAAGGATACACATCTATATATGACAGATTTTCAACATCCTTGTCTTCGCCAACAAAGCAGTATAAGTCATCATCGTTCTCGCATCCAAAATTCGGTATTGTGACCCGGCTGCATCGCTTGGAATTATTATTATTAATTTTATTAGGCAACCACCGGTAATACCTTCATACGGAAGGGTTGCAGAGAATGAAAACAGAATGGAATTGCTCGTTCGGACAGGAAGTCATAATCCCACTTCAACCCGGATGGAAAGGCTGCATTAAATTAATGGTAGATAACTTAGTGGTGGTCTTCGGCCAGCAGGAGGGAATATTGAATCCACCGCTATACACATCCTTGTATATCGTTGAGATGTATGTAGATACATAGTTTCGTAAATATCTGTCTTATGCCTGAAATGCGGAACAAAACCAACAGGTACATACACAAACGCCCCCCAGGAGCTGATGTTTGTTTTATTTTTTTCAGGGGGTATCACCCAATGATGGGGTTACCGCTCGGCTTTTGGATTCCGGATTAAGGAATTCGCCAAAGAACGTTTTCATGTTCGTTGGTATTTCATAGTAGAATGGGGTTAATTTAAAGATTTATGAAGTGCTTATGAAGGCAATGGGAGGCATAGTGGGCTCGGATGGGAATAAATTTGCATTTTGATTGATTATTTATTCAAGGGGTGATTATTCTTCGCATCACTGCCGTGATTGTGACACCAGCACGTCGTCTCTTGTTAACATTGTTTTTGTCTTTATCCCGGGCGTGGGCGGGGGCAGTACCGAAATAAATTGCTAAAAACACGGTGGCGAATGCGAAATCCCAGAATGTCTTATATTTTGATTTATGTGGCATGGCTGTGCTTCGAAACAAATTGAATAAAGGCATTTGTTTGTGTATTGTCGACGTTGTTGTCGCACAGTGGGTAGTATGCGGTGCCGATGGTGAAAATTTATGTTCGTGACATTTGTGTGATTTAGGCAGCATTTTAATTAAAATATCGTCTTTCTTTGATTTTTATGAAAGGTTTCCTATTTTAACACATTGTGAGGAGCGTAGGGTATAAGGGGGTTCATATTGCGTATATGGTTTGATATTATGGTGCTTTCAAATTAGTTTCGATAGGGTGATTTATGCTTAATATTTTGTTTCGTCTTCTGGGGGTACAAAAATCCCCGATAGGATTCTGTTGTTAAGTATATACTAAGCTTTCGTGTAAGTACGTCAAACGTGAAAAAAATCATAACCACTGCGCACTTTTTTTATCGTTCCTTCAACAACGACAACAATATTGCAAATAACAGTCGAAACAGAGTAGTCTAGCTTTGGGCATTATATCTAGCACTGTACAACCAGGCGGTGATTAGCTGCATGGAGCAGACAACCATCACAACATCACTGGCACTGGAATGTGTATTCAAGCTCAATAAGTGTTCATCTAAAAATCAGGTAGCACTGACTTAGGTACGAGGTCACATATGGATCGACGGCAACGAAAAGGCGGACTCCCTTGCAAGACAGGGGTCAACTGAAAAGTTGTTGGGACCAGAACCATTCTCTCCAATTGGTAGAGGAATGGTAGAACAGCTGATTCACAAATGGATCACGGCAGAACACCTGAGAAGGTGGTCAACCGTGGAACAATGTATACAAGCTAAAATTGCAATACAATGGCTGACCTGCTCCACTCAGAGAATGGTTCTAAGCATGAGTCGAGGAACATTGAAATGGGTGGTGGTGTTAGCTACAGGTCATGGTAATTTCGGGTATCATTTGAAGAAGATGGGCCTTAGAGAGGATACTTGTAAGCTCTGCCTATCGGAATCTGAGACAGCGGCACATATTTTATTGTGTCCAATGTCCAGCTGGCATAAGAATTGAGGATCTTGGGAAAACATTAAATCGAGACCTATTGGATGAAACAGATCTCACATAAACAGATGCTAGCGTTAACACTATAGGAATCTAACCCAGGGAAGAACTCTGGATCTGGAGAAGTCCAGAGACTCTCTCTGGGCAAGGTTTGTAGTGGTAGGGAGAGGAAAAAAGACCCGAAAATGGTGGTCTGATTCGAATATCCCTCGGATTAATGTTTTGTTTTGTTTTTTTTTACTTCGCATTTTTATGTTTCGCTTTACCGTAATACCGTAGTTTGTTTTTGTTTTACTTCGTTTTTCAATCACTTCGCCCTACAATAATTTTCGTTAAAAGTGCAATCAGTTATTTAGGTCAATGTTATCTCGCTAATGGTTTATTTCGCAATTTTTATTAGAATCTATTGTTTTGGTGTGTGCTTTTCTTTTCGAAATTCGTTTTCGTAGTTTTTGGCAGTAAAATATTAGCAAACAACATAATATAAACTTTGCATATACCCAACTTTGCACCTACAATCCTACGGTGACCACAAGCAGGGGGTTGCAGGATGGCAATACATATACCTACATCTAATTCAGAATAAAATAACTATTTAAAGCACATTGAAAACATAACGCCACCCCGTCCATCACACTTGACTTAAAGCCTCAAAAATTGGCGCAAACAGTTTGGCTCCTATCGTTAATATTCCTTTATAAAATTGTACCTCAACTTAACTTCCAATGCCCAAATCCTTACCAATCGTTAAAAATTAACAACCAGATAGAACTTAATTAGGTTATAAACTCTCCATCATCATCATCGACATAATAGAACTGATAGAAAGAAAAAAAACAAACTGTTCTCCTTCGATAAATGCCGGCTTTTACCTAAATTCAATGCTGCCGGCTTCAAAGTCATTACGCCTGCACCAACAAAGTAGAAAAATAGACTCTGCCTAATTAGAAGCCATTACGATCAAAGCGCCAATTTAAGGCAAATAAAAACATCTATGTAGTGTATGCGAGGGAGATGGGACAATTCTTCCAAGAGATACACAGGACCAAAAGTCTTTCAAAGACTTAATTTAAAAATGGTCAATTATAATGGCGGGTTTCAACCATCTGCATGTTTGTTTTTTGAGGCAGGCAGTTATCGTGTTGATGGAGTTTCGCAACTCTGTTACCCGTGGGTGAGTTTATTAGAAGTCACTTTGATGTACCCAGGTCTAAGGAAGGAAAAAAAAATGAATTCTCAGTTGAGTGAGTTTGTTTACAGCGCAGTAAAAAAGAGTCCTCGAGGGAGTGATTCCCTGTCGTCCTTGAAGACAAAATAACAACAAAATTTCAGGAATCCCATGAAAAAATGTGACACAACCATCACTCAGCAGTAAACAGAGTAAAAAAGATAAAATACAAACACACAAACGCATTGTTATGCAGCCTAACAGAAGGGCACACATTTTTGCCCGAGGGCCCGCAATCTCTCACCATATAGCAGGTGGTATTGGTTTAAAAATGGGGTGCTCCACAATGCGAAGGAGGTGGTTATTGGTCACATCACCCATTGACCGGGACTATCGTAAGTTCTAAGACGAAAGGGAAAGGAATTAAATGATCTCGAACCCAGGCTTTATGTTATTACAAGTAATTCTGGAAAATGTTTTCCACTCCCCAATGAGTAGCAGGCAACACTTTTCGATGGAATAATTCATTGTGCCCGTGCAAGAAACTTTTGCTGTGGAATTTATGGTGACACATTCGAAAATACACAAACACACCACCAGAGAAAGAGGGTGTTGGAATTTGTAAACTTTTCTAGCCGGGTGGTAGGTAGCATCGGTAAGGGTTAGATAGATTGTGATACGGTCCTCTCTTGGGGACACGAAAGTTTGTCGACTAATAATGTTTTTCTGTAAGGGCAAAACAGAAGGGAATGGCTTGTCATTAAAAAGGGTACACTCAGGTAGGTATATTATACGGAGAGGTTGAGTGAAACGATGATTTGTGGGACGAAGTCGTAATTCAATTTCGCTTTACTGCTTTTTCCTTATTGCTTTACTATTAGTTACCTTAGCAAACTGCCAGCATGAGATCGATATGTCGGTGGCGGTGAACTTCCTCGTACTACACCATTTTGTCGGTCACGGTCCAGGAGTAAAAGTCTGCAATTGCAAAAAGGAAATTGACTAATGACGTGGAAATATTCCAGACAATTTATTGTTTAAAGTTTAGTGAGCACCTGTTTCCTTTATTATTTTGAAGGCTGACACATACCTTTTTTGACCACAACATAGCGTATAGGTATATGTACTGTGAAATCACATACCTGCCCGCACCACCTTTCAATAAACTGTCGCAACACGCAATATGGAAATCCTTTGTTGTGGTCACTGGTCAGTGCCCACCTATTGAGTAATTACCACACACTCACCTGAGTCGATATTCCTGCATACTGGCTTGATACGAGGGCGGTGGTGGCCGATGCTGAAATTCAGGATACAAAAGTCCATGTGGTGCACCGCCACCGCGACTGCATGGTCTTCGACCGCAACGTCCCAGGTCAACACTAGAACCTAAACCCAAACAGGGTGGGCCACCTGGTGCTGTCATACGCCATGCTGCACCACTAACTGTTACAAGGACTACACCAACACCTGGAAATGAACAAAAAATAGAAATAAATGAAACAATTTACAGAGAGAACTCCAGGATAGTAATTATGTATAGGTACCTATATTGGGGATAGAAAACCCTTCAGGATATAGAAAGACAGAGGCTCATGTTTTAACGAAAACAGTAATGTTGCGAGTCGTAACCGGAAGTGATATTTTTCCACGAAACTAGTCATGCGGTGCGCAATTAACTTAGTTTACTTATAGGCACGAGGGGGATGACTAGCAGTGCATATAGGAAGGCATTCAGTCACCTCATGCAATGCAAGTTATATCGCTGCGTAGTAATTATAGTATAAGGACGTATGCAGTGTATTTTGTGCATAATTGATATTAATAAATACCTACCAGCTAATTTTATAATATATATGCATAGGCAGAAAACAGTGAAATAAATGTCCATCATCGAAGAGGCTCTTAAAATTATTGGAAATATATTTTACTCAGAATTTTGTCACTCTATAGATCAATTCTTGATTTCTTGGAGATAGACTTTCAATCGAATTTGCATTACCAATTTTCAATGTCTCCGTCTCCAGTTGGGTAATTTGAAGTAAAATATTTGTATCTAAATGCAATATACATCATCCATTCTTCTTGTACATATTTGTAAAAGATTTGAGATCAATATTTTGATCATTTGTTCATTGCTCTTGTTACTCACCTCACATGACACATCCCGCCTAAAGTCGCCTGTAACTTGATGGGACCATTGTGTCATTTCAGTTAGACACGACAATTTCAACTAATCAGTTACGAACCCCAGTACATATAACGGCAAAAAAATACTCTTGTGGCAGTAAACTGCACTACGTTGTCAATCCCAACACATAATGATATCATTCTCATTGTATGTACTTTTGACAAGGCCAATTTGCTAGCTGCGCAATTTCCATACACTTACAGATTGCACGATCTACAAAATGAGACAAACTATGACGAATTAGACCTTACCACCGAAGATTCAAATTTTTTTTCAAAATCTGTAGACAGATATTTTATCATCGAAAAATCGTGTCATTGGATTTGTGAACAATAAAAGTTGTCATTTCTGGATTGAAAAGAAGCAGATTCACAAGAGTCATACGAGGATCAAAAAAGTGCAAAACCCCAGGTCAGGTTTACTCCTTCCATCATAATATGTACTCTTTAAATTAATGGGAATTATCAAAAACAGTTAGCAGAATGAAATAAGTTATGAGCTTGTTGACCAATTGTTCATTGATGCAATATCCTAATACTTGAGACGAAATCGGACAATTGTCCGCCATTATAATATTAGATATATCAGCGGGAACAGTAATTATTAACGTTTTTGTTGCGAAAACTGAATTAGTTAATTAACAAGAAACAATAACAATTCCCATTTAAAAATGCAACAATTAGCAATTAAAAAAATGTTACAAACAAAAGACGATTGCATAAAGCTTGCCTGGGATGTGAATCTTCTTTTTTTTTGCAAATTGAATCAAACTTAATCGCAATACCCGCAATACGATAAAAGTTTCGCCCTAAATCGCTCGCTCAATTGCAATAATTAAGCAAAACTATAAGAAAACACAATCCGGACAATAAAAGTGAAAGTTATTGCTTCTGCAGACAACGGGAAATTAATTTCCTTCTGCCAATTAGATTAAATGTTAAGAGGTTTGCCTGGTCTCCGCCTCTCCTTGCCGCATTCGTGCCCAGTGGATACGTCACAAAACACGAACGTGATTATCATGATAATTTTCTAGTCGGCCACAAAAACTTTGCCCATTTCAACTTAATGTTGAGTGCAACAATAGCTAGATATAACTGATTTCAAGTTTGGATGTTTCAATGCTTGGGAGCTCGTTTCAGCATTCCTCCTTCCTCTGCGGGCTCATTTGTTATACTGTTTTCTTTTTAGTTCATTGGGTTTCGTTTGCTTCCTGCTTGCATCGTCTTTTATACAATGATAGAGTCCTTATTAACGGGGAAATAAAATACAACAACCAAAAAGACTTCAATTTCCTAGTCGAATGTCGGAGAGAAGGAGAAAAAAATAAGGAGACCCTTCTTCGTAGAACAGGAAATAGGAAGAACGTTGCCTATTTCTGCATCGTGGTGCATTCAAATTATAGAATGCTTTGCCAATGCAGATGCAAATTGGACGAGAGAATTTGAAAGGGAGTTATGTGCTCATCGAAGCATCCTCAAATTAGTTTAGAGTTTGGAAAACGTCTATGATGGAGGTAGTATTTTCAGAAAATATTCTGCCAAACCATTTTCATGGCAGTGCGCTTTAGGGAAATTAATTTTCATTTCTAGTTTGCTATTTTATTGCCAAAGCTATGCACGTATTCTGAGTTTTTTGCAAAATAGAATTTTCGTGAGAGCACTTATGCTAGAACGGGTAGGCAATAGTTTATTAATTTGATTGAGCGATTTTTAAATTCGAGTATCGGCTTATTATTGCAAAAACAATAAGTACTTTTTTTTGGGATCTAAAATAGACATTAGTATCGGAAATTAAGCTTACGAGTGAAAATGGTAACAATACACGATTCTTGGGACATTTTACGGCATAAATCAATGAGCGATCATTATTGTTGTTGCTTTGTTTTGCATAATGTATTTCATCAACAAATTGATACAAATTGATTGTATCAGGAGTCAGAACGCAGATACTTGGAAATAAATGGAGTAGAGACTATTGGTAATTTTATTTTGCCATTTGAAGATGATTTCGAGGAAAAAATACGAAAAATGTTCTGTAGGATGTAAGTTGTACTCTATTGAGATATATATAATATATAAATTTCGAGATGAATCACAAAACAAAAACCACAAACCCGAAAGAAGGGAGAGAAAACATTAGCATTGCCGAATATTTGCCGTTTTATTTTATATTAACATAAAAATTGATTTAATATCTACTTCTACTTTGCCGCCAATACATCTATTTAATTTTAACGCAAATAATGGATAAAGACAAATCAAATCACTATGCGAATTAAAGAACTCATTCATTCATTTTCAATGCTCCGCTTGTGCATTAAGTGAGTAGCGGGTGTATGCTGCTCAAGTGGGCCGTTCATAGCTCTTGATTCTCCCCCATCGACTTTAATTCATCATGGGCAATCCCCATACGGGTACAGGAGAAATTATGGACTTGATCTAACCATCTCATCCTGGGGCTACTTAGAGGATGCCTGCCTGATTCCATAGCACGTCGTTGGATCCTGGTTGAGGACATGCGTTTAACATGACCAAACCACCGCAGCATGGACCGCTCCGTCTGGAGAAGTAGCTGCTCGACATTAATTCCTCACGTATTCTGGTATTTCTAATGCGATCTCTACGGGTCACACCAGCAACACAACGGAGGAATCTCATTTCTGCATTTCTTACCCAAACCTCATGACCATAGGTATGAGTTGGAACAAACACCGACTGACAGCTTAGCTTTGACACCAAGTTCAGTCCTCCTAATAACAGAATGACCAGCCTGACCAATCCTACATGAAAAGTCAGCATTGCTCCTTCCATCACTCGTGAATAAGACCCGGAGACACTTAAACTTATCTACCTGTTTCAAAAGGACTCCACTATTATGCAGATTACATTTAAGAGGCGTTCTGGAGACGACCATCACATCAGATTTGTTCACGTAGCTACAAACCCATCGAGTGCGCGTTGAAGTTCAGTCTGAGAGGCCCCAAGGATGACCAAGTCATCACATCAGCGAAAAGCAAATGACTTATCCTCAGATCTCCCAATTCGAAATGAAAATTAAAAATACATATTTTGGCTGGAAAACTGACATTCCACATTTTGAATGACGCTACGCCAATAACACTTATACTTAATGCATGGGATATCTACACACGACTCTCTCCGGATCGAAAGTTACAGTCGATTTTTTAGTTAACTTGAGGATGTATGGTTATTGGTATGGTACACAATTTGATTTAGTTTCTAAATTTGGTTTTTGGTAAGACCTAAAATATCACGTTTCCATCAGTCTGAACCATTCGAGCCGAACAGTACTCCATATATGAAGAAGCCTAGGTTATCAGCACATAGAAATCACAAAAGAGAGTTTGTCATTTTGTAAAGAAAGATAGCCAGAATAATATAACAGAACTACAATTCGCCTGACCTATATCCACAAATGCTGCAAAGCTGGCTAGTGTGATAGCAAGTCCCAAGCTCCAGCTGCTCTACATTTAGTAGGTACTTTACGTATGCCTCAAGCTCAACAATAAAACGATTGACCTAGGTATTTCGAGAAGCTTAAATTTGAAATCAAGTTCAATCAGTTAGTATCAAAATTGCGGGACCATAGAGCCTAACCTATACCTAACTTAAGTTTGACACCCATAATTCTTATCCTCAAGTAACGTAGCATTTATATCCGACTACTTTTGGATATTCTATTTAAAATTTAGACATTTATCTATATTATTCAAATGAATGCTGTTTTTTTTCGCGTTCTTCAGTCATATTTGACAATTTTCGCCTTTAAAATTTTTAAAGAACTCCTCACACAATTTTTGAAATGCGCTTGGCTAAATTGGCACGTCCATATAGTATGATATGGGTGCAAGTGCAAGTACAACATCCACTGTTAATATGGCCTTCACTCTCCACTGCAAAAATGTACTTCACTCTTAACAAAACCCATCATAAATGAACTTGAAAATTCCAATTCCTAACTACAAACCAACAACTTCCAATCAGTAAAAATTCTAGTTCATTCAATTTTGCATGTAGCTAGATACAAACAAACTTTCAGTCTCCGCACTGAACACTAATTTGAATCAGAACCCAAACAAACACTGACTTCCGACTGCAAAAATAAAATCCGACTACACATTTGTGCAATTCAACAGCATTCGCGTGTCGGAATAGTCGCTGTCGCTGCCCATTTACCGAAGGAATAGCGAGAAAAAATTCTAAACTGCCATTGACCGATTTCAATTAAAACCTCAACGAAAATGCAAAAAAAAAAAAATTCGCTAAACGATTATGTATTTTCGCTCTACCGGAAGAAAGCCCAAAGTTAATTGAGCCGTGTTGGGTAACCACAATGAAGTGTGTACGGTTTTTTCGCGTATTTTCAGGACAAATATGTACAGTACATGTACATTCTCCATGACCCGGACCCCCCTATCATTTCGGTCTGAAAAGCTGCTAAACTTTCAAATTAAAAAAACAAAAAAATGTTAGTGCCAATCAGGGCCAATGAAACCGCCACCCGCTCTTCCCAGCCCCTTGTCAGTCAATGGAGCAGTGAATTTAAATAATAAAAGCAAATATTTTCTCTCGTCCCGTAAAATAATAATAAATTGATAGCTGCCGTCACTGACAGTCATTCAACTGTGACTCGGACATCAAAACGTAAATAGATGGAAAACTATCACCGCGGACCGAGCTCTTGCGTGCATGCGGCGCGCGGTGTTTTCTCTGATCTGACGTTGATGCGATTCATCGCGGATCGGCAAACTGTCATCCGTTTCAATTTGTGCACTTCCCTCTTAAATCAGCGCGCAAAGTGACGGCACCGGAAACTCACGAAAATTACACCCACCCCCACCCCACCCATGGGAATAAAAGATGTGAAGTGCATCAGCACAGCACACTTTACCGGCATCGTCGCGTCGCCCGAATAGTAAATTGGCGTATAACAATAAAAGCTCACACAGCACTCTTCAAAGAGGGAGTGGCTGGGGGCGGCTAGAGGTGATTGTTTTCTTGTTATTACAAAACATATACAGTGCACACATGTGTAAATGTATATGTATGCGTTTTTGTAGTGCAAATTACAAAGAGAAACTCTGTAGTAAAAACGAATATTGACTTTAGTGATTTTCCTTTGTGCATGGTACTTTTGTACCATAGTAAGTTATAGTGCACTGAAGCTACACAGTACACACGTAAACGTGCGGACTGAAGTGAACAGCTCAATGGGTGTTAATGGCGCTAATTACTGTTGCACAATATTTGCTGTCAATGGTGGCCGCGAGCGGAAGAGAATGGACACGATGATAATGAGTGGAAATTTGTAAAAAGCATGCTGCGCTGAGTGACAGTTTAGTGGACTTTTCTTGACTGCTTGACAATCATTGTCACACCACCAGACGCGCTGGGGAGATGACAATGTGTTTTTTGTGTTTAATTGAGCAATGCGTGTAATAGAGACTTTTATTTAAATAATATGCAATTGAATAAGTGATGGGGAAGAGCACGCAATTGGAAGGCTCGTCATGGATGGTTTATGAAAGATTTGTAGTTGTTCGATATTGTATGCCTTTAACTTTATGTCCTCACTGAAGAAAGATCCAACGCTACCAAAGACAGCCGCTCACGAGTTATAAGAGCAAAAGAAACGAAAAGAACATCGGCCATCAGGGGGAAAAACTGAAAGTACAATCAGAAACCTGGTTAGATAACAAAGGAAACCTTGTAGTAGTAGAACCAGAGTCCAGAGAGTTCCGCAGACTCTATAATGGCGACGAAGACCAGAATACAGCTGTTAGGCACAATATGCCATTCAAGTCGAGGATACACAAAACTTAAGTTGACCTGATCAAAGCGAAGTAAGAATAGCTATATGTATACAAGCGAAAGACCAGCTAAGCTTTTGGGCTTAACGGTTTATCCACCAAGCTCGGTATAAGAGAACTGCATTAACTCATTTCCAAAATATTGTCAAATGAAATGCATGCCTGATGAATGGAATTTCATAATCTTTTGAGGAAACCTTGACAATCTCACTGAAACCTTTGATGTTATAACAGAAGATTGAAAAAGGTGACCCAGGGCTGTAATCTGACTTTTTTAACACCGTGCTTGAATGAATTCAAAAGGCACGACGACACGTCGGCTTTGCTATAAAACCCTGATAATAAAATCTCGGAAGATATAAAAATAAAAATAAAAATGGGAATGCAAATGAGCAGTAGAGCCCTAATCTGAACAACTAACGAGATTCTGAATGAAACCTTGACCCAGTCCTGATTTATGCCGCTATTGCTCGGACCCTATCTAAAACGAGTCTTTGGGTACTACATACATACTCATTTCTGCAGCAAAAAATACTTTACTGATATTTAAAACAAATTGTATTAAAACTCCAAAGACAGATGAAAACAGCATTGGTGTTTACTTGCTTTTGACGATTACTGTACCATTATTTGCTTTGACGGACTTTGAATTTGAAGGAGAAGGAGAACACAAAATTCGTAAAAGCTGTTGAAAAATATTCCTGATAGCTAAAATTTCAGGTAATACTTTTGCTTCGATGTGAGAATAGGTTAAAATAAAGTTTCACATTGCTTAAGCTTGTTGCCTCAATCTGAAAGCCGCCTAAGACTAAATTCCAAAAATTTGGCACAATTTCCTTCTTAAAGCGAAATTAGATGTTAAATTTGGAGTAGATGCAAGGTATATATAAAGCTTCTTTAAATCTATCCACACCCAACCTTTTAACTTTCGAAGTTTTCAGAAGAAAATTGCTGTTGGGTATTTGGCAGATCTCTGCGAAAAGTGAAGTTGATTTCTATATAGCTAGCTCGTTAACCTCCCTTTAGGCTTGCAAATTATTTTCCCAAAACCTACTACATAATATAGAATATTTATTATAATAATATGTACATACTATACTTAGACGAAATAGGCACAATGGCATATTTTCAATGACGGTTCGCACACGGCGCAATAAATGTATGCAGCATGTCTACGAATGTTCCCACAATAGTCCAAAACTCCAAATAAGGCTTTTACGAAAGAAAAATTGGAAAAAATTCCCGGAAAATTCAAAAATTAGAGAAAGGCGGAAATTGTTTTTATTTTTGTTCATTTTTGTGTAAACGACTAATTTATTGAAATTCAGACAGAGCAACTATCGAGTCAACTATTAAGGAACCTTTACCTGTATCATGCTTTGATTTAAGGCTACGACGTGAATATCGATATTTTCCACGGAGATGTAAAAATTAGGTAGATGGGGCTTAAGTTTTGGCGATTTTAGGGCCTTGTAATCAGGGGTTATTCCCAAATGATCAGCGTATGAGTACATAATTTTGGTCGGGGATCGCATAGTTCCTGTATTCATATTATCTAAAAAAGTATACTGAAAGGTTTTTTGGTGTCTTTTTTTCTGTTATGGTTATGTTTACCGTAATCATATGACATCAATATATGTAGATATTAATAGACTCTTTGTAAACTTTAAACTGTAGCGGCATCTGAGTAATCGTCAGCATACGCCTTACACGGTCAAATCATTAAACCATTCCTAAATAGGTTTTCTGAATCAGAAAAGTTACCAACTCACCGATCATTAACAACGCTGCTGTCAAATGTGATGATGGTGGACCCGCCAGTCCTGTTGCCCCCAAAGCAGCACCACCCAGAGCACATGCTACTCCGCCCAGTGCTACAACCGCAATTAATGCACGTAATGGCGGTCCAGCAAACCATTGGCCACAGCATCCTTTCCCCGATCGTTCCGAAGGTGATCTGAAAAGAAAACGAAGAAAAATATAAGTAAATGTGGAATACGAGTAAAAAGCAAAAATTAAGTCACAGTACATTCTAATATGATCCAGTTTTTATTATTTGTTTATTTTCTTCAGCCACATGGCTTTGAACTACTTTCCGTCACCTTAGAGGACGGCGACTCGTACAACAGATTACGTTGTTCGCATACGAACTTTTGAATTTTTTTTTTAACGAATTGCTTTGCTGGCGCACACATAATATTATGCATGACATGCGGCTTAGTGACATGATCAATCATTGTGGTTTTTCAACTAGGCATTCATTTTGCACTGAGCGTGAGAAGGGGAAAGTTCTGCACAGTTGACGCCTTGACGGTTCAGCTATTTACACAGTTCTTACGCTAACTTGTGTTTTTGGAACTGTCACCATTTTTTACTCATCGCGTCAATGTTACTTTCGCGAGCACATTGTGGTCACTGCGTTACGAGTCTACGTATACTTTCTACATTCGGCTCATAGGTGAACGATAAAACATGTCAGCTAACGTGCGAAAAATACTGGGTGAAATCTAATTGAATGCATTATAGTTGCCTCTAAATATGGTTAAGTATTGCCACCGGCATTCTTGTGTGATAACAGCCGTTTCAATAGCACCTTGAAAGAAGACAATATGTGATTTCGTATCAGCATAATTAAATCGTGGGCGTGTTCGAAGTATATAGCTGTGTAGTTGTAACTTGGCTTCGCTGGGACGTCATAAGCATTACCGGTAAACAAAATACATACGAACTACTGTACTGGGATTATCTAAACATGTCAGAAACTTAGAAGTAATTAGATAGCTGACAATCAAACACGTGGTACTGTTAATAGACAGAAAGCCATCCGCAGCAACTGTAATTCGAAGATTTTAAGTAACTCTTAGAAGTTTTACTAGATAGCACCACATCATTGTACAAATAAATAGGAAACAAAAACCATACAAAACAATTCAGATTTAAGTGACAAGCTGTCGCTATGATGTCAGCGAATAATGTCAGCTTGTTTCTTCTGTATTTTATTACCTTTAATGGGAAATAATTCTCCTGTCGAAAGAACCATTAAGTGGTAGAACATTAGTGCTTATGATGTGAGGCGAAGGACCACGCGGGATGTATGTATGAATATGAGTTCTTATATACCACAGTGGGTGATTCCCGAAATAACTTGCTAAGAGGGTGAGAATAGTTTTTTTATTGCCTCACACAGAGGGTACGATTTCGATTTAAATTGGATTAATTTTTGGTTTTGATTTATACATGGTTTAGTTAGATCCAAATAATTGTAGGAACTACAAGTCATAAGTCCTTCCGGTTTTGGAGCTATTCTTTATCAGGTGGCTTTATTTTTAACAATAAAAACAATTTGGATGAACATTTAAATACATAAATATATAATCGACATCGAAGACAACAAAACAGACAACTTTTCTGAAATGTATTCTTGAATTAAGGACAAGCAACCATTTCAGCGAACTTTACCCTTCTCAAGAAAAAAATTAAAAAATGCTACCAAAATCTAAATTTAAATTTTATAATAAGAATACGCTTCCGAATATCTCGTGCAATCCAGTAACGGACAAATATTTGGCTTGTGAACCCAAGGGACTGTCAATAACTTCGCAGACCGCTTTTCACTCTATCTCTTAAGAAGTTACGTGTCGTCAGATGCAATTGCAGAATACTATTGGTAGCATTGCCAAGAAGTCATCGGAAATGCGGCCTCTGAAGTAGGTACATACTATGTTTCAATAGGCAACTCGCAACTATCAATAAAAACTCCATGCTTCGGAGAGGATGCAGATTAGCTTATACGTAGCTGAGCAAGAGCCATATTTATAACACTGGCAGACAAGGACCATTTCCTCGAGAGAAAATCTGCTTATGACACCTTATCCTTATTTGAATCAAAAAAAAAAAAAAGAAGGAGAACGAAAACCGCCCAGTAGTCGACAGAGAGATGTAACTCCAGGAATGAGGTAAAATCTCTAAAATCCGGACCGAAGCCGGCAAAGACGAACAAGAGATGGGCTACTTTTGCAGACTTCTAATCGATGATGACTGCAACAGTAGACAAGAGTCTCCTTAAGCTACTCAAGACAAGAGACAAGAGACAAGACAAGAGTCTCTTAAAGCGAACCACAATAAAGTTAGGTTAGGTCAGATGCAGGGTTGTTAAGAGAAACGTCACATAATAATAGATAGGCACCTAGTGCCGATAACAGTTTGAGGAGTTAGCGTATCCGTATCTAAACTTTAAACCAACAATGCTGCTAGAGCGGACGCCTTTGTTGGTGAGCCTTTCCAGCTACATTATTTCATTTTTAGGCCGACTTTGATAGCCGGGGGCAATCTCATTCTCTCAGTTAGTATGCTGGATTACTGACCACAAAATTACACCTTAAAGCTTTTTACACCACCTTTGCAAACATCTGACAAACATTCGAGAGTAGGTACCTAAAGCAAAGTCTCTTGTATTGGTCCTTGTTTCGAGTGGCAGGATCGCCATGTAAGAGATGAAACTCAAACCTTTTGCGCCAACTATTTTCTTTGAAAGCGTAAGTATATTGAGACGAGCTGTACAGAATCACGTCTAATTTTAGAATCATCGCCAAACTCGTCAGTTTGTGGAAGATTACATACTACTCCATAAAGATCGGTAAGAGGGTAGGTGCACGACTTAACCTTTTGATTCCATGTAAGTTATTCTTATTAGACAACATCATCATACCTAAATACATCAAAGAATTGCGTGAAACTCACAAAATCTGTATAATTACTCACATATCTCCGGCGGTGACATTAATATAATCGGAATAACTAGCCGAGCTGCCAGTTTGTGAATATTGAGGCCGAAGCAGCAGATATCGACATAGCGGTAAATAAGAAACTAAATATATATGCTGTCCACAAGAAAAAGACATTCCATATCGGCGCCTTTGACAGAATGTCATGTCACAATCGAAAGATATAATTTTGAGGTACCTCTACTCTATAGTAAAAGACTAGGTAGACACTCATATAAACACTATGTAACCGTAGTTTCTTATAATTTTTCAAAACAACATTACCTATGTGCTGTTTAGTCCAAATAAAGGGCTGTTTTCACTCCTTTTATTTAGGTGCTTCAAATATAATTATAATCAAATCCCTATCTTAATACAAAACAAAAAAGATGTCGGTTAAAGTAGGCAGGTTATTACCAACTTGAATGGTATTCCAAAGCAGACATGAAGGCAACACCTTCCCCCGCGTTAAGTTGACAAAGTTAACACAACTTGGCTTCAAAAACATATTTCAAATTAATTAGGCAAAGCGTAGACAAGCTTATCAACAATTACGATTCCATGTCATTGGCATTGAATTTAACATAATATCTCAAGTCTGTGCTTGTACAAAAAAAAAAAAAACATGCAAAGTATTTTTTGTTGTTGTTGCTGCTTATATCGGTGGAACTAGTTCAAGGTCCTTAAGCAAATTTTAAAATGTTCAACTCATTTATTAGCGCACAACGAGATACACCAAGTGTGATTAACAAACTGAAACTACTTTTGTGCCGATGTCTTTCTGTTCATAAACTTCGGGTAATTATATGTGCAAGTGTATATCTAATTAAAGAAATACTACAGTCAAAACAGCCTTGGGGGAATCTGTTGGACTTTCTTTGCATATTAATGCCACAATATATTTTAAATTAGTAAAGTAAGTAGGTTACGTATATGTGATTCTACAAATAATTCCAACGGAAATCGGAGTAGCGCGTCAATTACACGATGTCCATGCCCACATTGGTGCATCTCGAATGCTGAAGCACTGCGTAGTGCGTAGATGGTGTTAAATTGTGTGGGAGTGTATCTACGGCGGCATTGGAATTGGTCGCACTATCTAAATTGAGATGGACGTATGTGTACAGATTTTAATGTGAATTTTATTATATGACTGTTGACGGTTGGAATTGTGTAAAGAGTTGAAATGAGAGGATGTTCTTCTGCTTTTATTTAATTTGACACTAAAATCAAGATAAACTGCGACGATAATGAATGAGGTTGTAAATTTTTTATCTTTTCCTACGGTTCAACTACTGTGGGTAGGCGCGTTTCCATGCTAATGAAACTTTATTGATGTTAAGTAAACCTGGATAAGACAAGTTAGTATGGAAAGGCTTAATTTATGTTTGCATTTTACTAGTATTTTTGGAGGCTAGGCTAGCAACATATATGAGAAATATAAGCAACGTTACAAAGCAAAGTTGAGAAAGAATGTTGATAAATGCCATGTGAAGGAAAAAAACATAACCTTGATAATGGCTAATGGTAAATGCAGAGTTGCTTGTGTTTCCTTCGATCATTTATTCGGACATTTATTTCTGGGCGGAAAAGTGTCAGAAAATGAACATAGTTAATTTTACTGCCCGGGTGCTGGGTTGTCGAGTTTAGATGGTTTTTAAGATTTCCTGCAAAAAAAATGCGTTTTGTGTCAGGCAAGCTGCTCGATAAACATTGGGCGAAACCAATGGTTGGCAGGACTCTGCGTCGAACTACTTAAATGTAAAACTGGTACTCGCAACTGTAGTAGGTGACACGAATTTGCTGTTAGAATGATTTGCATTTGGTATCATCTATTGACCTTGAGGTAGGCAAATAATTTTTGTTTGCACTTAAACTGTTGTAATTTGTAGTCCCCTTAAATTGTTTGTCTCTAGAAAATAAAGTATACCGCAGGATGCGGATGGTGAAATGCGTTCTTGACAGAGTTTAGCTCCGCTTGAAAATAAGCGCAAGCCATGAAATAAAAATGTCTCCACGGCCACCGATTATTGGTCATTGCTTTGACCGACCCCCGAATATATAGAAACACAGCTGGGAAGATTCTAATAATATTGGAGTAGAGATCCCAAGCAACGTAAAAGTCTGAATTAGAGCTATAATCAAATTTATTTTCAGTGCTCCCGCGTAAAAAAGATTACAGACCATTTACTTAACCAGCTGATTTTGACTATCAAACATTTGCAAACATTTTCCAAATACACACTGTAGACAGCAATTAAAGTAGTATAAAGGGGTGCAGGGACATAAGTCCCCGGGAACTAAGTCCGCTTGGGTTTACTGTCAGATTTGCAGTATATGTGCGAAATTGGGTGTATTGAAAGGGAAATAAAACCACTCATAGTTTTCGGAATTTATTTCCCACCTTACATGGGAACTAAGTCCACTTTCCAAAAGTGGTTTTATTTCCCACTATAGGTGGTAACCAAGTCCCTCAGTGGACTTAGTTCCCGGGGACT
Source organism: Cheilosia soror (assembly GCA_949372485.1). NCBI lineage: Eukaryota > Metazoa > Arthropoda > Insecta > Diptera > Syrphidae > Cheilosia > Cheilosia soror. The sequence goes on along the minus strand of OX443564.1, from coordinate 71,743,649 downwards.
TATTTCCTTGCACCGCGTTAAGGCAGCACTGAAGTTCAGGACGAGCTCCGATACCTACTACATATAAGTTTATAATGAACGTACCTAGGGTGTTTGCGGTAAAATTCAAAAATGAACTGACGAATATTAACGAGTTTCATGTGTGTTCCAAGGTATGTCCTTTCTGGTCTAGGTCCAGGAAGATAATTATAAAAAAAACTGAACAATTTTGTCTTATCATCTGGTGAAGTACCCTCGAAGTAAAGTGCAGTGGTTAGCCATTCAGATTCGTTATAAAATTGTAGGTCCCATGCATTCTTCCCAAAAAAAGGAGAAAAATTCACACAAATGAATGGCTTCGTGAAGCTACAGGCCTAGGGTCGTATATGGACCTATAGTTTCTTTTGTATCTGCATATTTACTGGTTTCATTGAAATTTTAGTTTAAATTTGGAATAATTTTCTAATTAAAAACATCGACCGTTTCGCGTTTAGCTGAACACAACCTACGCATATAGCATTCGTTTAAACCAAATGTGTTACTTAAAAGTGAATCAACGTTTTTAGGCCCAATTATCACCTCCTAAGAAATCAAACCAGTTGTTCGATCTAGATATGTTTTGCCAAAAGACATCTAATTGATGGAACACGTCTTATAATCGTGGGCGCACAATTTGGGATACAACTTTTAAAGAACATCTTGCTCGCCGTTATATAAACATTTTAAATACTATAATACCTATTAACAGCAAATATGTACAATGTACATACATATTTTCGTCAATTATTTGCAATTTTTCTCGATTGATTTGGAATTTTCTCTTTTGAATAAAAAATAAAAAAAAAAACATTGCAAACAATGGAGAAGATTGCTGCTCCATTAGAAGACCTACCACCGCACAAGCGAACGAACAAAGGCGAGGAATTGAATGTTATCTGCCTTTTATGGATATTTTTCTCTCTATTTCTTAAATTTCTCTTCTTTGCAATGCATTTTGTCAGTATTTGAAATATGAATAGAAATTGAGCGAAGAACGTTACTCATTTACAGGTTTGGGATTGAATTCATTCTTGCACTTAATAGTTTATAGAATGGACATAAATAAAATTTAGTAGTCCATTTGTTTAAGACGTTTTACTTGGGCAATAACTATCGATAGTAAATTCGCTCTCTTACAAAGGTAGTAGATCATAATCGTAAAAAAGGTCGAAAGTTCGCTTAAAGCAGATCGTAAAACTTGGCAAAGGAACTTGATTGACAGACCAAAGGTCTACTTTTCGTGGTGGACTCACAACGATGACTATACAGATTTCTTAATGGAAAATGCGTGTTTAATATTTACGGACCTTTGTATAATTCGTTTCTATAGCGGTTTCAACCTTTCTACCATATTAGTAGCACTCTACCATTATTACACATTTTATAATTCAGAAATAATATTTAGCTGTGCCATGTTCCGCTATGGTTCCGAGTTTTGCCGGGAAAGATCCCATGGCATGACACTTTTGGCCTGCGCCTACACAATAAGGGTAATTTATTATACTCGTTATATGTATATGTATGCAAACCCGAAAAGCACCATTAACATTTTCACTTGGTTGCCATCTCTCCTCTAGCCATTCATTCAGCCATGTGGAATTCCCTAAACAATTCTGTGTATTTCCTTGAACCATGAATGATGTTTGCCACCTATTTAGCATCCTTACGGTGCACAAAGCGGCTGGTGGCTGGTGCTGGTGCTCGGTTTTGTGTTTAGTCATTTTTCATACTGTGTGTGTGGCGCGTTCTGTTCCACATTGCTGTTCTGGGATGTTTTGTGTGATTTATGAAACATAGACAATGAAAGGACCGCCCGTTGAAATGCCACAACACATCGCATTAGAGAAGATGTTAGAAAGCGGATGCAAAAGTGCCATTAGTCTCTTTAAATGTCGGTCTGTATCTTTCAATATTTTAAATAGATATAACTTAAGACTATACACCAGAGGCACACCTGGAAGGCAGTCTTCCATTCATCTTTAAGAGATTGCAGCGCAGTAGGCATATATACCTGCTACCGCAGGTAGCTCCTCTGTGTCGCTCCTCTTTTTAATAGAAACTCGCGCCAAGACCAAAATTTCACATCTGGTTCAGGTGTTTCGTATTATTAAGTTAAGTGATTTCGAAACTATCGACAAAAGATACACGTCAAATGCAGGGAATCAACTAACAGCTGCAGATGTGAGTAGGTACTACTTCTGTGCATCTGCCCCTGTTCAAGATGGTAGAGAAAAAGTTTAACATTGTCGGTAGAAACAAGATATAGGGGTAGTAAACGCTCTTTCTCAGAGCTTAGTTTCATGAGATTGAGCAAGTTATTTTCACATAAAACAAATACATTAATGTTTTCTATAAAAACTACTAATGGTGAGCTTGAACTTATCGCTGGACAAGTAATAGAATCATTTTGAAGATACAAATAACGCAGACTTAACTGGCAGCATTCCGCCGATGATGGAAAGGTGGTGTTATTCGAAAAATCCAACAATATGTTTGTTTCCAAATCAATTAGAAATTGTCTTTAAACAATAGTAAAAAGTGAGGAAGCGTATATACAACACTATAAAAAGGCACCATAATGCACTAGGTACCACGTTCGTCTCTAACCAATCAGACGATTTAAATTAACTTCTAATTTGTTATGCAGATTGTACTTCAACTTTTATCATTACGTATTTTCCAGACAGTTGAATGACTTCATTATTCCGTTCATCCATACCCCGAATTTACCTACCACAAGCCTTAAAGGGCTAATTTACTCAAATATTGTCTACGTTCCTAACCAACGTATAATTTGCATTGCAACATTCGAATTTTGGAATAATTCAACCGGAATTATGAGCCTGCAGCAAAAACTGGTTTCGTTGTTTTTCGAATCTGGCGTCAAAAAGTCGGTAGCGTCTAGCAACTGATTGGCATCTTTATTAATTGCATACGAGCCCAAGAGCAAATTGATTAGTCAACAAAAAAAGAGGAAACCAAAACCAAACGAAAAAGAAACTTGTTGGTTAAAAAAACAACACAGCTTTTACTTTTCACCAATGGCCGATCGTATAACCCCCGATATGGACACACGCTCACCACAGCATACGACTGCGCGCAGCCTCCGAATGTGTCACGGCTGCCATATTGCAGAGATCAACGAAAGCGAAATTTAATTTCCATAAAGTCGTAGCCACTGCTTTACCAGGCTTTACTTTTTTTTAGATTTTGTTTAACTTTTTTATACGGAACTGGCTACTAATCGAACCGGTTATGTTGCCGGCTTCGAGAGAACAGTCACATAAATTATGAACAAGAAAAGGAAACACTATACAGACACACCGTGAGACACTGTAGTCATCGTGTTCTTGTTGCTAATTTTGAAAAAGTTTAAACACATTTTATGGACCGTAAATAAACGAGTCTTGATGCAGTTTTGACATTTTGGGTTGTCGAGTTGAATTGTATTTTTACTTGTTTTTTTGTTCACTTTTTGCTATTCAAGTTGTTGGGTTTGGTTGCGATTTCAGGTGGAGATTTACTTGGGTGATGAAGTAAGTTATATCAGCGTAACGTAAGACGTCTTACAGATACAGGAAGTCGTTTAAAATGGTTGGATCCACAATGAGAGTGGTTAAATTATATAAGCAAAGCAGTTGCTTAGTGCCTTTCTATGGAGCGATCGGCATTTTAAGTTTATTTTATGAGTGTTGATAAATTGCAGCCGCAAAACTATTATAGGTATCTTTGGTAACCTTATACACAAGAAAAAGCAATGTACTGCAGAATTTAAATAAAAGCGCAACCCATTGATAGAAGAAAAACTATTTCGCAATATGGGCGCGGAGGTACCTAATTCTTTGTTTAACTGATAATGATATATCGTCAAAATCATTTTCAATATTGTTTCGATCATCAAGATACACAAAATTGAGACAGCTCCAAGTGTTCTTTCAGTGCAGTCAATTTTCATAGCCAAAAAAATTGTTCTTTTAGTGTAAGCTTGCGTGTGTTTTCCACAATTTCTTGAGTGCAATATTGAAGAAGTTATACAAGCGCTTACCTATCTGTAACTTGTTTTCGATCTTAATGGAGCAGCAAACGTTCTCTATCATGATTTTGCACCAGTTTCGCAGGGATACCAAAACTGGACAAGACCATGGATCTAAGTGCTATCATGTGTGGTCTTAAAATCTATTGAAAGATGGTGAGTATCAATTTGGATCGGTCTGAGTTTGTTTCAGCATCTCTCGTGCGGAATAAGTACTTCATCGGTAATGAAGGAGCTGGCTCTATTGTGGGTTTTAGGTGTTCACATGCGGTACGGATAAGCATATTGTTCGCCAAACTCTACTTAAGTGCTCTACGTATTTTTTTCAAATTCGACGTACGACGCTCTTAACTATACGTCCGACCATATAAACCAAATAGCGCAATCACAACAAAAACACTGCTGACGAACTGAAGCGAGCAAATGTTTACCAAAATTACAAATCTTTACATACGTTTATTCAACTCTTGAGTTGCTCAACTCGTCCAAAGCGGACCGACACGGACTGCTCAACTCGAGCAACGCAACGTGCGAATTTGTGACAGGCTGGAGGCTATAATATTATTAAATATAACAGCTACAAACAAAATTGAACGCACTTCATTGAAATTAATAATTTATTTAAGTATATATTTAGCAAGTAGGTAAATCAGCTAAAATAGTGCCAAAAAGCAATCGTAAGCCTATAGCTACCTTTGCATCTGGTGAACCTATTTGTTTGCATGTCACGTATGTTTCTATATAACTACATATTGACGAATTCGAATAAGGAGCTGTGTCTTATTGTCCGAAAGCACTGTATTTATTGCTTCAAATAAGGCGAGCGCCCCACGAGAACGATAATTTATCAATTCACATTAATTTTTAAACTTTGTTTTGCTAATAAAAAAAACATAAGATACTGCACTTTCTCCACCACTAGTTTTCTGTTCTTTTAGTTAAATACTTTGTGTTTATGTTTCTTAGCACATCAAAGTTTGGATCTTGGAATAAAATGTCTGCGCAATTGTTTCATTCAAAAAATTCTGCTCCGCACAAGAGTACACTAGCTTTAACAATAAAAAAAAACCCTTTTCATCCCAAACTCCACAATACTCATATCAGGTCCACCATTTCGCACGTAGTGAAAAAGGTGACCTCATTTCATTTACTTAAGTAAATGCAGACAGAATAACTACGGTAAACTCTTTGATCTTGTCGCCCTATTGTTTCGTCCCCATTTGGATATCTCCAACCCAACTTCAATCGCAATCATATTTGTTCATTCATCTGACAGATCATTAGCTGACTCCCTTTACGGTTTACCAAATTGCTTCAATTGCCTTCAAACTGAGCGATCAAAAAAAATCACAATAATTAGACAGAATCAGAATTCGAAATCAAACAGCACTGTCAGAAATACCATTATACTTGTATAAGCCCCACTTCATCGTCTGCCACATGCTAAGCAATAAGCAACGAAACCGACAAGAAACTCTCTCGATTGATTGCAACATAAACTTCAGCCACACAGCTAATCATAATGCAGCGACCACGACCCACATTTGCTCCCCGCATTTGAACCGCTTCAAGATCTTCCCGGATGCATACAGTATTGCGTCGTTACGAGAAGGCCCCCCACCCGACAATCTCATGCACAGTCTCAATTGCCTCGGCCCATTTCACTGACTCCCGGATACTTTTAATGTGCGGCACAGCACCACAAATCCAAACAAAGCGACATATAGAAACATCAGTGTAATAGACAGACAGACAGACAAACATTCCTAATTGCAGAAAAAAAATATCATTACGCTTTCGGTCGTTTCGGTATGGTAGGAGAAATGAAAAATTCAAATCAATAGATCTCTTCACGAGTATCTCAGATGGAAAAGAAGACGGCAGCTCAAGACACGACTCTGACTTGGCTAGTGGCTTTTCTAGGTCACCACTTACTAAAAAAGTGAAGTCACCAATAAGTACTTTCAAGAAACATGAATATCTAGATTCTATGTGCGTCTGGTCGGCTCGTGAACCAACAATGAGAGTGGCACTGCTGCAGTTGCCTAGTAGGTTCCTATCTGGGCTGATTTTAAGCCGGCTGATATGAGAAAATCTAGTTTGTAGGTTAAGTAACCATGCTGAAGTTATCTCTAATGAGACGATGACTAGATACTTTTCTTTCTTTCATTATTTTGCCAAGAAATATATGTGGTTATTTGGAAATTCTGAGAAATTGAATGAAATTGAAATTTTTATTTGTATTCATTTTGCTTTCGTATGAAGTCTAAAAATTTCACTTGAAGGGCTCTTTAGTTATGATGTTCTATTTATCACAGAAAACGATATATGTATTTGGTTAATATTGGTAATTTGTCTGCACCGCTGTTCAAGCAACTTTCTTATTTTATATTATTCCATAGCTATTTATGCTAAAGAACGAAAACAAATAGAAAACATAAAATATTCGCATACTTTTAAAATTTTGTTAGCAAATGTTTTGGGCGCATTTTAGCTGTCAGTTTTTAATTCCATTTTTTTAGTCGTGAATTTGTGGAATGTTTTGAAAATGTGTGAAAAGATATTGAGCTCTCGAGAGACGTTATAATTCCAAACTCCTCCAATACTGTGTTCATTTCTCACAATTTCCAATGTTCCAATTTTCATAGTGGACTTGCACAACAAAAGTCCTATATCTTTCCACACAGTTCTTATCAGGAAACTGCTTGGGCGGTTTCTGTCAGTATTAAACTGCATTATTTTTGGGCTTTATTTCCATCTTGTTGTTTTTTGGGGCGTATTTCAAAATCGATTTGGGCGCTATTTCCTTGGGCATCATAAGATCAGCGTTGAACTTGTAACTTTGTGTTACAGAAATGTGTAAAAGATTGTAGAAATTCACATACTTATTCTACAAGTACTCGTAGCGTTGTGTTATTGGTCCCAGGTCTTCTATTGACGTGTTATTGTCAAAACACCGCGTGGCTTAACTCCGACACTATGTTTACATACGTTTGGACAAACACCCTTAATAAAACTAATATGTAGATAACCTTATTTTCTGTTGAATAGTTATAGTTATGGTTTCGAAGTAATGTGTTTTGTTATGACTATTTGTTAAAAATTTATTATTTTCAATAAAGAAGTTACAAAATATCCATTTTAGACTTGTTTTCATTACTTTCGGAGTAAATTTAATGAATTATAAAAATCTCGAAAGCAGTTTTATTTTCTAAATTATTTTCGAGATTTTTGTACTTTCTAGATTTTGACCCATTCGAGATTTTTGCATTCGAGATTTATCAAATTCATTTTCGAGATTTTGATCATTCTAGATTTGAGTCGTTCTAGTTAACGTCATGATCCCATTAGGCAGATACCAACTACTAAATTCATCTAATTGGTATTTAACAGCCCCCCAACAAGCTCCAGGTATTTTTCTGTGAGCAAGGATGTTATGTGGTTATGCAAGTCGATCGCATTGTCGAAACATATTAGTACACTAGTGCCTTACTATTTGCATGGGACATCACCCCTCTGACCAATCAAAATGGTTTAGGTCATTTGACTCCTTCTTTAGGAAGAAATCGTGAAACAGGTCGAGAAAGAATGTTTTTTGGCAATTTCAATACTGGCGAATCCGTTTCGATATAAATCAGAATTTGCAGTTTCTAAACAGATTAATTACATCAATATCTCTCCACCTGTTTTACTCACTCCTTCCAGTGCACAACTTTAGTTTTCAATCAAAGGAGTTCGTCAAGTGATGCTCTCATTTTAAAGTAATAAATCAATTAAAACGTAGAAAAAACCTTCAGTTTCCCTTTCGAAACAAATAAGCAAAACTATCGTCACGTTTCATGATGACATATCTCATTTTTCACAAAGCAAACCAAAAATATTCAGGCCAAGCATTTTTCAGTGAGACATTGTGGAATTATTATGGGTCCACGTCCACATGCCTCCCAGCACATCAACTTTATGGCGCGTCATTAATTGCGTTCAAAAAAGCGTCCATCCAGTCAAATTAAAACAAAATCTGGAACACTTTTGGGCAAAATCCCAAACTTTTTTTGTGTTTTGCATTTAAATGAAAAAAATAAATAGATAGTATCATCCAAAATGTGTGTCGTCGCCATTTGGTCGCGTGATGCATCTATCTGGCAAGGAGCAGCACTACGTGGAAGAAGTATCAAAAATAAGACTCTACGAGATGAATTATTTTGATTAGCCCACAAAGGGGAGAGAGGAGGACCCAAACCCAACGCATATCATTATTGGACGACGACTCTACACATAATTGTGAGTTATGAGTGTCATTTTTATAAAGTCATGATATTTTTGGTTTTATTTTTAACTCATGCACTGCACATGCTGTGCGTATGGTGCGTTTTGGAAAATCTTTGTCCTACATATCGAAACATAAAACGGAAGAGTGATAAAAGTTTGCTGCATCACACAGCATTATGAGGCAAGTATCCGAAATGATTAAAAGGGAACTCCTTTGAACATATAAATTATTTTCTGGCATTAGCTATATTGCAGAACATGTGAAATTGGTTATGACTTGTGAGTTAAAACTCTGATATCTGACGATGAAATACGAATGAGCCGCCTAATGGCAGGCTTATCTACATAAACCATGCATTATAGTCTTTACGACGAAAATTCGAAATAAGCCATAGCATAGCAGTGATGAAATATTTATGAACTGAGGGAATAGATCCCGCATGTGTTTCAATGTCATATCGGCTATGAGGATACGGAGTATGATTGAGTTACGCAACAGCAGTATCTATTCCAAATTGAAGGCATTGACCTAAATGTATGTCGTAAACCTACATTACTTGCTGAATTTATAAATAGGTACGTTGTGCACATGTTCGCATATACCTAGTGTTAAGATGTAATTTATACAATTCCCACGTTACACTGCAATAACGTAATTCACGTTATGGTTTTTAATCTGATTAAAACTCATAATAATTTCATAACATATCCATTTATTCATGGCTTCGGTTGAGCCCGGCTGTTGTAGTCACGCGGAAAGAGAGATTTAATATAAATTAATCACATTACATTATATATGAATATATAGTTGGCTTTTATAGTTAGCATCATATCCGTTAACGTACCTACTCGATTTAAATGTTATTTTTTGTTTATTTTTATGGTGGGGTAAATGCTATTACATATATATAAAACTATTTCGCAGGTAGCTAGTTAGTAGTGGATTTTTTTCAATGGTAAATTAATTACATATATACATATCATACATATATACATATCACTTTTAAGTCTCCCCGGAAAAATCCTTGCCAAGGTGCTGGAAACGCGTTGCAAAGCTGTGGTCGAATCACGATTCGATTAGGAGATGAGCAGTGCGGTTTTCCCCCGGCAGAAGCACAACCAACCAGTTATTCACTCTCAGAATGGTACTTGCGAAGGCTTGGGTTGGGCGTATGCTACATCTGTTTACGCATGCTTCGTAGATTTTTAGAAAGCATACGACCGAGTCCCTCGCAGTATAAACTCTAGGGCGTATAGAGTCTTTACACAAATTGAAAAAACTGTATTCGGCTAAACGGCGTTAAATCAATAACTTTCACCGTGGGCGTTGGACTTCGCCATGGGATGTTCCAAAGCAGTCTTGGCGAAGAACGTTTGGGAGATCTGAGGATAAGTCACTTGCTCTTCGCTGATGACTTGGTCATCCTTGGCCCCTTGGGTCCTCTTCCTCTCAGACTGAACTTCAGCGCGCACTAGATCGGTTTGTAGCAGTTTGTGTTAAAGCTGAGATGAATGTAAACGTGAAGAAATCTGAAGTGATGGTCGCCTCCAGAACGCCTGTTCAATGCACTCTGTATATTAGTGGAGCCCCATTGAAATAGGTGGAGAAGTATATCAGGGTTTTATTCACGAGTGATGGAAGGACCAATGCTGAGTTTTCCTGTTGGATTGGTAAACTCGGCCATACGGAGGACTGAACTTGGTAACAAAGCTAAGTTTTCAGTCTTTAATTCAGTGTTTGTTCCAATTCTTACCTATGGTCATGATCATGAGGTTTAGGTAATGATCGTATAGGTATCATATCATAAATCCTCTACTTGTATAGGGTGGGGCCTGCCTTTGATGATTTAGAGTCGATGGCGGAGAATCGAGACCGAGACCCGCGACCCACATAAATCGGGCCATTGAAAATGAATGAATGAATGGATGAATGTTATTCATGTTAAGGTTATGGTCGTAAATTCAGAACAAAGGATGATCCGTTGTATGTGGAAAATGAAGATAGCAATATTGAAACAGAAGACGAAAAATGCTGTTGGACAACCTCAGCATCATGTGCTCGTATGTGATCAATAAGAAAGGAGATCTTCTGAAATGCACCAGCTAAGGAGAAATAAGTCTCTTGAATGTCGGCTACAAGATCTTGTTGGCTGCACCGTTTGGGTACTTAAAACTTTTAGGCAATAATAAAATCGGAATAGTTTTGGGAACAAAATTTAATCATCGATCGAATTTTCTCGCAACCGCAGAACGCACTAATTTTATATCGATTCACAGCACCTTTCCATCGACTTTGATGTTGCTTTAATGCACATCCATATGACGGGCAAGTTATAAATACATGCCATGTCTATAGTTTCGTGATCCCGCTGGTTATTTAGGCTAAGAAAGTATCAAAGATAAAAAGTGAGATGACATTTTGTCCGTCTCTGACATTGTATGTTGCAGACGAATGAACTTAGCAAAGAGCGAATAAAAATATGAGGACAATTTTCAAGAACGAACTTTATCACTAAAGCTTACTACGCTGCTCGAGCTAAATTTTAGCTCCCATACAAAATTCTCTCCAAAACTTAGCTGAGCTAAATTTAAGCGAATCAATTTAGCCGAGTGGTACGCTGCTTCAGGTAAAAAATCAAACTTTCATTTCAGACTGTACTGGATGTATCTCTCACAATTTAGCGCTCCCATTATGATTCGGTTGTTTTTTTCTGTTGTGATTTTGCGTTGCCCAAAAGTACCTAAATAAGGATGAGTTTTTTCAATGAATACCTCGATTAGAAATCCTTTGAAAGTGAACATTTTGAGATCAAAGAATAGCAGACAAGGAAAAAAGAAAGTCCAACGAAAATAAAACGTTTTTCGTGTCGATGATTTTTTGAAGAAAATTATTTTCTACGAACATCTGTTTTCTGTGACACTTATATCCACAACGCACTCCAAGTCAAAATTCAGCTAGGGTTTTAGCTAATGCTTGGAGAGAAAAATTGGAAAGCCGCTAAAATTTAGTTTCGTTCGAGCAGCGTACTTAGCTTAAATTTAAATATATGGCTGCAAGAGGATACACTTTCCCGACGATTTTTTGAAGGACCTGTTCTATAAACTATAACGCAGCAAAAGAATCCCCTAAAGTTTCGTAGATTGGATTGGAGAATTTAGTCTTTGCCGGAGGAACTTATTTTTTAATGCTGTGCTCCGCCCATCAGGAATCTAATTAGATAAAGTTAATAGATAAAATCTACCCCTTCACCGAACTTACATTGATGTCCGTCAAACACGTATACCATGGCCATCAAGTGCACTGCCACCCTATTTATTGGCCAGCAGTTGTTTTAATTGCATGTGTCGAGGGCACTTTTTCATTAAATCAGTATTCTAATATTGAGCTGAGCCTTACTAAGACCCGATGGAAACAAAACTATCCCATATACAATTTGGATATGAATATTATCTATTTTAAAAGCTGCTTTCTTTAAATAAGAAAATAGGAAGAAATTAGAAAATATTTTTTTCCTTACAAGACAAAACCTAAAAATCTACCTCTATCTACCTAATTAATATTGAAATAAATCACTATTTTCAATCTAAAGAAAAAAGTTAATGAACGTCTGGACTGGACTAACTGTACAAAACCACTAAAAGTAAAACCTCAATGAAAAAACAAATCACTCACAGTCACAACAAATCTAAAGGAAAAGCGAAGACGATTTGAAGAACAGAAATTTCTTAGTTGTCTATTCCTATTGGAACGCAAAAAAGAAAAAGAATTATTGTAAAGAGCACCTCCACCAAGTCTGTGGGGCGTAGGATAACGTCTACCTCGATCCTAATGGCTTCGTATTACTATTGCTGCTGCGAATCTGAGCAGAAAGCTGTATCAAAAGGTACCCAAACCCAAGTCTCAATAAATTGATGGATGGGTGAATAGCCAAAGAAGAGAAAAAAATCCTTTCCTCCTTTTTTTTATCCACTTGGGGTGTGTAGCGTTATGTCGCCTTGGACATACAATTTTTTAAAGACGCTTGACATTCAATTCCATCCATCGCAATTGAGGCACTAAAAAAACTGCCAAAGCGAAGGAGAAAAATCCGAATCCGAAACGAAATAATTGAAAATTTATTCTCTTTCTTTTGGGTAGGTAATTTTTCCCACTTTTTATTGAGAACAGGCGTTGTGGTGGTTTGACAGAAACAAAGTGTTTTTGGTTTTGCAATGATTTGAAGTTCGTTTAGTTATGGCGCCTATGTAATCGATGCCAATAAAATAAAACATGAAAAAGAATCAAATTTTCCGTTCGTTTTACATGATTTCCACTTCGAAGAAAGCAGACGTAGCTCCCTCTTTGTTTAATATTTAAATTAACCGTCTTTGTCGTTCGTACTATAAGGAAAAATGAATTGAAATTGGAAATGAAAAATGCGATCAACCTCTTGGCTTGAGAGCTATTCTCAATGTAGAAAATTGGCGATGAAAATTGCTCGCACATGTCACAGAGGAATGAAAATTTTAATTTTGTTATTTCTTTCTTTGATTTTGTTTTCTTTATTTGTTTCTTTATTGTTTGGAATTAAATTGGAGGTGAATTTGTGCTGCTTTGTCTATTGTCTACAGTCTGAGTCTACTTCAGTTGTTGTAGATAGATATGGGTTGAAGATAACAATGGGTAGGGGATACTTTGTTTGTTGTAAGTTGTTGATGGCTTTCTTCTTTTTGTTTATTAAAAATGCAAATTGAGGAAACGCTTAAGGAAACACGAATTTTTGATTTAATTTATAATTTGTTTACACAAGAGAGACAGCAACAGTTGACAGTTCAGTAAAGCTTTTGTGATGCATGTGTTTTCTGTAATTCTGTTATGAAAAATCATATTATTCAACCTAAAGCGGTGCAAAATAAATTGGGAAGTTCTTCTCACATTTAGCTAAGGTATAATTTGTTTTTCATTGTAGGTACTGTTAGGTAGGAAGGTACTACTGAGTTTAGTTTCAATTAATAAACTGGTGACAGTTTACTTTAGTTCATTCTTTATAAGTCTGGATTTCTTTTTTTTTTTTTTTTTTTTTTTTTTTAATAATTAAGTTCTTTATTCTTTTCGGAAAAAACGATAGGTACATAAAGTTAATAATATAATACATTAAATACTTTCATAAAAGAATAAGAACGGGTCAATCTGTAGCCAAAAGTTGACTAGAGGCGAATGACCTTTCAATAAAATTAGCAATGATATTAATTGTGGGGTAAGTAGTACAACAATTTCTGAATAAATAACATTTAACAAAGGTGTGAATTTATCTAATTAATGCAGTAAGTTTTTGACGAGTGAGCTATCCATGGTAAAAAGCCATTTTTTAACTTTAGCTAGGAATAAATTACGTACATTTAAAGTTCGTATGTCCTGCGGCAATTTATTAAAAAACTTTGGAGCTGAGACAGTAAAAAAGTTCGAATAGTGAGTTTTATTTGAAGTTGGCACATTGACTAGAGATTTAGTATTTACCCTTAGACTATACACAGCTGAGCTTCTGATATTAGAGGAATAACCACTGCGCATAAAGAACACCTTGAGTACCTTATAAACATAAAGGTGTCTTAAAGGCAAAACACCAAGACACTGAAACAGAGGCCAACTACTGCTTAATCTATTTTTATTTAAAATAATCCTAATAACATGCTTCTGTGCTAGAATTATAGGTTCAAGGGTGCTATTATAGGCCCCTCCCCAACTTGACAAACCATACTGAAGCTTTGATTGTATAAGCCCGTAGTATATTGTTAATAAAAGGTTCTTTGAGCAATATGAACGTAGCATGTACATGTTTCGGGTTACGGACATCATATATTTTTTTAGTTCTGTTGTATGCGCCTTCCAATTCATGTTTTTGTCAATTAAGACTCCTAAATATTTAAAACTATCAACTGATTCTATTTTAAAACAGTTGGCAGTACACGGAATACTTGAGTTGTAATTGTTTTTACCACAAGTGTGAGAAGCCAAGAAAAGTTGTTCGCATTCAGTTGAATGGAAGGGTATGTGACATTCAATAGACTCAGTAGACTTTAAGCTACAAAACATAAGCTTAGTTTTTTCGCTCAGCAAGAGTTGATGCTTTGCGAACCATTGTCTTAAGATTTGCAGGTCAGTTTGCAGGTTTCTTGAGTAGAGTAAGTAGTATAGTACATTATATGAATTTTTAGCCATTATTCTTTCATCCTGTCATCTGAATGACGGGCTGTAGAAACCCCTCATCCAAAAATTTGGAGGCGATCACTACCTTAGGAAGTCTTAACAGCTTCCTGATCAACATGTCGCAAATGTGTTTCCATTTGTTTTGTATTGCCAATATATTTGAGTAGAGGGTTCCAAACTTTTATGCGGAGGGAATTATTGTCAAAGATCTATTTAGTTCGTCATATCCAACACCGCATAATCAACAACTCATAGACACGGTCACTTTCGTTAGGAATGATAACAATTTCGAACTACACCACTAATTCATCATCAGACTATCCTTTTAAGTGATTGTTGTTGCATAGTTTTTGAATTCTGACAGTCAATTCTCCGTTTATAATACATTTGGGAAGACATTTCTGCTTGCTCATATCAGAAAATGAACCTTGCATTTCGATTTGTCAATTGACCATGTGATTACTATTTGCACCAACAGAGCGATAAGTACAAGTCCACCATCTGGTGCGTTTTTGTTGCCACGAGGTGTTTTTGTTTATTGCCGTTTTCTCGGATTTTCTTCCTTTTTTTAACTTTTAAAAACAAAAAAATGCAGCGCTATTTTTTTTTACTTTTAAAATTCATTTTTATTAATTCACTAGCTTTTGCCCGCGGCTTCGCTCGCGCAGTCCTCAGGATTTGGTACACAGATATTCCTTCACAGTCAGTTAGTTCCCTCTTTTATATTTATACATACAAACTTTGACCCCCCTTTTACACCTTTAGGGGTCGAATTTCAAAAAACCTTCTTTAGTGGTTGTATACAACATAAAAAAAAACCTCAGCGCAAAATTTCAGCTTTGTAGAGCAAATGGTTTAGGCTGGACGTTGATCATCTGTCAGTCGGATACTTCATTTTTATATTATATAGATTATGTATTCAATTTATACAAATACTAGACAAAAATGAATAAATCCAATTTAAAACTAATATTTATCTAATTCTAGATTAGTGGCTCTTAACGAGCACTCTAACTCCTTATAACTATTGCCTTTCGACCTTAAATCTATCTATTTTTGTATTTTGCGTAGTTTTTTCATTTCCAAGAAACTACCTAAAACTTGCGACTCTTTATTATATTTAGCAGCGCAACAGCAGTAGGTGTAGTTATTAAAATTATTATTATTATGGGTTCATTGGGACTTAGTGCAAACATTGGGTATATCAGATGCGATCTCGAGACCAGACCAGACATAATTTTATATCAATTTTTTGCTTTACTTCCAATTCTAAATGGCAGCTTTCTAATCGTTGCTTAAACGAACTTTAAAAGAACGAGTCAGACTTGTTTAAATTTGGGAGCAGTTAATTTTCCAAATCTTTTAATACCTTTCAATACCTTGCAGACAAACGAATTTGCTTTGTAAATTTTAGTGTATAAGCACTGGATCCAAAGAAAATTATTTTAACTTTATAAGATTCAATGGACATTCATTAGCTGTTATGTATGAATCGTGACAAATCCAGTTATCTACTCATTAGATCTTATTACCCTCCAGTCTATACTGGCATTTATCTTACATTGTGTCTTGATGATTTTCACTTTCTTTAAGCCCACGATCTCAACCATAGCATCTGTAATCTCCGATAACATTAAACTAATTTTGATGCAAAATTACGTAATCCATCCACAAACATCCGCGAAAGAAAGAAACCACCTATCCAAATACCATCACAATTTATGAACATTTCAACATCATCAAACAAAAAACCTCACAGGAAAGTCGCAAGCAAAAATTGGGCACACTCGCCCATGCAGACAAATACTTTTACTTTTCGCATGACACAGAGAAAAAATATGGATACAAACAAAATATAAATAACCCGACATCACATTGCAAAAATGTGAACAGGAAAATGTGAATTTCTATATCATATGGCTTATAACTTATAGAAAACCCATATAAACAAAGAGTGAAATAAAAAACTACCTCATTAAAATATGAATGCAAATTTTCAACGACATGAATGACAAAACGAATGAGCAATGAGACCAAAAAGATAATCATTTAGAGAAAAAAAAAATTGAATTAATTAGACGAAATAAGCATGCAAAAGATACACGATACTATCATACAAAGGCCGTGGGTGGGGATTGTTTAGTTTTAGTTTTTACTTTCAATTTCATTTTCGCGAAATCGTGTCAGATCAAAGCTCTTTCGCATAGGAGTTGAGTTTGGGCCATAAAAAAACATTTTTTTATTGACAAATACGAGGAAGAATATTATGCATTGATTACTGAACTGGGTGTCAGAGAGCGACAGAAAGGGGTTTGCAATTTTTTGTTTGGTTTGCTAAATGGACTTTTTCGCCACTGACTGGTCAGATTACCATAATTCGATATGGAGCTGTCATTGGCCGAAAGTAAGAGTGCATTGGTGTTAACATTTATTAATTTGGTTTATAAAAATAACCATATACTAAAGGTTTATAAACCAATAAAAATTCAGGGCAATAGCATTTGGCTGGATTTTTCTTAATTCTTTAAATTATTTTGGAAAAGGATTTCTTATTTAATTATATGGATTGTGGTTCTTAATTTTTTAGTCGGGCTTCTTTGTATTCAATTTCTAAATTTTGATAGGATAGTTCAAACGACAGTTATAAACTTATAATGAAAAAGCAAGTAAGTTATCTACCTACTGCGAGCCATGTAGTATTATTATTGACTGATACCCTACAATGAACCAATATTTTCATACTTTTAGCAGTCCTACAGTTACATATTGGAAATTCATTGTCCCTACCTATATCTATATATTTCGATATTAAGTAACGGTAGACTGAACGATTCGGGAATTTGTTTTCGTTATCGAATCTTAAATTTAGCCCATCTCCTCATAAGACCAACGCGATTCCACTAAGTTCCCAATCATGGACACTGGACAGACTGGAAGACCTACGTGTGAATGTTTCTGAGACAACATAAGTCATATTTCGACATAGCCAGCGCTCATCTGAGCTAAACGTGCCTTGTAGAAAATTGTGGAGAATTCAATTCGGCAAACTACTGCTTGCTAGAGAATCCACGAGTCAATTGACCGTAAGCACTAACGGCCGATTTCTTCACATACTCGGTACCAACGAAAAGTTAGTACTTGTGTATTTTTTCACATCGTTAGTACTGGAGCTAAATTTATCAACCGTACTAACGACTAATACGTCTAAAACTGGTCTAGTACCAATTTTTGACTATAAAATGTCATAACGGTGGCATTTTATGCTTATTTATGCTCATTGGGAGTCAAACATTTTGCAGGATGACTGATTTTTATTCATAAGAGCAAGTACTTTTTTTTTTAAATATTTTTGTTGCACATATGGAACTGAACTCACCAATTCGGTGTTTGCAATTTAACATGAGTGCGGTAGGTTGTCTATGCAAAGCGATAGAATGCAGCAGCGGCCACCTCCTGCTCTTCCAATGTTGCTGGCATTTGAATAAATTTGTCCAAATGGCATGTCAAGGCGATACATCATACTTTTGGCAGTGTGCGACATACACTAGCGGCTGGTATGCGAATGACGTCGGCAACCACTATTTACATCGATCCATTGGCCATGAATCGTAGAGTGATCTAATCAGCTATTACTGCTGCGGCAATTCTAACGATTACTGGTAAAATCGTGAAGAAAAACGATTACCGACTAAAACAGAAAGTATATAAAATATGTTAACCGTACTGCAATTCGTCCACGTTCGAATGTAAAAAAAAGTTACTCTGGACAACTGAAATCGCCGAAAAAATCCACATCGACCTAGGTATTTACTGTTTTCCATTGTAGCATAATATGGTAGATTCGGCGCTCAGATCGACGAATTGCCACCCTTCTTCATCATTTTCGTTCTCAATGTCGTTATCGAAATTGTTGTCCCTATGTCAAAAATTAAATCCATTTTCTAACCTTCATTACACTTAAATCTACGATGTATTTAAAATTTTTTGACAAAAATAGTCAAGACCTGAAGCAATGAAATCGATCTAATTCAGGTACTAACGTCTAACGTCGATTTTTAGGGTCCAGCTAATACGGAGTACTAACTAACACTCGGTACCAAATTCAGCTTAGTACTTCGTGAAGAAATGACTTTTATTTGATTGTCAACATTAGGTCTAATACCGGTACTAGCGCTAGTACTCTGCGAAGAAATCGGCTGTAAGCAGTCCAACAAAATTCTTCTTCGCCAAGATCAATCCCCTTTGCTTACAAATTGTAATGTGCTAGTAAGGTACATATTTAATATGTGTTACCATATGTGTTTCTCTTGCACAAACAAAAAATGTAACTGAAGTTGTTGTCGTCGGCGTACCTGAATAAAATATTTCATCAAAAAAATTATAGCTTAAATGGTTTGGGGTTCCTCTAATAATAATAATCGCAATACCATGATAGCTTTCAAAGAATATTAGTCTGTTTATATTAGTCCAAATTAACCCGAGTTATCAAGATAGAATAATCTTTTACGTTGCCATCCGAAGCCAGCTCTAATTTACGCAATTTTTGAAACGCTTAAGTAAATCAAGAGAAAGACTGCAAACACAATTTCCGCTAATGCTGATGGTTTTTGCAATACCCAAACCTCAAATTAATACAAAGCATCTTAAAGTGTAATAAATAACAATTTTCCCTTAAAAAGAATCAACTGGCCCGAAGGTGTGGCTTCTGCAAATTGCTATTCCATTTGACTTCTCCCCCACTGAACAAAGGACTCAAAACGATCCCCACAATTAAAACAAAAAACGCGACATTAATTACACTAGAGTGACCCCGTATTCTTCCTCTCATTTTATCTGCGATGTCCTTCCATAACTTAATTCTAATAGCCGAAGGGACTCGAGCAAACCTTGACTGTATAATTTCTTTTTTATACGATAATACACAACGGAAGCATTTCATCTCATTTACATTCTAATTGTTTTCATTTTGATTTCTTGTAGTTATTGTATTCGCCGTGCTTCCACAAAATTAAATTCAAATTAATCGGTCCGAGGTTGCTCAATATCAAAATGGATATAATACCAATAGATGCTTGTGCATACAAGCCTAGGGTGTAAAACAAAGGCAACGCGGGAGGCTTTGGCATACAGATGTGCGGGTCATATTATACCTCTTCAAAGAAAGTAATTAATAAAGTAAAAAAAAAGCGAGGGAAACAATAAAAAAAAAACACAACCGCCTCCCTACGAAGATTGGATGGGGAACAAAACAAAAAACAAAAGAATTAACAACACAGTGGAAGAAAAAACACAGTGCCGCAAAAAACAACTCAAAGCCATAGCTAGATCCGCTGAGGGGACTACAATCTGCTGTAGGAGGTCATCTGAAAGAAAGTACTTTCTCCGTTTTCCGATGGATTAAGCATAAAGCTCTTATATTACCCTTGAATGGAAATGGAAAGATTTCACTTTGCTTTGTTTAGTTTCTCTGTAGGTTTGTTTTGTTTATGTTGTTGGATAACTTTTTCCTTTATCCTTTCGATTGGGAACATGAATTGGATATATATGAGTAGAGTACCTATGGGGATTGTTAGAACTTGCCTGATGCCCACTAACTGCAAGTTAAACGGCAATTGAGTAAATTAAAGAAAATGCGACTTGACTATCACAAATAATTCTAAGAAATGTAGCTTCGTTTCTTTTCCTTAGGCAAAGACAAATTGTAACCATGTTGCTTAAAGATCCCAGCAGACTCGACTCCACATGGATCGAATGTATGTAGATACTTTATTCAGATCTGGTTTAGGTATCTACAACTCTATAACTCGTGTTGCAGTTCATTATTTTCATAACAGTGGCATACGGTAGTCAGATCGTGCAACCAAAAAAAAACCACTGACCACTTTCAGTGTTTGGATTTCTGCAAGAAATTGTATCTTTCATCGCAAAATACAAACATATGTAAATGCATTATGATTGAGTACATTTGAATGAACAAAGAAATAATTCATAAAACTCCTCAGGAATTGCTGCCAAAGACGTACACCAACATGAAAAACAATTGGATGAACAAACGCCAATTGCTTATGCAAGATTATGCAATGCACGTACCTGGTGCGGTAGTGAGTCATATTGTATTGTTTTTATTTTTCATAAATTGCGCGATTGTGAAATCTGGTTAGTGCGGAAAGTTCTTGTGGCAAATTGAGCTATACACAGTACGAAAAATTCAATCGGACAGATATGGAATCGGTGAGCGTGACTGAGTTCGTCATTGATTTTAACTGTTGGTTAGTTTCTTCTTTACAATTTATGCAACATTTGACAGCACATTTTAAATGGGATATCTATGGATTCGTGATGATACCTGGCAATAAATAAACTTTGAAGGACGTAGGCTTGGAGATACAAACAAGCCTACGTATGAAGACAGTACAAGAAATCTGATATCTCATTTTGTTTAATATCTCATTTTGTCAGGGCAGAATATAATATGTCTGAGTTTTTAACAACCTCCTTATACGTCACGGATGTGCACCTTGGTCAGTTGTTGAGCAGAGTCTTTTATTAAGTTTCTTCTTAGCAGACGAATTTTTGTCAGATCATTTTGATATTTTTATAGACAGGTATAAAAACGTGGAATTGACAACCAACAACAGACCACATATTAGATAGACTCTATAGGTATATATTTTTTTTAAATACTTCTCCCGGGAAAGGCAAACCTATAACGCTTCATCAGCGCCCCGAGATGCTTGCAGATGTATGTTAGTTCTGCACTTAAATTGCTGCAAATTGTATATAGCAGATAAAGAGCTGAAGAGAAGTAACTTTGCTAATGAAAACGACAGCCATGTTACTTTAAAAGCTGTGGGATTAAAGAAAAAACAAACAGGAAACTTAGGTCCTCTAACTAAACCCATGCTGCAACGCACTTTCGACACTTTTGGTTTCATCGTCATCGTCGTCATAGTCGTCGGCTATGTCAACAAGGTGCTTGACCAATATTCTCTCAACAAGCCGCGTGGGGGCAATAATGATGACAACATCAGCCGTAACCGAGTTCTTTGCAAAATTAACCTTGAGCTTGAAGCGCTGTTTGAGTTACCTCAACTCTCAGTAGTGCGGTTACAACTGAGTACACTCCTGCTGATGCATATCCAAGATGAAATTACAGAACACACTACAAAGTGCATTCATAATATTGACAACTCTAGAGCACACAACACGAGTATACTGACTTGAGAAATTCTAAAGTCATCCACACAGAACCCCGTAACAAATATTATAATTAGTATGGGTACTTGCCTTGCCTATGGCATACCGCATATTAGACCTGATTTTGGTAAACATTCCGTGTGTAACACAATACCCCTCAGAATCGAATTGATAATGATGCAATCTCCTAATGCACATAATGTTTATGAGGATATCACATTTCGGCAAATTATGTGCATGGCTGTTCACCTGGCAGACGATGTCTTGATAGACGAGTGAATTACGTGGGTGGTGTTGGTTTATTTATGGAGCGCTATCAAACGAGAAATATGTATCTCAGGCGTGTAGTATCTTAATGTTATTAAAACAACCTACAGACTGCAGAGGTGCCTTCCAATCGAATAGAGAGTGTATCGATATAAAATTTATTGATATCGAGAGGTTGCTCAAACTTTGCTATTGCATTGGAAATTTTGGAATTAAGGAACATAATGTTCGAACCATCTTACGTCCTCGTTTGAATAGAAAATGCTTTCGAACCAAAGAGGATATAGGGTGTTTTACAATGAAAATTGCTTAGGTTTTTTTTTTTTCTACACATAATCAACTAAAGACAAGTGATCATCTTACAATCGGATCTGAGAAATGCAAATTTGAGAGAATTTAAAACAAAAACAAATTAATGTTTAATATTATAGGTACATATACACGTTATCTATTATTTAATAACAAGACAGTTAAGCATTAATTATTATTTTTTTACCGCAAAATTTCACAAAAGACCGAAAATTATAATCACAACATTTCGAAATAGACTAAAAAAACAAAAACGCATTTTGTTTTTTTATTTTTCATTAGAGTCTAATTTTATTATAGCATATAAGAAGATTTTAGGTATAGAAATGATTTTTGAAGAGTTCGTTAGTTAAAAACTCAGGCCAACTCAAAAAAATATATATCTATAGGTAGGTACATCTATACATATAATAAAACAGTAGGAATTTTCTTTGGCCGTTAAAAACTCGAAAACTACTGGACAGATTTCGATGAAACTTTTTTAAAATGTTCCTTAAGACTATGGGACTGCTATAGGCTATGTCGTTTATAGCCACGTCCTTAGGAACAGTTTTTAGACAAAATATATTTTTTGAAGTGAAAATATATACATACACATATATCTACCCTGCTACATATGGATGTTTATACTTTTGCGATCGTGCGACAGGACAAACAAAAACAAAACAAGACTAGCATACATATATCTACTACACATTCGAAAAGGGATTGATTTGTTTTCGCAGTGAGTGTTATGGTCAGTTGTATGAAGGTATGTATGTATATTATGATCGTATGTCCGATGCAGGATGGGGATCGGGTGAGTGCTGAAGTATGGCATGGGGTATATAGTATATTAATAATCTTCATAAGAGAAGAGATAATACAAAACAGGTTTCATTTCAGAATTTCATTCAGATATGTGGTATGATAACAGTGTAGGTTTGGGGTAGGTAGTTGCTTGGATTCCATAGGAAGAGGGAAACGAAGGAAAGGAAATGCAGTATTATAAAAAAGTAGCAAGATCTAGGAGAGGGAGGAATTTTCTTTTTCTCCTAAAAGCGCGAAAACTACTGGACAGATTTTAATGAAACACTCAAAGTGTAATTTTAAATGAACCAAATATAAATTTATGCGAGCGGACAAGGCGAGCGTGGGTCCAGCTAGTACATGATATTTTTTATGTTAAATTTCCAAATAAGAAAGTATTGTTATAAAAGTGTGTCTTAAAATTTTAAAGCGCTCTTAGAAGTTCTAGCAAGAGCTCGTAAGAACAAGGTATGTACTTACATATTTATGAGCAATTGTTTTTTCTACTTCTACCGATTTGGGCATAAACATTTTAAAAAGTAGGTAGTATCCCAATTTGTATCATTTATAATTTCACAACTTTTGAAAACCTATTCAGAGTCACGCCCATATTTGAACAATACATATAAGTAGAACATACTATTTTGATAAAAATTCTGGACTCTAGACAGAAACTGTAGAAAATGTCCCTCTTTTGGGAATTCTTAGCGAGTAACTTTGCTGCGCTAAATTCACGCACTAATTCTTCTAAAAAGTGGTACGAAAATAATTTGTGATATTATTTAACTTGATTTCGTTAAATAATCTCTCTATATATAAAACAAAGTGGAAAAAACTTTTTCCCTCTGTCGCCCGTAATTTTCAACCGATTTTATTGATTTTTTTTTTAAATGTTGGTAATTACGGTGATTGGGTATTAGGCTAAACAAATTCAAAATCGGACAAAGGGGCGTGGCACCGCCCGATTGAGCTCAAACTTACAGATAATCTTAGGTATTGGCCCTAGAGGGCTTCTGTGAAGAGTTGTCAAAGTTGGATAAAGGGGCGTGGCATCTCCAATAAAAAAAAATTAAAATAGTGTCGCACGAAAATAAATAAAATAAAAAAAAACAATAAAATAAAAATAAAAAGGCCTGGAGAAGCTGGCGGGGGTTCAGCATAATATTTTTTGGTTCACATTAAATAGCGAAAATCACAAGCATTTTGAAACCCCTTAAAGTTACTGTGTCCCAATAAGCAACATTTCTGCAATTGGATGGAAATAGGAGAATATTAAAACTAAAATGCCTGTACCTACTCTGTACAGACTAACAATAAGAACCTGCTTTATTTTTGCTGTTGAAATTATACAATGAATAAAAAAAAAAGTATAAGGCACAGCAGATTTCATAATTTTAATATCTACCTATGTAAAGTCTCCCTTTTCTGAAATTTAAAGTAGGTAATTGACCTAGAGGCGATTTTTGTTTTATTTAATCGTATTTAACGAGAACTCATTCTGTACACACTCATAATTTTTGTAAACTATAAAAAATAAAAATAAAGAAGAGAACAAAATTAATTGGTTTCCTAAATTGTTTACTAACATGCTAAGTGGTAATTTAGTTGAAATTTATTTCTTTTTTATTTCCGTGTCGTTGTTGAACGATGAGAGCTTTGTACGTGGTAAATTACAAAAAATTGCGATTTTAATTGCGTTGACGGTCAAGACGCATTAGGCATAGACAAGACATGTTTGCGTATTATGTACAATTTTTGTACTCACATAAGTAGAGAATATTTAATTAAAAAGGTGTATATATACTACTCACAGAGCTGCGTAAACAGTGTCTATCCAAAATTTATATAAGGCTTCATAATGTATTTAGGTACAAACCTGAAACGAAAATATGAAAAAGGTTGCCATTATATTATAGCTAGTGCTAGACTAAGAGGTTGTATAATTTTAAATTTACATTTAAGTCAGTGGAAATTTTTGAGGATCAATTCAATTACAGAGACGTGACTTAAATTTCGTTGGGTAGAAGGAAAAGTTAACCTTTGAACTATTATAGTTAGGTACAGATTAATTGTTCAAGATATTATTTGACAAAACGTTAAGCCGTTCATTTAAAAACTTAACAAACAAATTCGCAACATCGTTTTAGAGGCTATTTTAAGCTGGATAATTGTTTACTAGCTGAATAGAAGACGTTATTAAAAATATCTATTTAAATAGGTATTATTTAAATTTTACTCTTTAGAATAGTCCCATTTTAAATAATTATATGGACTTACAATCCGTAGCCATGGGTCTATGGAATAAAAATATTTTCGGTCTAATATTATTATGTATTGTATTATTCGTCTGTTCCAACCAAAACTTGACATTTAAGACGGCTTGCTCGTTGCACAGAAATTCCTAGAAAAAAGTTTCTATGTTCTCTCTATAAGAAGTCCCTTGGCGTCCTTTTCTAAACCATATCGCAAATATATAATTTGTTATATCTTTATTACTGACCAAAACCAGTAAATTGGCTACTAATTTTGAAATGATACTTTGATAGATCAATGTTCAGTTCATTGCTACTAATTCCAACTCGGCCATGATTGATACTCATTGCCACAATATTTTACATTTATCGGTTTAAGACCCAGCTTTGAGGGCAGTCTCAGCCCCAGACTATTAGAATACTCATTCAATGCATCATGATTATGACTTTAAACTCGACTACTGCTACTTGAGAAAATCGAAGGAGGAGATGATTTCGATACGCTCACATTTATACCTCGTTTTCTGTTTGTTGTATTCTGTGGCCAACCTCTGGCAGAATCCAACGTCTGTTTGGTTTCTTCTCTGATGTTTCGCCATCGGGGATACCCTCATAAATGCATGGGAGCAAATATCCAAAAAAAAAAAAACAATAACCGACAACTGAGCCAAGCCCATCCCAAGCCAACATCAACTAGAGATACATCCACCGTCGCGTCGGTCGTAGATAGCATCGGCGTGGGCAAAACAGCTCCAAGAGCTAAAAGTTAAAAATGATTTGGGAGTCTATGTAGATGAAGATAAAAAAACTACAAAAGGATATCTATTCGGATGTGAAGGGCCAACGTTTTGGATTCCCCAATCGATTGGTGGCTGCTGCTTTGCGGTCGTATTGAAATGGGTGGAAATTGGCACAGGGCGGTTGTAATGCAGAATTTATGAACTCTCCTTGGGGTGTACTATTTTCGATACGATTAAAACTTGCTGCGGTCGAACGACCTCGCAGGAAGGTTCCAAGGATTATTACTAATTTTATGTTTCTTCTATTTGAGCTGTCGAAACTGGGTTAATAATTATTACAAGTCGAAGGCGTACGTATCTACTTATACAAGTCTATTCAACAAATTGGATCAAACATAACTCAAAACGTTTTTATAGGAGTGTCGCCCACTTATGTGGTCGTTCGTCTTTATTATTCGTTGCTTTGTAGGTAAAAAAGCAATAAAGCGTCCAAACAGGCAGATCTTTTATACCAGATGATCCAAGACCATAAAAAATATGAAATACAATATTTTATGAGTGCGTGTACATAATTTCGTTTTTATGTTCATATATACTCTCATTTGACGGATAGTAGCAGCAACTTTCCCTTGAGAAATGTTCAGGTTGCTGATGGACCACATGTAGGAGTATGGTACAAATCGTGTTATTGTTGATGTTGATGATGATTCATTGACTCACATATGAATGTAAAGTGGAATCCCGAGAAAGGCTGTTATGGTAATTGATTGATAGACAAATATTATGTACAGTGAGAATATCTCAAAGACTTTTGACATTTATTGAAATAATTTCAAAATGTTTCTTCAAAAAGTCACACATGACAGATTTCATTGAACAGGCAAAAATAGGACTGTGAGCTTTTGTTGGATTCTTTTGTTTCTATGGCACGCTTCGAATAGGGTCGCTGTTACTTAAGGATCGAATACTAAATGAACCTTATTAATATGTTAGAATTTTTAGCATTCAGTTTAAGCTTTTTTCTGGGTCACAATAGATCTGGACACTAAAATTGTAATATATAGTAAAGAGAGTAAAGAGCATATTGAAATTTGGTTTTGGCTAAAATCATTTTAAAACGTAAACATTTAAAAAGGCGCGTAAAGCAGTATCTATGTCTGATTGCAATTAAACAATCCAGTTTTTTTCACAGTGGCAAACAGTTTGAATGCGTTCAGTTCTATGATGGTGATTGCAGCGGAACAAGGAGTAAAAATCGTTGGATTTTAGTTCAAAAATTAGAGCTCAATTAGACAGAGTGGTGACAGAGTGGCATTTGACAATCAATTCATGATCGGTTTGCATACCTCAACAGCAATATCTGCAATCTCAATGAAATTAACACATTTAATTCTCTTCTTCATCACAAAAACGGACGTATACAAACAAACAATAAATAAAGGAGCAGCAAGCGTATCGCCAATTAATTTGGCACATAATTAAATCGGAAATGTGTTTGCCACTATCAGTGCGCTGATGGAATATATGTACCATGAAAGTGTCCACAGTAACTCCCACATCACCCTAGGAACTGTCTGACTATCTTATCTTGCTCGCGAAAGGCTTGCGTAATGAGTTCAGGGATTACAAGGCGAAATTCAAAGGGAAGTCACGTGCAGCAAACATTACCAACCGACTCCCGCTATCCAATTCATCGAACCATTTCTTTCATCACTATAACTTCCTCTACCCAGGACTATCCAATTACAATATATTCGCAACAGTTCATCCCTTAATTACAATCAGAGTCCCTTGTGGGAGTTGGTTGCATTGGCGATGGCGTAGGGTGGCAGAACATACGTAGATATACGAATAATATCCTTTTCAAGAAGGGTCGAACAATGTGTTTACATCTTATAGACAGGTTGAATATGGCGTAATTGCTGGGACTCGTCACGCACCCTAAATGACATCTCTCTATACAAGCTCTGGCCATGGAGGGTGAGGATTTCCCAATGTTGAATTTTTACCCTGTCGTGCTGTAGATAAGAAATTATGCGGCATTGTAATCGCTTTATTCATGCGGTATGTATATGCACATCCTGCCGATTGCATTTCATATCTCAGTGAAATATGAAATAATTACAATTTTATCTATAGATGTTCCCCAGTGACTCATTTGCAAATACGCAGTGCGCTACAGACTTTGTCCACCCTTGGCTTAGCGGCAATGAAAAGAAACTAACGTTCTTAGAAAAATGCGTACATACTTCTTTCAACTTCGACCCATAACGCTGTTAGAGAAGGTCGTTTACCCTCAGCAGCCCTCTTTCGATTCATCGCAAACGCACAAAGGAAAGACAAGGCGCTCGTACACAAGGTGCCTCATAGTCATAGGCCATTCCCAAGTAACAAACAGTATTGTTCTCGCATCCGAAGCGTATAGAGCTTAGCTACCCACCGTTTGCTTTCGCCGTGCTCTGCGGTAAGTGGTGAACGACCAGAGGGAAAACAATTCGAAAAGAAAAGAAAACAGATACCAAAATCAGGGGGGATAGAAAATGGAGATACAAATTTATGCTCTGTCACTCATTTCGCTTGCAAGCATATCCGTTTGTATTATCGGATTTACGTTTCAACCTCAGGTGGTTTCACGGGTGAGATTTCACATATGCGAACATTGTACTACACATGTGCATGCATTAGCACACTTTCATAGAAAAGGAGCGCGCAAAATCGGCACACACTCACACTTGGGGTGTTCTATTGCTGCACTTAGGCAAATTTGATGATAGATACGAATGAGTGCATCGCTCTGGCCTAGCATATGCCGCATCACCTCATCTAGGTGCAGCTGTATAGCAGCAGCGCTTTGGTTGGCAAGATACTCGTACTACGTGGATGGCTCCGACTGCGATGTATCATATGGCGTTGATGGGGAAATATCCCACGGCGATGCACACAGTGGATGCTGTATGGCAATAGTTTTCCATTTTCACTTATTTTTCTTTTTGTTTTCTTGTTGTTATTACTGTTGCACACACTTTGGAAAAATGATTTATATTGCGTGTCATGTGTGTTACATCAGGGAAAAAAATTGGACGGCGAACTTTATAGCAAAAAGTGGTTGACTTCTATTAAACTGGCAGCCATTAAACCAGAAGATAGATTGCCAGTTTTGTTATTGATTGCTTTATGAGTCATCAGCTTTAAGGTCTAATAAACAAACCGAGTCCCATTTGCAATGAAAAAAGAGCGGATGTAGGCTGCTATCGATTAGTGCTCTGTCTTCAGTTAAGAACACATTAGGCATCTGCCATGAGAAACGAAATTCAACTAAGAATGCAACGCATGTTCGTATTGAAAGCATCGCGGGCCCATTACAAATAGTTGATTTGTCTAATTTACTTGTTGACTAAAATAGTGCATCTTGTTAAGCAACCCACTCGATAGTCGAATACCTAGTTAACCTAAATAAAGTCTTTTGGTCTTTTGGTTTTGGCACGAAAATGTGTTGTTAATAACTGCATCATTGTGCTGTTGTGCAACAAGTTGAAAGCAGGGGTTGATAGGTACCCTCGTACACTACAGACCGATGCCACGAACTAGATGACAGCTAGTACCTAGGACACTTTGGATGTAGGCATGTGACTGTAGCACGTATATTTACGTACCTAAAACTAACGCCGATGAAAAATAGTTAAAAATAGTTAAACATTTTTACAGATGGTTCCAAGACATTAAAGAAAACTTAAAAGAGATTCGATTTTCACTCACTTTTAACGCTCACTGATAAACAACTATACATATATGTGTATGAAAGAAGAGTCCGTGAGTAAGAATTTCCAACCATTTCTTAAATATATTGGTATACCTACATAGCCTCTTTTATTACCTTTGAAAGCATTGAATTTAACCACACCTTCGGTAGGTCATCTCATCACATAATGCATGTATATCTCAGAAAAGAAAACTAAAGTAGACAAAATGCTCAAAGGAACACCTGTTCCCAAGCAGGGCCTTATCAATTGTAATATCGTAAAGTGGTATTATTTGGTGTATGTTAGACATTTGGTGTGTGCTTGGGATTATAGACTACTACCATTGGAGCAAATCGTACCATAGTTTCAATACCCCAAAGGTGTCAACATAAATGTACCCATGTGTTTAGAATTTATTAATAACTAGCGCAGCCCGTGCACACTTCGTAGTGCAAAATAAAATAGATAAACTGTTTTTATTGTAATGCTCAGTGGTAAACAACATTTTGACCAATCTTCACAGGAGCACTCCAGGGCCAATAACAAAGATTATCTGTAAGTTTGAGCTCAATCGATTTGGTGGATTTCGAGATACATATACGATTTTGAATGTTTTTTTTTGTATGGACGGTGCCACGCCCCTTGGTCCAATTTTGACCAAACTTCACAGAAACCGTATATGGACCAATACCAAAGACGTGTGAAAGTTTGGTTAAAATCGGTAAATGTGTTAAGGCGTGAATCGGCGACAAACATTTTAGGCCTCAATTTTTAAATAGGTACATATGTATATACCTAGATTATTGCTGGATGAATCTCACAAGTGTCAAGTTTTTAGTAGTAAATCCATCCTGAACACTTCATTGTGAAATAACATAGAGATGATTGATGCCTGTTCGTCTCAATGACGTTTGTCCCTATAGTCTTTACAAGCAAGTATACCATAAGCCTTCTAATTGTGTTCGGTTCTTTAAAAATTCCGACGTGCAGCTATACAAAAAAAACACTTGCCTGCCTCCTATTAACAACACCTTGTACTACCTTTAATAACGAACCCAATTTCTAGTCTTAAACTAACAAAATTCGTATAAACGAAAGGAACAAACAAAATACTAGTATACCCATCAGATTTAATTAAAATTCTTTCACTAAATGGAATTACTATCCCTGTCTCGAAAGAAATGTAAGCTATAGCAAGTACCTACCTAAATTTAATTTTTCTTTCATCTTCATTGTCATACCAACTATGTATTTACAACTTCCAATAATAATCTCATTTCATAAGGATTTCGCTGTTATGCACTTAAAGTGAGATACCTGCATTTGTATCTTAGCAACGTCACCTGCCACTCTTGTATAGTTATCCTCTACTCTACTCTCAAAATGACTTCCTCAATGAAACAGCGAAAACAAAAACAATAGGTACTCGCCCCTCCGTTTCCAAGACAGAATATACACTCCATTAGTCGCAGTGATTGAACTTTTCTCGCAATTTTTGTTCAACTCATTCCATCGCGCGCCATAAGGTTCCATCCGACATCGTCATAGTTACATTCCCCCACTGAATAAACAACTCACCTTGTAACCGGGTCTAATGAAGCTGAAACAAGGAATACTTATTAATCTTCAAGTATAAAGCTCCCATCCCCTAGGAGGGATTAAATGAGAAAAATATGAAGAAGAATGAAAACAGCTTCAGGATATGCCAGACAAATCTGATACATATTACACTGCTGAAGTTGGGTTGTGATCTGTTCATTAGAGGGACACGTGCATCCGATGCAAGTGGTCCGGACATCACGTTCTAACTGAAGGGGATGGTACTGCTTTTTCGCTTCTAATGAGTTAGCAATCGGGAACTGCCATGGTATCAATCACCCATCACGACATCTATATGACTTTGAATCTGACTTCAAATCCCACGTTCGACTGGAAAACACACGAGATTGACCACTTTGACATTGCTTGTCGGACCAACTTAGAGAATGGTCTCAGATAACTGACAACTGATGCTTTCTGGCACGCACAAGTGTCCAGTTCGCAACACGAACAGAAGTTGTTTGCGATGGGATGTTCAAATGGAACGAACACTGTCTTTGCAGTCGTGTAGTGTAGGTAGAAGGGATCCTGGCGATGCTGCTGCGGACCTCCCGTAGACAGTGCTGAAGAGTCACGAAAAATCACAGAAGCCCGCACACTTGAATGAGCCTCAATGAATGCGACTCAACATTGTCGCGATTCCGATTACCAACATCAGCGGAACGGGTTTCTCCGTATCAGCATCCAATGAACGTCATCATCACTGTATTACACATCATCGGGAAACAAACTGGTTGTTGCAGTCGGCTACCCTTGGCGGTGAAAGAAGAACACGACATTCAGGATATACCCCAGCATAGATACCGTTTCTTCAACCTACTCCATCTTGACGTCAAAACCTGTGTATGCTCTGGCTTGGGGCTCAGCTCGTACTCAACGCGTACTGCCTACTCGACGCGCCATTTGGTGAACCGGAGAGATCCCCACACACATCATCAGCGCATCACACTGATTGACTGACGGAGAAAGGTTTAGTTCAGAGTTGAATGACTGATGATCGTGTTTAGCTTTAGGTTAAACACAAAAAAATAACGGCATACAGCCAGGCCAGAGGATAATTCTGTTTTGTTTTTGACAGATATGGATGTAGTTTTAGTTTTCAGTTGTGTAGAGAGTTGGTTACGATGCTTGACACCTTCATTTGGTAGCTCGTTACCAATCCCAACTACAGTCAGTGAGACCAACACAAAATTTATCGTGATCATAATTTGCGGGACTTTCACTTTTTCCTCCTCCTCCTGAATGATATTTCGCTGTTACCTTTACCTTACTTGGCTCAAGAGCTAACATTTGGGCACGACTTTATTTGTTCGATCCACCAACGAAACGTGGGCCGGGGATTCGTGTCTGTTCGACTTGTAAATTGGGTATGGGTGGGGAATTTGCATAAATTCTGGTTGAAATGTATATGGTGTGTAAAAGGGGCAATCCCACGGAATCATTCAACTGAGGAAAATGCTGCTTAATTGCTGTAGTTCTTGGTTCTTGTGGTTATTTGACATTTGGAGTTTAGACAAAATGACCAACTGCAATTGTTTGCAAATTTATCATGTAGGGGCAGGCAATACTTCTTGTTTCTTTAGCTTTTCGGTGGTAAGCAGCACAGTAAGCAGAATATGTCGTCTCGAACATGACAGTAACAAATTAATTGCTAGCAAATTTTTATAATCGATGATTTTGATATGGCTTTGTGAACTGATGAGTATCTATATAAAAATGGTGCCAAAAATGTACAGTAACTCATCAATTGAGAACGGCTGGCGCTGGACCGATTTGGTTCAAATTTTTTCCAGTTGTTCGTAATTGCCAGGAGAAGGTTCTTCTGGAAGAACATTTTGGGAAAACCCTCCGGAAAAGTCGGGAAATTACAAAAATCTACAATTTGTTTTTTGTATGGATTTGTTCTGGAATGGCTTTTCGAATGGAAAAATAGAAAATTTCGCAAAAACGCGAAAAATTTGAATTTTTTTCGACGAAATTTTACATTTTACCTCATGATTTGATGATTTGGACGATGTAAAAGTGAAAAATTCGTTGTGAAGCTTGGAAAATTTGGGATAATTGTGAAATTTATTGCGTGCATTTTGGGTGGAGAAGTTAACGAGATAAATAATAGATGGCGCTGTGCTGCGATCAATGCCACAAACCGATAGATGGCATTATTACGTTGACAATTAGGCTGTGCGCAATTTGGCAGGTGTCCTTTTCGCATTATCATTTTCTATTGAGATGTGCTCTTTACTATCTGTGTTTTATTACAAGGCCCGAAACTCACATGCGATTTAAATCGCGTGACTGTGTAGTCGCAAAAAATGAAACACACACATTTCAATATAATAACTCTGGAGTTTATCTAAAGGCGTTAAATTGGGGCGACACGAAGTTCGCCGAGCCCGTTAGGTAAACTAACTATAGAGAAAGGGAAATAAATAAATATTTCTTTTTTTTATAATTTTTGAGTTGTTGATAAAGTACCCAGCTCGAAGGACCAATCTTGGGATGCGGAGAGATCGCTCAAATTTATATGGAACATGTGGAAAATAAAAAACAAGTTTTGAATATGTACATATATGATGTAGGCGGCAAAAATGTATTTTATTTCTGGATTATTTCTTCCTTACATCAAGGGAGGTTTGTTAAAAAAGAGCAAGTTAGTGTACATAGTTTGGAAAATTGCGATAAAGGCCAAAGATCGTAGATGATTCTAACTAATTATGAAGTTCTTTACTTTCATATTATGTAGTACCCTCTGTGGAGAATTTATTGTATTTACTAATGTGTGTTTTTACTGCTCTTGCGAGTATTTTAATCGCTAATGAACTTCTGCGAGCCAGTGTCTCCATTCAAACTTAGTTTCGCTTAAAAAATACAATCGCAAGAGTTGTAATTTCTTACCAAAAAAATGCATCTCTTGCGATATTCCGATTTTATAATGATTCACTCGGCAAACTAGTCTAAAACTGTAGGATTATAGTGCGAACAAGATTATAGATTCTTATAGATTCTATACATGGTTAATTTGCACCCTTAGTTTCGCTTAAAAAATACAATCGCAAGAGTTGTAATTTCTTACCAAAAAAATGCATCTCTTGCGATATTCCGATTTTATAATGATTCACTCGGCAAACTAGTCTAAAACTGTAGGATTATAGTGCGAACAAGATTATAGATTCTTATATATGTAATTTGTTTGTTAGAAAGAAAATTAAAATTGACTCAAAAGACGAGAATCCTGGCAACTCCCTTGTTTACGTCAACGTCAACTTTAAGCATCCAAATAACGAATATCGATATTGTCCCCCCTTCGGTAGCCAATGATTACATGGCTCTCTCAACAAATAGCCACTTGAGCATTTCGAGTTCCCTAAAATCCACACAACAAATTGCCAGCAGCAAAGCGATCTTTACCTCAACTCCGGCCATGCATGAAGTTCTACAGACTACACTCTACACACAAACGATGCGATGGTTGGGAGAGAAAGGTAAACCTTACCGCCAATTTATTTCCAAACGAATGGATTTCCTGCTTCTCCTCTTTTTGTGTGTTTGGTTTGGACTTTGTCTGACGACGACGACGATGATGAAGAAGATTATAATGACGGCGATCATGATAATGATAGCTCGCGTGATGACCCATTGTCTTTGGTTCTGTGTGATTTACTTGACCATTGTGTGCTTGCGTTTTGAAGGAAAAGACCCCAGAGCGCTTGTTAGTTGGACTATTTCATGGTTAATTTGCACCCAAGCCCCGGAAGGGATGAGGCAATGCGTTATGGCCAATACACATGATTTTAAAAAGAACACACCGCTCTTGATACCGATCTTTGTGCTAGATGGTTTTAGTTTTCTGTCGACGAAGGTCTTAAAAGCTGCAGTTGACCCTCCCTGTTACGCAATTCAGTAGATATGTAGGAATTGATTGCCTTTTAATCAGATTACGGTTGGGTAAATATATTAGAATCGCATTTGCTTCCGACAGAGTACCTATACAAGTAGAAATTCGGTGGCTTAAAAATGATGGCCTCGCTCTTTGTATATGGAGATGTGGATCCATCAGTAGAATACCAATTAGGTACGTTGCACTAAATTTGGGGGTAACAACACGCATTTACCTACAAAAATAAACAACATGAGAATTGTGTCAGACAATGCTTTCCTTGGGCAGTTAATCAGAGTGCGGCATGAGATTTCAGGCGAAGGATGAGGTTTTGTTTTTATACGAACCAAGGTTAGGTTCAGAGAAAGTCCATAAAATTTGAGTGTAGTGTTGTGAAATGCATGGAGGAAAAGTGGTGTAAAAATAAACCATGTACATGATTAAGACAACTTACCATATACTTTACGAGATATATAAGGCTAATAAAAATGTGACGAAAAGGCACGTATCTGTACAGCTTTTTCGAAAGTCGGTTTAAGGGAGATGGAACTGATACTTAAACTGAAACCGGTCGAATTTCCTCGACGATTTTTTATATTGAATATTGGATATCTTGCGTTTTATACATAAATGTTATTGGAAAATGGAAAATATTCGGAAACTAAAAATATGTTACAGTTGGAGAAAAACTATCATTACAAACTTATAATCGAATACGTCCAAGTCAGCCTTTATTTTCACTTTCTCGCAGTTTTCAGACAAAAAATTTGTATATGTAAACGGTTCTAAATTCTAAGCAATCACGAACAAACTTGGATACAAATTGAGGAATGAAAATAATATTATGTACCTAGATAGGGCTGACTTTATGCGACTAAAGTTGCATTTTCCCCTTTTTTTTCTATCCCCAATGAGACCACTGTTCCAAAATTGTCCATATTTGCCCCTTTTCTGTATTTCGGTGATAGTCTTCCCATTTTAAAAAAAAAAAACATTTTGTATGAAATGTGACGTAATAACTACTTTACGAAACTACTTCACAATTAATTGGGATCTGAATGCGTCATTTTTCTATCAGCTATTTATGTCCTATTGTCATAAGTTTAGGCATTAAAAATTTAGCTATAACCAAAGCAACAATAAGATAGAACGAGATGAAAATATGCGTAAGCCACTTAACTTTAGTAAACTCACAGCTTACTCATTTTGCGTTTTTTTTTGTGCCATTTGTGGGCAGATCAGTATTGCCCCTTTTTGAACGCAAATCCCCTTTTTTTGGGACTTTTTTTAAAATCTTCGAAGTCAGCCCTGGCAAATTCGATAACCCTCAGTTCTTTTACCAAGAACTGGTTTAGAAATATAAACTGGTCGCTTGTTCGATTTTGGGGAATTTTGATTTTTTGATGAATGAATAGACTTACATCGGCCATGTGTCTTAAAACCCAACCCGGACGGACAACGAAGTAGGGGATGGCTCTATAATAACAACAATAACATAGTAATTCTCAACTTGTAGTCGGGCTATAAGCTGATTCGTTAAATGTATGGCGTATGGTACGGTATGGGGTTATGAGGCAAATAGAAAATATTTTATGTACGCTGTATTATTGACTGAGATTATAGTAAGCGACATGAAGACCTTCAGTTTCAACCCCGGAAAAACACAAATTACATCTCAAGATTTTAACCACTGCGCCACCTCTAGCGAACGCCTGACAAACGTCAGAAAATACAACTGGCCTGAGAAAGCATACAATTATAGGCCCCTATCATTCATCCCCAAAATGAAAGCGTATACACAAACAAATGGTTGTAATGTAATGTAATGGTAATCCACTGATTCACTGAACTATAGTCCAATCACTAGTCAACAAAAAAAATATTTTTTTTTATATCGCAAATAATTTCATGTGATTCGTGTTCTATGTGCTAGAAATATTGCAGAAAGTCAAATAAAATATTTCTATCACGTCACAATTTTATGATATATCAATATTTATTTTCTTACTATTTTTTATATTTAAATTACTCATTTATTTTTGACTAAAAAAAATCCTTCTTCACTTTTTTCGTTTTTCGATGGTACTCTGTGGTTTGGGTTTCCCTAATTAATAACCAACAATAGTCTGCCAGCATCGCAGGGTTGCATTGTCCTTGATATCGTTTTTCAATGACAGCTATATCTTGAATCTTGGTGGAATCGCTCTCCGTGTTCTGTTTTTCATGATAGCTCCCATGAAATGCAACATGTCTTTGAAAATATGTTTTCTGCGCTCGCACATATTATTGTTTATTATTATTTAATATTTAAATTTCTTTATTTGTAGTTTTTGGAAAGAAATAAATAAATTTAAATAATAAAAAGTAATAAATAATAATAATAATATTTTCGGGGGAAAAAAATCTAAATGCGAGTGAAGAAAATTTATTTTCAAAGACATGTTACATTTCATTTTATAAAAAGCTTGCAAATATTTGTCAACAAGGTCAAAATATTGCGGGGATTTATGATTCTCTAAAAAGTTTTCAGTGACTGCAATAAACGATGCCCAGCCTTCCTTTTCTACGTCATTTAAGTATGAAGTTAATTCAGGATCTTTTATTACCAGGAAACGGATTTTGTTTATGTAAAAAATTAAAAAAAGGCAAAACTAAGCTTTTCTTAAAGCCTTACAACCGTACAAGCAGAAACATTTGGCAACGAACGCCTGTGATTGACCCTCAGGAAAGCTTTGAAAGAGCTGAAGAGAGGACATGGGCACAGAGAAGTGGAGCCCAGTTAAAATACCTTTTGACATCGACTGCAATATTTGAAGATAATTTTAAGTTTTCAGCGCCATTTAATACATTATCAGCCTTATTTATAAACCTTATACACTCTCTATAATAGGTCTAAACGCAAAAATATATATTAGGTTTTTGCGTTTAGAGTTATAGAGAGTGTATAAAGTTTATAAATAAGACTGTATTTGTTTATTTGATGGTCTTAAATCCTTCATTGCAGAAAAGGCGTTCGCTTTCACCGCAACTTCAGCAGCTGATCCTTTTGCTTTTTGCAATAATTTCTCCTCTATCCCATTAAAAATATTTAAAATATCTCCAATCAATTGCACAGAATATAAGTCTAAAATGTAGTACATCTACCATTAAATAAGTTTAAAAATATAAATTTTTCGGAATTCAATATTCTACCAGTTTTAGATAGAGGTAGTATAAGAAAAATAATATTTTTGGGGTAATAGGAGTGAGTGTGCCTACAAAATGTACTACATACTTTTTACGATATTTTTTTGGTGTTGACTAGTGAATCACAAATTGGGTTCTGCATACAGTAGATATACCTTATTCCTCATGATTTCTCAAAAAAGGATTTTCCCCCCCAAAGCCCTATGTTTAACGTGAATCTGAATTAGCCCGCAACATTCAAAAAGATTCTATTTAATTATGTTACATACATATTTTGAATCCTATTTTTAAAGTAGTTACATTTCTACTAAGTACTTAGCCGCTTAGTTAGCTTTGATGTGCACATTTACGTAAACAATAAATTAGCACACAAGTGCATTACGCAATTCATAACCTGCAATCGCATGTTAATTTCATATGGAGCGGGCCAGTCTCAAAGTGCTATAAATGTATTCAATTTTATATAAACCTCATTAATAAACCACGAGAAGCGTAAGCTGTACGATGAACGATTACATGTCATGTAATAAATTTGTAATAATCTAAGATGCATTACAGTCACAGTGAATAGCCAGCAACTTTAAGCCGATATCATCGAACAATTCAAGTGAACACAAGTCGTTGGCTTATCAAGCCATGTGTCATTTAAATGGGTCTCCCCCTCCACCGCCGCTTATCTAAGATAGTTTGTTCATCGTCTTAGACAAGGAAGGAAGATGTGGGCGGTATGTTCGAAAAATCCCGTTTTCACTTTTTGTTGTGGGTGCCCAAAAGAAAGAGAAAATTTGCGGGAATGTGTGCACCTTTAATTGGGTTGTCGTTGGATTCTCGTTTTCCTTACATTTTCGGTTCGTTTCCGCTTTCCACCCGCATCTACAGATATCCACTGATTTGTATCAATTTATTCACCTTTTATCTGCCATTGGTGTGGTAGTTTTATAGATGCTCTATATAAGTAGATATTTCGATTCGATGTTGAAATCGTGTGGCAGTGACAGGGGAAATGATTTTCCCACGCAGACCACGTCTCTTTCGTTAAGTAAATGTGTGATGTGGCTGTGTAACGCTTCAAGTTGGAAAATGTTTTGGTGTCGGTTTTTCCATTTTTTTTTCTTTGTGGTGACTTGCTTTTTCTGACATTTTACTGATTTGCACTTGGGAAATTTGTAATTCGAAACGACACACATATCGATACAATGTTCTGTAGATAAATGTGTTTGGCTTCATTCGTGCCTAATGTGTGTGCGGTTCTTATCAATCTGTCTATGAATGGAATGTGGGATTCCTATGTCTCATGGGGATCAAATGCATGAAACTTGAGTTGATTTTGATTACGGATTGCAATGAGTTGGCACATTTTTGTGAGATGTAAATAAGTGATTTACGGGAATTTATTCTGGTGGGTGGTTTTACAACCGAGACATTAAACAGATTGGCAATAACACTTTATGCAATTGAAATTAGTGATGTCAAGTGGGAATTCAAGAAAGTATGTAGCAATTTTTAAGGTCACAGCAAGGTTTCTTGGACTCGCATGCTATTTTTTGGCCAAACCGAAAGAAGATCAGTAAGCCCCATTAAACCTCTCCCCATATTGGAGCACTCGCCACTCTAATGACATATTTTATAATCCGACAAATGCCGGCTACAATAAATACACGAAAATGTCTTTTAACTTTTGAGACCGTCTAAAGTCGTGTGGATGAAAATAATATCATACCTAAGCCGAGCCATTGACCATTATGCTTTAATGATCTTAAATGCTTCCCCAACGACAGAGTCCACAGTCTATACAGAAGTCAACACTCATTCTTATCGGGCTTAAGAAATCTGTATTAAATTATACAGACTGACTTTGTGTGATGGTGGAACTCATACAACACTATTTTTGTTGTTTCATAGTCATGTGGTGGCCGAGGGCTATGGACTGCAAGTCCAAGGATATTCTAAGAAACTAATACCATTTAATCCGCATAAAAGTGGAAAAATGTAGAGTTTGGTCGCCGGCAATAACAAAGAAGAACTATGTAATGTACAAACATACATAGTTTTTTTTTCTTTGATAAAATAATTACTTGTATTTTTATTTAAGAACCTATACATAGGTAGGTAAGGTATAGGTACCAACATACATCATAGCAGGCATTTCATTTTCACTTTGTGTTGTTACAGGCTGGAAGAATAGGATGATAGTAGTTACTAATTAACTCCTAATGGAGCCAAGCTAAGACACGAGTGGTTCGAGTTACTTAAAATCATTTGATTTTATTTTCTGTCTAATTTTTGGTCCTACTAAGAGGTCTGTTTGTATAATTTCTACGTCTATATAACGTTTCCACTAAAGAAAAGGAGATAGGTTTTTTGTTACTATATTTCTGTAGAGTTAAAAATAAAGAAGATGATACCTTAGGCTTTACTTCTCACAAGTCACAACCCCAATGCTTTTCCATGTCTAGTTATGCTCTTGAATGTTTGACAGAAGTTCGCAAGACGTGGCGCCGCAGTGGAAAAAAACACACACTAACGACTAAGCCATTGTATATTACTTGTTTAAAATCTAGAGGTGAGATTTAATTCTCTTCTCAATGTGTCCTCACTGAATGATCTATATTGTCATGTACCTACTCTTGAAGTAAATATGTACGTATACGTTAATAGGTATAATTAAAAGCTTGAGCTGCTTTGTATATGCGATGGCGATGGTGGGTTGTTACTTCGCTTATACCTACGGCCCGGTATAATAATTCATTGTATAAAATTTTGGTTTTTTTATAAACATTTCTGACGCATTTGCTGAACAAAACTCTGCATTATTTTTCCGCGAAAAGCCTTTTCAAGCTTAATTTTGTAAGACATTTTACATTTTACATTTACATTTTACATAAATATGTTCTTATTCGTTAACTAATTTCAAATCATTAAAATGTCTCTTGGCCACCCTGTACTTTTATTTGAAAATGTATATAAATCTTCCCATAATTAATTACATGTATTTATGTATTTCGTTTAAATAGACAAGAATGCATAGCCGTACAGTCGAATGACTGCAATCACAGTTTTAATGTAATCTCCCAAATTTCTTTGTCTCTGTAACAGTAAGCTATGTACCTAAGTATGATCTGCTTGTTAAGTATTTTAAGAAGTTAGTCTGAATAAAGAGTTCGTTTAAGCAAGACGTGTTTAAAAGAATTATGTTTTTTTTTAATATCAAGCTGCATGCTTTTTTTTTTTTGATTAATATACCTACTTAAGTTTGATATCAAAAGATACTTCACAATTTTTTCTGACGTACCTACCTCTTATCTTAGGTAACAAGCTTATAGATATGTAGATATATTAACTACAACGCCATGGCCACCGCATCAGAAAAAAAAAGCATGTCAAAAGTGAGCAATTTCTTCACATTTTAGTTTCTTTTCTTCTGAGAAAAAAAAAAAGAGTTCATCTCCAAGTTTAATACGTTCTTTACTATCTCGCGTATTCTGTACTAACGAAGAATAGATACCAAGCTACATAGGTACCTATGTATGTTTCTTAACATCGCCAGTAGTACCTAGCAGATATAAATTAAACAACTGCATAGCGCGAGAGAAGGTATGCAAATTTGACAAATGTTTAAGTGGCATTTATCATGTCATGTCATTGACAAATATTGGCTAATTGTCATAATTATTTCTGGGAGTGCGGAAGGATAATTTTCAAATAAAACTTACCTACGTAAAGTTTTCTTCGTCGGGAAAATTCACAAAAATTAAATTTTAACTGACACGTCCTAGACATTTTTCGTTTGACAGATAGATACCTATTGTGTTGCTTTAATGTGAGACCTTTAATTTCATTCAAAGTAAAATAATTATGAGCGATGATATTGCGTGTGTCCTATTGCCAGTAGTTGCTTATTGATTATTGCCTCAACGTGAGAGCCGGCTAAAGTTGCGTATTGCTCGTTGATACTTGATCACATATAGTTGCATATTGCTTGTTACCTGAGTGTGAGAGCCGTTTAATGTTTGTGGTAATGCTTCTTTTTTTCCGACTAATCCATTAACATCGCTGCTACAAAATTCTTCTTTTTTACACAGGAACTTGATGAATATGTAATTGTACCACTTTAGGACACAACTTTTGGTTACTCAGTGAATATAGTGGCCGTCAGGAAACTATTTCGATTGAGAATCTAAAACACAAATCATTGTCGCGAAACAGGACCAAGTATATAAGACAGGGTCAAATGGAGCAAACTGTCACTGTCACCTGTTGGTAAACAGTAAGGCAAAAAAAAAATTCCTAAGCAGGTGGGGATCTGAAGAAATCGTCAAAATGGATCTTCAACCAGTCGCTCTGGGTAGCGAACAATAGATGAAAATCGTGCAGAACGGAAACAATTTACATTACAGTAACTGTAACAGTGAACTCCCACAGTCCAGTACAGTAACTGTAATGTACTTATGAAAGTTATGAATTTTTAAGTATTACTTTACTTACTTACTTACTTAGATGGCGCTACAGTCCGGGGTGGACCTGGGCCTCAACCAACATGCCTCTCCAGTTAGCACGATCTTTGGCTAACAGCCTCCAGTTGCGCACTCCAAATTGGTTGAGGTCCCCTTCCACTTGTGCGCGCCACCTAAGGCGAGGTCTTCCTCTACTGCGTTGTCCCTCCGGGTTGGAATCGAAGACTCTTCGGGTCGGACGGAGCGTTGGTGTCCATTCTACATGTCCTAGCCATCTTAGTCAAGTAATACGTACTTTTCTGACCAAGTCGATGTCGCTGTACAGCTCGTAGAGTTCGCTGTTAAATCTCCTCCTCCAAAGCCCGTCAACGCAAACGGGACCGAAAATCACTCGAAGAATTTTGCGTTCAAAGCGCCCAAGGATATCTTCATCCGCTTTTGACAACGTCCATGATTCTGCGACATAAAGCAGGAGTGGGATGATGAGGGTCTTATATAGAGTCTCCTTGGTGTTTCTCGACAAGGATCTGCCATAGTGTGAATATTTGGTCGGTTGTGGACTTACCGGGCCTAAAACCGCACTGATAGGGTCCAATCAGCTCGTTGACAAATGGTTTCTGCAGTTCACACAGTACGGCAGACAGAATTTTGTAAGCGATGTTAAGGAGACTGATGCCTCTATAGTTGGCGCAGTTTAGAGGGTCTCCTTTTTTATGGATCGGGCAAATAATGCTGAGGCTCTATTCGTCAGACATACTTTCCTCTGACCAAACGAGTTGGTGTATGCTCTCTACCAAGTCATCCCCTGCTGCCTTAAAAAGCTCGGCCGATAAACCGTCCGGTCCTGCAGCTTTGTTGGACTTCAGCTTGGATATTGCTATCCTTACCTCATTTTGGTCAGGTGGACGGAAGTCTTGGCTTTCATCGCCCAGGTTGAATGGTTAAGTATTAGACAACTATTAAAAGTCACAAACTGAATTGGAACTAAATTGTAAATGTATTTTACCCCAATATAGAGCAAAGTTGTTGTAAGGTTCCTTGATCGGTGTTTGAAAATCCAAATAATTCTCATCTCGAATACTTTTACAAAATCCTCAGTTCTCTAATTATTGAACAATTCACTTTGAATAGCTACATTGACTTACGAAAATAACACTGCGACTGGCAATACCTACTTAGCGTTCATTTTCAATATTATCAGACTCAGACCTACCTCTTTTCATGGGTAAGTAACCTGAGATTCAACTATAATCAATGCCCAGTCATGAGCAAAAAAAATCAGTAAACACTCTGCCACTAAAGTGAACTCTCGCAGTGTTTCATGTTTCACAGAATACAACAGCAGCACGCTAAGATATATAAAAACCCAAACCTGTTCAGACAACTTTCCAGATTTGGCTTTCAAAGAAAAATGTTTTTCTTTTGTTTTTCGAATGCGGTTTCTTTTGGCTCTTTTGTTTGACTTTTTTTGTGAGCGCAACCAGAGTAAAGCTCCCCGACCGACGAGCGATGA
The DNA here is from genome assembly GCA_949372485.1 of Cheilosia soror. Taxonomy (NCBI): domain Eukaryota; kingdom Metazoa; phylum Arthropoda; class Insecta; order Diptera; family Syrphidae; genus Cheilosia; species Cheilosia soror. The sequence goes on along the minus strand of OX443564.1, from coordinate 71,699,219 downwards.
ATCGACGCGACGACGGACTCCCAGTTCCCAGTCCCAGAACCCAGAGTATCTCTTGATTTTTTAGCTCTTTGCAAGTCGTCGTTAATGTTATTGTTGTTGTCGTTCGTATCATTCCTATTGCCATATTCCTCCAACTCCAACCTCCATTGACTGCATTCAATTTGTGAAGAAGAAAAGTTTTTTAGCAGCATTTACACAGGCACCACCAAACAAGAACATCATTTTTGTTGATTGCAGAATAAATAAAGAAAGGCAATCACGCGTTTGTCTTGCTATAGCAAGCATCAGCCAACGCGCCGCGCAGTTAGAAGACAGCCCATAGAAGACCATCATCAGCATCACAGCTTGTTTAATGACAATACCTAACGTTGGATCAGTGGAAGTGCCTGATAAAGAAGAAGCAAGCAGGAGGAGAAAGAGTATTATATGAGTTGAGTTGAGTTCTGTAGTAGACTGCAGAGTGTAGTAGATTTTTATAGTATAGTGGTATGGAGTGGAGTCACCTTCTCCTCATAAAGTGTGTCAAGCAAGCGACCGCAATGCTCTGGTGAAATCAGGTTTCTCTCTATGGCTTGTGTCTCTTTGCCTCGTTCTGGCCAACTACATCTACAACCCACTGTCCCGTCGCCGATGGTCTTTGGTCGCAAAACGATTTCTGGTGAAAACAGTTACCTCCATCCACGCTCCAGCTCCACTCCAAGTTGCCTCTCTCTAACGAGCGACTGACTGTTTGATGATGACGATGAGTAGCCGGTTCCCGAGAAGCGGTTTTCCTTTATTATGGTCTTCTGTGCTGCAACGCAAGGAGAAGATGAATTGCTGCCTGCGTTTTGGGGTATCGTCTTCTTAACGTTTTTGCATCTTCAGTTCCATTTTAGTCCGACGAGCGACGAGCTCAGAAAATACAAAACACTTTTCATTGCCATGCCATCACCTTGTGCTTGGTCGCTGAACATGGTAAAAGGCATAAGAGGAGGATGCGATGGGAATGGAGATCAACACAGAGAGGTGACTCATTGCATTTGCTTTTGCTTATTGTGTTTTGTTCTTTGTACACTCTTTTAGCAAGGGCAATATATTTTTCTTTTTTGGACACTTAATTAGCAGAAAATTCATGACGACAAGTTCTGCAAAGTGTTAACACAAGATGCCTAAGAGAGAAGACGGTAATGGGTATACCATGGGCACATTTTTGTCGTTGTGCGTGGAGAGTACAAACTGAATGTGATTGGGGGTTAATTGGAGGCATATCGCTTTGACAGTAATGTGATATTGTCAAATGTTAAATTCTTAGGATGCGGTTTGATAATTGCGAAATATACTAGATTCAGAAGTTTGGACATTGGAGCTTCATTGAACTAATAACGGTGTAGGCGTTACTTACGTACATATTAAATTACATGTTATTTATTTAATGGACGCAAGTAGCTATAAACAAATAACACCTACAGCTCACACGCGTCATGCAACATATAGCTGTTCATGTGAAAAATGTGCCCCATCAGCACCCTAATAACTGATGCGGAGGATGTAGCCAGTACATATCGTGTACTAGCACTTTTACCCTTTTTACAGGAACAAACTCAGGCTGCTGTTTTCGACCCACTTCTAACTTCGGAACCAATTAAGCCAGAAACTTCAAACTTAAAACATTTACCATGCGCATTAAAAAGGTTCACTCTACCAAATTACATCTATATAGCATTAGTAGTTCTCGACATACAGGACTTCAAAAATCGCAAAAAACCGTAACTGACTCACTCATCAAAATTATGAAGCACTTCCGGCCATCATAGAATCGTGAAATTTGGCAGAATGCTAGATCCTGTGGTACATACACTGGAAAAAGTCAAAAACTTGAGATTTACCATTCAGGGGGCGTGGTATGCGCCGACTTTTGAAAATTGGTTATTATTTATTTGGACCATTTCCCATTGCCGTAGAATGTTGAAATTTAGTAGAGCGATAGGACTTGCAGTGTACAATAGGGTTACCAGCATTCTGTTTGCTTTAAGCGCCCAAAACTTAAAGAAATGTAGCCCAATATCGTTGCCCAGAAAGAAGCCCAAAAATCGTTGAAAATAATTGGGTTCTTGTATTTTATTATAAAACAGGTACACATGTATGCGTATGCGCATCAAAGCATATCGTAAGATTCACACAGTACAAAAATGGGTAAAAATAAATCGTGTACTCCAGAACTTTCGAACTATCAAAATGGAAACGAATCAATGGCGTTGATAGCGAAAAGATTTGTTTTTCTACGAAGCTTGTTTTTGGGGAAATACAAGTTTCTAAGAAGACCGGACGTTTTGAGAACCGCAAAAGAAATGAGATTGAACGCAAAACTACTTCAAAGAAAGATTTGCCGGACAAGTAGACCCAATCCATTTTTAATGTCCATTAAAATTAAGGAGATTGTTGCACCTAAACTCCATCAAGAACTCAGGGCGCTGTGTCGTAGAACAAAATCTTCGTGGATATTCCACAAAAAAGACACATTATGTCAACAAAAACCTAAGCAAAATTGAAAGTCCCTTGTAATCGTCCCTAAAAAAACAAATGGTTGTGAGAAGCTTGGCGCCTATATGACCTGTTGCGCCAAATATGTCGAATTTTAGTGGAACATCTTCAGAAAAGATTGACCGCCCTTTTAAAAAAATTAAGGCTATTCCAGTAAATATTGGTATTTTTATTATTTTTTGGAAACTGGAATTTTCGAGTCTTTGTTTTTCTGTGGCCAACTCGAAAATGATTTAAAAATGTTTCTGAATTTTTTTTTTGTTTTTAAATATCTACAAGTTTAAATATTTTATAAAATGCAAAAAGTCACAACACGTTACTTATTTCTTTAATTTAATAAAATTAATAAGAAAACAACTAAAAATTTATGGTATTTTCTATAATTACGAAAATTGGGATACTGACAGCGAATTGCTCCGCGAGGAATTTCTCTCCAGAAAAGTGCTCCGCGACCAAAAAAGATTGGGAACCGCTGTTCTAACCCCTTCAAAATTGCTTCATTCGATCCATTTCTTACGTTAGATAACACGTAAGCCCAAAAATGTTCAGGATTTTGGCTCGTGTCAAATAAAAGGGCCTGCAAAATAAATTAGAGTGCGTTCATGTTGACGACTGTTCGATGTTACCTGACTGCAAGAGTGCTGCTATGTTTTAAAAGTGAGGGTTTGTCCAAAATATTTATTTTTTTAATTTTATGAAAGAGTAAAACAAACAAACTTAAAACAAAATTTGTAAAACGATATATAGCCCAAAATTATGTTGGGCGCTAATGGAAGAAATTTCTATCGTTTTTTAAGCAAAAAGATAGCCCAAAATACGACAAAGCGCCCAATCTGGCAACTGTGTGTACAAAAGGAGAAATATCAAAAACTAAAATTCGTCCACTTAAGGGGCGTGGAACTGCCCACTTAAAATATGAATAGAAGTTAATCTACCTGCTGAATATAATTTTAATGAATAGCTTATAAGAAAGAAAGCCAAAGTGATGGTAGTCACTTAGTCAGTGTCTATTGACATTTTAAAAGGCGAAGATGTTTCAACGTTGTTTGTGAAATCTAGTAAAAAAAAACTTTGCAGAAAGTAGTGAAATCACACCAAAAACATAAATGTAAAAAAAGAGCCAAGTTCTCTTAAAAAAAACAACAAAAATTAAGTGCGTAACTAGTCAGCCACGAAAAGTAATGAGATCTAAATATACGCAAAGTTCTTAGTTTACGAAGGTTAAATGTTAAAAAAAATTGTTGGGTTTACTTGGCAAGGTTTTCGATTATAACGTTATTATATTGTACAATATATCTCATCTCACCCTCTGGATGGACCAGAAAGATGAATTTTAGCTCAAAATACTTGGTGAAGTACTGGCCAACAAATAAAAGCATTTCTTGAAATTACATACGTAGATTTATGAGTATAATGGCAAGTTGAGCGTTGTTAGGTCGAAATAGAAAAGTGGGGTGCAAACGGTTTTCAACCTTTATAAGACGAATTTTGAAAAACAATGAATGAGGCATGTAATAATTTTATTTTTTAGACTCCTGGTGACATGTGGTTTCAATAACGTGGCGCTACATGACGTACGAAAATCGAAACACCCTTTTTATGCGGAGGACATGCTACGGGGTAATTAAAGAAACTATAAATTAAACGAAAACAAGGCGTTAAATTTTTGGTAACATCCTATGTATCTAAAACGCGACCAAATTCGGCGACGACAAAGTATAGATAATGTACATATTTCGGATCAATCAAAAAAGTGTTCAAATTACAACTCACCTTCTGATAATGGGCAGCGGAATTGAAAACCTTCCGTCACCAACCATTGTCGCTGTGGCTGCTATAGGAACCGTTGATATGACCGGAGTGATCAGAGACGTTGCATGCGGCGGTGGAGGCGGGGGCGGTGCGCCCTGAGACAGTGGTAGCGCACTATAGGGTGGTGGGAAATGACTATGCAGGATATCGGGCAGCATGGGGCGTAGCATTGCTGCTGCCGCTGCCGACATGGTATGATGCGCGGGATGATGAAGCAGTGGAGGCTGTGGGGGAGAATGTGGATGCGAATGATGTCGAGTCAACCGTTGATGTTGCAATTGCTGCTGTTGTTGTTGTTGGTGTTGCTGTTGCTGATGATGACGGCGTTCACGACGTTCGCGACGTCTCTGTTCGCGCGATAACAATGCATCCGGATGCAAGTGGGTACGAGCAACTGCACTACTTCCGCCACTGCCACCGCCATCACCACTACCACCGCGCACTATTGAAGGGCTATCTGCTGGCCCATCGTCTCTAATCACAATTGGTATGTCATCCGTTTGACATTCGGTCGATGTGAATGTCCTTGGTGGCGACGAGAATTGTTTTAATCCATTTGTCGTCACGTTGGTTGCTGCTGCAGGAGTCGTACAGCTTGGGTTACCCGCCTGACTACTACTATTTACAACATAAAATTTATCATTTTTAGGCACTGAACTACTGCTACTATTGACACTATCACCAGCACTGTTACCATTATCAACACCGCTATTCACGTATGTGCAATTGACGACGCTTATTCCATTATTCGCGATCGACTGATTTACGACGAAATCACCGTGATTCGTGTGACCAACGCGATTGGTGTTGCTAGCAACATTGCTACAACTATCATTAACTTGAATAGTTAAACTTGGCGCACTACTGCTGGACAAAATTGCAACACTACTGTTGTTTTTGTCGCTGTTATTGTCGAGGGGGTGGTTTTTGTTACTAGAATTTGATGTTACGATCGAATTCGTAAGGAAAACACTACTCGATGTCACGAACACATTTTTTCCCGAGTTGGCAGCATTATTTGCGGATGCATTAGATCCATCTATCACCGTTGCCGGAATATTGAGACGCATCGCTAACGCCACGCACTTTTCACCACTATCACGATTACAATTAATTATTTCATAATCCTCCCGAGGATAATTAACAGTTAATTGCGCATTATGTGTAATACCGTTTGAAGGGCTGCTACCACTACCACCGTGATCCGAAGACTTTGTCACTGTTGCAATGGTTGTTGTTGTTGTTGTTGTTGATAATGCGGACGAAACAGACCGACAGGCGACACTCGATATACCGTTCGCGACGAGAGCATTCAATGAACTGACTTCATTCGGTTCACTCAGACGTGATCTTTCTTCGGTTCCCTTATCTTCGGCTGTTCGTTGTTGCAGTGTTGATGAGTTTGTTTGTTGCTTTTGTTGCCGTTTGTTGCTGTTGCTGCTGCTGGTGATTCTTGTTGTTGGTGTACACTGGAGCAGAGGTGGTGTTGTTGCTGCAGCAAGTTGATTGACCTCGGTTTGTTTTTGTTCACCGTTTGCTTTGTGTTTGTCGTCATCTCGCGCCGTGACGTCACCGATCGTTGTGGGGAAGTTAGTGGAAACAATGTTGCTCGCTATTTTATTGTGTGGCTGTTGTTGCTGCACACTTGTTGTGGATGAAGTCGACGATGAAGCCGACAGTGATGATGACGAATTACACTGAAAGAAAGACAAAAGCCGTCAAGTAAGAGAAAATTGATTATAATTAGCTGCAAAGAAAGAAAATTATTTGTTATGTATAGGTACGTTATCTTAAAAGAAACATCCGCAAGACGAATTGCTATTACATAAGGGTTTAAGTAGTACACCGTGTGAACGGAGCTGCCACTGGCACCAATGAAATTAAGGGTATACTATGTTTCTCATCTCACTTGGGCTTCAAATAAGATCATCAAGCCTGAAGCAATTATGTTATAATTTTCCTTATAGCGATTAAACAAGGTTTCTGCTGAGATTTTACGTGTCAACTTCTATGGTGTTTGTTTGGTTGGCGTGATTAGCCAAAATTTGCCTCCCTCTGGGTAACTAAGCGGGGAAAATTTATTAAATAATTTTTAATGGTGCGGAGTTGAGTATAAATTACACACCAGATAATACAGCGCTAAATTGATGACATAACCCAATAGTAAATTATATCTACGTGGTTAATGGATTGCTTTTGGAACCAAGCTATTATGTAGTTCCAATGCATCACTTACAGAAAATTTGAGAGACCTTTTGTCTTAAATTGCTTTTATTAGCACCTTCATGGATATAACCTATGAAACAGGTAAGCGTACATCATTAGGCCTTTATTGAATGTTGTAAATTCGAATTGTGCGCTTAAGTAGGTGGGTACTATAATTATGCACAATTAGCAAAGGTATCTAATTGGTTGAAGAGAAAGGGAGCTTCCTCAACTATTTGATACATAATACATTTTACATGATACTATTTGATAGATAATGTTTGGTTTTCTTTTTGTAGAATCAAATTCCAAAAAACCGGCCAAGTGCGACTCACTCGCACACCGAAGGTTCCGTACGTACCTACGTAGTACGTAGTACTAGTAAATTCCATTTTACATAATATGTTAGTTCATAGGTGCAGTATATGCATAGTTAAGAACACCGTCATCGTCACTCGTCAGTTTTAATGTACATCTAGCTATACCTACTTCCATTTTCGATACATAATTATAATAACACTAGTTGGTTGTACCCGCTTCGCTGGGTATGCAAAGTAATATTTGATAAACAAATTGATTTTATTTAAAGAACTTCTTTGAAAACTACATTGCGTGTAAATTGTCTCTGGTTAATTAATAATCTTCCTTGCTGTGGATGAGATTCAATATACACCTTCTTTTGTCTTGCAACTCTTGATTGTGATAAAGCCACATACAGTTGGCCGTGTGAAAATACTCCGGTCTTCAAATGCATGCCAACGTGATCAAATGACTGGTCTTGAGCCTTGTTTATTATTATAGCGTATGCTAGAATTTATCGGAAATGGAATCATTGTGGTAATTCATGCTCTTATCAAATTTCGTCCAGGCTCTTCCACAATCAATCGAGTTCCATTGCAGTCCTTTTTTAGGGTTCAAGTTTTTCAGCAACATGATGATGACACCTTGCTTAAGTGCAGCACATGAGGTGGCTTGCTGGATGGAGTTTGCTGATTGAGGAATTCAACAGGGAAATTTGGTGCATCATTTGGATCTTCAGTCTTCACTGTTAACAGAATCGCTCCTATTCATTTCTAATGTCTGCACATTTGTCAGCGCGGCAATGACTCGTTCTGAAAGTTCCTGCATTGACTTTTGCAGCAGTTCGCCAAAAATTGTCTTAATTAAGTCTCCTGTTAATATAATTTCCGTGGGAATTTCAACAACGTCGTCTTCATACATTTCTGCTACCCGCGGCAATTTTGCAATAATGAGAAGACTCATATTTTAATAGCCCTCAGGATTTTGTCCACAGAGATTCCTTCACGATCAGTTAGTTTTCTCTTTTATATTTAAATATCGCGAAATAAAATTTCCTATTAAAGTACCTGAGGAGCAGTTAGTAAATCAGTGATCTTAAAATTCGTAGCAAAGTACATATTGAGTAAAAACGGTTTCTATTTTTTTTTGTATCTATTGATATAGAATTTAGATTTATGAGTATAAATAATATTTTACTTCTTTTTACTTCTTTATTATCAATGTACAAAGTTTCATATTGATACGACAAACTCCTTCGTGAGTTATGAAAAAGTTCTCATTAAAATTATTGCCAATAACTCGAGCCCAAAGCAAAATGCCTACATATTTTTTATAAAGAGTACACAAACCGAGTTTGAAGTCGATCGGATGAAAAATAAAAATGTTCCCGTACAAACTTTGACCCCCTAAGAAGGGTTGGTTTTATTTGGCAATTTCCTTTTGAAAACACTTGCCGAGCATTACTATAGTAGAGTTTGAACCTTGAAGAAAATTAAAATATATGAAAAATAGGCGGTGCGTATTTGAATAATGAGAAGACACAAACATTGAAAATTTATTCAAATACCGCCTACTTTTATTTAAAATAAGAAAAATAAGAAAAGTAAGGAGCGTTACAGAATCAGTAAGGGTAAATATATATATGATACCTACATACACACAACTTAGGTACTAGGCTAACCTACCCCCTACAATACAAACACGAGCAAGAAATTTCTTTGTAAGATCCATCGGCTCCACCCAACTAACAATAACAATTACTATGCAATAATACAAAGAGCACCCATGTGAAAATAATCACCCCTATCGGGAATAATTTTTCCCCCGAAATGTTTCCCTTTTTCACAAAATAGGTATCGTAAATAATTTTCGAAAGGGAAAATAAAAATTCCGTCGGAACAAATAGGTATCGTGAATGATTATTCGAAATCAAACAAAAAATTCCGTCGGAAAAATAGCTATCGGGAATAAATTTCCGATGGAAATATTATCGTAATTTTCCCCGAAATATTCCGCTGGCATTTCGTCAAGGAACTTCATCTAAAGAGCAGGAGGAATACATATGCATGCGTGTTTTTTGCTTGTAAATCAATTACTGATTACTCCAAAACCAATCAATGTATCGCTATCATTGATATTTGTCGTTTAACTAGAGGTTATACCTGATGTTGTGTGCAAATTTAAGCCTTCTACGTCAATTAGTTCTTGAGATAGACCTAGGTACAAAATTGGCTTAGTTGATTCGGACAGACATCGTAGCGAGCGAAAGCAATAAGGTTCCTCCATATGGAAACGGAACCTTAAAAACGGGATTCTGAGATATACTAGAATCTATAGCTTTTCAATTGGTTGTTGCGTAAAGTTGAAATTATGCATGGAGTTTCACTTTTGACATAAAGACTACTTTATCATCGTCTATATCTGTAGTCTGTACTCACTCAATGTGGGATGTGCTCTCATTCAATCCGATTTACATTTCACACACTGAACCCATCTTCTTCTATTTGAAACGCGCTCGGTATCGGTCACGCTCACGGTATCGGTTACTTTTGACGAAGAAATAAGCATTCTGCACCGTTACCCTACAACTCTACTAGGACTAAGCACTAAGCAGTTAGCAACTCAAGCTCGGGTGGGCGTGACTACTTGTTACCGGTGTTTACTACGGGGAGGTAAAATAAGCACAATTGAAGTGTGAGATATGTACAACGACGAACTGTTAGCCCCTGTGCACACATGCGTTTTTTTAACGCGCGGTGCCGCAGCGTCTCCGCTTTTGCGTCTTACAGTACTCAGAAATAAATTGGGTGAGTGCGGTGCGATGACGCTGCGGCATCGCGTGTCATTCTTGTGGGTAAAAAGACTCCCAGATTTCCGCGTTACTGTACTAGAGACTGAGTGCGGCGAGAAAAACCCGCAGCGACACCGACATGACAAATTTTTTGTGTACCTCATGTTCTAAAACTATGTTTTAAAAATAAAACGACGTTATTGGGTACAGCCTTTAACCTATCATCGATTCTATATTTCATTGTCCATGCCTCCGCTTGAACTTTGCGGAAAAATATCGCACGTGTGCATTGGTCAATTAAAAACAATGTATTGTAGGCTGCAAGTGCGGGCGAGGGCCCGCAGCTGATCCATAGGGAACTGCGGGTGTTATTACACACAAGTATGACGCGCGGGCCCGCATTGTGTCCGCCCGCTTGTGTGCACCACCCAATTTAGGTGTGAGTACACCTGGCCTTAAAGTTTCGTCAAACAGAAGGCGTTATTAACGCCGCGGTTAGATTATTTTACGCTGCGTTAAGATTATTTTAACGCGACGATCTGAACGCCGCGCTAGACGACGTCAAACAGATAGCTATCATCAAATTCGCTCAACATGTCAAGCAGCTCTGATGACGAATTATTGAATTTATTTGCCGTGCTACGAATTTTTGAAAAAGAAAAAAAATTTGATGCACGCACGAGTGCACGACATAAATAAAAAGAGAGAAAAGCCGGAGAATACATCTCATTTTATTTGTTTGCAATTATATCCCATATCTCACCCTTTTAAACAGTTTTTATACATTTTATTACCCATATCACTATTTGGCACTTCAAAAATGACTCTCAACGCTCCGCGTCAGAGAAATAATCTGTAATTTCTCACAAAGGCGCGTTTCACCGCGGCGTTTGAACGCGTCGTTGAAAACGCGCTCTGTGTGACAGGGAATATTGTATTGCTGTATATTTAAACGCATCTGTGGAACGCGGCGTTAAAACGCGCTCTGTTTGACGGAACCTTTAGTGTGCGACACAGCTTGCTAGATATCTTGCCGGATAGTAGCCGCACCTTAGGTAACTAAGTAACGCATCTTCGGTTCAATTTCTTAGGAACAAGTTTATAGAATAAGGCACAATGAATAATTCGGGCTACCCAGCGATATAGACGTAGACAAAAAATCTTATCATCTGAACTCACATATAGCATTATGAATTTCAATGTTGCGTCCTCAAAATAACCTTCATTCAAAGAAATGATGCAGCAGAAGGCCTTGCCTTAGGTGGTGTATTAGCATTTCCAATAAATAACACAGTTTAAGACAGCCACATAAAATTTTGGATATTTTTATTATAAAAAAAACTGCTTTGGCAATTCTTGCATTTTTAAAAATACGCATCACTAGATCAGACGAAGTTGGTGCAACTAGCTATATGCGAGCTTAAATCATTAAATTGTAAATATAATTCGGCATACAATTCTAGTTCCCCTCCATTTATCCCAAAATCAAATGCGCACATAAACGAATGGTTGTTCCTGTGAGAAGCTAGGGCCATGATGGATCTGTTGCGTGAAATATTTATTTATTTAAATTTTTTTTATAATATTCGAGTCCAGATTGAAGACATCGTCTAAAAAGGTACCAATAAACTCTCGTCTGTAGCAGCATGTCTGTCACCCATGATCGACATGAAGAATTTAATTTGGAATATCTTTACAACCTAGCAGCGATTATGACCACATTCGATTCGCGAAGATCAAAATTCACAAAAAGACAAACCACGAATATCAATAATTGTTACATCCTGCTTTCTGCCCAGAGTATATACATATGTAGACCAAAAGTTTCACACCAAAGTGAGCTAATGACAAGCGTATCTAACACTTTTTGCGTATTTTAAAGCCAAAGCGAAATTCAAACTCGCACCCACGATCGCACAAGTCCAATTAACCGACAAGAAATTAAAAAAAAAAATTAAAACCATTGGATAGGCAGCAATTATTAGAATGACAATAACCGCTTCCATCTGCCCTCAGGCATAGAATTTATTGAATCCTCACCCTATACTCATGGTCATGGTACCCCCAGCTCTAAAGTAGAGTACGCCATCACTCATTTCCATATGGCATGTGTCCGCTGAATCATAGTATGGCTTTTGCATACGCCATGCCAAGTGCATTGACCGGAATAATAAAATGCTCCTTATTTTACACACAAATTTAGAACACGTGGCTAATAGAAATTTTGTTGTTGTTGAATGTTTCCTGGAGCGTGAATGCGTTTGGTCTGGAATACTATGGCAACGCGCATCAATTAGGCCAACACTCTCGAATCTCCATGTTTTGCATAGTGTCGACCGAGTGCACTCCCTGCGCGCTCTACTGTGTAGTGTGTAGTGTACTACCTGTATTAATTACATACGTCATCACTTTGTGTTTTATCTGAACCATAATATCCATACACGTGGATACAGCTTAGGGCGATATAACTACAATGGTCACGAGGTCATGATCGTGACTCATGAGTAATGCAATGCGTTATGCTTCGATTTTAATGAGGGTGTACAACTACATAATCAAACTACCCATTCATTTAAGAAACAAAAAAACAAAAAAAAACGGGATATGAAGTTAATTAGTCATTCAGCTCACTTATTTGTTTTACTGTCAAAAGACAAGAGTAGTAATTGTTTTTGACGCATATATACCGGGAGGCGGGAATTCTAAATAAAAGGGCTTTTTATCTCAAGTGGAGTGGAGTGACTTTACTCTTTGTTGGAAACGGACTCTTTATCAAAGTGCATTGTTTCTTATGGCTCTTGGCGGCACGGAAATATATGGGCTTTCGCAGTACCGCTATGTAAATTAAAATGAGTTGATTGCACTTTAATTTGTTACATTTGCTTTTTTTCCTTCCGGCTGCTACGCATCATATGGCGTCATAGAATGACAAAATTTTTATTGTTAAGTGACCTGAGGCTGAGAATTAGTTATGTTTGGTAGATCTGTTCTTTTTTATTTGTTTCTTAGAATTAGGTTATAGGCTCAGTTGTCTTAAAAAGCTTCAAAACTTTGCTTAAGACTTAAGGAAACCTTGCTTCTATATTAGGTTATTGTATCTCCAACGTTTACATTTATTGCTAGGTAAACTATGAACCTTTGTCTAAGATCTTGGGTCCTTCCGAATTAAAGCAAGAAAGAAAGTCTAAGGATTCTGTAATATAAGTCCCCAGCTTGTCACAGCCAAGGAAGCTCGAAGTGCCCGTAGTACAATGTCAACATTTTTCTTGCGGACTTTTTAATGCCAGAATCGGAAAGAAGGCCATCAGCCTGCACGAAACCACCTCCGGAATTGACTTTGCTGCGCGGTGGCCACAAAAAAACCTCTACCTAAAGGCTGCCTATCTCAAGCTCAGTATAACATCTCCAACACGCCCACTTTAAGGTTCAGTTATAAAAATTAAAAAACAAAATAATTTTCATTTAAGAGCACTCCATTTGAGCATACCTCTATCACAAAATTGTCGGTAAACGAATGCACCATCCGCCCATAGCTCCCATCCGGCTCAAACACATTGTCCGTGTAATCTGCACGTAAGACACCACTAGCGGCTGTAGCTGAGACCGTCACCAAATTACTCAATACCCGTGTGGCGTCCCTCGATCTCGAATACAGCGAGTCATAAGACGGAGGCTCCACACTCAGGCATTTCTTTAGACTAGGAATCGGACCATAGTAAGGATAGCTAAATCGAAAGTTGTCGCACCGGTCCGTCTTTCGAAAGTAATCCGCACTGATGCTGCTATTATTATTGTTAATACTGTTATTACTACCGCTATAGCTGAGACTATTATTATTAACATTATTATTATTATTATTATTATTTCTAACACTGTCATGATGATTATTCGATAAAGGCACGAATGGTGTGATGGGATCGTTCGACCCAAAGTACGGCATTATTGCCGCTGGCGGTGCAAGTGTCAGCCCACCATACTGATAGTACTCGTAGCTGCTCTGTGATTTCCTCAATTTCCTATTCAGGCGCTCGTCGTCATCGTCTGAGGAGCTATCTGTTGGTGTTCGCTCGTATGGAGTCCATAGCATCGATGAGAGTGCCTCTTCAACGTCAGGTGGGCGCCGATGATGGCTGCGTTGCTGTTGCTGCTGGTTTTGTATCTCCCGCTGTTGAGGTTGATCCATCATTATCAGTTGTCAGGTGGTTACGCATTTCACACATATGGGGGGCTGGTCACCAGAGTATATGAAATAGGTCCTTGTTCAGTAGGTGCGATTGCCCACTGGCATTTGTCACCAGGATTCGGGCTGCCCAACTGATTCGATTCGACTGCCTTCTCGTGAGTGGAATTCATTGTCGCGGCTAAATGATGCATAGCCAACTTCATTATCATCGTTGTATCATCTCTCTGCAGGAGATTGACGTGTAAGAGGAGCACGCTAAGCGCCCGTTTTGTCTTAGCACAGCGGCGCGGGACACTAATGCCAAAGCTATATTAATGACACAGCCGAAGATATGTGTCGCCACGGAGCAACTCACAAATGAGTGTGTATTTGATATTCGTAAATAGACTTTCACCCCGATGCGAAAAATTTAATTATGGTGCCCGTTTGATTGCATTATCCCACATGGCTCATGGGGAGGCTGTGGAGTGATATGAAAATTATTATCTTCGCATGACGATTTATTTCCGTTTCGTTGAAAGGCTACTTATGTGCGGATGAAAAGAAAAGCGTTGCAACGTCCGCGCAGAGGGAAAATTGTTTTTTATTTGGTTTCTCTTTCGTTCCTTTTTGTTATAGCCTGCAAGTAAACAAATGGAGAGAATGTTAATAATGGCATTATGAGGTGCTTTTCAGTAACGAAGAGTTTGCATGGGAAAGTTGAGTTAAAATTTAATGAATTTGCGTGAACTCTGTGTTGTCTTGACTGGCTGTACTGTGGCTAAGCAACGATGGACTTTGTGAAAAGGAAGTGACTTTTTAATCGATATTGATAAAAAATATAATTATGTATAATGGACACTGGGAGTGTGCATTATTCTTCCAATTGTAATGCTGAAATAGAAGGTAATCGCAAATCATATAAAATTTAGAAAAGACTATTGTATAAAGCTCAAATTTCCGGTACCTACTATGAGGTTGAGCGTTATCAACTACAGAAGTGCTAAGGGAATTTTTGTAAAGACATCCTATCTAGTCAGACAAAGTTAGGGCACATGGGACCGTTTATAAATTCTAGTCGGAAATATAAAGCAATTTTGTATACTTGTATATAATATCGTAGATAAACAAAAAGTATCAAAATAGTAGGCTATGTTGGATCAGGGTGATTCACAGCGGAATGTAGTCCGGTCTCATCGTAAGGAGGTAAGTCAGCAGATAAGTTGGAATGACATATAATTCGGGTTTCCTATTTCAGCAGAGGCTAGAGCAGATGGTGATAAATAATATTATGCTTCCACTCTGAGTGGGCCTAAAGGCAGATAAATTGATATTTGAAAACCTTTCTAAAAAAAATATAGGTATCCATATACTGGAGCTGTCCATTTAAGAAAGCTCTTTGCAATGGGGACTTCAATGTACATATCCCGGAGATAAATGGGTTGGTTAAATTATAAATTTTAATCTTATATTTCTTAAAAGGTAGAGACGAACAAGGAAATACCTTGTAGTAGAGTCACAGTCGGTGCTGAGGATATGAAAAAACCATTTCTGCAGACTGTTAAACGGCGAAGACGACACAAATTCCACTGTCAGGCATAATTAACATTTCAACTTGGGCGATGAAAGCCAAGACTTCCGTCCACCTGACCAAAATGAGGTAAGCATAGAAATATCCAAGCTGAAGTCCAACAAAGCTGCAGGACCGGACGGTTTATCGGCCGAGCTTTTTAAGGCAGCAGGGGATGACTTGGTAGAGAGCATACACCAACTCGTTTGGTCAGAGGAAAGTATGTCTGATGAATGGAGCCTCAGCATTGTTTGCCCGATCCATAAGAAAGGAGACCCTCGAAACTGGCCAACAACATCGACGAATCGGACAGAGCGTCACGATAGACAGCTATAACTTTGAGGTAGTTCGGGACTTTGTCTACCTCGGCTCCGCTATTAATTCTGAAAATGACATCACATCAGAAATCAAGCGAAGAATTACACTTACCAACGGCTGTTACTTTGGCCTAAGAAGGCAATTGAAACACCAAGGAGACTCTATATAAGACCCTTATCATCCCAGTCCTGCTTTATGGTGCAGAATCATATGGACGTTGTCAAAAGCGGATGAAGATCTCCTTGGGCGCTTCAAACGCAAAATTTTTCGAGTGATTTTCGGTCCCGTTTGCGTTGACGGGCTTTGGAAGAGGAGATTTAACAGCGAACTCTACGAGCTGTACAGCGACATCGACATCGACCTGGTCAGAAAAGTACGTATCAGTCGACTAAGATGGCTAGGACATGAAGAGCGAATGAACACCAACGCTCTGGCCCGAAGAGTCTTCGATTCCAACCCGGAGGGACAACGCAGTAGAGGAAGACCTCGCCTTAGGTGGCGCGCACAAGTGGAAGTGCGCAACTGGAGGCTGTTAGCCAAAGATCGTGATAACTGGAGAGGCGTGTTGGTTGAGGCCCAGGTCCACCCCGGACTGTAGCGCCATCTAAGTAAGTAAGTAAGTATTTCTTAAAACTAAGCGATTTTTTAAAAAAAGCGATCTGCTTAGCCGAAAATTCTACACCATACTCGTATATGAAGCTAGTGGGAAGTTTTAACAGTTAACGTCCATCCGAAATAATATAAATGGACAAATTTGGCGCTGAATTTACTACGCATTTTTATATTAAAAATTTACTAAAGATAGACAAAGTTCTACACAAAATATCAATATTACAGTACTACCTCGATAATGTAAACTAATTAACACATGGGCAGTTCCCATTTTCGGGGTGTTCACATTTCTGGATACGAACAAATTCGTTGCATTTCATGCTTTTTGGAATGATGTTTGACTTGATTTTTGAAAAATAAAAGAAAAAACACAAAAATATAGTAATTTAACTTAAAAAAAACTAAACTCAATGATTTTTCAGACGGGACGTACAGTTAAACCAAAATAGGGGTAAATTATAAAATAAAAGTTCACATATTCGAGTATCAGTATTAGGAATTGGTTTTGAGTTCACATTTTAGAGTATACAATGCTAACTTTTGGATAATTCACATTTTCGGTGTTCACATTATCGAGTTAGTACTGTATTTCATTTGAATATAAGCTAGCTATAACTACAGTTATCCCATCAGATTCGTCCGCATTACGAAATTAGATCAGTTCCTTTGACACAAGTAATACCCGGCATTTTTCTATTTTATTTTTGCAACCGAACCACATAATCCAACCCAAATCAAATGACCTATTTGCAGACCAAAAAATCTTCATTGGTTGGTTACACCACCCTTCCACATCAAAACAAAACTAAAACACCAGCCGCACAAACAGATACAAAATACAAAATCAGGAAGAACTGGACGAAAAGATAAACCATTTCATTTCAGCAATCCTACCACATCCGCAATGGACGGACATTCCCCCATCGCAATCAATGAGAGACCATAGCAAAAAGATACAATAATGGACCATGAAGCATCAGCTGCAGAGACGAACACATAAATCAAAACCGAAATCACATTCTGTCAAATAAGTCCCAATTGTTTTGACCTACATATACACGGTGCACCGTTGAGCTGGCGTCGTATCTGGGGTTGACCTACACCCGTCGGTCGGTCGTGTTGGTGGCTTTTCGTCCTGCTATCGTCCAGATAATGACTTTAATGTCAGCAGTTGGACGGCAGTATGCCCTTTTGTCCTTTAATTACAAAGAAACGGATGTGTCATTATTAACAATTACACTATTTAATCCCGGTTAATGTTATTAGCTCTTATCCCTGCGGCTGCCTTTAGTAAAACCACAAGGACCCTTGCCTACGTAAATTCATTTGCTTCTCGAGGTACTCGTACTGTTTATTTTTAATGCTTATTTACGTCCGAATGAAAGGAAAAGTTTCTCTGATTTCCCTCGAGGACTTCTACAGGAAGAAATTACAAAAATAAAAGCTGCGGAATCGCATTAGCAGCTTCGGATGAATTTTGTGGGGGGCTCTGCGGCACTCTCATCATCACCATCATAATGGTGATTTTCGCCGAAAAGGACTCGTGTGCCAAAATTAAATACAAATATTTGTATGCATATATACTCCTCTCGCGACGCTCATTGTTTCCTTTTGGAAGCAGTAGGAATTTCATGTTCTTTGATGCTTGCTGATGCCTTCGGAGGTTAAGCTTTCAGCATCACCAGCTAGATGCTCTAGAGCCTATGCTTCATAAATTTGAAAAATGCAAATATTTTCCGCATATTAAGGGAAAATGAAAATTTGTTTGTTTTTCACGGTGGCGCACATACAATCGTAAGGAGCCCAAGGAAAGGAGAAAACTTTTGACATGTTTTGTGTCTTTTTGTTTTATTTTCATTTTACTCTTTCGAATGAAAGTATGTATTGCTCCCGTTGCTGGTAAGTTCGTTCACTTTTCATTAATTCAATTGAATTAGTTTGAATAGCTGTCTGCTTGTCTGCCGGAAGAAATGAAGGAGCACCACACCATGCCTTCTGGTATAACCTTCTTGCTGAGTAAGTGAGTGAAGTGGAACGATAGTCGGAGCGAAACTCTGCAAACGAGATGTGCTTCGGAATTAGGGACTGAAGTAGGTACTTTTCCACTCCATTTGAGTGAATGAATATTTATTTAATTTAAGGTATTTGCTAAGAGGGTACATTTTCAAAGTTTCCTTCGGCAAAAATAAGTATATTTGGAATTGGGTCTTCCTTTTTCTTCAGAATTCAAATAACTATGAATGCGGGAGGATGTCCCTATATACAAGCAGATGAAAGTAATTCAACTACGGTTAATTCTGTAGGTAAACAGGAATAAATTAGAGTTTTCGCTCTATGGCGTGTGAGAAGTTTTGGGCTCTTATAAATTGACATGGAACTCAAATTATATTATTATAGGCATACATATTTTGGGAATGCAATAAACAGAACGGTAAGCTAAGGACTCTTGTGAAAGTTGAATGTACTATATGTACCTACACAGAATTATTTGAATTGTGGCCGAAAATAATGGTCATGGGAAATAGACAGAAAGTTAGAAGGAAAATGATCACTACTGGCTTTTATGGCACTATCGATTTATTCAGTTAGTTTTGTTCGTATAAGTATTATTGCGAATTATTTTGATATTGTAAAGTCTACACATAGTTAATCGACAGCTATAACTTTAAAGTAGTAAGGGACTTTATCTACCTCTACCTCGGCTTTTCTATAAGGGCTGACAGCAACATCTCAGAAAAAATTAAACGAATCGCAACTTTTGAAAACCGCTGTTTCTTTGGGCTGAAAAGGCAATTGAGTAGTAGAGCCATATCCTGGGGAGCCGTGTTAGCTTAATCCTTAGTTAACTTTGACCTAAAGAGGCGCTAAGTAAGTAAGGAAGTATTTGCTATTATAATATTTGAACTGTCCCCACTATAAGAACATTTTGCAAATCTAACGAGATTTACCAGGAATTTAAGAAGTATTAATTTCTAATCCGGTTAAGTCGGATCTTCCATCTAAAATCTTAGTCAGTTAGTTCATATAAAACCCTTGGCCTAGCTGTTCGTAAAACATTCCCATCTCGAAATTAGATGCCGCACAGGAAACTTTAAAAAAATAAAATATTTCAGCACAATCATTCCATTGTGCGTGAGGTTCTAATGATTAATCGAATGTGGTGTGGTAAAATGGTTCTTAGCCCCAACACGTGGTTAATTTAATTCCCAACGGAATATCCTTAAATTTCAGCATTTTCTCCCTCGTAGTTTTACCAGTAGATAGGTACTTTTTTTCTTCGCTTTATTATAAACTAGCAATGCCCGTGGCTACGCCCGCCGGTTTCTTTTCTTTTAAATTAAATTCAAATTTGAGTTATGATATAAATGCAAGTTTTACAAAATATTTTATCGCAAATTATAGTTTTTTAAACAAATTACACCTACAGCTCACACGCGATCATGCAATATATAGCTGTTCATGTGAAAAACGTCGGAGGTCAACTCCGGCAATGGCCGAGTAGTTCCGAAGATAGCCCCTATACGATACCCACCCCTATTTCCCCTTCCACCATCAGCACCCTAATTAACCTATACTGATCCAGCGGATGTAGCCAGTACAATGTTGAAAGATTTTTTAAATCAACCAAATAGTTCCAGAGTTAGTTCCTACCACCCACTTTACCCCTCCCCCGTCGTCAACTTAGTCTTTACGTAACCTGTACTGATTCGAAAATCCTAAGTCAATGGAAATACGATTTCACATAAATAAAAACTCGTCACCCTAAGCACAACTGCAATCGAGAAATCATTTTTTTCGCACTTGACCAAATAAGATATATTTTCAATTTATTATATCTCACCCTCTGGATGGACGAGAAAGATGCATTTTAGATCAAAATACTCGGTGAAGTATTGGCTAACAAATAAAAGCATTAATTGAAATGACATACGTAGATTTATGAGTATAATGGCAAGTTGAGCGTAGTAAGGTCGAAATAGAAAAGTGGGTGCATACGTTTTTCAACCCTTATAGGTCGAATTTTGAAAAACGATGAATGAGGCATGTAATTATTTTGATTTATCTATCGACACACAAACTTTCAAGTTCATACGGCTAAAGGTTCGTGCGACCCCCCTTATTCCCCGCGACCCCTTTACTCCTGAGCAATTCTCACCCACCCTACGGACTAAGTTGGATACACATCTATAAATCAAAAAAAGAATCATGAAAATCGGCCGAATGGTTCTCGAGTTATGGAGAAACGAACAGACGGACGTTGCATTTTATAAGTAGTATGGATATTGCAAACTGTAACATCGCTGCTATAGCCCTCCCCTGACAATTATTATATTTTCTCATCAATTTTCCACGTATTCCTGCCTGGCAACTGGGTTTATTGGCCCCTAAATAACATTTAATTGACAAAATGTAACTCGAGCATCTGCACTAAAACGAGGAAGTTGGTAATTTAATTGTGCCTTTGCGTCTTGCGATTTGACTTTCTGCAACTAATAGACCAATCTCGTTCATTCAATATCTCTACTGCTTTGCTATTACCATGGCAAAGGGGGGTGTACTTGTACTGCACTCGGTTTGATACTTATCTCTTCCGTTGTGTCTTGTCAACGTAATGCAAACAAAAAGTGATATTACTTGAAACCACTGTTGGTTTTAGGATCATGGAACTATCAATAATGTAATCTGCATAAGTAACGTGGTGAATTTTGTCTTGTGCTTGGATTCTGTCTGTTTCCTGGAATCCATGCAGTTCATGTGGTAAAATAATTGATGAAGGAGTTCCTGGTTGCAATATGAATTATATTATATTTCGTAAGCGATATGCTTCAAAAAACTGATTTCCCTCTATATATGATAGAGGATTGTTTAGGAATGGTAAGGCAATCGTCGATTGAATAAACCAATGGTGCAATATTGAAACTGTATGTGGTTTGGTGAGACAAGACTGAAAATATTTGCTATCTCGGTTGGCGTACAAAAGTACTTTTAGCTACTGAAATTTTGATCGTGAAATATTTGACTTTCTATCTGATTTGTCCTTATCATCAATTTTCTATACATAGACTCAGTACTCATCGAAAAGATCTAGATCAGATATGTCGGATATGATTTTAAAAAAAACAGGGCAACTAGATGCAGCTTATTTCATGCAGCGTGAAAACTTAATCTGAGGATTGTCAACGAAGTTCGCTAGATGTATCATTTATCATGATTCCAATGCGATAAGCAACTTTAGTGTTGCTGTACGCAGTGAATTTAATCATTCGATGCTTGTAATAATATTATTAAACAAAAAAAATAAATAAATAAATAAGATTCGCAACAGGCGGGTAGACACCCAAGGCCTAGCTTCTCGCAACTATTCGTTTTGTGTGAGTTTCTATTTTTGGGACGAATGGAAGGGACCTACAATTTTATGCCGAGTCCGAACGGCTGAATTGAGAAGCTTTTTCATGACAGTCATACTCTCGGATGTTTGTCAGACGTTCACGAGAGGTGGGGCAGTATAGAAAAAACTTTAAGATGTAATTTGTGTTTTTCCGGGGATCGAACCTGGGATCCCTCACACAGTAGTCTAGCACACTAACCACTGCGCTACTGCGCCCAATATTCTTAGCTCTTGTAATATCTTCGAAGTGGAGTATGTAAGACCGACCTTAAGCGGCTGTCTAAGCATCTCAAAGAGTTTGGTCCTTCAAGCAGCGTGTGTAGATCATATATCAAAAAGACACCTTATTCATAGGATCTAGTTGTCGATATAATGTTTGTCGAATGTTAACCGAATTCGATGTCGGGTCATTCGGTCTTATTCGGTGCTAGTTGGAGAATTAACAATTTTTGTATTCGTATCTATAATACCCAAAATGCGAATAAGTTACAGACTCTGAAACCAGACTCTAACCCATTCATATGCTTACAAAACCCATTACACTGTAATTCATATCATATCACACTGCCATACTGTGTCAGCTACATAATTTCTTCAAAATTTAAACGCTTAAACTTCAAACATCAAAGCAGACCAATCCATCAAAAATTCAATTCATCTATTACCTACATGACAGAACCACAGCAACCTTAAAAGAAAATCCCGCTTCTTCCATCATCTATAGAAACTTTTTCTTAAACTTTTTCGTTCGTACACTTTTCAATTACCACAAGTATGTACACTTAAAAGGAAAAAAAAAATCCTCATTCGAATTTTCTACAAGACCTACATTTTTAAAAGTTCACCAACCTATTGCCGAACAAATTTGCAAACCATTAAAAGGTCAAAGTGTATTCAACTGTTCCTTGCGAATGACCGATCCTGGTCAGAGGAAAATTTCGCCATCGCCTAGATCCGCCTTAACTAAGCAAATCTACGGACCGAGAAAAAGAAATAACTTAATATTCCATAAAAAAAATAAAGTTGGTCCCTTCATCCGTGTCCTGAGGCTAAGCAAACTTACTCCATTTTCCCAAAGGAAGTTAAAAGTCTTCCCGAAATGTATAGTACTACGTTACGTACTATGTTACAAGGGCAGCAAGACGGAAAAAGACGAGCAAAATTCAAAGTATACCAATTTGTGCTATCCACCCAAAAAGCCAAAGAAGCAGCATTTTGCCCTCAGGCTACATGGGTAGCGGATGTACCATAGTATAGGTTGTACGAATTCGAATTAGTGTCAGCTAACAGAACAGAAAATCGATAGAAGCACATTCGTACACGTGTCCTCTTTGCTTTAAAAACAATTAAAGCGAGATGGGAGAGAATAAATTCATTTTGCTCTCCCACCAGCTCTTGCAGTGGCTGCTTAGTGCTTACCCCCGTATATCGTCACAAATATTATCCTGTCAATAACTGAGCACGCAACATAAACATAAATACTCGTGCACACACATTCGGATCCGACCTTCCTGTCATTTCCTTACAACCACTGTTTTCCTCATCATTTGCAACTCACTCACATATAATTCAAGGATAAGCGAAAAGACACACACGTAGTATCCTTGTGAAGTCGAGAGCTCCTCTTCGTGTTCCACTTGCTTCAATTCAAAATCGCATGTTGTTGATGATGATTTACCATGCACAACGCAAATACTATATGCAATGTGGGAGAGGACATGGAGCATAAAAAACAGTACACAAGGAAACACAGCCAGCAGCAAGGACGACTTTGTTTCAATATTTTGCTTCTCTCTAGAGTTTGGTGTGTCGACTGTCGAGATGTGTGACATAGATGTCATATCCTTACATATACCTTGTGATCACTCGGTGACCTTCCAAGTGGAAGCGACTGAGTGTTGTACACCTGAGTCAGGTGCGTAAGTGCATACGTATCCGTTTCATCCTTTTCACAATAAAAATGACAACTGAACAAATCAACACTTCATTAAACACACATACTCTATAAACACTGTATAGCGCACTTTGTCGGCACAATCAGTATCAATTGCCCTTATACACGTTTCTCGGTTTCAGGACACTGTCACAGTGTTTTTTTCTTTTTATTCTAATGTGATTGTGGGTATTAGGGTAGGGACAAAAAAATCGTTTTACCGCGCGCACAAAGTTTCAGCGTACATCACGTATCCTTTACTCGAGCGAAACTAAACTTGTGATATCAGAAGGAGATTCCTTGATATGAACTGGAGCAAAATCCAAAAGGATGTTGAATGCTCTAAGGGGTGGTGAGTCGGCGTGCTGGGTGTGGAATCCAATGTGGAAGCCATTGTATGGCAAGTCTAGAAGACAACAAAACATACCTTCAGTTGAATTCTAGGCATCATTGGGACAACGGCGATTTAGTGCAAACACTTCAAGATGAAGAAGTGTGGATGTACGGAAAAACTTTCTTCGGAGCATAGCATACCCGTGCGTCGTTTCCTCGTACCCCAATTTGGAAATACGTACTTTTTTTGTTTTGTTATGGTTATGGTGATCCCCAAGGATAGCCCTGTCGACTGCGATGAGTGTTCAAAATAGTGAAAGTGTAGAATTTATAATGCGCCCACTGTATTCATGTATCTATGGAGGGTCATTGTTTATGTGGAGGATATTTTTTGCAGTTTTTTGGCAGTACATAAGTTGAGTGGTAGTCATTAGTTTCGATTATCGTTGAAGCTGAAAATAATATGCGTCCCGGCTTTGCTGAAACTTTGTGAGTTCTCTGTATCATAGCCTTGATACCCGAGTGGGTGTCTTGAATATGTTTGGGTTATTTAAGCGGTGTCTCTTTCCACCAAAATGAATCTGCTTACATAAGGTTTTCAGACATGATTTTAGAGGAATCTGGATTACTGGATGATACATATATGTACTTTAAGGAATTTTTTTAAGATCGATTTGGGCCGAATGTGGCAAATGTTCCTTAGACCAGTTTGCAATAAACACCGAATAGTTTTCTTGAGGTGTGATAACAGGCTATCTTTCCCACTGACTGGGACGAGCTGCGTAATTTCTTCGGTTCGTTGCCATGGACTGATATATGTGCTTTAGAGATACCGATGTCAATATGTGCGCGAAAGCCGTAACCAAAATGATTTTACTCGGTATGGAACTTTATATTCCGCATTGCATCAAAAAACTAGCTTCAAATAAAGCCTGGTTTAACAAAGAATGCAAGCGAATTACCGCAGCGACAAACAAGGCTTTCCGTGAGGCGGTCAAACCCATCGGAGCAAAAAAGATCAGAATTCATAATTCTTCGAAATAGATGCAACCTAATTATTGAATCGGCGAAGACAACTGACAACTAGAGAGTCACTAACAAAGTAATTGGATGTCCTAACGGCTCACGCGCATTCTGGTCCATGGCAAAGACAATCAGTTCTAACTTTAGTTGCTCTTCCTTTCCACCTCTATAGTAAAAGAAGATGACACGATAGCAACAACTCCTAAAGAAAATTCAGACCTTTTCGCTAGCATGTTTTCACTGAACTCCACCCTATAGATTCTGCACAACTAGAGCCACCAAATATCCCGAAGGTGCAAACATCGATGGCAGAAGTGAAATTTCGGCCTCGAATAATTCAACGCATCCTTAAGGAACTAGATTGCAATAAGGCAACGGGACCCGACGAAATTCCGGCTATAGTAGGTACTCAAGAGCTGTGCTCCAGAACTTGCACCTAAGCTGTTTATCATGTCGTACTCCCAGAAGACGTTCCCTTCTTGCTGGAAAACCGCTCGCATTCAACCTATTCCAAAGAAAGGGAGGAAATGTATGCCACAAAACTATCGTCCAATAGCGTTACTTTCAATGCTCCCAAAAGTAATGGAAAAGGTAATAAATGTCGAAAGAATCAAATATCTAGAAGGCCACCGATTAATAAGTGACAGGCAATACGGATTTTGATTAAGATTGACTTATAGTATTGACCCTTGCTTTCCAAAGTAGTTATTTAGTTATAAGTAGGAAGAGCCATTATGGCGCTCTGGAACTGCGGCCTCTTTAAAAGAAGACTAAGTATTGTGTTATTCAGTTATTTCTGTGAGCGTTTTTGACTCCTTTATGCTAGTCTAATGGGTTACAAATCAATGAAAATGGCCTTCATAAATCTTGTAGCCCTCTTGGTTTTTACTAGGATAGGAGCCAAAATGGTATTTTGTGATCGGGAGTTCGGCTAATCACGACGGAAGACATAGGTATCAGGCCCCCATATTATTGATGCCTTAGCTATCTTAAATCTGAATGTCCCTAATTACGGTTAGGTATCTTACTACATAGGTACGTATGGACTTCAGCAGGTGAGTTTAAACAACAGCAAGATAGTTCATTTTTCTCGTAGTCAAAGGATTACATGCACGCACACTGTTACTTGCCCGCTTTTCGATAGAATCCCTCAAATTCACTACTCAAGTACTCGCCTCCCAAAAGCCCTTGACGAGTAAAACAACAATTAGTTCTGTGCCACATTATCCCACTCAGCTACATGACCCCCATCAAAGGCATTGTCTCTGAAACATAAATTCCATTCAATGCATAAGGTACACCGTACACGACTGCGCCTTACCCTGGGATTACCCTCCCAAAACAATAGGTACAACACATTGCATTGTATCCCAATCCAACTGCTTCTGTGTCACTCGCCTAAAGCTTCAGCCCCGAACGACAATTATCGCCGTTTAATTACAGGATTCCAAACCTAATTTACTTCCATCTTCAAACTATTATCTTCCATCAACATTTTTTTTTGTGGGTCAGCCAAGCAATGTCACGGGCAGCTTACACTACAGCCAGGCAGACAACTACTGAAGTGCAATATAGAGACAAGGTCGCACCTGTCGGACAGTCACGGTAATGCGATTCGTTAATTACGCTAAAATTGTTGACGCGTACTTCGAACGAGAGCGGTACACGACAAACGACCGACCGACGCGACGTAGTGTATTCCATTTGTAATACGTAAGTGATCATGTATACCTACCTCCGAAACATCGAACGCTGATGAAGTGCACATTCATGTCACAACAACAACAAAAACAGAAGCAGCACCCAACCCAACACCAGTAGGCTGGAGATAATCAGCATTCCGTTTGCGAACCATTGCACCCTGAACTGAATGTGTAAATCATTCTACACCTGATGGGATCTGTAGAGGGTGGGGATGCCACACGGGAGTCTATAGGGCGTCCGATTGTTGATAATTCCAAGGTAGTCGTATGTCTCTGACCGACATACGATGAACAGTGATGATTAGTGTGACAGGCGTTAATTTATGCATATGGGTTTGTTGAGGCAACTTTGGCAACCCCATTTGGAGAGGACAAAAATCTCTGGTACAATTAGGAACGCTGCACGGGGCTCTGAACTATATCATTTGTATGACAGCGAAATAAAACGCTTAGCAATGTTTTATGAATTGAGGACATTTTTGAAGGATAGATGTGTACGTAAGCACGAAAGAAAGAAAAAAGAACAGAAATTCAATTGCAATAAATATGTATCTATGTATAACCATAAAACGCTAAATTATCTCAGAGCTCTACCAATACGTTACATAGTCGTGAAAGCACTGAGTAGTTTCAACTCTTGATTAACCAAAGCAGGCCTAAACCTCATTGCCAAATGGTCATTTCCTGGTACATAGGTAGGTACTTATAGCGAGCACCACCTCGATTACGTGCCGCATAGAAATCGAAGTGGCAAAGAGACTGCAATCGACATTTTCAACAACGAATTAATTTGTGCAGTGCGTTGCGTATAACCGCAATTGATTGGGCTCGCCGCACCCCACTGCGTGGCCTAATAGTGTTTTGTTCGTTGTTCGTTTGACTAAACAAATTTGATTGCATCATTGTCGAAGAAAGTTCGATGTGATTAAGTGTAGTAGGCGAATCGACCGAGCCACAGCCACACTTGCCAAATTACATTGTAAGTCTATAGCAAAGAACCGACACGGTGTGAAATGTATTTGCGGATACGATTTGTTTTGGGTCCATGACTGACAGATTTTTTTTAAGCTCTTCAAAAAAGCTATGAATAATGTTACTCTATTGAGGCGTTATATGAATTTGGAAAGTGGTAATGCGCGAAGTATGTACATATTTGCATACTTCGGCTTACATACTATACATGAGTTGAGTATGTAAAGTTCGACATTATGGACAGTAGATACGTATAGCTCGTGAGAAACGTTTAGAAATATGTACCTACAGGTGGGTATTATGTACTTTGAAATTATAAACCGATTTTATTTCGATGTCTAAATAATTGTGGGCGCAGTAGCGCAGTGGTTAGTGTGCTGGACTACTGTGCGAGGGATCCCAGGTTCGATCCCCGGAAAAACACAAATTACATCTTAAAGTTTTCTCTACTGCCCCACCTCTCGCGAACGTCTGACAAACATCCGAGAGTATGACTGTCATGAAAAAGCTTCTCAATTCAGCCGTTCGGACTCGGCATAAAATTGTAGGTCCCTTCCATTCGTCCCAAAAATAGAAACTCACACAAAACGAATGGTTGCGAGAAGCTAGGCCTTGGGTGTCTAGCCGCCTGTTGCGCCAACTATTTATTTATTTATTTATTTTAATAAATATCGCACAGTAGTGGATAGATAGTAGTGAATAGCAAAGTTAGGATAGGTTAGGTAAGATGGAGTAATCACACAGAGCAGATAATTTCCTGGTCTTAGCATAATTTTTAATTTTCAAGGAGTTTCCACAATCCCGAGATAGAAGACGTCTTAAATGTATGATACAATATTTCTAGATTCAGAAGAACTAAACCTCTTTTAATCTAAAAAATAAAAAACCCGTTTTTAAATATTATATTTATAATACCTTCTCAAAAGCAACTGAACGTGGAAACCAAAGTCATAACCCCTGTGATCATTTTCGGTCGAATTTCAATTCGTAGCGTTTTCGAATTTTCGGTGTGCCATTTCCATCTAAATGAGGGGTGTGATCGAAAACGGTTGGAATTGAAAAACGCAAACATTTTGACGTTTTCAATCAGTCCAGTTTGTGTTGGTAAAATTAAATTCGCAAGGCTCGAAATGTAAGTTTTGGATGACTAAATACATATACATACATATTGCATATCTAACAAGGCCCAAGAGGATTTGTTAAAAGAATGAATCGAGCGGTAGATACTTATGGTCTCTGGACAAATTTGGTTGAATAGTATGGGACTACCCAGCAGCGACGTCACTGGATGGAGAAAAGTGGGTCTGTTTACTAACAGCGATTTAGTTAGAGTTTATTTATTCTTATTCTAAGGTTTGGTCTGATTACAAAGGTTCAGGTCATTTCCAAAGCCACGCTAAAACACATCCTTATAAAATAAAACGAAAACAAGCGGCCAATTTTAGTATCGGTGACACTGAATAAGAACCCCATGCTGAAGCTATAAGGGATACAATTTCACTTAACACTAGTGAAACGCTTTCCTCTTGCAAATCTAGTGGACCTGAATTGTCCCTCAACACTTTTCTATATCTTTGCACGGAAATTAGATTCGTGCGCCTTTGATTTGCTTCCACTCTTTGCTCAATTGTATTTAAATCCATGTTTGTACCGGTCGAAATTGATCACAGGGGTGCATATGTCGATTTTTCTTTGATTGGTCATGATTAAGGAGGTGTTTTTAGTGTGGTTAGAGACCCACGAAGCTACACTACTCTGGGTTTCTAACCCCATTGTGTCTTTCGAAATTTTCATCTTCGAAAAAAATTACTAATAATGTATGTACGCAGGTATACCTACGGTAAATACTATGTATATGTACGATGTGCCTAACCTTCGTAGTTGTCGACCATTTATTTACCTATTTATGTCACCTTAAAATTTTCTCGTTCTCCATTCCATACACATCACCTAGGGTACTTATCTACTAATAAAAATATGAAATAAAGTACATTAGGTGTCAATGAGGCCCGCTTTTCTGTACATTTTCTAGTTCATCGGATACTATTTGAAGGTAACTTCCATGTATGTATGTAATATATTTCAGCTCCCTTAGCTCACTTTATTTTCTTTCTCATACTGATGGAAACCATTATCTTATAAAATCGGATTCTGCTCCAACATCCGGTATCTCCTCAATCTTTTTATTGAGTATGCATAATGTAGATACCTAACTTCTATAATCTATATAGTAGATACGCTGAAAATCGTTGCTACCTAAACACTTGTGAGAATGAGAACCCAGAAAAAGAAAATATTTTTCCAAATTCCTGCGCATCCATGTGCACATTAGCTGCCCTGTGAAATTTCCATTTGCCAGACGTAGGTACTCCGCAAACGAGCTAATATCCCATGATCAACAAATAAATTATCCCCAGATTCTCCGCGGAAATCCGCTGCTTGCACATTCGCGCTTCCATATGCACAAACTCGCATATATACTTATACTCTTTGTCACAAAACAACTTCAGAGATACTTTTCTAACTAAATATTCACGCACAGCACATACGGGTGATTAACACACTGAAGTGTGTGCGGATCTCATCACGAAGCGCCCATTTCTACTGGGAATGGGGGGAACTGACAAATACTCAACTTGGCGTTAAATTAGCATCTGCAGTTACTGCAGTTCCACTCGAAGAATCATCATAAACCAACCTCATTATCATCAGCTTCAGCATCCTTGATATGACATGGTAGTCTAGAATACACACACGAGTATTGCGCTGCGGATAAATGCGTCGAGCTGCTGTAGATGGATCTATAACTAACTAGTGACTCCTGGGGCTGGAACTCTATTTTGGGGGGGAAGACCTTGAAATCGCATTGTAAGAGCACTCTAATGCACCACCAGCTCTCGAATGGAAGTTTTTTGAAGTTTTTTTTTTTGTCTTCGCTGATGCTTGCGAACGAGTTTTAATGAAGATTCGCTCGATGGGTTCTTTAGAAGAATAATTCTTTTTGCTATGTTCATGGGTATCGAATTAGAACCACGAAGTTTAAAGGGGGAAACGCTTAAATTTGTTTTCAGCTCACGGTGAGTAATGTTTTGCTGCTTTGCTTAACGGCTCGGAAAACAATCCGCGTAGATATGGTGTCATGCAGTTAATTCAAGGTTTTCCCGAAAAAATAAATAAAACTTCCATGCACTGTGATATATATTGTTTTTGAAGGCTAATTCGGATAGAGAATTTGAGTTGTCGCGAGTAGTAGAATGAGTAGTAGATGCCTATTTGCATTTATTTTTTAACCATAATAACTATTATATCCTGTGTAAATTGGTCGTCGCACGAGTCCACCATATCCCCCGTATAATGGGCGCGAAATGCCTGCATATCTTGGATACGCATAGCCAAGACCCGTAGCTGGATACCGCGCATACCCTCCATACCCGTATCCATATCCATATCCATATTGTGGTGAACAATTAACGCACACAGCTAGGAGACTCAAAAGCACCAAACCGGCTAATAACGTTTTCTTTAAAAATTTGTTAAATAAAATAATGCAAAGTAAATTGGTACATCTTTTATAAACTCACAGAACAAGGCTTCATTGGTAAATCAATTTAATAGAACTGCGCTCGCTTGAATCTGAGAAATCACTGAAGACGAAACTGCAATCTAGAATATTATTATATCAATGCTATGCTAAGTAACCAGAATAAAAATGTTAATTGAACAATTTGCACGACAATTCCATCGATAAGCAAACAATGCACAAATTGATTAAAGTCATCACGTCACGATTCGCTGAAATAACGTCCTGCAAGTTGCAACTACACAATCAGAAAACCACTCACATGCCGTTGCAATAGAATAGAGTACAGTTCTATTTATCGGAAAGCAAGTGTATTATTGGCACAGATGCGCCGCCGGCTGGGAGTTATGTAATTATTTGCAAATCGACATCTTTTTAGATAATTGATGGGTACCTACCGCCTGCGCCTGTTTTGAGTGGGTTGGGTAAATATGTTTGCTTTATAGTGTTCTTTGTGGGAAAATGTTTCCACAAGTTGTTTTTCTCAACACGTATAAATTGCTTTGCACGTGTCTTACACCTATATGTACTAAAATGATTTAATTGAACTTATTGCAGGACATCATTCAAGAAAGTTTAAAATGTTTGAAAAACTATAACTTCTATAAATTCCACGGAATGATTTAAATGCGTTAATGTATTTAGATATCCGATTTGTTTGAAACGAACGACATAATGTACTCATATGCAACCGCAGAAATTGATTTTTGCAGTGGCGAAAGACAAGCATAATATTTCCGATCTTTAGTCTAAGCAAATACCATCAGGCATGTAGCTATACCTACCTTACCTACTGGCTACTTCATTTCTATAGTCTATAGACGAAACTACTTGTCGAGTGGCTTCCCACCTTACATGGGAACTAAGTCCTCTTCACGAAAGGGGTTTTACTTCCCACTAGGTGCGAACTGAGTCCCTTAATGGACTTAGTTCCCGGGGACTTATTTTCCTGCACCGCATATGCGTTATCTACTGTTGGCTGGCTAATATTAGGCGTATTTTTCTGAGAATCTATAGCTTGCTCACTATTACTTTTAGATGCAAAACTTTTATACTGACTTTTGGTTTTGTTATACTCACTTCCCAAAACAAATACACTCATTGATGTATTATTAGGATCGCAAGCGACTACTTTTTTCCATGAAAATTGACAAAGTTATTGGGTTCTTACTTTTGAAAGAGCTTAATCTTATAATGAAAAAACAAATGGTTTATTGGATAAAGTGCTCTTTATTACGCTCTTTATTCTACTTGCTAACTTTTTGCTTTTGGTCAACGTAAGTTCTGTATATTAATAAAATCATTATTAATCTATAATAATCATCTTAATTGTTTACGCCTTAAAATGATACAATACAAAACCAAAGGTATTAACCAAAAACAGCCCAACTAGAAATCATTCTTTGAGTCTTACGGTCTTACTTAGCAATCTCATTTACCAGTGTTACCTGAGACCCAGAAAACATCTAATGAGTTCAGCCAGCTTTGCGACCGAACTATTTTGGAATGAGTGACAGGTTTGAGCAAGGCCATCAGCTGTCGTTACGGAGGCAGAAACTCCAACCTCGCCAGCTATTCCTAACAATACACTTGTCATTAGGATAATATAGATCTCAGTTCGAAAAACGGAGGCATGTTTGCCTGACAAGTTGTGAAGTCTAGTTTTTTTTTCGATTCTCTTAACTCGTTTTGAAGCCATCCGTTAAGATTCTACTACATCCTCATCCGGGCTTGGACTGCAACAGGTCCTGACTTTCTAAGCGCAACGAAAGTCGACTCTAAATTTGCACAGCAGTTTAGACAAGCAGCACTCTTTAAAGCCTAGTGCTCAAAAAGCATTCACATACTTATGCGGGCCCCCATACCTAACTACCGATGCATAACATAAAATAAGTCATAATCCTACCATTTGTCCTAAGCAGGGAACGGATTTTGTTGACCTAAAAAATCAAAAAAAGGCAAAACTAAACTGCAAAAAAGGCAAAAATACCTTTTATAAAAAAAAAGGTTTTAAGACTTATAATGACACTATACAACCATATAAGCATTTTGAAATTTGCTGGCAACAAACACCTGCGATTGTTCCTCAGAAAAGCTTTGAAAGAGCTGAAGAGAGGACATGGGCAGAGACAAGTGGAGACCATTTAAAAGACGTCTTGTCATCGATTGCAATATTTGGAGGCAATTTGAACTTTTCAGGGCCATTTACTACATTATTTATTTCTTTGATGGTCTTGGGTCTTACATTTAAAGAAAAGAACAACTTCAGCAGCTGGTCCTTTTGCTGTTTGAAATTTCTCATCGATTCCCCTTGAAATATATTGAAAGTACATTGTCTAAAATCAATTGCACACAGGACACAAAAAAAAGATAAATAAATAGCAGCAGGTTCGTATATATGAACCCTATATCTAGCTTTTTTGTAAGGAATGGAAGGGACCTACAATAATTTTCATGCCGAGTTCGAACTGCTGAATTGAGAGGATTTTTCAGGACTCTTGGATGTTTGTCGGAAGTTCGCAAACAACGTGTGCAAGTAATGCTTTGCTAATACTTTGACCAAAAAAGGCAGAAAAAGCCAATATTAGGAAAAAAGGCAATGTGATCAAAAAAGGCAAAAAAAAGGCAAGGTCTACAAAATCCATTCCTTGGTTCTACGGATCGTTTTCGATGATAAGCTTCATATCTTACCAAAAGCCAGAAAATTGAAAGCGCCTTCCGGTTTGGTATCAAAGAGTTTTTAAGTTGCCCTAATACCCTATTCACACCAAGCCGAAAACTGGGTTTTCGCGAAAACAGTCGAAAACTTCCTCGAAAAGAGAAGTTTTCTCATACATATTACAGTTTTCAAAACGAGTTGTTTGAGGTCGCTTTCCATGAAAACGCCACGAAAACGAGTGCAATCGTTGGGTTGTTGAAGCAGACACACCTTTTGCAACATTCAGCTCAGCAAAACTGCTGACAGGATGTGAGAGACTGAGTGAGAGTGAGAGTTTTTTTTGTTATTATATTCTGTCAATACGAGTGATGTTTAGTAGTAACTGTAGAGACCCAATATTCAATAGCCGATTGCTCTATAGTTTTCTATCAATTGACATTTATTTTCCGTATTTTCATTTTATATAGTGCGACTTTATTTTCATTGTTTCATTATATATATAGTGCAGTGTTGGCATGATATAGTCAAGTGTTGGCATCGCACAGTGCCGATACTACAGTAACTAAAATAAAAGTCTAGTCGCCACAAACATTTCATAGCTAGTTTCACAGCTAATTGAAACGTCAAACAAAAACGAGTTGGTGTTCGGTGTGAATGCATCCACGAGTTTTCTAAACTTTTTTGACGAAAACTCAGTTTTCGGCTTGGTGTGAATAGGGTATAAGTCTTAAGGACCATTGACATAGGAGCGAACGAACGAATTGATGAAGTGCGAACAAACCACTTTTTATGCATTTATAAACAGAAAATTGCACATTTTATTATTCAAAGATGTCCTCCTCTTGGAATAAGGTTAAATTCGAACGAATTTTTTATTCGCGACTTTGTGGAACGCGATTTAAATGACGTGGATTGTGAATAGACTGACTATTCGCGCCAGGGTGTTTTCGTTCGCAGCAAAAAGTTGGGAATTCGAAATTTTGTTATTTAAACTGTTTATAAACTATTTTTCTTAATACATTTTGACGGGATAATTGAATGGTCCTTAAGTTATGCAAATGGTACCAAAATTCACTCGAAGAATTTTGGGCTTAAAAATAACAAGGATGTCCTCATCCATCTTTGCTAAACTCATGCATATAGAACAGGACTGCCGATACAGCGATTGGTTTGATTTTTGATGTGATGCTATTTGCATAGTGAGGAGCCGAGGTAGGCATCAGGAACCCCATCTACACACATACCTCAAAATTATAGCTGTGTGTTATCACCTACGTTATGGACAGTTCCGGCCGATATAATATCATTTTTGCACAATTT
Source organism: Cheilosia soror (assembly GCA_949372485.1). Lineage (NCBI taxonomy): Eukaryota > Metazoa > Arthropoda > Insecta > Diptera > Syrphidae > Cheilosia > Cheilosia soror. The sequence goes on along the minus strand of OX443564.1, from coordinate 71,664,014 downwards.
TCTCAAGTGTGAAACTGAACATAACAGCTCATCAAACTGTCTAAATTCTGTTCTTACATCAAGGCGTGCGTCGCTTCGTCAGCAGGATTGTTTTCGAACTTAACAGAGCAGTGAGCGTTCTCAATTTTCATCTCCACCACAAGTGTGGCAAGGATCCAAAACGGAGCTCTTCTTTATAAATGCTATTCATTTTATGCAGTCTTAGATCGAAAGCCATAAAACCGCTAAAAAGATTTCGAGTGTCGATCTGGAATGCTTGTGCTTTCTGCAGTATCTTTCGCAGTTTGAATATTTGTACGGCTGCAGCACTACTCAAACTTAACTGAAAAGTTGCGGGGACTAATCCAGGTATATCATCGCACGCGTCTATTATCCTTTTGGTAAAAGAATAGTTAAAAACTATATTAGCGAAAACAGCGCACGGAACTTAAAACTCAGAGGACAATTTAATTAGGTCTCACCTAATTAAGCGAAACCTTGATGTTGTATTTAATTTGCATTAAACTTTGAGAGAAAGCAAATAATAACTTGGCACAATATTTTATTTAAAATTTACAAAGAACTCAACTGACACCTTCCATGCCCTTGCTCCAGTTAAGTAGCTGTATAGTTTACTGCATTATATTGTTATGCATGCCCCCGTGGATCAAAGGCCGCAAAATTAATTACATTCGCGTTGAGGGAGCGAAATAATATTAATTTCACTTTTTGCATTCTGCCCTTATAATGAACAGCTTTTTTTTCGCAAAGGATTTTCAAAGAAAATTCAGAATAAACATTATTACAGTGGAAAAAATCGTCCTTGCTCTAGTTATTCATCTCCCCCGAGAACAAGTAAGTCATCGCGCGCCGTGTTGTATGCTCACATACACTTTCAGATGAGCTTAAACTACATAGTATGTCAGTACGATATGTGTGCGATAACTATGTATTTCTAAATGAAATTCTGTAGTCTGGATGTAGGTAGTAGGTATGTATATATTTTTTTTTAATTTATTGCGGTTACCGGAGTGCCGGGTTCCGTCCCTTTTTTCGCGGAATACGCTCATGGGAATGCAGGGCCGAGGTTTAAGGGTCGGTGCATAGAAGGTGTGTTGCTGATAAAATTTAAAAACAACGTAAAATGGTCTTTTGTGTTGTGGTGGTGATTCGTCCTGGGTGGGTTTGGACGACAGCGAAACGACAGACACTGCGAGTGAGGGAAAGTTATGACTTTAATGAAATTTCTAAATATGAATTGTAATGTGCTCAGCTAAAAGCTGGGTGTGGGCGTTAATAGAAACCAACTTCCTAAAGGGTTAACATTTTAGTCCTTCGAAATAGATTACAATTTTCAACTTTGGGTTGTTACATAATGCTAAGTGCAAGTAGGGAATGAATAGGAGGTGTAGAGGTACCTAACGATTTTAATTTTGTAATAACTTGCGGTGTGGTTCAGTATTGTTGTTCTGAGTTTTTCGGATATCACTCCTACACTTCCGTTCGTGTTTGCATGCAATTAAGCTCGACAAAATATAATGTGGGTACATAATGTATAAGTCTATTCATATACAACACAGCAGCTGTATGTAGTTACATATATCTATAATAAATACCTCGCTTAGTCTCCAGCATGAAGAATGCGTGTCTTTACTATAATTGGATGAAGTCTACCCTCGCTTGGCGCCGCCCGTGCTCATAATAATCCAATTGTTGAATAGCATGTATACAAATGATATTCAACAGCAGGGATCCATCGGACGTTCGTGTCTGTAATCAAATTTGCGTCCTTCGCTAGCGAGCTGTACTCTGATATTAAATTAGAATCAACCAAGGACAGCCGTCGAGAGTAGACGGCTCACTTATAAAAGTTGAAGGGATAGTCAGTTGCAGTAAATAATTCATGCTTATACCCAAATCAGGACGACTCTCCTGTCGATCCAGACACGAATCCATTTTTTTGTCAGCCTGGCATGTGGGGATTGCGGGGGATTCGATTGATCGAAGTCATGAATAAATTTCTAGGCGCGTCTGTCCCCAATGCAAGAGTCCGCGCGAAAAAGGAATCGTAGGATAAATTGCTCAAATACTCTGCGCAATATCGATGATGGATGAAATCGCACTTTCCTTTTAAGGGAATCATTGTGGCATATAATCCTCTGCAGATGACGCAGAGGATGAGGGACAAGGAGACATCTTTGGATTTAGATCCTGATTTGTGGAAAGAGAGGAAAAGGTAACCCAGAACAATGCCGGAGTGGAGACAATTCGCTTCTTGTGGCATGCATTTGTCTGTTAGGAGTATTTGGGGCAACCAATGCCAGAGCTACATTTGTCATGTTGAATTAATACTTTACATCAAGCGAACATGTATTTGAACATTATGTCTCCGTCCTTCTTGTTGGGAAATTTGTTGTGCGAGTTTTTTTTTTCTCTTGTCTGCTGATATTATGCTTTGTTGTGTGGGTTTCCCTTTGAGCACAGTTGAAAAGTCTTACATGGAGGATTGCTTTAACGGAAGCAAAAAATATAGCGGTAATCAATTTTGTTTTATATTTATCATTGGAGGGGATCTCAAACTTAGAATCTTGTGAGAATTCGCTTTTTGTAAAGGGAGACAAATCCACAATCGTATTTGGGACCAATGTTGGTGGCTTCGCATTTTTAAACTTGTAGGAGTGGGACGTTTAGAGCCCTTGTTGTAGTTTTAGTTTGAATTCATGATAGTGCGGCATTAGTTAGTTTAAAGATGTAATCCTCTCTGTGGTTGTACTACTTTAAATAAATGGGGGACAAATTGTAGGGTTACAACGTTATTTAAGTTGAGATTCCTAAAGTTTTCGCGAACGGAATTTGTACTGCGGAGGGCACCCCCCACCCTATTTGAACTCCGTTTCAAGTTATAGCGCATAGCGAAGTAATCATTAACATACATAGGTTAGGTACATACATATACTTAGTTAAACCATTTTAAATCGAATAACTTCTGTGTACATTATGGGAAGACAATTGACATATAAAAGTGTTGAACAAATTTTCTAATTTTATGGACACAAGTAAGGTAGGTTTACGATAACTTATGCGCCTAAAATGTAAAACGGTTTTTGTAAAGGTTTTGAAAGTTATATACAAGGATTTTTTACTATCTCGCTTCGTTTAGCATTAGAACCACAATACACAACACAATTTATTTTTATTTTTTCCAACGATACAAAGCCTGAACAGAAGCCAATAGGGATGAGCGTAGAAATACCGAAAGGGATTGGGAAGAATTTTTCAGCAGACGGGCGAAGACAGCCAATAATCCGCCATCCCCTTTAGATCGATGATATTCATAATGTCCGTCCACCCGTCCAACACGAAGTGAGGATAGTTGAATTATGTTGGAATCTACTGTAAAATGAACATTGATAACCAAGCGTTCAATTATTTTTCTGCTTTTGTTTTTGTTAATTATTATTATGTATTCTGTTTTCTGATTCAATAAAACTCACATTATTCCAATAGGTTATGGGCACCTTTCCATGGAAGGGTTCATTGGAATTTTAAGTTTGATCAGAATAACAGCGAGCAGCGCTGCCCCCTTGCTACAATTGTAGCGTTTGTACTACATTTTGTTGATCAAAAAAGTGAGTACGTACAATTATTAATTGCGTACTTTGTACCTACTACATACAATTTCTCACATTTTAAAAATAGGTAATAATACAAAAAATTATCATATATATATTTACCCTTACTGATTCTGTAACGCTCCTTACTTTTCTTACTTTTCTTATTTTAAATAAAAGTATGCGGTGGGTATTTGAATAAATTTTCAATGTTTGTGTTTTCTCATTATTCAAATACGCACCGCCTATTTTTCATATAAGTATTTTAATTTTCTTCAAGGTTCAAACTCTACTATAGTAATGCTCGGCAAGTGTTTTCAAAAGGAAATTGCCAAATAAAACCAACCCTTCTTAGGGGGTCAAAGTTTGTACGGGAACATTTTTATTTTTCATCCGATCGACTTCAAACTCGGTTTGTGTACTCTATATAAGAAATATTTAGGTATTTTGCTTTGGGCTCGAGTTATTGGCAATGATTTTAATGAGAACTTTTTCATAACTCACGAAGGAGTTTGTCGTATCAATATGAAACTTTGTACATTGATAATAAAGAAGTAAAAAGAAGTAAAATATTATTAGATACAAAAAAAATAGAAACCGTTTTTAGGCAATATGTACTTTGCTACGAATTTTAAGATCACTGATTTACTAACTGCTCCTCAGGTACTTTAATAGGAAATTTTATTTCGCGATATTTAAATATAAAAGAGAAAACTAACTGATCGTGAAGGAATCTCTGTGGACAAAATCCTGAGGGCTATTAATATATGAGTCTTCTCATTATTGCAAAATTGCCGCGGGTAGCAGAAATGTATGAAGACGACGTTGTTGAAATTCCCACGGAAATTATATTAACAGGAGACTTAATTAAGACAATTTTTGGCGATCTGCTGCAAAAGTCAATGCAGGAACTTTCAGAACGAGTCATTGCCGCGCTGACAAATGTGCAGACATTAGAAATAAATAGGAGCGATTCTGTTATCAGTGAAGACTGAAGATCCAAATGATGCACCAAATTTCCCTGTTGAATTCCTCAATCAGCAAACTCCATCCAGCAAGCCACCTCATGTGCTGTACTTAAGCAAGGTGTCATCATCATGTTGCTGAAAAACTTGAACCCTAAAAAAGGACGGCAATGGAACTCGATTGATTGTGGAAGAGCCTGGACGAAATTTGATAAGAGCATGAATTATCACAATGATTCCATTTCCGATAAATTCTAGCATACGCTATAATAATAAACAAGGCTCAAGACCAGTCATTTGATCACGTTGGCATGCATTTGAAGACCGGAGTATTTTCACACGGCCAACTGTATGTGGCTTTATCACAATCAAGAGTTGCAAGACAAAAGAAGGTGTATATTGAATCTAATCCACAGCAAGGAAGATTATTAATTAACCAGAGACAATTTACACGCAATGTAGTTTTCAAAGAAGTTCTTTAAATAAAATCAATTTGTTTATCAAATATTACTTTGCATACCCAGCGAAGCGGGTACAACCAACTAGTTAAACTATATTTTTTCCCAGCGTTTGTTGTTACTACAAACTGACTTCTGTATGTAAACGCAGCAGACTCTACTCAATTAGTATTTCCAATTAACCTGCATTTGGAAAAATATGTAACTACAGTGGCCGGCATAAGTATTTTGACAAAACTAAAATTAATTCTGCTCATAATTTGAAACTTACTTCATGTCATTTAAATTCTGTTTGAATGATACAAAACTTTCCTTAACCCATTAAGTACCCATTTACAAATTTTAGAATTTAAAATTTTTGTGAAGATCTACTTTTTTTCTCGGTATCGAAAAAAAATGTTTTGATGCAGAAAGTTTCTCCAAACAATTCTAATAGTGACCGCAAAAAAAATTTTCTCAAAAATATCTTCGCTAACATTTTTTATGATTTTTTGAAAATTGCTAAAAATGACACTTTCCTCCTTTTCATACAAAATTTTTCTGAGATCATCCCATTCAAAAAATCATAAAAAATATTAGCAAAGAGATTTTTGAAAAAAAATGTTTGCAGTCACTATTAGAATTGTATGAAGAAACTTTTTGCATCAAAACTTTTTTTTTTTGACCGAGGAAAAAAGTAAAAAAAAGTAGAATTTTACAAAAGTTCGAAATTTTCAATGGGTACTTAATGGGTTAAGGAAAGTTTTGTATCATTCAAACGGAATTAAAATAACCTTTCCATTGATGCCAAAATGTATACATAAAGTAAGTTCAAATTATGAGCAGAATTAACTTTAGTTTTGTCAAAATACTTATGCCGGCCACTGTATATGTTAACATTGTGCGTTTTCCCACATAGCAGTGCCACTGCAGAGTGTTATTTTTCTAGTTTAAATTTAATTAAAAATGTCACGAGAAATAGTTTGAATATGGATACGTTCGATGCAATACTGCAGTCCAATGAATTAGTCATGGATCAGGAAAATGTATATAATCCGCCTGAATCCTTATTAACATATGCAAAAACTTTTTTCCATCAGAATGCCAACCATTATCCAAAATAATTTTTAAATGTAATTTAGTTCTTATTTTTCTTTTTTATTGTAGGTATGTTCCTACTTTGTAATATGTAATATTAATTTTAGTTTCTGTGATTATTTTTCCAGCTGTGTTATTATATGTATTTAATTTTTTCTTAATTGTTTAGTTATGAATTCATGTTTATTTACTTAAAAAATCATTATATAGTGTTTTTATTTGTGTTTTTTTGTTTTTTAATTGTACTACATTGTACTACATTTTAAAAGCTCCCGTACTACATTTTCGACCTCTTGGGCGGGCAACGCTGACAGCGAGACATCGTACAATGGCGGAAAAGCCAAAATCTACAATCGTTAGATTGAATAATTTCAATTATTATAATTGGAAATGGAGAATGGAATTGGTTCTCATCAAAGAAGGATTATGGAAACACATTGATGGGACTGCACCAAATCCGATAACTGACGATTGGAAAAATAAAGACGATGAAGCCAGGACTTACTTTGGTTTATGACTTAAAGCAGCCAACTTATCTATAAATTGTCCATATTCTCATATTAGGCTAAAATGAATAGGTTCAATAGAGAAATTAACAATAACACCGTAATACATTTTGTTGTGGCTTTTAAAATTGTTCGATATCTCGATTTTTCTTAAATTCCTAATCTAGGTAGAGTACCCGGTACCCCAATCAATAAAAGATGTAATACACGATTCGCTTCTTAGAAATGCTTATTTTCTTCTATGAGGCTATGTACACTTGTTATATCAGACACTACTTGTGCGTCCCCAAAAGATAAATGCAACATAATACCAAGCAAACCCACGCTTGACTTCAGATTCAACTGAATCATCCACAGATATGCTGCATAAGCAAAATGTATTATAAACAAACCCACGCTTGACTTTAGATTCAACTGAATGTTGAACCAATACAAATCTTATCTACAAATTTGCTGAATAAACAAAAAAGCACTATATAAAGGGTCCATCTGACCATAGATCACTCAGTTCTGTATTACACTTCGTTTAAGCCCAAGATTTCCCCCCACCAGTGGTAAGGAATCTGAAGCTCAATAAAAATATTAAAAATTAAAAAAGTTGTTTCATTTAAAAGTTGGTTTCTGTTCGTTAAGAACAGAAAGAAATATATTTTTTGTGTTCAACAAGAAACACAAATAAAAGTGGCGCAGTCGGTAGGATACCAGTCAGACGTATAAGTGAAAATTATAAAGAGATATGGTAATCCAGTGATCGAACCAAAAAGAAAATTTTTTTTTCTCGCGATCAAACATTTTTGTGAAACCAAAAAACACCGAACGAATGTCGATACGACTCACAAACATTGAGAAGTGAAAAGCAAATAAGATTATAAGACTCCTAGTTGATACAGGAGCAACTAACAGTCTTTTGCGTGAACAAGATTCACCAAGAGAATATATTAAATGGCGTATCAAACCTATGACAATACGCACAGCAGGCAACCCAATAGTCGTCACAAAAGACGTTACAATACCAAAAACAAAATTTGCACTACCAGTTAAATACGATTGTGAATTCCAAGTATATACTTTCAATGAAGAGTATAATGGAATTATTGGAAACAACATTTTGATTCCAAACAATGGGGAAATAAACTATAAAAATAGAACATTAAAATTGAATGACCAAATCATACCATTGTTCTTCAACGCAAATGAAGAACTGGAATATGAAGAGTCTATCAACTATTTTAACGAAATCTCTCCTATAGACCCCATTATAAACAATACAATTAATAAGGATTTACGAATAGATCACTTAAATAAAGAAGAAAAACAAAAATTGTTTAAAGTAATAAAAGAATGTGACGGAACATTCTACAAAAAAGGAGATGATTTGTCTTTTACGAACCACGTAAAACACAACATCCCTACGGAGGACAACTCTCCAATATACACAAGGACATATAGGTATCCTGAGATCCACAAAAAAGAAGTGGATAGACAAATAAAAGAGATGCTTGAGTCAAAAATAATTCAGCATTCTACTTCACCTTATAATGCTCCAATTTGGGTGGTACCTAAAAAAGAGGACCACGCAGGTAATAAAGAATGGCGAATCGTTATCGATTATCGAAAATTGAATAACGTAACTAAAGAAGACAAATATCGCATTCCAAACATGGACGCAATATTAGATAAATTGGGACATGCAGTGTATTTTACTACACTAGATCTCACAAAAGGGTTCTATCAAATAGAGGTGGAATCTAAAGATATAGAGAAAAAACAGCATTTAATACATTAACTGGACACTACGAGTTCTTGCGAATGCCATTCGGATTAAAGAATGCACCCGCAACCTTTCAAAGACTCATGAATGAAGTCCTGAAAGACTATATAGGAAAAATATGTTATGTCTATTTAGATGACATAATAATATTTTCTTCAAGCCTACAGGAACATATGGATTCACTGTATAAAATCCTAATGACACTCAAGAATGCAAATCTTAAAGTATCATTAAACAAATCTGAATTTCTACGTAAGGAAACAGAATTTTTAGGACATATAGTAACTCCAAACGGTGTAAAACCAAATCCAAAAAAAATTGAAACAATAAAAAAATTCCCTATCCCAAAGACAATAAAGGAAATTCAATCCTTTTTAGGTTTAACCGGGTATTATCGTAAATTTATTAATGATTATGCAAAAATAATTAAACCCTTAACTTTGTGTTTAAAGAAAAATAGTAATAGAAAATGAAAGCTATAAAGAAGCATTTTATAAATTAAAAGCTTTAATGACAAACGACCTAATGAATAGGCACCCCGACTTTTCAAAAGACTTCGTTTTAACAACCGATGCAAGTAACTTTGCTTTAGGAGCCGTGTTAAGTCAAACACATGGTCCTCTCTCATTTGCATCACGGACATTAAACAAACACGAATGCAATTATAGCACAATCGAGAAAGAACTTCTCGCTATAGTTTGGGCAACATCCCAATTCAGACATTACCTATACGGTAGAAGATTTGTTATAAAAACAGACCATCGTCCATTAGTATGGCTACAAAATTTAAAAGAACCAAATAGTAAATTGCAAAGATGGAAGATCAAACTTGAAGAGTATGACTTCGAAATACAATACGTACAGGGGAAAGAAAATAAAGTAGCAGACGCACTGTCCCGGATAAAAATAGAAAATAATATCAATATGATAAATAACGATAACGACGATGACGTACACACTCAACACAGCGCAGAATCAGATAATTCAAGCTTAATCCCTATTAGTGAAAAACCGATTAATATTTTTAATCGACAAGTAATTCTTAAAGTCAACGCAAATGACGAAGAAACAAAAATTATTTATCCACATGTTGGGAAAAGAAGAATTCTATTCACACGCAAAGAATTCAAAGAAAAAGACTTTGAAGATATAATTAAAGAAGTAGATATTAGAATGTTAAATGGCATATATATAGAAGATGAGGACATCTTTAAAAAATTCCAAGAGAAATGGAAGTTAGAAAATACAAAATCAATTAAAATATTACACAGAAGCACAAAGCTCTTACAAGATCTTAAAATAGAAGAAGCAAATGAAATAATATTAAAAACACATAAAAATAACAACCATATAGGCATAGAAAAAGTATATCTAGATCTTAACCAAAAATATTATATACCAAATTTTAAAACCTTAATAAATAAACAAATTAATAATTGTCATCTATGTTTGACAAATCGAAAGAAACCCGATTAAGTTACCAGTAACCCCAAAAAATCCAAACGAACACTATCACATAGATATATGGTTCCTAAACCATAAGAAAAAATACCTTTCATGCATTGACAAGTTCAGTAAATATGCAGCTATAGAACCTATAAAACATAAAACATACACCGACGTTTTAAATGCTTTAATGAAAATATTTACGTATATGAAAAAACCCAAACAAATTACCCTTGATAACGAAAACGCTTTTGTTTCTGAAACATTGAAAAATTTCTTAGAAAATAATGATATAAATGTTCACTATTGTACAGCTAATCGCCATACAGGTAATTCAGACATTGAACGTCTCCACAGCACACTTAATGAACACATACGAATTTTAACCAAATACAAGAATCAGGTGAGGAAAATGAGCCCATTGAACATACAATTAAAGCAATAGACACTTATAATAATGTCATTCATTTAACAACAAAAGAAAAACCTATAGAAGTACATTTTAATAATATCAATAATGAATTAATCTATAAGCGTATCGAGGAAAGTAAAACTAAAATGTTAAATAAATTAAACATAAATAGAAAGGATGTTAGCATAGACGAAAATTACGCAAAGATAACAGAACCAGAAAGAATAAAAAACAAAATAGCCCCGAAACATAAGAAGGTGAAAGTAATTAATAATTGTAACAAGAAATACACGTTAGAAGAAGGAAACAGATTTAGGAAAAATCCTAATCGTATTCTTCATAAAGAACAATTTAGGAAAAAGAAAAAATACCAACAAATAAAAACATAATACATATCTAACCAAAGATCAGACTATTTATGAAAATACAAAATACATGAAAAAAAGTAAAATAAATGATGATTGTATTGAAAATATACTTAAAAAATCAATGCACTGTAAACTTGTAAGAAATTTAAATGAAGAAGTATTGGAAATAGGAAATAACAATCTTATATTAATTAATGTAAAATTACAAAAAATTAAACAAAACTGTAACAATCAAAATATTATTATCAAAGGTAACTACCTAATTAAATTCGAAAATTGTAAAATTGAAGTAAACAATAAGGTTTACGAAAGACAAAACTATAAACATGAACCATTAATTCCCAATACCATTTTAGATATTAATTATACTAAAACCGAAGATTTAACTTTCCAAGAACTACATTATCAAAGCATAAATAATTTAAAAGAAATTCAAGAACTTCATTTTAAACATAAAAAGTCAAGTTGGACTATATACCTTATCTTTGTAACTATTATAATCATTGTAATCATTTATGTTTATCTAAAAATAAGAAATAGAAATAAGAAGATTATAAATAATGTAAATCTTCCAACGGTCACTTTCCGACCCGTAGAAGACTCTAAAGGGGGAGGTGTTATATCAGACACTACTTGTGCGTCCCCAAAAGATAAATGCAACATAATACCAAGCAAACCCACGCTTGACTTCAGATTCAACTGAATCATCCACAGATATGCTGCATAAGCAAAATGTATTATAAACAAACCCACGCTTGACTTTAGATTCAACTGAATGTTGAACCAATACAAATCTTATCTACAAATTTGCTGAATAAACAAAAAAGCACTATATAAAGGGTCCATCTGACCATAGATCACTCAGTTCTGTATTACACTTCGTTTAAGCCCAAGATTTCCCCCCACCAGTGGTAAGGAATCTGAAGCTCAATAAAAATATTAAAAATTAAAAAAGTTGTTTCATTTAAAAGTTGGTTTCTGTTCGTTAAGAACAGAAAGAAATATATTTTTTGTGTTCAACAAGAAACACAAATAAAAGTCACTTATATGTTTCGTATAAAGGAATTCAATCATCTTTACAAAAATTGTTCCAATTTTCTCTGCCGCACTTCGGAAAGTATTTTTAGAACCAGCTTCACATTAAATCCGGCATACCTTTGGGATGCCTAAATAGAATGCATTTTAAACACGTTACTGTTGCATACTCTTAGGCGGCGGTTATATAGCAACAAGCGAACATTTCAAAATTTCCAACTTTATTGTAGTACGCGAGCGAGTCGAGTAAATTGATACCAACCAAAGGGCAAAGATGGATAATGAGAAATTATCTAATGTTGAATTTCGGAAACCACGTATATTTGGCTTTATTTTATTAGGTAACCTGTACTCGTCCATCTGTGCTCGTGCCCATAAATAATAGCATAATAATAATATTGACTAGATTATCCTTTACTATCAGGACACTGCATAATCAATGCTTCAAATTTTACAAACTTTGTGTTTGAGCGGGGTGGTTTTCGGGGTCGAGAAAGTGAGTTTTACCTCTTTCATGGATCATGGGTTACAAAAATGTGGCCGAGATGAGAAAACAGGGAAAAAACTTAGATTCAAAATATAAATTCATGGATTATTATCCATAAATAAATTTTGAAAAAATAAAGGGGATTAATAATGTGGCGACATCTAATTTTTCGGGCATTCATCATTCACTTTTGGCTTTGATGACTGTCGAAGAAAAGCGTTTGCAAAGTTTTTTGTTTGTATGGCCATGTAACTTTTTCCGGTTAACCGGGCAACTTTTCTCATTTTACCCCCTTTCACTATTCCCAACATTTGAAAAAAAATAAATAAAAGCGGTCCACCCGTTTTCAAGTTATGGCGTCAGCAACAAAATATCGAATGAATCTCTAGGTATATAAAACGAAGTGGAAAAAAACTGTTTCCCTGTGTCGCCCGTAATTTTCAACTGATTTTGTTGATTTTTTTTTAAATGGGGCGTGGCCCCACCCATACAAAAAAAACATTCAAAATCGTATACCTATTTCGAAAACCACAGTAGATATCCATTGAGATCAAACTTACAGATAATCAAAGGTATTCGCCCTAGAGTGCTCCTGTTAAGATTGGTCAAAATTGGACAAAGGGGCGTGGCACCTCCCATACAAAAAAAAAGCATTCAAAATCGTATATTTTGAAAACCACCGAATAGATTGAGATCAAACTTACAGATAATCTTAGGTATTGGCCTTAGAGTGCTTCTGTGAAGATTTTTCAAAATTGGATAAAGGGGCGTGGCACCTCCAATACAAAAAAATTAAAACATTGTCTCCCGAAGATAAATAGAATAAGATAAAAAATAAAAAAAAAAAAAAAAGCAACAAAAAGCCTGGCGAAGCTGGCGGGGGTTCAGCTAGTAATATTTACATATGTATCTATCTATGGCTTTTCGCGTGCACAGAAAATGTATTGCTTATGTTCTTGTGTATTAGGACAATGCATATTATCAATATTCCAAATTTTAGAGCTTTAAATGTGTCGATGATTTCTAGAAAAAAATGTTTTTTTTTTTTTTTTGTTTTTGACTTCATTGACAAACCCTTTCTTCACTCTCTTTCCTTGTAAATATTTATTATAAAAAGTCGCCTATGTCCTTCTAAAAAATTATAAGTGTGGATATAATATTCGAATCTTTCAAAAGTCATTCAGTAAAACATACGTTACGTACTTATTAAAAAAAAAAAACAATTCCTTATTGTTTTAAAGCATTTTTCAAGGTTCCCTTCCCATAGAGACAAAACAGAACCTATTGTTTTCGCTACGATGTCTGTCAATTTTGTTCCTAGGTCTATATCAAGAACAAATTGACGTAGAAGGCTGAAATTTGCATACAACATCCGGTATCGTATACCTTCGTATAACCCCTAGTTAAACGACAAATACCAATGATAGCGATAAATTGACTGGTTTTGGAGTACATAATTAGTAATTTGGTGAAACAAATATTTTCCTTCATACAAAAAACTGTTTAATTTTGTACATAGGTCTATCATATCAAAGAACAACCGACATTTCAAGACATCAACTCCGATGGCCAAGTACGGAACATTCGGTGCGCAAGTTCGCACTTGGCCGTTTTTTTTTTTTTTTTTTTGTTTTTAAATGCGTAATCTCAACCGTACACTTTCAGTTAATAAAACTCCTTCGTATAAAAATAGCGACCTATTGTGCACGTCACTAAAATCAAATAGAAACTGATGTCAAGCTGAAGCCTTAACTATAGCTCTATTTTAATCGAACACCTTACAAGCTTAAGCTAGCGCGAATTCGCTCTTGTAATTGAAAGCGCCGAACTCGCGCGTGCTAGCGCTTGTTGCTATATAACCGCGCGCCGCAGAATACAAGTTGAGTTTTCGCTTATTTCTAGGGATTTTAATTTGAATGTTTCATGCAATGTGGTTGCCTTGTCTGGGATTGATTTATTCGAATTTTCATTCACATTTTATAAGCTCTATACCTATAATATAATTCACACGAACTGTTCCACTGGAATAAATTTATATTCATTGCATACACCCCCCAGCTGTGGCGCCGCCTCTTTACAAGACGATGATGAGTGCCAGGCACGCGATTCATCTGTCACATTAATAATTGCAATACCGCTCCAGAAGCAAAAGGAAATTCTATAGAAGGTAGAAACGCTGAAACATACCATCTTCGAATACCGCTCCACATGCATGGGCAATTATCATTAAGAACATTTTGGGGTTGGGGTTGTGTTGTTGCTCAATAATTTACGTGGTTCAGCGGAAGCTATATTCACCTTCGTCTTCTGCTGCCCTCCGCCACGCCACTGATGTGCATTTGATTGATTTGAGTGTGTCTCAGTCCCCGATATGTAATATGGATGTAGTATGTATGTGAAGGTAAGTGGGTGGATTAATTTCAAAGAACACAAAGTAGATTAGGAATTGTGAATGGTTTATAAAAAGGCAAAATGACAAAACTAATAAATTGATTGTCCAACGTAGTTACTTGTGATGAGGTCAATTTAGAGTGAGTTTTTTTTTTTACAAAATCAACTCATGTACCTACTACCTACCTATACAGATACACTTTTCAATTGCGAGGAAGGACATTCCAAAAAATCGTTTTCCTTTTGCCCGGCTGATGAAAGCGGCAACTAGATTTTCAATTTCCGCAAAAGACAAAAAAAAAATTGCAAATAGAGCACTCTCACAGAGATCCCTGAACCCATCAACTAGCCGGACATGTGATAACACATTCAACAGTTTCCCTTCGAAGCTATATATGGTGTTGTGCCAAACCAACTGTGTCCACATCCAGATCTAGCAGCATCGTTGTTGCCTCTGCATAATTTGCAATATGTTCACCGCCCCGGAAATAGGATCTCATCAAAATGGGTGTGCCTCAATTTCCTGGTCAGAATTGCAATAAACCTTCCCGAGTTCTCTTCACTTACAGACTCAATGTTCGTAGTTCGTCCTTACAGAATGGGGAAGGAGAGCACAAAGGAGGCGCAAAAAAAAAACCAAATCTACTATACACTTGTGTCCTCTACATCACACGACATGGGATAGGAAATAAAAATACCAACAAATTGACAATCAGGATATTTACTCTCTTACTCCAAAGAATCCTTAGCACACACTCATGGCCCCCTTTCGTAAGCTGTGCACAAGAATACAGCTTATTAGGCGGGCATTCTTCTGTGGAATTTTGTCTCGAAGTATTTTCATTTTTTATTCAATTCACTTTCATCAACGCTCCTCCTTCCATCCGTTGAGGAAATGAATTCACAACACTCCAGTCTGCAGTACGAAAAATATGTTCATAAGTTGCAGGACAAATTGGAGAAGGGTGACGGTTTCACAGAGAAGCCACTTATGAAGATTGAACATTCACCAGCATTCTTGAGCTTAACCCCATTTGCGACCCCTGTATGTTTATTCTCCATCTAACAACTGTTGTTTACACTCCTACAAGAACTCTGCTGTGTTTTGTGTGTAGGTGAAGCGACATTTTTCCTCGACTTGTGAAAATTGGAAAGTACATAGACAAACACTTGATTGAAGGAAAATTCGACACTACGAGTGATGGGCAAACAAAAGCTGAAGTGAAAGTGGAGCAAACCTTAGCTCATTCTCACACAGATATTGGGTCACCGGGGGGGTGGCTTCAATAGACAATTTCAAAAATGCATCAGGCGGAAAGTGGAACAATATTTTCACACTATATCGGCAATTCTTAAAAATGTTCATCTAATCAATGTCAACGCTTAAGTGGGATATCCATATATACATCTGCGAGCCTCCATCGTGGAAATAGACTTAAAAAAGTGGCCTCCACCCATCATTTATTCATCATTATCAAGAGATGCAAATATTGGCTGAGGATGTGCGCGATAAAAGTATCAAAGCATCAAAGTTGATCAGTCAATATTTGACACAGATGCACATTGCACATCTTTTCATTTGCCGTCGAATCAATAGGTTTGGTTGTTTGTTGTACTTGTGAAGTTAAATATAAAGAAGAAGGATATACACTGGGGCTTACCTCTGTGTGTATGCCAGACTTGTGTCTAATTGAATAGAGAATGAGGAGTAATCTTTATGAGGACAGCATGAGAAGAGTATAAAACCTGAACGTTTGACCCAGATGATTCTTTTATGACTATCAGACGCACACGTACTCGGGCATCTGTACATATATACACCCATAGATCGTAAAATAAAGGTCAAATTATAGAAGTTAGCTCTGTATGTACACCTTTCACCACATGAACATACAGAACGAATATCAAATTCAAATGGCTTCCGAAATACCTTTCATCAGAACCAACGGAGCGGCTCAGAGCGTATGTACTACCAACTCCTAATTGCTTCATCGTATCCTATGATATACATTTTAAGATATTAGGATAGCATGTATATTTTTACGTTTTCAGAAGCTTTACGATTTGGAGAGACTATAAGAAACACGTGCTTATTTTGTTGCCACATACGTATGTAGCTCTGACATCATTTTTACGTCAACATCTGCGTATGGTCCCAATGGCTACATGCCGTGTATACAAAATACAAGCTCTCTCTGTGCGCCTCTCTGTTGACGTCAGAGCTACATACGTATGTGGCTTGCTCATGCCGTGTATACCCGGCATCCGGCTAACCGGGTACCCGGTCTTTGGGAATGTTCTTATGACCGGTTTCGATTTGCAGGTGTGAACGCGTCCATAAGAATGTTGACCGGGTAGCCGGTAGCGGTTAGCCGGATGCCGGGTATGTGTGAAATGGGCCTTAGAGCTTATATTTAAATGTCAAATAGTTCAGATTTCGAAATACCCTTCCAAAAAGTGTTTTTTTTATACCTTACATAGATACCTACCTACACTCGTTAACATTGCGAGCTTCGGAACTTGAGCGCATTTTTACTCTAAAACAAGAGCCCTCAAACACACATAATTCCGAAGCAGGAAAACCTATACCACATATAGCTTTTTGTTTTGACCTGCATTGATTTATATTGTCCGAACAACCCACTTCGCGGAATGTGGGCTGTATTGGACAAGGGGCGTGGCACCAACTACACAAATCAAATATTGCAGACATTGTTTCTTTACATTCATCGAAGCGAAAACTATGTACCTACAATTTGGGTCATTGATGTGCATTTCTATAATCTTCATGAAAGTGACTCACATTTTTTGGACAATATTTACTGAATTCATTTGGAATTGTCGAACGTAACCATACAAACAACAGAACTTTGTAAAATCGTATTTTTTCTCAAAAAATCTGCACCTTGAATACCGAGCAAGTTTGTTTTTAACTGGGTCGATGTCTTCTCGCTGAGTTCATAGTCTCTCAAAAGAAGGTAGTAAGTAGTAGGTTTATAGTCTCTCAAAACCTCTCTCCGAATATTCTTTTTATTACATGTAACTATATAGGTAACTGTTAGATGTAATGATAGCCAATCAAATTGATTTTTGATACCAAACATTAAATGAATTAGGTACTGCCATCTAACCGTTTTCTCCAAGTGACTCTTGTAACATAATGCTCTTATACTTGGTATGTATCTAATACTAAATTATGCATAACCCATCTAACCGCAAAAGTTGACAGTATGGTATTCAATTGTAGCCAACCATTAACAAAATTGGACTTCTACACGGAACTTAGTTCTATAACTGCTAACCTCATTAATAATTTAACTCGTACAATCCATCAATGTTTATTTTAGCCCACCACCCCAGACTTTCCACATCACTATGTTTTTCTATTTTCCAACTGAACTTTACCGTTCACGTTCTACCATCAAATCAACGAAATGGTTTCTCGAAAAAGTTTTTTTTTTTTGTATTCGCCTCCATCCACCTCCCACCAATCCGTCATAACAAATTTATAAAATTGCAATTTACGACCACCACAGGAGGCCGAGGAGTAGCAAAAGGGAGCTTACATACTTGCAATACTTATATAGTAAACATTCATTCGCCGCCATCACGACCACAAGTAGAAATAGCAATGCATCCTTTTAGACCTGTGAAATGGTGGTATACATTCACACAGTTGCTTCATCAGGCGCACAAAATGAAACACACTCCAGCAAAAGAGGGGATCGCAATAGGAAATAGAAAAAAGTATATTCACACTATTCCACACACCCTGAAGAGGCGAGCACTTGGAAAGGCGGAGAAAAAAAAACTGCAATTCATTGACATTGAGTCCTTCGAATCCTCGGGGAGTATGTCAAAACCAATTTGACACAATTTACTCGCTAGAACGTATGGTTCGATGCTCAATGGGTTTCACTACTTTCAGGTCGATATCCTGGGGTTGTCTTGTGCTTGTGCCCGATATGTACATAGGTATGTTCTAACACATCCGAGAAACGATGTTGTTATGTGATGTGTGCTATGCTACAACAAGGGATCTCATTTATTTTCAGGTTTGAAAAGAAATTCGAAAAATATTGTTTATTACTGAATGGAAAAGGTTCAAGGATACACGACGAACATGATTCTGACATACCTACTACATTATACACTTATGTGGATGGACGAATTCAGAAAATGCCACATCTTGCGCGTGCAAAATTAACCGGCTTGGGGCCAAATTACACGTAAAATCAACACAATTGGAACTGGATTGTGAGTTTTTATTCCTTAAACAGCCTCCTTTGGGAAAGGTAGCACTAGCATGTTTTCAACACTCAAAGTAGGAGCAACGAAAAAAAAAGCGACCGGGAATTTTTAATGGGGCTGTTGAAAAGGAACCAAGAATAATTGTTCGTTCGAATTCGATTCTCTAAGGGCACAAAAGGAATCACTTTCAGTGGAGTGGTAGAAAGTCATTTACTGGTTCAAATGTGGACACCATTTAAATAATGTTCTCTTGAGCTTTTCAATTACAAAAGTTTATTTTCGTTTGAACTTCAAAGTTGCCAAGTTGGCGAAGATGGAAGGAAATGGATCGTTATGAAATAGGTAATTTTATCTCTGTGGGATTTTCCTTTCTTATAATTCATAGTTTATAATTCATAGTATATTGTAGACATAGTTTTAAAATTTGTACGACAAATTGTTCTTATTTCGAAGGTATATAAATACAAGTGACCTGGGATTATAAAAGATAGTTGGTCCTTTAACCCTACATTCATAAACATGGGTCTCACAGGCCCCCCCAGTTGATTAATCAGTCATAGCATGCGGTGTGAAAGAGATACAAACACATTCCTTTCAGTACCTTCCTAAAAATAAGAAAGCTTAGTGTCGCGCAAGTTTCGTTGGTGCATAAAAGTTCAGTTTTCGAAATTTGACGGGGTCTGAGATATACCTACGTATGAATAGTGTTAAAAATTCTTATAGTTACGTGGCCTCTATGTTACTTTTTTGACATATTGAATATGTCTATAGTCAACTTTTTCGTCATCCACCTACGTAATAGCAGCCGTAATAAACAAAAACCATTGACAAGGGGAGCATTTGTGAAAGAGATATCACGAAAATTGATAGAGCCTTGGTTGGGTTATATGGTAGCGAAGTACCAAATTTGAGGCGATGCCTAAAAAGGAATATTGATGCCATTTTAGGTGATACTTTGGCATGTAAGTATTCCACTGAACTCTGAAAAACAATCCAGAAAAATTTGGATTTTCTACGATTACACAAAAATGCATAAGACCTGATTTTTCTGTCAAACGACCCATGTGCGGCGACTATTGCGAGAATTGGTGTCAAGATTTCGCCGGATGGAAGAATTTTATTTTTTTTTCTTCCATTTATTTAAAATAAATGTTCCTCAAAGTAACTTATGTGTTTTCTTTTAAAAAATCTTTATACAGAGTAAATAAGATAACTTTGAAGGTAAGGGGTCTCACAGATGTAACGATGTAACAATGAATCTAGGATTAAGTATGCTGGACTGCTGATCGAAACTATGACTGTGGATTGATCTATACCTTGGAATACCTACATTTTATTGAGCTTCAAAAAATTATAGAATCCAATAGAAGCGGTATTTGAAGGTGTGTGAGCTATACTTTAACAACATGAACTATATATTGAAAGATCATGCCGCCAAACATCAGTCTGCACTTCTGCAGCTATATTTATCCAATTTTCTTACAAACATCGCCTAAGAATTTACGCAGGTTGCCTGATATGTAATGCTATATAGGTTTGAACATTTTTTGGGTGTATTTGCTGGGAAACTAATGCCCAGTTGCACAGTGCAGAGTTCAGTGTAACTTAAGTTTTATTAGAGACGAACAGATAAGTGTCACTCATGCATATTTTGCGTTTCACAGTCGATTCACAATAGTCACCTCAAATGGTACAAAAAACTTGGCAGCACTTAGAAAAATTGTTGTTTTGCAATATTTAATAATTGATCCGATTTTCCAAATGTGCTGTTAATGACATAAAACCCTTAACTTTAACAAGAAAAATAATTATTTAGTTTGAACTCGTAAACCGAAAAAAAAACCAAATGAAATTGTCAAATCGTTGACAGCTGAATAGCTTGCCACCTGTTTCGTGTGACACTTAAGTGTCCGATATTGGTCACTTAAGTTTTATAATCAAATATGGCGCTATGAAAGAGAAGTCGAATCTTGAGTGGAATTTGAGGGAGAATGGATACTTAAGTGGGCACTGTGCAACTGGGCATAACTTAATTAGTAGATAGTTTGTTGGATAATTCAGAATTATTTTTTTAGGGCTTACAAGTTTATTTTATTTTATTAAATGTGTGGAAAATAATTTTCTTTAATACATTTAATTTTCTCGTCGAAAAACTTTTCTTTTTCTATAGCGGTTAGCATTAGGGAACGCGCAACGTTTTACCTAGACCTACAGATTTTTCATTTGCGTTTGAATATTTGGTTAAAGCTTACAAATTTTACAACAAACAGCTGTGTGTTTCTGAAAAAGGAAACATCCTTCGAATACATTTGAAAATATATTCCAGCAACGTTTTGGAGGTGCTTATTGGGGTAGTAAGTACGTCGACGATTCTTAGTCGCAAATATATTGATGGCTTGTAATCGAGCCTCGACTAATCGCTGCTTACAACGGGTGACTAATATTGTTATCATGGTTTAAACATAACCTTTTCTTCCATTACAACGCTGATGTTTTTTTTTCCTTTGAATAATAAATCGGCCCATGAATCAGTAAAGTACCGTCATTTTGATACGAAAAGTAAAACCGAATTTGATCAAAGACACCATACACAAGAAGTTACTGCAACTGTTAGTCATTGCATTCTATATCACCGAATATAATAGATAGCTCCATAAAGATGACATTTCCCTACTTGTCGCCACTGTCACTTAGAAATTCCCTACATAACACAAGTCTTAAGACACCAACAAAATTAATCTCACTGTCAGCAACGTAGCATTCTTCCTGTCAAAAAAAAAAACCTTACAAAAGTAACACCATGGTTTTATTTCTCCACAAAATGCCTAGAGCAAGAAATTGTGAAATATAAAGAATCCAATTTAGTATAAAAAAGGCGAAGTTATATTTTTTTACAAGCAGAACACAACGATAAGAATACTTCAGTCATGAGCGAAAGGCCCCAATCAGGAATTGCTTGCCTTTTCTTCTCCTCGTTCTACAACACACGGCAGTATTGGAACACAGCAAATAACAAATCGCAAAAAGCGTGCCAATATTTGGGCAAATAAATAACATTTCCCCATTTTTTGCCTTTTTGTGTCATGAAGGAAAACCAATTTTCCCAAAGATGTCAATGAAAATGTTTAAAGGACGATTTTTACTGCATGTCAAGCAGGAAGAATGGGTTGCCCAGTGAAGTGAAATGATTTTCTAATCAATTTACACATGAATAATATTTCTCCCCATTAGTAATTTTTAGGTAATAAATTCAATTTCAGGACATCGTCTTAAATCGGTAGAGTAGGCTAGGTACGGTAAGGAAGTAGTTGGATCTTGCATCCAAACGCGCACATTATGCTCGGGAACATAGTAATTTGTATGGAACGATGGCAGAAAAAAACATTTATGCAAAATGTAACTCATGTACCACATCAATAAGTGACACACTTATTGTCTAGGAGGAAATCTTCACATGCTCCATATTCGCGTAAATTATGCACAAAAGTACATGCACACACACACATTGCGAGAGCTTGTGCTCTATGGGGGGAATTGTACTTCCAAGCCGCGCGTCAGTCGTCACAAGCCAACTACTTTATTCAGCCCAGGGAAGTAATTTCGCTTGTGGGAGGATAATTTGTTTATCCCAAGAGTTCAGTGCTCGTGTACACTGTACGTCCTGTGAATTTTGGGGAGTATGCTGTGCAATAATTCATCGTCGTCACTTTTAAACTTTCGCCCCACTCCTGCTAGAGCCTGGGCAACTGAGCAGAGGTTGGAAATTTGTATTTCACAACTGAGCTGCTGCTTCATGCATTTGTGTATGGGCTGACGGAAGAGGATGCAGCAATTGTGTACCGTGTGTGGATGGTTGCTTTTCAGGGAATTTTGAAAATCTGGTTAATGGAGCAAAATATTTGTGCATCACGCACACAATAGTCTTGCGGCAGCAGCAGAGATACCCAGGAATGATGAGCAAAATTTTCCGAATTGGAAAAGTTAGCGTGAAGTGTTTTGAGGAGTTTATAATGGGGTTTTGAGATATATAAGTCAATGTTTGGCCTAAAATGTATAATTTTACTTGAATCCATGGAAATATTTAGCTCAGTAGAACGTTTGGGGAAATGGTTGCAACGGAAAAGGAACACGGAAAATTATTTCCGTAGAAATTTTGAGGTGCTTTAAAAAAAAGTCCTGACACACTTGAAGGCAAATTTCCCAGCCATCAAAAGTACGAAAAACAAATTCGTTAGCATTGGAAACAAAAAATGCAACAAACTTTTGAAAAAGAAACTTCCTCCCTCGGAAAAGTTACGAAAAAGATATTTAATTAGAAAAAGCTTAAAGTGAATAAAACTTCTTCTTTCCAAGGATAGGTACTCGACCTTTATCAACATCTCAAAATGTCCCTAATTTACTTTTCTTCCTAATTATGTAGGATGGTATAATATGTGTATGAGTATGGCTATAGCTTTTTATGCAACACAACTTTTATTTATAAATAGCACTTTTGCCAATAAGGGTCTCTTTGAAGAAAATTTAATTTTCTTATAGAAAGTTTGTTTTATAGGATGTTAGGAAGTAGGTAGTAGATGGGGGATTGGTAATGTAAAGGTAGGAACTGATTGTCATCAAATTATGTCATAGGGGGAAATATTTGTTAGGACATGCGGTTTAAATGGCATTATTTTCTACTTTTTGCAGTGGTAAATACAATTATTTCCTTTGTGCTGTGAACTGCAATATGTTTTATTAAAATCAATGGAGGCAGTGTGAATCTCATCGCATGTAGGCTTATAAGCCTACCTAACCTGATCAATCCTCCCCAAAAACACTTACTTCGAATAAGACTAACGAAACTACTTAAGTATTAGGTACTTAACCATTATTAGATAGCTATACTTATGCAAAGGGTGACATAATGCGAAACAACGAAGTGTTGTTTACTAAGACAATGCGACAAGTTTAGTTCTGCAATGAAATCTTATTTTCCGGTATACTAATTCGGCAGTCAACACCTATCGGATTTTGGTCTCTAGTTATAAAATGTCCTACAACAATTTAGTGTGGATTGTATGGTAGACAACAAATTATTTTTATATATCTTTATCTGTGCTTAGGTTTACGTATATATGTAGTGTACTAATGCATTAAGTAGTGGTCATCAGTCGGACACTCTTCCTGGGCCAACCTGAATTAACCTGTTCCAATGTTCATTTCGATGAACTCTACGCCTATGGGGATCCAAGTTTAAACAGCCCGGTAGGGTGAAAACTTCGAATTGTAGATATTGTAACGAAACGTCCCCGTTCGTCACACTTTTATGGCCCCCACTGTAAACACTTTGTATAACCAGTACTGTACACAGGCAACCGCAGACACTCCACCCGCTGCTATTGCACAAATTTCCTACACTGTCCAGTGTCCATGTCGAACCAACCAATATTTGTGACAAGGAATTTGCATTCGTCACTTATAAGTCACACTGAGTACTTGGAGGAAATTGCATGAGTACATGCAATTGCCATTCGGGGAGACTTGTCTACTTGTTGTTTTGTACCAATCTAGTGTACCAGATAAGGCTCCCACAAAGAAATTGACTTCGTTGCTTCGTTCAGTCTTGTGAATTTTTGGTGGCTAAGTTTCCTTTGGGAAGCTGGCCAGCATCTTTGGCTGTCCGCTTAGGATCGGAACCACGCTTGTCGCTGGGCCGCATTATTGTATTTGTATAGCGTATACTCAACTTAAAAATAAATAAATATGTGGCGCAACAGGCGGGTGACACCCAAGGGTAGCTTCTCGCAACCATTCGTTTTGTGTAAGTTTCTATTTTTGGGACGAATGGAAGGGACCTACAATTTTATGCCGAGTCCGAACGGCTGAATTGAGAAGCTTTTTCATGACAGTCATACTGTAATTTGGGTTTTTCCGGGGATCGAGCCTGGGATCCCTCGCACAGTAGTCAAACAAACTAACCACTGAGCTACTGCGCCCACTCAACTTAGGAATTTAATTATTTTTAAGCTAATCATAAGACAGTAGTTTATTCGTTGGTTATTGAAATAACTCTTAACCAAAGTTTGGTGTTTCTTTGGGCAAATCCTGGATCCGGCGAGCGAAACCTCGGCCTCAGAAAAAGCACATCGCACAATATAATGTAATTATTACAAAGAAATTGTAATCATTATTGTCATCACTTGCATTAATACATTTAATAATACACATTTTTACATATACCTACTATACATAACAAAACTAGTGTTAGATATGTGACGAATCCATTTTTACAACCATGGTTTTGTATCGAGGCGATTCCCAAAATAAAATTTGTCAGCAGAGTTCCTATGTAGGTGCATGTAACCCACACCACAATGGACACTGTGAATAAAAATGCTCTGCAACTGGTCATACTTCAGCTTAAGCTGATGAAAGAAAGTATGCGCACTCATGTATTTCGTGTGTCCCTTTCACACGCCAAACTAATTTATAGGTCAATTGATCTTCATTCCACAAGCATCGGTTTATTCCCTATGACCGAATATACTTTCATCTATGTCCCTGAAGCATTTAATTCATTCGCATGGAAGTACTCTCCCTGTTGAGGGTGAATTTTACTTTTCTTTTATGTATTTATATACAGGCCGGATTATAGTTCCACCGTGGTTGTAGTTAGGTAGTCTCGCTTCAATTTTGAATCTATGTATATATAAAAAAAATCCACAGCTATCGCTACTTGTCTTATCTTTCGAATCCCATCATTAATTATATATTTGAAGCTCATCTGCTGTTAATAGCCAATTATACAGATGACGAATTTGATTGTCCTACACCACCAAAGATCAAATAGGGGTTTCCGCAATGCTCGTCCTCTCGAACAGTCGCATTCATAAGAAATGCTGTGTACAGCTCGCATATAATCGCACTTCATAATTTTGTCAAGCGTTACATATCCCTCCGTCTCCTAGGATATGACAACAGTTACCATTACCACCGCCGCGCCACCACTTGAGACACCCTCAATAGGTTTTCTCTTGAAGGTTTTAATTACTGGCAGCTTTTCTGCTGGATCCTTGGATTATGCAAGATATTTGTCTTTCGTCTAAGAATTAACAAATTTTATAAATTTAAAGCAAAAGACTTGTTTGCAGCGACTTTACAGAGCCTTCTTTGGCGGATACAAAATTCATCAACCTCGCCTTTAACTTTGGAGCCAGATGAAGATGAAGATTATTCCTAAAAACTCTCGTTGAAACTTCGCCAAGCAGGAAGTCGGTGGGACAATTTAAGGATACCTACCCAACCCAGATCACATTTTTTTTTTTTGCTTTTTAGTTAAACTTGTTCTGTGAACCCTCGCTCTTAGAGTTGGGCATAGTGACAGGAGAAAAACTTTGTTCATCATTCTCTGCCTTTGGAGAGCTAGATGGCGACCGACACGCCAGAGAAGGTATGACGTTATCACGATATCAATTATTCAGAAACCACTTTGGAAATTACACGAAAAATCAATTAGTTGACAACTTGCTTTCACTGAATATTAATCAATTAAAAAAATCCAAAATGGATGTACTTAGCTTTGTGAAAACTGGGGTAAAAGTGGTGCCATTTAAGTTCCCATTTGCATAGTTTTTGTTTAGTGCATACGTCCATCAGTACTTATCCTAAATTGGGGTGGTTTCCCGTGAAATCGTCCGCTACAAAGCAAAATGCATGCTTTAATAACATCTTCGACTTTGGAAGGAAAACTTTCGTTTACATGCACCTGTTCTAGTCTGTAATTAAGTTCAAGTTTTTGGTGCAAGAATTGGGCGTGCCATAGAAAGTTTATTTTTTACCCAAACAATGGAAAAGTTTATAAACTCTCTTGCACTTGGGGTATTTTTCTTTCTTTTTCTGGTTGTAGTGTTGGCTCTATGGCTGATATCCTTTTAACTTTAAAGTTCTTTAGCCTTTGTGGGGACTTTTTTCTATGCTTTCCTTGTATAATGTATCTGGCTGCTATTCCGGCTATTGAGTAGTGAATAACTTTTTTGTTCTGTTGCTGGGTTGTGTTTTTGGTTTAAAGTTTGAAAAACAAAAGCAAAAAAATGTTTACACCTGGTAGGTATATAATATTATGAAGGCCGAAAGAAACGACGGAGTTCCAACAATACCTATGTATATAAAGGTGTGATAGTGATGAAAGTCATTAAGGGCTGGGAAGTTTTTGTTGTGAGCACTTTGAGCGTGATTTTTTTTTAATAAGGATAAAAGGATAACAGTAGATGTTGACAAAAAGTTTTCGTGAGCTGATTGGAGTATTTAGGATTTTGTTAAGGAAATCTGTATAGGTTGAAGATTGAAGTGTTTTTGTATTCATAAGGTGATATTCTTTTACCTCGGTCAGCATTGTGAATTGTGACTCTGAGAGAAATTAAATTGTGTCAAAATAAAATAAATAAATGACAACTTTTTTACAAGCCCAATCATTTATCCCTTTCTGTTCTTCACAATCATGCTGTGCTATACATCTTTGTACTTTCTTGGAAAAGTTGACGATTTGATATTGGTTTTTCAACGACTGAAGCTTTATACAAACATTTATATAGTAACCGTTCACCTTCCTTCCCATTAAGTGCAAAAAAAAACAGTCACTCTTGTTTTTATTTTAAGGACAAGTTGGCATTTTGAAAAATTCCGCCGACGTGCACCCTATCCCATTCCCTAACCATTCATTTTTAACTTTTATATTCGGAATCTCAAAATCTCTGGCTTAAAGCGCATACCAATTCAATAACTCATCGACTACCACGTAAAACGAAATTCCAGCACGTCCTTCACATAGCACTTAATGTCAATGATGAAATTAATGACTGGTATATCTCAAAACGAACGAGTTTTGGACAGACAGACCAATTGTTGGCACACAAACAAAAGAAAAGTAGAAGCAAACTTTTAATTCCTCATCCTTGATCTTTGTCAACGTCTATTGTTTTTGCTCATGCAAGGCGGAAGCGAAACAATAGAATCTTCCAGTCAATTCGGTTATTAATGCCTTTCTAACTGTCAAACCGCCACAGAATGGCATCCCAAATCAATCATTAATGTAATCCTTGTCAGGAACAAGTACGAAACATAGTTCGAAAAAAAGACAAAAGCAAGGCACTCGGTTTCGCGTGACCAAGGATCCAAGGACCCTAACGAATGTCACACGAAAAGATTAATGGAGTCATGTTCAACATATAAATGTATGAGCTGGATTGCTGCTCCACTCCGAAGGAAACGGATGTTAGACAAAATTTGGTACAAAAGGGTGGTAGTGTAAAATGAGGATCCGCCCTGCCACGTGCTCATTAATCAAACTCCTAAGGAAGAACATTCGCGTAACCCCGCACATTTCAACAAAGATTTGGCTCAAACTTTGTGCTGATGTATAGATGAAGGGAATTCTTGGTGTCTGGTGGAAAATCCTGTCCCTCGGTCCTGACCAAAAGCGTAAAATATTTTGCTGACATTGAGCAATTGAGGACGAGATTCCAGGATCAAGGACCCAAGAATTTATCTTTTTTATATTTATTTAACTGTGTCTCGTCCTTTGCCAACAGAGCAATCCTCTCGTTTGACATGATGTTTGCCTGAAGCCCGAAAGGATATGGGAGGATTAAATGTATTTGTCTTCGTGTGCTTTATGCGCTCTCGTACTCCCCTGTCCTGATAAATGTCACTATGTTAACACATATGTTATTCAGCAGAAAACAGATTAGCCGGCTCTTTTTTATTTTTATTTATCTTTTTCCCATTCCTTGCAACATTCCACCACTCCTCCAGCTCCAATCCTTGTCAAATCTCAGCAGTGCACAGAGACAAGCGTATTACTTCCATCTCGTTATCGTTCCGAAATGGAGCCAATATCATTCCGATGCGAACACGATGGGAATCTAGGACAATGCGAATGAAAACTTTTCAAATAAATCCTTCAATTGTTTCAGAGGATTTAAATTGTAAAATTTTCGGAGAACCGAAAAAAGTTGCATTATTTCAATTCCGTGTGCGCTACATTGTTAGAGCTAGAAAACTTCAAAACAATTGCTCACAACTTTGACGAACGGAATTGGTGCTCCATTCCAGTTCTAGTTTGTTGTCATCGTTATGTTGCGCTGTGGTGGTGGTTTCTCTTGTTAAAATTTAGCCGGCAAAGTTGCCTCTACTATATAGGTACCGTTGGCGAAACTATTTTCGCCAGATTGTGGGTCAGAACATAACAAATTTGTGCTTTAATTGAACTCGAATACGGGAAAAAATGGAGAGAAAAGAATCATCCGGTAAAAGTTTTTCAATTAAGGTTATAGAAACTATTAGGCACAGTTAAGTTTTTGGAAGGAAATTGTGTGCAGTGTCATTCTGTGACTGCGGGGTTGAAAGTTTTGTCTATTCTGTTTACAATTACCAAGCTACGACTGAGTAGCAGGCGTGTGTTATACAGAGATACACAACCGAGACCCATTAAACCCGGAACGGTTTTCAAAGTTTTCCAACTATGGTTAGTTGGCTTTACATGTTGTTCTCTGAAAATCGTTCGGGGGTAATGACCAACAACTGTTGTAGTTTGCTTTACAACGCAGATAAAGTGCAATGCTGTTATTATGGACCATGGACTGTTCCGGCCATAAGAAAAATGCTGACGAGTAAATAAGTTGCCAAACCCTTGCGGGTTATATTATTTCTAAGTCTAATAGATCTGCAAAAGTGGCAGGTAGTTGCAGCACATTATATCGATAAATGGTGTATCTGTAGACCGCCATTCGGAATGACATGACAATACCAATACCTACTACAATTTAATTGACTTGGATGTAGATTTTAACGTTCAATCAATTAGGCTATTGTGGTTTTCTTTTCTTAAATCTAGTATTACATATTTTACAAAGACCAGCATTGCTTCGTCCGAACTAATTTTTCAAACGACGACACTACTCGTAGTTTTCTAGGTTGTTTTGGGTCCTTGTCTTCGTTCTATTTTGGAAATTATCGTACAGCGACCCAAAATCTGGCAAATATTTTGGCTGTGTCTTCTGACCATGACTGTAATTACTTTCAAATAAAATTTAAATTTTGTAATGTCTACGTTATTTTTCTTTGAAATTGTAGTATGTACAAAATTTTGTAAATAATAAAAAATTGTTTTGATTACGTACCGTGCTTGCAAGCTCTCATGCTTTTTGAAAACAATTTGAACCATAAGAGATTGATACTTAAAATTTAACACGACACGTTGGCTACATGCTTAAAAGGGACAATATATTTGCAGAAGATAGGAATAAGGGCTGCAACTCTTAATTGTTATATGTATCGTCCACAGGAAGGTATATTCACTTTGCCATTACATTTATAACGCCAAAAATTAGTCACGCGCTAAAGAGTTTATGACTACTCTTATGGTGTAGTGTGATGTATACACAGCGCGGGCGTTAAGGAAAATGGGACAGAGAAGATAAGAGATTCCGATGCACATTGGCTTTAAATGTCTGTAAATTATACTGAGGAGGAAAGACAGATCCGGGCAAGGCATTCCACATTCGTGTTGTACGGCTTATTAAAGAATCTCTATATTTCAAAGTACGGCCGAAGATAGGCTGGATAGTAAACTGATGGGCATTCCTAGCAAGGCGAGTATTGCGGTTGAATTTCTGAAGGGGCGGAATGCAGCTGGCAATTTCGTTTGAGAACTGTTTGTTAAAAAAAGCGATAAAACAGCGAGAGACACGTAACGTTCCTGCGATGTTCAAGCGAATGAATAGAATTCGCGATATTCGAGTCTCCGATAAGTTTTAACGCACGATTTTGGATCCTATCTAGTAGGTGCAATATGGTTTTCGGCGCACCAGACCAGATATGGGAATTGTACTCAAGTTTGGGGCGAATGAACGCCTTATATATTGTAGCCAGATCAGAAGGGGTAAAATATTTCTTGCACCGTTTGAGAAAACATATAGACATTTCCCTTCATTCTTGGCGACTTCGTGTATATGGTCATTCCAACGAAGCTTGTCATGAACACACATACCGAGAATAGAAAGTCTTTCGGTTTCGGTGATGCAAGTGCTATTCATGGATAATGGCTGTAGGTTCGGGTTTCGCTTAAGAGACAGCTGACAGCATTGTGTTTTTGAAGCATTAAATTCCACTCTATTGGCTAAACTCCATTTTAAAATGCTGTCAAGGTCGGAATTTAATGAGCTTAACATACGTTGCCGTTCCAGTTCTACCGCCGAACGTGAGTCCTGGAAAGAATATGAGAAGCTAAGCTATTTCATAAGCTGACGATTTATCAGCGTTTCCATGAAATTAGAAAGAATGGACGTAAGTGCTATGGGTCGGTAATTGGTGGTAGAAGAAGATTCGCCTTTTTAGGGACGGGCTGGACAAATGCTGTTTTCCATCTTTTCGGGAAGAGTCCAGAAGAATAGGAGAGATGAAAAAGCTTACGCAGTGGTTTTGTCAGGGTGGAAGAACACCTCTTCAGAACGATGGGGGAGATACAATCTGGACCAGCGGATTTATTTATGTTGAGATCATATAGTACCTACTCTTGCGACTGTGCGAGTGCGAAAATGGATTAGTACCATGGTAAATTCGACGCTCTCGAGCACAGGTGGGGACAAAGCGCAATCTGAGAGCAACGACCTGGCAGATTAGCAGATTAGCTTTGTCTACAGAGCTGACAGCTGGAGTGTCATTGTAAATGAGACCTCGATGATGAGGCCGAATTCTTAACATTTTTTACAAATGACCAAAAGTTATTACTACCTTTGGGAAATTGGAGTATTTTTTGCCTCAGCTTTTGGTCATATAAGAATTTAACACTCTTAATAAAGACATTGCATCAAGATCAAATTCTGAATCGATTTAGCCATGTTCGGTCAAACGAATCTAATGAGATTTTGTGACAAGACTTCTTCTTACCGTGCGTCGTTAGGTTAAACTTAAAAGTGGGCTATGTCCGTCGAAGAGTTCTGCGTTTTCTGAGTTTTATACCCCTCGTACAAAACCAATATTAGACCCATGCGTGTACGTTCTAACTCACATGGCTAACATTTTACATTACATTACTTATATGTGTGTGCAGTGGATGCCTTACTTGTTTTGAATTCGGAATCGGAATCTAGATATATTTTAATTAAGTATGTCTAGTCGTGGTCGTGGTTATAATATGTGTGCAGTCTCTAATTAGTAAAATTGTCGCTTTATCTTTTAAATGGAGATTACTGAATTTCTTTCGAATTGTAGTAGCAAATTCTGAAAACAATGCCCTATGCGACAAGACAGCCGCAGACACACATAGACGCGCATACTTACTTTTATCCATAACCAAAATTACTATGCGTTTCGCTTTCAACAAGTGTAGCTGGGAGCGTCTTCATCTGGAGTACATTTTTTTTCACTCAGTTTTCCAACTCGACCACCCTCCGTGGACATAAAAACTAATTAGTTAAAAGCTGACTTCACAAAAGAAAAAAAAATGGTTCACCTCACACACCATTCTCCAATTTGCATACGACTTTGCACTCCAAATTGCTGACCAAAAGCTAAAAAGGATTTGTGGCATAACGACTGCGAAAGTGGGCTAGGGTGCGGTTATTGGCACATGAAAACGTGCCTGCTCGGCTATACATAGATACCTACTCTTGTGTCTTGTTCCATTGCAGCGGCAAGTGTACCTACACACACCCAAACAAGCAAAAAAAAAAAACTCCACCAAATTTGCCGGAATTTGTCTGCCGAAAGTTGATATCTTCATTTGTACAAATTGCTCCTGTGGAGCATTGGTAAGGTATGTACGTAACGTACATAATATATAGATGTAGTAAGAACGAATTTTTAGCTCTAGTCTAGCTATCTGTGCATGTGCAGTGCACACATTGGAACACTTTGTTTACCCTTTAGTACCAGTCGAATGAATCTGTTGAGGATTTAATCCCATTTTTCTTCTTTGTCCCATGTTATGTGACTAAATACGTGTCTGCCAAAAAGGTGTACCATAACCGTGCATAGAAAATGTACGACGGCGACGACTCAAGGACGATAGCTGCACGTAGATATATTTTTTATTTATTTTTATTTTGTGTGTGCCGAAAGAATCCCGAAGGATATACGTACAGAAAGATGCCACGGAGCCATGCGACTAAACCGACTTTTGCAGTTGAGTAAATTTTTTGTTTTTTCATGCGGAAAGACGTGTCGGTCTTCTGTTGGGGTCTGTGTGTGCATTCTGTCTGAAGTGGTTGCATCGAAGGAGATATTGGATTGAATCGGATTGGATTCGAGCTAAAGGATGGGATTGTGATGCGATCTTGTTCTTTTTGCGGTGGTTTTCCTTATCTCGTTTGAATAGGTGGTAATCGGTTCCGATGCATGTGCACATTTACAAATCAAAGAAGTTAATCAATTCAAAGTGATTGCGATTCAGTGGAGTAAAATGATTGCTCTAATATGTGTATAGACCTTACTACCTACTAGGGGACTATTATTTATCAAGTCTTCGCCTTCTCCTGCGTTGGACATTTGACAACTAGACTTTCCCTATAAGGTACCGTATCCGAAAAGTAATGACTGACAAAAGAAAAAAGGATATCTAATAAAGGAAAGGAAAATCGCAGTCTACAGATGGTTAGCAAAAGCGAAGGCAAGGGTTCTGGCATCTGCTATAACTAGATCCAAACCAAAAACGTCTGTTCTTAAGGCGGCAGAGTTTACGCAGATGAAATCTGCTTTGAAGGTATTGATATTCACAATTCCACTAACATTCATTCTGGAATAGTCGGAAACATTCGCACTCCAGACATTATGCAGTCAGAACAGAACCCGAACACCAGCAGATTCTGCAATAACCTACAAGCCGAGGAAAATATAGTAAAATATACCTAGGCACTATTCAAATGTGAAGCATAATATTTCGCAACCGAACGAGGAATCTGTAAATGTATTTCATCCAACATTTAGTTAAGAATTACAAAAGGTGCCTACTTCCATTGTTTCCCTTATTAGGGATCTCGATGGGGCCTTTATGTAAATTGCCCCATAAAAGTCCTTATCTTTCGAATGGGACATTCCCAAGGGTTTAAAGAGTCTCATTTAATTAAGGTGTTTAACTTTAAACTTGAGACTATTGGTGATAGTTCAGGAAAAAAATGGTTTAAAGCGTTTGGAAATTTATAATTTAGCCAAGGGGAAACATTTCATTAATCAAATAGCTCCACATCAAGTCAAATAAGATGCACACATTAATAGAGCAGTACAGATAGCGAGTAAATGAACATCCTTTCGTCCTCACCAGGCATGCATGGCATTATCAAAAAAATGCTGCCGCCCTTGTCACGAACTGATTCCATCAATTAAGCTATGACAAGACATCCCCACCAGTCATGCAATTAGCCACAAAATCAATTCACCAAAGTGTGCTTTAATAATGTACAAACATTCCAACCGGCAGGCATCCCCCTTTTTTCCAAAGAACAAGAACTTATTTCTTTATTGGGGTATGAGTCATCCGCACAATTGCACACTTGATCACCAAAACAACCCAATTTCCTGGTGTTCCATTCCAATAATTGCAACCGCAAGGAGGACAACTCTATAAACTTTGCTTCAAGTAGGAAATCCGCAGCTACCCCTTCAATCTCATTTGCTATTTCCGCATTTCCAAAAATCAACGCCATTAACAGTTTGCCACACTACTATAACCATCGCAGCAACGGTAAAAGTTTTAATTGAATCCATAAATTTTATATAAAAAGCGGATGATGTTTGCTGTTCCCACGCGGAAGTCCATATCGAGGGTTGCGGGCAAGTCGCACTGATAAAACACCGCATAAAAGTACAATCCGGGGAAATGTTCGCCAATTAGCACCCAACGGCCAACATCCATGGAGCGCACACGGTGTGTTGAGGCAAACATTAATTTTACGCGCGCGGAAAACACTGAAACAGTTCCTCCGTTTGAATCCAAGCATTCATTCTGCTTAATTAAATCCCAACTTAGAACAATAATAATCTAGCGGACAAACAGGGCGACGGGAAATGAACACAGGCCATAAGGCTCCTGACATTCGACTACCCCATTTATCGCACTAATTATTGACCGTGTGGGAAAGCGGGTGAATCCACAAATCTCTTTTGGTGTAAGGCTGCTCGTGCTCATTTAGGGATGGTTATTTATGTGTATGGGCTTAGAAGTTACAAGCCTCCCCAAAGTGGCTACTCATCCCGCTTTTAAGAAAAGTATGAATAATTTTCATCCCCAAAAAGGAAGCTTGTTTGTGGGCACACGAGTACAAGCTCAAGCAGACCCTCTTGTAACGCGTTAAACGCGTTCAATTAGGTTGAGTAGTTCTGTGATTAGATTTATTCTGATTCGGATGGACTAATGCACAACGAGAGAGGCAAATCCTCGGAAGGCATACCGTATACGTGTATATGACAGGCCTGAAGGCAATATTCATACATTCACGCGCCGAATAGGTTGCGTTGTTGTGGACCGGCATTACGAGGAGGATGAGGTGGGTAGGTAGGGTGTTTTGTGTATCCCTGAATGGCACTTAGCCACGCGTTCTTTGTATAATTTTATTACGATAACTTGGTTATGTCATATTCAGCTCTTCGCTGAGTGTCCATTAAATGTTGAATTTTGTGGGTGGGTTAGGCTGTCTAATCCCTTTCTATCTCACATTTCATTTTTTTTTTTTTTTTTTTTTCATATTGGTGGTTTGTCAAGGGGGAGTGCATGAGCAGTTTGTGTTGATTTTTATGTAATGCGGGTAGTACGATATGCCGGATGGGATGGATATTTATTTATCTCTCTATGATTTTCGAAGATGGAAGCAGCAGAAGGGTGAAATTACAGGCACTAAGCCCAGTGCCATCATATAGACTCTCTTGTATATGGAATTAAGTGGATAAGAGTGTATGAAGGAGATACAGGTTTATTTATATGTATGTACCTAGACATGGAATAGTAGTAGTAGGTATGCAGTGGAAAGGAATACATTTTCGTAGTTTGCCTTCTTAATAAAATGTATTGCCGATATTATGTATTTGGTGCGTTATCTATTTAACCATTTAACGAAAGCAGTCGTTCATAATGGTAGTATGGAAATGAGATCAGCATAATCAAATTCTAAAAAGTGTGCACTGATGTCGGTTTCATGGTTACATATATTTTGGCTTCAAGCTAAATAGCTAGGTATACTTAAAACATACATTTTCAGTTTGGCTGGTCGCCATATGATGCGATAACAGAACAGTCACTGAAAAAAAAAAAGAGCTGAGGGGATAATGCGCTCATCGGGATCGGACCGACACGCATCTAAAAAATTATGCGGTTCCTCAATCGAAACGAGACAAACTAGCTAACAATTGCGTCGAACTGTTTATTCAATTTATTTATTTATTACTAAAACTAATTTATAAAATTAATTTATAAATTAATATCGAAAAAGGCATCAGGGTAGCAAGACCATATAATTTCGTTTAGTATTTTTAAAAATATTTGTACGTTACATTATATTAGAATTGCAAATATGGATGTAAGGATGATATATTGGTATTTTAAAATTTTATTTTATTTTTTATATTTCTTTGAATTTATTGTGTAAGGAGGTGGCTTCTTTTATTCGCTTAAAAGTTCATTTGTCAGATGGGTTTAGGATGTCGGCCAGCTGCTTCTGCATTTCTTCAGGTGAATTTGAATTTATCACTTGTTGAGAAATCGGGCATTCTGCGAAAATATGCGAGAAGAATTTCCCAGTTTTCGTAAATCTCTGGAGGGTTTTATGTGAAGTAGTGGCTACTAGTAAATAGAGTTTTCCCTACTCTGATGCGAAATACCGAAATACACTCTTCTCTGGTTAAAGATTTGTTGTACGAAATTCTATCCTATGTGGAGTGATGTGATCGAAGAAAATTGTCTTCGTTTTGCCAAAAGCTGTTATATTTTTGTCTTTCATGGGCAGCGAATATTCTCTATATGAGCTGAGGAATATTTGGAAGCCCCTTTTACCAACGGGTCCGGGTAGCGTGTTGCTTCTTTAGCGGCAGTATCTGCAATTTCATTACCATTAATGCCGACATGTCCTGGTATCCATGCTAAACTTATGTTGTTATTGGTCCTATACAGTATGCTTCGAATATAGTTAAAAGTAGGGCAGTTGTTTGTTGCGCTCTTAATACCAGTAAGGATACTTAAGCTGCCGGTGAGGATCAATGTTTTTACTTCCCTAGTTTGTGCCATAGACAGAGCTTTTAATAATTCAAATAATTGACCAAACATAATACATGGAGCCCACTACAGCGCCACAAACCAATGTTACTCGCGTTAAACAGCATAATAAAAAAATAAATTGCTCACATTAAACTCATTAAGAACCCCATCCACGTAATTGATTAACTCATTCATATTGTTGAATAGAGTTGTACCTATATGTGCCTAGTTGGTGAACTTTTAGCCAACAAATTTGTTGTTCCAGTTGACCAATTGTGTTTTCGGTGTGGTACGCGTTGACGCATTGATACAGCCATATACTAGATCAAGCACGCAAACTAATCTACCCCATTAGTGGATGGATGAAAAGAACGCATAGTGACTGAAAGCCACATCACAAGGTTCCTGATCAAGAACAGAGTGGCTATCAAAAATATTTCTGCAGATTTACCAAATGCTTTATTTTAAAATTCCATTTTTATCCATTATGTATTCTGTTTTTTTTTAAGCTCCTGTTATTATACCCTCCACATGGAGGTATATTCACTTTGTCTTTACATTTGTAACGCTAAGAAGAAGTCACCGGAGACCCTATAATGTTTATATTCTGAATCATGATCACATTGTCAATCGACTTAGCCATGTTCGTCTGTCTGTATGTTGAAAACACGAATGAAATTTTGTCAGAGGATTTCTTTTTACCGTTGTCAGCTTGGTATTGAAAATTGTCTATATCGGTTAAGTAGTTCTGATACCTTTCATACAAAGGTGTACAGTACATTTTATCACGCATTGTAAACATTTTGCATGACTTTTATGCAGTGGAGGATATCAAAGCATTGGTCAAGCCGATGATAACACTTTTACCTACTTGTTTTTTTTTTTAATTTGAGCCTTTTTTATTTTATCAAAATTATTTTTCTTTATTATTTTGTACTAGGTACAATTTCAAAGAAAATTAAAATTGCATTCCCTTTTGTAAAAAAAAAATACTTCTCCCGGGAAAGGCGAACCTATACCTATAACGCTTCAACAGCGCCCCGAGATGCTTGCAGATATATGTTAGTTCTGCAGTTAAATTATTGGAAATTGTAGTCTTCTGGAAATATATCCCTAGGAAGCGAGTTCCAAAGTTTGCTTGTCCTGTAACAGAAGAAGTTTTAGAAAGTTGATATCCTCGCATCAATTGTCAAGTGTACTGTGCGGTCATGTCAGAAGGATGTGAGAAGGATAAGTTGCTTGGGGCTAAAGTGCCTCTTTGCTCTAAATAGGTAGCTTAACTTAGCAGACGCCGATCTTGCGATATATAATATGAATGGTCCTGCCATGTGATTCCTGAATTGACTGTGACTCCTAGAAGGTGCATTGAGTCCTTGGAATGGATTGGAAATTGTCCCACATAAACTAAACTAAACAAGCTGTGAAACAACCGCAAATAATGACATGAAATGTAATCTCGTTTTATTATTCAATCAAAATATTCAGAAAGTTAAATTCAATTCCTTGACTTTTGTAGTAAAAATGGAAAAAAAAACTGTCAAAATGGCAGCAGTGGGGATGAAGGCTCAAATAGAAAAAGTTAGGGAAGGTTTTTGTAGTATGTATTATACAAAATCAATGAAAAATGGCATAATTGTTTTTTCCTACATTTCTTGTGCGTATGGATTCAAGTATGAGTTTGTACTGACTGAAATACAAACATTTGAAAAGAGAAAAGCTACATTATTTTTCCGCCATCTCATAACATTTTTATACCAATTTGTATCCCACTAAATCTCACATTTCAAGAGATCAAAACAAAATGTCGCGCATTCCAAATAGGACAACAAATTTCAAATAATCTGTCAATAGTCAGACGACGGACAGTTTTTTCAATTCACACTACAAAGAATTGTTTAAGTAAAAGTTATTAAGACCCTCAGTAAAAGGGCTCCCCTAATTTTTCAAAAAATTTAGTAAAATTTCGTAAGACTTATAGTAATGTATGCTTTTAATGCGATGCTCCCTGGAAAGGCTTTCCAAATTCAGCCGTTTTTGGACCTAAAATTGTAACTCGCTTCCATACCTCACAAAAAATAAAAGCTAACACAGAATAAATGGTAGTAAGAAGCTAGACCTATGGTGCCTTTACGGACCTGTTGTGTCAACTATTATTTCATCGCAGATGCAGTCGGTCCATTTAAGTATGCTTTGCTTATCTTTCTTTAATTAAAGACCGAACAAATACAAAATGGTTGATTCCAATAATTTAGGAATTTACTTCTCAGATCCATACCAAAGAGCATCTAATCTGCACACTTAAACATTGTCTCATTTTGCTTGTCTTTTTTGAGCCCAATTTCCGAAGACTCTCCTCCTTACTTTGATAGATATGCGTTTTAAACTTTCATTAAGTTTTTATCATTGGAAACTTGGTGACTTTTTCTGTTTCCCTTCACTCCAACCATGAATAATGCACTATTCAAGTAACAGAGAACTCTAATGAAAAGGAGCGGAAAAATGGCAAGGACGAATTAAAAGCAGAAAAAAGCAGAACGAATTACATCATTTCGTAGCATTGCTAGTATTTTATTTATACGAAAACTTTCGCTATACTGCTACACTGTTACTATGAAAAAGTTTCCTACGGGACCATCAACTGTAGGGTCGTACTTGCGGAGAAAATCTTTCGAAGGAACGCAGAAAACAAAAATACTTTCAGTTGTTGTCATTGAAGCGGAGTGGTTTACAAAACTTCTGGCTTATCCACAGACATAATGTTCTGCCAAAGTACCACCCCCTAGGAAGGAAATCAACTAAATTATCCAAATATTTACTTAATTTATGGCCAGGGAAGTGTAATAACTTTTTTCCTCTTCAGTATATGGACCATGGATATAAATGTATTGCGTACACGACGAATTCAAGCTGTCCACGTCCAGTCCAAGAGCTACCTCTCTCTCGGTTGGATATACTGTTGCGGATTATTCTTGGAAAAATATATCCATAAGAAAGTTTTATGTGCCAGCAGCTTATGATGATGTTATGAAGGTAATTTAGTGACAGGATATTACTGGGAGGAGTTTCCAAAGTGCCTTTAGGGAATCGTGTCCTGATGACGGTCATTGCCAAAAGAGTGTACATTAAATTAAATTGTAAACACGATAGACACTAGGAAAGCAGCAAGCACGTCTTGGATGTTTATTTTGCAAATATGTATAAACTTGCTGAATGTGGTGATAAATTCCATTAATGCGATTGGATTTGATACAGTAAAAACCTAAATGAGGTCACAAAATGTGTTGGGCATTTACGCTTCATTTTTTGTTATAGGTATTTATCATTACTTTTAGTACAGTAACATAATAATGACCAGATAATGGAATACATACATAAACATATTGAAAACCTGACCGAATAAGAAGTCGGAGTATTTTAAATATAGGCTGCGTGCAGTCGTACATCAAGAGAAGTCATTACAAGTATAAACTCAAAAGCTGACTTGGTTTCGTTTCGTGGTGCATATTTCACGTGCTTAGTTACCAGGCACCCGATTTAAACTTCAGCGCTGTTATTTGTGTTTGATTAAATGAATTTCTAAGAACTAGTCGGAAAAGCCACTTCGTTAAATAGGTGTACTTAGTTATTTTTTTAAGATAGGTAACACCAATAGGGGCATAAGTGAACTTTCGGTTACTCGACAACGGCATCGACTAAGGATAGGCACGTGGAACATTTCTTCGCTTACGCGAAAAGAGCTGGAGCTTGTTGGGGAGGCTGTCAAATATCGACTGAACTTGGTGTCAAAGCTAAGTTCTCAGTCTTTAATTCGGTGTTTGTTCCAACTCTTACCTATGGTCATGAAGTTTGGGTAATGACCGAAAGAATAAGATCGCAAATACAAGCTGCCGAAATGAGATTTCTCCGTTGTATTGCTGGTGTGACCCGTAGAGATCGCATTAGAAATACAGGAATACGCGAGGAACTCAATGTCGAGCAGCTACTTCTCCGGACGGAGCGGTCCATGCTTCGGTGGTTTGGTCATATTAAACGTATGTCCCCGACCAGGATC
Source organism: Cheilosia soror (assembly GCA_949372485.1). Taxonomy (NCBI): domain Eukaryota; kingdom Metazoa; phylum Arthropoda; class Insecta; order Diptera; family Syrphidae; genus Cheilosia; species Cheilosia soror. The sequence continues at coordinate 71,622,989 of OX443564.1, read as the reverse complement.
CCACGACGTTCTATGGAATCCGTACCATCAGGCAGGCGTCGTCTAGGTAGACCAACCCGTGTGGGGATTGGCCTTGATGATTTAGAGTCGATGGCGGAGGATCGGGAGCTATGCAGGGTCCACTTGAGCAACCTACACCCGCGACCCACTTAATGGATAAGCGGGATATTGAAAATGAATGAATGAATGAATAGTTTGTGTCTCCTCAACAAAGCAAAGGGGTTCTGGAACTGTGAACCTTGTGGATGGGTGGAAACTCTTCATGTCGAAAGTAGCACCTTCAATCACTGCTCAGTGCGGATACTCACAAGTCCCAGGCTGGCAGGCAGAGTATTGGAGTTGATACCATTAGGAGGGAGAGTTGCGATCTTAAAGCTTAACCTTGAAAGATCAACTCTAGCTCTAGTGCAGGTGTACGCACCGAATCTGGAGTCGGGGTTTCTTAGAGGAAGTTGATGCAGCCCTTGAAAAGGTTACAGATATGGATTCAGGATTCTTATATCCTGATGGGTGATTTCAATGCTCACGTGGGTGTGGATTTCACGGCATGGGACAGCGCGATTGGAAAATACGGTGACCCCGATCAAAACGCGAATGCAGAGAAGTTGCTGGACTTTTGCTGTTCAAATGGAATGTCAATTATGAACACTTTCTTTCCACAAAAAGATATCCATAAATACACACGGTACCGTCGAAGTCTTCAGTAGAAATCGCTGATAGATTTCTTTGTGGTACCATCGTGTATTAAAAGGATGGTTTATGATGTTCTTGTGTTAAGAGGGGCTGAACTGTCAACTGATCACCACCTGGTGTTGTGCGAATTGTATCTCAACGACCAAATATCTTTCCTGCCAAAGCGTAAGCCAAGAATGGTTACGCGCATACGGTGGGAGGGGCAACAGAACGATGAGATAGGGGAGGAATTTACACGGCAGATATCTGAAAGATTTGAACAAATTCCAAATGTTCCATTGAATGTAGAGGAAGAATGGCAGTTGTTTTCAACAGCAGTCATTGCCTCTGCAGGACATGAAGCGGCTCGATGTAGCGGCTGGTGGTGAGAAAAGAATCGCGTGGTTTAAAACGCCCGAAGTTCAAGAAGCCATCAGAGAGAAGAATAAGGCTTTCAATGTGTGGATTCACTTGGAGGACTCACCTCCTCGAAACCGGTAAATTGGCTGTTAAAGCAATCAAAGAACAATCTTGGAAGAAGTTCCGCGAGAAATTAGACCGTGATCACAGATCTGCAAGCAAGGTGTTCTGGCAGGAAGGAAGTGGAACATTATTGAAGGAGTCACATCGAAAGATGGTACGCCTGTGCAATGCACTCTGCATGTTAGTGGAGTCCCATTGAAACAGATGGAGAAGTTTAAGTATCTCGGGGTCTTATTCACGAGTGATGGAAGGAGCAATGCCGAGTTTTCCTGTAGGATTGGTCAGGCTGGATCAATTTTGAGACCGCTTAGACATTCTGTTATCAGGAGGACTGAACTTGGTGTTTGAGTACCTACTGACCGGAAGAATAAGATCGCGGATACAAGCTGCCAAAATGAGCAGCTACTTCTCCGGACGGAGCGCTCCATGCTTCATGGTTTGGTCATGTTAAACGCATGTCCCCGACCAGGATTCCACGCAGTGCTATATGGAATCCGTACCATCAGACAGGCGTCGTCTAGGTAGACCTAGGATAAGATGGTTACATCAAGTCCATAATCTCTCCTCTACCCGTATGGGGATTGCCCTTGATGATTTGGAGTCGATGGCGGAGGAACGAGAGCTATGGAGGGTCCACTTGAGCAACCTACACCCGCGACCCACTTCATGGACAAGCGGACCATTTTGAAAATGAATGAATGAATGAATTTGAAAATGAATAGAATGGTAAATTCATCTAACTTAACTTCTAACTTCTGAAAAATTTACTCTGCTACCAAATTCGCTTTTTCGGGTGCTTCTATTCTTGTTGAGGTACTAAAAAAACGAAACTTTACTCAAGTGCATATCTTTTCACCTAATCCGTCTGATGCGAGCAGCATATCCAACGTGAAAAACTCTTCACTGTAATGCTATCTGCTTCCAATTACTACACATAACCTCAGCACCAGTGTTTATATTTATAATTAAAACTTCCTCGACTGTATATAAAAATGTCTGCAACTCCAATGCACTAAATTGTACGCAACGCACTGTATAGTGAATCATATATCTTCCCATCCATACTGTATTGGCTTCCCTTGAAAGGGCATCTAAAAATACCGCAACAGACTAATCAAAGTTCCCCCAATTTCCAATTTTCACCACCACCAGCATCCAGCCCTTTCCCTTATGCGAGTCATGTTAAAGCGCTGCTCCTCTTTTTCTCCCTCTAAACAAATCCAAACGGAAACTGTTGAGTGCAGTCTTCAGGAAACGCGCTCAATTACAACGCCAACCCAGCAATTGTGTCTGTGTCTGCCCCTATGTACCGCTGGCTGAGATTTGCCTTTGGTGGTTGGCGCACGACCGCGTTCATCTATTTCTAGACGTGCAAAGTGTGACTCCCAATCTTGAGGGCTAAATTTAGACACTTAGTGTGTCATACGGGATGGGGATTTTGAATGCGCGTCGACAGTCTGGATTTTGGTGTCGTTGAGTGTGGTGCAGTTGGAGAGTCTAATAAGTCAAGTATGCTGCCACCAAGGTATGCACTTAAACGCGAAATAGTAAAGCCCGACTAATTGTGTCATTTTCGCTTGTAGTATGCAGGAGAATTCTTGGTGTAGGGCTACCGGCCAACCTTTCAAGGACCCACTACTGGTGATAATCACCTTTGCGGCTATTATTGGATCTTTTTCGTTGCTATGTGGATTCGTATTGCTGTGTGTCGTTTCGAAGACACTGAATAATGAAGCATCTGAGGCGATCCTACTATTTGGTATGTACATTGTATAATTGAAATACCTATAGAAACTGTCTTACAAAATAATGTTTTTCTGTAGGAATGGGCTTCTTTATAACTTCGGTGTCCTATGTGACGTGGAAAATAACCAACAAGAGACGAATTGAACAGATGATTCTGGCGATGAAAGAGGATATTGTGTAATACCAGTTACTTATTTAATTAATTTATTTATCCGCGTAGTTAGGGTTACAATAAAGACTGATATAGGATAAGAATTTGATAGACAGTGCGTTTTATTACCAAGTTAATTGAGCCCTTGTAAATGGAATCCATTCAGTAAAATATTATTCGACTCAGTAGGCAGTCTATTACATCCATTGGCCCTTACGAAAGGTCTATCTCCGGCACATCCATACTTGTTCTTACAAAGTAATAATAATCTCCTTCACTTCGCCAAGTGGCCAGAGTTTATAACCTTTCGAAATAAACTCAAAGGACATCCTAGCGAATTTTGGATTCTATCCAACAATCCTTGAAGATACGAGTAGAAGCACCACACTCAACTTTGTCAAATATCCTTGAAGAGAAAGTGAATTTTGGTCCAAGAATCAACGAACCGTCAAGCCGAGACGCCATTCTTCAGTATGGAAATTCTATTTTTTTTTTCTATTAGCTACAGCTACGGGTTCGGTATCGGTATAGAACGTTGTTCGTCTCATGCAGCAACAACAAACAAGGTAAAGATTATAATAAGGCGGTGAATGGAAGTCCTCTGAGTGGGAGAGACAGATGAGAAGAAAGGGATTTCAAGTATCAGGAAATTCCTTTTCCATGTCATATCCTCTGAAATTGATTTTTAGTTTGTATGTCCTTATGGGGGATTGGTACTCATATTTCTGTTATTTACCTAGCTGAGGAGTATGCCAAAAATGCAGATAACTTGGTTTATATTATATGTATCAGGTAAAAGGATGTTTAAAAATAAAAATATTCAAGCTCAAGCCAAGCATGTTTGTGATGAAATATTATATTAAAAATATTTCAAAAGGAATAGGAAGGAGTTCCACTGGGAAGTTGAATAACTTGCCGTATATAGTGTGGCAGAAGCATGCTTGATGAAACATATTTGAAATGAAAGTCGTTGAACTTTGTGGCAGTGATTATCTGATGTATTTCGGACTATGAATGGTTGTGGTACTTACTCTCCAATGGGCCGTATGCATAAAAACTATCTAGTAAATGATTTTACTAGACGATTTTTAAGTAAATACTTGATTTTCATATGCATAAAACTTAAGTAAGTGCTGGAGAACAAGCATTTACTTAAAAGTACTTACTAGTTTCGTATAAATTTCTCTAGTAAATACTTAATAACGTAGTATGCAAAAAACTAGTAAGTACCTACTTATACTTCTGTATTTACTGTAGTTGGTGAATAGCAACTTGAAAATTCGCTAGTATATAATTTTATGCTACTGCAGCTAATAAATAGTCTCACTTTGAAGCAATCAAATCGTGCTATTTATCGAAATGGCTGCATTTTTACGAATTAATTCCAAGAAAGTTTACAAGAAGCGAAGGGTTATGGAGTCTAATTTTAAAATGCTTTACCATTTTGAGAAGGAAAACGTAGAGTGGTTAAGTGAATACTTTATTGGTAAGCAATTACTGTGTGATTTTACTCGAATGTTTCGTAAATTCATATATTTTAGGGCTTTCAAACTGAAACAAGAGCAGGCGCAGTATTACCTCAAGTAAAGATGAGGATCTTTTTAAGTTGGGGATCCTGGGGTTTCACCAAGTTGGCGTTGGTGAAGATATTGGCGTACATCAAGGTATGTACCTACTGTTTTTAGAAAAGTAAATTCTTCGCAAAACTTATAACAGATAAAGTCTCTTATTTGAAAAAGTTTCCTTCCAATTCTGAGGAACACTTGAAAGCAAAACATGATTGGGTTAGCCAATACAGATTCCCATCATATATAGGAGCCTTGGACTGCACTCATGTAGAAATAATGAAGCCTCACTTCCATTCAGAAGAATATATTAATCGTAACGGCTATGCCTCCATCAATATTCAAGCAATATGTGATTCAATGGAATGCTTTACAAGTGTGGATTGCCAATGGCCAGGCTCAGTTCACGATTCTAGAATTTGGAGCAACAGTTTTCTTGAACCTGTAATGCGAAATTTAGAAAATATTCCAAATATAATTGTGTAAATGGCGACAAGAGCTAACGGTATAGTATTCAAAACAATTTTTTTGCACAGCAGTTGGAAAATAATACAAAATAAGTATAAACTACCAATGGTTCGATGAACTGGTAGTATTTACTTGAATGAATTCAGTATCTACTAGAAGTATTTGCTGGAATGTCAAAACTAATGTTTATGCATACCAAATCTAGTAAATACTTACACCCTTATTTATAAACTTTATACACTCTCTATAAACGCAAAAATATATATTAGGTTTTTGCGTTTAGAGTTATTATAGAAAGTTTATAAATAAGGCTGTTAAAATATAAGCTTCTACTAGTACTTACTTAGACCTTTTACTACTAGTAAATACTTAATTTTTAGGCATACGGCCCAATATGAAAGCCTATACTATACATATACCTACACCTGATGATGTTTGCGCAAATTACAAATTTATTTCGTACTGCACTACTAATATTTAGATATTTTTTATTACAAAGTTATGAACATTTCAGTGATATTGGGTGGTATGCATAAAACCACAGTATTTACTTCAAGTAAAAGGTTTAAGTAAATACTGAAATTAAAGTAGAAGCTCCGATTTTCAGCATTTACTTCGTTTCGTATGCATAAAAATAAGTTTTTACTTGATAGCAAATACTTTAAGTAAATACTGAATTCATTCAAGTAAATACTTAAAATTCATCCAAAATCATAGTAAATACTATTTTTTTACAAACGGGTTTGAAAAATGTACGGTTGGACTAGTTTTCTTTATTGTACACATCCATCGCCTTGAGCTTTTTAGTCATACTAAACTAGTTTCTTCAAGTGACAAGTGATGGCAACTAAAGAGCTAGAAAATTTGTCAATTTACCAAATGCATCTTACCAATGAAATATTCACTTAACCAATCTACATTTTCTCGTTCAAAACGATACAGTTGCTTGAAATTTGCTTTCAAGACTTTATAGACTTTTCTTTTTTAAATTTGAATTATTATACGACCTTAATCGCTTTAAACTCGATCTGTGACTAAGTCTCTTAGTATTGCTCCTTACAAAACTGCTAAATTCAAGAAAAAGTAAATGCTATGAAATTTTCAAGTTGGTCGATAGTATTTACTGAAGAAAATAGTAAATACTAGTTTTTATGCATTCCAAAAAAGTATTTACTGAAAAAATTCATCCGAAAGAAGTATATGCTTTTACGTGAAGTAAATACTTAATGTTTATAGACTGAGAGCTACTGAACGTTTTGCTAACCTCATCGTTAAATGGGAAATTTATAAATATTATTGTTAATTGGAGTCTTGCGTTCGCAGAAATCGCCGTCTGGCACCCTGGAGCTGGGGCATTTGCAAGGGGCAGTGCCCCAAACATGTGTAAAAAAAGTGCCCAATTACGTCATCGTTTTACGGCTAATTTTTTGTCAGGGAATGGTACTCGTACCCAGAAAACATTTTCATATAATGCCAGACGTTTTTGACGGTTCCTTAAGGCTGCCAGACGCTCATCAAAGTGCAGAAAAAATCGCCTCATTTACGTCATCGTTTCATGGAAATAATTTTTTTTATTTAATTATACAAGTGTCCCTGAGTCCTAATATATAGTTGCCAGACGAAAATTCCGGGTCTTTCGTCCTGCCAGACGCAGGGGAAAAACGCATTATCAACATTTATTGCTCTAAAGTGCTAAAAATAAAACTTTAAAATCTTAAGATTTAAATAACTTTCGACCATGAATTTTGGAGCTTTTTTAGGTAATTGGATAAGAAATTTTTTAAGAGATTATTTACAGTTTCAAATTAACTATCAGAACCTCTTATCCGCTTTAAAAAGGAAAGAAGCGGTCCTTTTTAATATTATTTCCAAATATTTATTAATTACTTTCTGCTTTTCGCTTTTAGCTGCTAATTTTTAGGGAATTATTATACACTTATTAAAGCTAACTTTCTGATAAAATGTTAGCCCAATGTTATCCACTGCGATACAACACTATACGCCTCACAATGGGAAAATATTTTCGATTTGGCGTATTTTTTAATTTTTAAACTTATTAATTTTTTAAATATTTGTCTACCACAATATTTAATGTGAACTAGTTAAAACATGAGCAGTTCACATTTTGTAGGGGCTCACATTTCTGGATGCCAACAAATTCGTTGCATTTCATGCTTTTCAGAATGACCTGTAACTTGATTTTTGAAAATAAAAGAAAAGCCACAAAAATATAGTACTAATTGCGCCGTATTCACAAACAAAACTGAGGTCTCACCGCACACTTACCCCTCGCCAAACAAAAAGAAAAGACAAAAAACTCTACATAGATATACAGTTTTTGTCTTTTCTTTTTGAATATTGGACACCAATAAATGATTTTTCAGACGGGACGTACAATTAAACCAAAATAGGGGTAAATTATAAAATAAAAGTTCACATATTATTTGCGTATCAGGAATTTGTTTTGAGTTCACATTTTACGTTATGTAGGTACTAACTATGCTAACTTTTTCCGATTTTCCGGTTAACATTTTTTAATAGTTCACATTTTCGAGGTTCACGAAAGTATAGTACGTATTTTTATTAAAAAAAATTATAAAAAACAAAACAAAATTGTTACACATTTAAAAAAAGCATAGCACTATTGTTATTCAAAAATTTCTTGAATGTCTTCACTCTTCAGCCATTTACTTTAAATTTTTTTTGTTGTAATTTTCTCAATGTATATTAAGGGGTCGTATGATCTATGATGATATCAGTATCATTCGAACTAAATCTTCATTTGTCCTCATTCTTGAAAATTTAATTCTGTAATAAAAGAGTTGTGAAATGGTGTGCATTTGCTAAGAGATCAATTGGCCTTAGAAAATCAAACCGTACTGTTCATCTCTTATTTATTTAGTTCGAGGTTCATATTTTACTTTTTTTTTGCTAACTAGTTAGTTAATTAGTAATTTTTGTTTATTTATTTATTTATTTATTTTAACTTTGTTATTTTATTTTATTTTATCGTTGCTTGGTTTATAACCATACTTTACATCCTATTTCATCTTTATCGTTAAACACTGAAACACTCATTATTGTCTTAAATTATTTCAATTAATATGCTCCCGCACCCCACCTGTACCTATTTTTTGGGATTTTATCAATTCCCTTTTATGTCTACGTTCGCTATGCGACAAGGGTGCTAGCATATTTTCGGTCACTTTGACGAATATCCCAGCAGCGAGTAGACAGATCAGATTTGGTCAGCGAATTACATAATTATTGTTAATTGTACAAAATCAATTTCTTACATTGAAAAAAAAGTTGAATTCATCTTTGTAATTGAAACATTTTGTATGTACCTACGTATTTAGTTACATATATTGGTCTTAATCCTATGCAGATACTATTCCCCTCCCCTTATATTTTTAGTTTGGGCATACTAACATAAAAAGGTGTAGATAAATTAATGAAATGTGCGATAACTTTACACAACATTGTTTCCAGAACTTAAACTTGTGCAACACTGTGCACCATAAATACATCGTAGTCTTCACATTTAAAAAAAAATTGGCTTAAGAATTTTCGCAGCACAAAAAATTGATTTTTGATCGCCAAATCGACAATTTTTTCCCACTGTGAGCCGTATAGTGTTGTATCGCAGTGGATAACATTGGGCTAAAATTTTATCAGAAAGTTAGCTTTAATAAGTGTATAATAATTCCCTAAAAATTAGCAGCTAAAAGCGAAAAGCAGAAAGTAATTAATAAATATTTGGAAATAATATTAAAAAGGACCGCTTCTTTCCTTTTTAAAGCGGATAAGAGGTTCTGATAGTTAATTTGAAACTGTAAATAATCTCTTAAAAAATTTCTTATCCAATTACCTAAAAAAGCTCCAAAATTCATGGTCGAAAGTTATTTAAATCTTAAGATTTTAAAGTTTTATTTTTAGCACTTTAGAGCAATAAATGTTGATAATGCGTTTTTCCCCTGCGTCTGGCAGGACGAAAGACCCGGAATTTTCGTCTGGCAACTATATATTAGGACTCAGGGACACTTGTATAATTAAATAAAAAAAATTATTTCCATGAAACGATGACGTAAATGAGGCGATTTTTTCTGCACTTTGATGAGCGTCTGGCAGCCTTAAGGAACCGTCAAAAACGTCTGGCATTATATGAAAATGTTTTCTGGGTACGAGTACCATTCCCTGACAAAAAATTAGCCGTAAAACGATGACGTAATTGGGCACTTTTTTTACACATGTTTGGGGCACTGCCCCTTGCAAATGCCCCAGCTCCAGGGTGCCAGACGGCGATTTCTGCGAACGCAAGACTCCAATTAACAATAATATTTATAAATTTCCCATTTAACGATGAGGTTAGCAAAACGTTCAGTAGCTCTTAGACTATTAGTATTTACTCCGTTTTATGCATACTAAAATAAGTATTTACTTAGAAAATACCCAGTAAAAGCATTTACTGTCTTTTATGCATACCAACCATTGTGTTATCGCGGCGTGGTTAATAATTTATCGAACTAAGTCGGAAGGGTTGTAGTTTTACAAGAAAGTCTTATGCCCAGTTGCACAGTGCCCACTTAAATAGCCATTCTCCCTCAAATTCCACTCAAGATTCGATTTCTGTTTCATAGCGTCATATTTGATTATAAAAAAAGTTCCCAATATCGGACACTTAGTATCACACGAGATAGATGGCAAGCTATTCAGCTGTCAACGATTTGACAAGTTCATTTGGTTTTTTTTATTCGCTTTACGAGTTCAATTAAACAAAATAATTATTTTTCTTGCTAAATTAGGGGTTTTTTGTCATTAACAAACCATTCGGAAAATCGAATAAATTATTAAATATTGCAAAACAACAATTTTTCTAAGTGCTACCAAGTTATTTGTACCATTTGAGGTGAGTATTGTGATTGGATCGACTGTGAAACGAAAAATACGCATGAGTGACACTTATCTGTTGGTCTCTACTCAAACTTAAGTTACACTGAACTCTGCACTGTACAACTGGGCATTATTTTCGAGATTATTTCGAAGGTTTCCTCTAAACAGAAAATGGAGGGCAGGTGTAAATCTATTTTTTTTATTCGTAGGTCTCAATAGTCTTAAAACAATATATCTACATATAGCTTCCTAGAATTTTCATTGACTCGAAATTTGTCGTAATCTTAACACGGCCATTGATATAAGTGAGCAAAGCCCAAAGCATGCTTACATAAATAGCAATTCTAGAATTTTACCTGTACTTAGTCAAGTCGTAACCCGGAGATTTTTATACAAAAGTTGCGAGCGTAACGTTGTAGTAACATCATTCTCAGATGTTCTCTCGAACACATTAAAATGGCCTGGCCATTGGACGGTTTCGTTTAGGTGGTGGTTAAAATCGTCGGCTTATTTCTTGTATACCTATAGTACCTACCCAGCTATTTTGAGTTTAAAACCGATAACCATGTATATACCTACTTTCCTCTTATGCGAGATAGTCAAAAATTTGATTGAAATTGAAGTGCAGTAGGGAGACTTTGAAGGACAATATGTACAAGAACAACAACTATCCATTAACTTTACCGCTTTCGGACAAAAAAAAAAGAGAAGCCGAATGAAAGTTTGATAGAATTTTGTTTACATTCCGCGCCTCCCATAACAAACAAGTAACAGAAATGACGACTTACTGCATCGGCAAAAAGAGGCATGCAAACAGAAAGTTCTAGCTTTATTGCATCCCTCGGGCTGCGAACTGGTACATGCGTTTTCAAAAGTCTGTATACGTGCAGCGCAGTGCCCACTTTGTGGTGGCAACTGTATATATTCTCTTGGCGTAGCGGGAGAACGTATACAAATACAAATGCACCTCAAATAGTAATTTGCTGAGCCATATTTTTTTTTCTTTTGTGTGGTTTCATGAAATTGTCCTTATGGAAGAGAGGATACAACAGAACCACGAACAGGATATTATGTTTTCGATGATTGCAAAACAAATCAAACGATTGAAGACTTTGTAAGATATCCTTGCTTGTTAATCGCTTTTAAGAGTGAAATGAGTTGGAAGAGTTATCCCCGCTGACATCCTTAAATGATATCCCTACTATATCTGTTGGCAGCCTCCAAAAGCATTAAATGTAACGAGTGCAAGAGTTCCATCATAAAACTTTATTCGACGACTCGAATGGCGTCATAAACAGACTTGGCGTATCTGCTGCAAACATTCGCATTCCTGCGTAACGTAACAGTTTCCTGTTCCTGTAGTCGTATTTTTTGCTCGCCTTTTTTTCTTTGGATTTTATGAAGTTGTAAAAGATTCTGCGACGATAAATCGAGTTTATTTGTGGTAAGACGTGAGTTTTTACCACCATCATACAAATACAGGGCACCCCGATGAAGATCATAGATGCCTCGCAACATTTTTGTAAAGCTTAGCCTTCAATGGATGGCAATGGTGGCTGGTGTGTGGTGTCCTTTGCCTCTTTTTTTTTCTTTCATTTTCTCTACGCCAACGCCATATATAGATGCAATTTACGATGTTTGCACGAAAGGATATATAAAAGGGTATACGGTACGGGAGAATGGTTCTGGCACAAGGCAAACGCCTTAATTATCCAATCTAAGGCCGATGAAGTCACGAATCATGATGTTTTCGGAAAATTACTTCTCCTTTGCAAGGATGTGTCCATAAGCATTTTGTTGCCAATTAATTTTTACGACAAAGGGTTTAAGGTGTGCGCTGTATTCATCTCAGATCAATTATTGTGTACAAGTCAGGACGGTGTTTGTGAGTGCGTAACTCGCTCCGGGCCGCCATTCGATCTAGATGAAACGAAATCACATCACGGAATTGAATCAGTAAATTTGCATTCCGTAAACAAACTCCCTGTTTGCCGCACTCCAAACTTTTGTTGTAATGATTTATTCATCAATCTCATTTGAATTTGGTGCCATAAATATTAATGCCCTCTACCGATATGTCTCGTATGAATGAAAGTTATCCTGCAACACATATGAGGCTCATGGTCTCGCATAAGGAAATTTGGAAAATGTTTCCTTATCAGCAGCACAGTACTCATATTAGTCAGGTGGCTGCTTTGGCATTGACACAACTTTCATATCGTGTATCCTACTCACTTTTGAAGACAGTGATAGAGATATCATGAGTTTTCCCTCGTCTCCGGAGTCCGGACCTCACAATTTCATGCCGAAAACTTTATGGTTGCAAACAAATTTAATTTGCATAACAAACATGATTCACACACAGGGATGTCTGAAATCCTTGGGGTTGAGGAATGGCAAGCAGACTCATGTTTCGGCCTAGTGTGGAGAGTTGTTTTTTTTTTTTCATCTATTGACTGGCTTTTTGGTGTACTCCAGTGGGGGTAATGACTACCATCGGTTTGGTGGTGTGGTGAGGTGACTGACTGAGGATGATGTGTGGTGCAGAGAGTCGGTCGGTCTGAAAAGCGAAAAAGCCATAAAACCTCAAAGGGATGTGGCTAATTTTGCATATTGAAATTAAGCGCTGTATTTGGGAGAGTCTGTGAGGAATGAGTTTTGTAATTGAATGCAGAGGCAGAGCGTAGAGCCTGAAAATGCTTTCGAAATCTAATGCTTTGCAGTCTGTGATTTTAAATTGAAAATTTCATAAGGTATGAATAATTCTAATTTGAAAGGAGCATAAACAAATTTATGGGTTATAACGGGAGTACCTAGGATGTCGAATTTTTTATATCTATTTTTGAAGCGATTGATAAACATATCTGACTCAAAAGTTTGAGTTTTTAAAGGTGCTACAGTTTTGGGCGGGACCGTTGCAAATAGAATTGCGCAGATTAGTTTTGCTTACCATAGAAACATTTTATTTCATTTATTTTTTTTTTAATTTATTGACTTAGAAAATATCTTTTACATAAGACTTAAAGTCCATTTAAAGGAAAAGTTAATTCATTCATTCATTCATTTTCAATGGTCCGCTTGTCCATTAAGTGGGTCGCGGGTGCAGGTTGCTCAAGTGGACCCTCCATAGCTCTCGATCCTCCGCCGTCGGCTCTAAATCATCAAGGGCAATCCCCATACGGGTAGAGGAGAGATTATGAATTTGATCTAACCATCTCATCCTGGGTCTACCTAGGGGACGCCTGCCCGATGGTACGGATTCCATAGCACGTCGTGGAATCCTGGTCGGGGACATGCGTTTAACATGCCCAAACCACCGAAGCATGGATCGCTCCGTCCGGAGAAGTAGCTGCTCGACATTGAGTTCCTCACGTATTCTAGTATTTCTAATGCGATCTCTACAGGTCACACCAGCAATACTACGGAGAAATCTCATTTCGGCAGCTTGTATCCGCGATCTTATTCTTTCGGTCATTACCCAAACCTCATGACCATAGGTAAGAGTTGGAACAAACACCGAATTAAAGACTGACAACTTAGCTTTGACACCAAGTTCAGCCCTCCTGATAACAGAATGACCAAGCTGTCTCAAAATCGATCCAGCCTGACCAATCCTACAGGAAAACTCGGCATTGCTCCTTCCATCACTTGTGAATAAGACTCCGAGATACTTAAACTTCTCCACCTGTTTCAATGGGACTCCACTAACATGCAGAGTGCATTGAACAGGCGTTCTAGAGACGACCATCACTTCAGATTTGTTCACATTTACCTTCATCTCAGCTTCAACACAAACAGCTACAAACCGATCGAGTGCGCGCTGAAGTTCAGTCTGAGAGGACCCAAGGATGACCCAAGGAAAAGTTAATATAAATTTAAATTAATTAATTTAGCTAAACAAATATAAATTACATTCAACAAATAGTGATGCAAAATAGTGAATATTTTCAATTGAAACGATGATAAATTTTGGAACAGAGAAAAAAATAAATAGATTAACATATTGCATATAATTAAACTAGCAATGCCCTTGGCTCCGCCCGCCGGTTTATTTTCTTTTAAATAAAATTAAAATTTATTTGATTTTTTAAGCTTACAAAATATTTTTAAGTAAACTATACTATACACATAATTGTTTTACTCCGGCAATGACAGAGTAGTTCCAAAGATAGATCTTGTACATCCGTTTCGCTACGGAGGGATCCTAGTTCGATCCCCGGAAAAACACAAATTACATCTTAAGGTTTTTTCTACTGCGCCACCTCTCGCGAACGTCTGACAAACATCCTTCCATTCGTCCCAAAAATAGAAACTCACACAAAACGAATGTTTGCGAGAAGCTTGGCCTAGGGTGTCTACCGCCAGTTGCGCCCCCTATTTATTTATTTATTAATAAAAAACTACCCCTAGCAACTGCAATCGCGAAAACATTTTTTTTTTCACTTGGCCAAATAAGATCTATTTTTCAATTTATTTTCAAGCATTGCCTAACAATTAAAAGCATATAGGTATTGAATTGACATACATAGATTTATGTGTATAATGGCAAGTTGAGCGTAGTGAGGTCGAAATAGAAAAGTTTGCCCCTCCTTTTTTCAACTCTTATAGGACGAATTTTGAAAAACAATGAATGAGGCATGTAATAATTTTGACTTATCTATCAACATACAAACTTTCAAGTTCATACGGCTACCTGTTCGTGAGACCCCCCTTACTCCTCGCGACTCCTTTAATCCTTTACAATTCTTACCTACCCTATGGCCTAATTTGGCCACATATCTATAAATCAGAAAAAAATCATGAAAATCGGACGAATGGTTCTTGAGTCATGGAGGGACGAACAGACGGACGTTGTCTTTTATAAAGTAGTATGGATTATTATGAGCTATTGACTAGATGTCTCAATAAAACGCTTTCGAAATATTTGGTACCCCGATGTCTTCGTATGTCTGGGGGTAGGGCATTCCACATAGTTGCGATAAGTTTCAAATTCACGAATGGATTTTGTGGAGCTTGAGTTATATATGCGCGACTGGGGTTGAGTTCGCCTAACTAAGGCATCAATTTATGGAAACGGGTACAAGTACTAAGCACATATGTAAGGATGTAAGTATCCTGCATTACTGGAATTTTTGCATCGAATATTGTAAAAGTATTGCATTATCATTGCAGTAGTTTTGCAACACTCTGGTAACTAAAATATGTGTTAAATTGTGGTGCTATATGCTGACAGCAAACTAAATTACTGCTTGGAATGGTACATCTATTTAAGGGCATGTCTATGTCTATCCTTTTACTTAAGAATATCCTTACTGATCTTTCAGATTTTTCTTAAGTTTGTTAAAGCCTTAAAATCATTTTAAGGTCATCGCAATTATTTGTATTGAAATTTATTGGAGCTTGTAAAATATCATCAAACACTTTTAATGCCCAATTTGGCGACTTTGATGATTCCGATGAAATCATGTTCAATCTAATCTATGAAATCAAAATAGAATCTCTTGAAATTCCCACTAATTAAATTGACTAATAAAACGCAACCGCGATGCCTAATTGACTGCCTCTTCAGTAACATCACATTAAATATCTATATACACTCACCAAAAGCTGGGTGATGCCCATCATTTATGTAAAATCCTTTGAAGTCTTTTACCCGGAATGGAATGGAACAAAAACCACAAAATTTAACTTCCCACTTAGCGTGCACAAAGCGAATAACAGCTAGGATATTCTACAGCCCCTCCATTAATTAAACACCAGTTTAAGCTCACAGTAATTTCATTAATTGCCGCATTTCATTTCGAATCGGCAGCAAATAGGGTCACACAAAATAAGGGAGGGGGCGAGCGGATTAAAGCATTCTGCATCCACTGTACCAAATCAATGGCATGCTCTGCTCATGCTCAACTTAGGGCAGAGGGCTTATAATTAAAATCATTGAACTGCGATTATTTAATTGAATTTATCATCAAACGACGAATTGCCAACACAACGTGCTGTGTAATTGAATATACTCAGAGCTGCTAGAGTTTCACTGCTCAGGCGAATCCAAGTGTGATTACTCAATCGAACGCATGCATAACTAGGTAGGTACAGAAACGAATTGGCAACATTCTGGGCACTGAGCCTCTGGATAAACTTTGCAAATTGCTTGTGGCTTCACCAGAAATTTGGAGTGAGCGTTAGACATCATGCAATCTATGTCTAACGCAGAAGAAGATTGAGTTGGTTCATATAGAGAGTTCGCATCGACTTATTCGCCTTGTGAAAATTTTAAGTCATTGTCAGTGCAGTATAGTGGAGTTTATGGGGCCTTTGAGGTTCCATAGTGATGGGTATATTGCGTTTGGACCGACAACGCACTCTTTCTCCGATTTGGTTGCAAAATCCAAATGAAACGCAATGGAATCAATGAAGGATGTAGAACATGTGCTCTCGTCTTTTTGTAACTTCTACGGCACACCCGACACCAGTCCACGATGCAATTTTCCAGATGATATCTTGATGGACGTATACATTTTATATGCACCTATATACACTGAGGTTGTAAAGTTTTCCCACACATATTGGATGGTTTTCATATTGAACAGGACATGATTCTGATGGAACAAATGGTTTTAATTCCAATCTTTTTTGAATACCTATCCAAGAAGAATACTACGAACGAATTTTCATTTGAAGATATTTCGGCGAAGAGCAAATTGCTATCCGTGATTTTTATTATTTCTCAGGTTCAACTTATAATATTAGTTTCATGGTGAAGGGTGGTTTACCATCCACAGCTACACCTAGGGTGGAGTCAGCTTAATATTTGTTTTTTGGATACAATATAGTGACTACAGTCACGGTTCCACAACCAAAACCAAATCAGCAGGAACTTTCTACGTGTTATAACTTATAAGCAGAGAAAAGACTCAAAAATATAACTGACACAAACGAATGGCCGAGAGAAGCTATAGACCAATTTAAAACATTTTTTTATACCTTAGTTTAAAATACCAGCAATTCGAAAACTTTTAAACTTCAGTGTACCTGTAGTAAAATAAACGAAGAAGATGATTTATTTAGGATTAAGTCAGAGTAAAATATTTTTCTAGCCATTCTTCAATCTTCTGAGTGATATAATATGAAAGAAATAACTTCTTGCTGCATTCGATATTTTCACATCTATCTATAGATATGTATGTAGGTACATGTACATATCTCCCATTGAACTTTCGGATTATTATTGTGAGACGTATGAACAACCTTCTAGGGGAAACTTTTCTCAACGATTCCTGATTCCCAGAGAAACTGTATACCGCAATAGGCTTCATTGGGTTTTGCATTGCACCATTTCACTGCATTGACCTGTCGGCTCAGTTGAAAAGGGATAATGCATTATTTTCAAAGTAATACGAACATTATATTGGGAAAACTTTGACTAAGGGTCACACAGTCAGGCAATGATGATGTTCAAACTTTCTGCCAACCTATGGGGGTGAAATCATTTTAATGACGATGAGATGGGTGCATTGTGGGAAGTTGAGTAAAATAAAGTTGTCCAACTCTCAACTCAATTTTAAGAATTAAATGACTTAAATAATAAATTTAAATTGGAATCGTCAACCACAGGCAGTTAAAAAGTTTAAAGGAGTTATTTTTATGCATGGATGTAATTTTTGTTGAATGAAGGGAAAAGGGGAAACAATTCCTTTGTTCATCTGGAAAGATGCTAATTACTTTGCAGCGAAACTGATGGCAAAGTTAGCTGTCTATTTTTGTCAGTATCAGGGGTGGAAAACATAGAGCTGAGAGAAAACAAATGAATTTGTGACAAGCTGTAGTTAAAATAAAAAAAATGTGTACTGCCAGTGAATTAAATTGTGTTTACAATTATGACATATACGTATTGCCATACCCGCCAATTTTCATTGATTTGGTTTGCCTTTTACTTTAGTTGTGAACCCCTCAATTTATTTCTCGGTCTTTACGCAGCCTTTTTCATCGGAGGTTAATTTTATTTATGGCTCTTTAAATCCACTGCCACTTCCGACTTGTGCGAAATCGTTAAGGACTTTTCTCACTTTATTTAGTATACTTACATATTTTTCACATGCAGTCAATTTCTGTATTATTTATCGTTTCATCGGATTTCGGAATTAGTGTCCGACGAACGACCTATAGCTTCGTCGTTTCATCGGCTCAGAGGATTCACTAAGAAAAAACCCACACAAAATGTGACACTGCTTTCATTATTTTTATTAGTCGAATATTTGGTATTTTTCATTATTTATAAAAAAATTGTTTAATCTGCACCCTCCGCAGCAGATGATTTATTCGAGAGGTACCACTGCTATAATTTGGCGGATGTACAAAATGAATTATGGATGCTGAAGTGCGATGGCACACAACTTAAGCGGTAGGTAGTTGTTTTGATTAGCGTCTATGGCTGACAGTTCAGGAGCAGCCTACCTTCCGCCTGCCTTTGCACCAAACACAGCACGGACGCAAATACTTGCAACTTCTGAAATCTATATAATATAACTATGTACTCTACTCTGCTCGCTACAAATGTACTATAATACGTTTTTTTTAATAAAATTCTGAAGTCAGAAATCAACAGACTGGTCAACAAACAGAAATCAACAGACTGGTCAAATTAAACCATTATCCGAACAGAAGTATCTACTTACATACATATTAAAAAAAAAAGCTAATTCGTCTAAATATGCTACCAATTATCTGCTCATTAAATGCTACTCCCAAATTGGAAGTAACCATGATGGCTAACCAATTATTTAGGAGAAAAAAAATTAAACTAATTAATCGAATGCCACAAACTGTCCCTCTAATTCTAAGCCGCATACCACAAAGGCATAACCTCAGCAAATTCCATATACTTTTTGGCAGCATACCACAGCCAAACCAATGGGAATTATGACTGCAAAGCATGAGTCAGGTGTACCTGCGATGGAAGACTATAGGTATTCAGAAATTCCATATCGGCAAATTCTATCATCGAAATCGATTAATTCCAGTCGATCCACACTGGATAATGTGCAATTTTGGTTTATAATTAAATCCAATTGCAAATTCGTTCAGCCATTTGCACAAATTCAATGTTAGCACGAATGTTGCTCCCAACCCAATTGTGGCATTTTCCAAAGCGTACATCATATTTTACACCGGAAATTGGTTACAACAAGGGGTGGCACGTGCAAAAAAAAATTCCAAACCATGCTACCAGACAAACGAAAAATCCCATTTGAATAAAACGAAAATGGAAGCGCGCCTATACATTAAAAACGGATTTAATCTAAATTGCTGCACCCTGCAGACTGCAGCCATGTTGCGTGAGATTTCATAATTCAAATTTATTAGTATTGCCAATTTCGACCACCACAACCCGAGCCCATACAGTCATGTAACTGACTGGGAGGAAATTTAGTTTAATGATTCATGCATTTGAATGGATCTTCCGGTCATGTCGGCGGAAAACCGAAATTTCAACGGAACTTCATGTGGTTGGCTTAGGTGGTGGTTTCCGAGGACCGCTGGCGCCTATTTTACGGGTGAAAAGAAGTGATCCATTAGTAAGTTGTGCAAAATTAATTTAAATTTTATGCAATTATACAATGAGCTGTTTTTAGTTATGCTTGTCATAGTGGTGCATCGTGCATAAATTATTCGAGGAAGTTGGATACGGTAATACGAAATATAAAATTGTATTGACACTAAAAATGTTGATTTTTTCGTTTAGTACATCTCTTATAAGTGGGCGCAGTAGCGCAGTGGTTAGTGTGCTGGACTACTGTGCGAGGGATCCCAGGTTCGATCCCCGGAAAAACACAAATAAAGTTTTTTCTACTGCGCCACCTCTCGCGAAAGTCTGATAAACATCCGAGAGTATGACTGTCATGAAAAAGCTTCTCAATTCAGCCGCTCGGACTCGGCATAAAATTGTAGGTCCCTTCCATTCGTCCCAAAAATAGAAACTCACACAAAACGAATGGTTGCGAGAAGCTAGGCCTTGGGTGTCAGCCGCCTGTCGCGCCACCTATTTATTTATTTATTTTTTACATATATTACTAACAAGAGTTCAAAAGACCAGTATCAGTATGGGTCTTTTACACCCGTCATTCATTTGAAATCCTTACTATTCAACACAACATTTAAATTAAAGACATGTTAGCATGCATACTGGACAACTATTCTTGAATTGTGTCAAAGTTTTGTATAGCCATGTTTTGGCTCAATGTCCAAGGTTATTTGGATCGGAGCATGGATACCAGAACCTCCTAGCCATCTTTCTTAAGTGATTAATTCGTATCTTCTTGTTTAAAACTAGATATATCGCTGTAAATCCGCACAATTGTTCTCCTACAAACTCCCTTGATTTGTCACAGAGTGTGAATCGATCTGTTTTTTACCCTCTGTAGGAAGGTATATGTAATCATTTTGTCATTACTTTTGTAATGCCAAGAAAGAGTCACCATCAGAGTCACATATAAAATATATGTATATATGTATATTTTGAATCAGGCGAATGAAATTCCTCGGTTGGTATTGAAAATTGACTCTATCGGTCAAAACTGCTACCTCTAATACCTACCCATGTTTTGGGTAGTATGTACTAAGTCACATGGCTAAAAGTTTTGCATGACTTGTTTGCAGTGGAGGGTATCAAAGCATCGGCCTGGCCGGGTAATAACACTTTAACTTGTTTTATCATAACTTCTGTAAGTACATCAGGCATGTAGCCAGTCTTAAACAAACGACAAAAACTAAAATTTTCTAACTGATAGCTCAACTTTTTTTTTAAATACTTCTCCCGGGAAAGGCGAACCTATAACGCTTCAACAGCGCACCGAGATGCTTGCCGATGTCTGTTAGTTCTGCACTTAAATATGTAGCTGCAAATTGTAGTCTTCTGAAAATATTTCCCCAGGAAGCGAGTTACAAATTTTGCTTGTCCTGTAACAGAAGGAGTTTTGGAAAGTTGATGTCCTCGACGTTGTCAAGTGTACTGTATGGTCATGAGCATTAGCCCCCCTGTCTTGTGGGGCGCCCAAAAGTTGCATTTCGAGGGACAAAATCTTTGAGTTCCTCGGAACATCTACCATGGAAGTACCTCTACCTATAGAACAAGCAGAGGTCAGCGACTTGTCTTCTGTGCACCAACGGTTGTAAATTCGATGTGAGTGTACACCCTATAGGGTCTCCAATAAGTCGAACTGCTCGTCTCTGTATGCTGTCAAGTAGGTTAAGTGAATGTTTTGGGGCCGGGCACCATATGAGGGAGCAATATTCCAGGACTGGCCCAACCTGGGCTTTGTACAGTAGGAGAAGTTGTTTTGGGCTAAAGTACCTCTTTGCTCTAAATAGGTAGCTTAACTTAGCGGACGCTAATCGTGCGATATAGGATATGTGATCCTGCCATGTGATTTCTGAATTGACTGTGACTCCTAAAATGTGCATTGAGTCCTTGGGATGGATTGGATGGTCATTCATTTGGATCTAAGGAATTTTTTTTAGAAAATGTTGTAAGCTGTGTCTGATTTGCAACTGAAACTGAAATGACCGTAATGGGGCTTAAAATAAATTCAAATCTATAAAAATTAGGAGACTATCCCGATAGGTATACAGTATTCAAACGCTAGGTATGTACACTGTGCAAGCCATAGCTTTAACCTGGCTCTGTCATGTCAACTCCTGCAATTCGCAATTGCCTTAGTGTAGTTAGTGAAATAGTTAATATCTTCCGCAACCTTTCAAATACATATTATGTACCTTTTAAAACTGTCATTAAAAAACACGCACCAGAGAGCCGAAAAACTCGACTTCTACGCCTTTGTGACACAAAATTCATTGGAAGGTATGACAGTATTATTTCCTTTATAGAGCTCTTCAAATGCATCTCAATAAGTATTGAAAAAATAACGAGCAGAAGGTGGGTGATGTCTTCGATAGTATCAACACTTTTGGCAGCGGTCCAAAAAAGTGATTGCCTAGTAAGCCTCATTGTATACGAAAAACTATTCAGTTTAGCGCTGCCCTTATCAGTTTCCCTAGAGAACAAATCCTTAGATTTCGTTTGTGCAATCGACCACATGTTCTGAATTCTTTTAAGGACATCAGAGAAAATGCCGAAGATTTTTTCAGAGTGGCTTTTCAATCCGCATCATTACTTACCGAGGACTTATTTGAAGAACTTCATTGAAACAAACAACGCGTTCCAATCCAGAAACCTCTACTTCTGAAGCCTATTTTAGAGTGCCGATGCTGATTTCTTGCATAGACGTTCTACCATCGTTTCAAGCTCTTCTCCCAGGTTTTGCTGCAGTTGAGCCTGAGCGAAAAGTTTGAAAAAGTTGAAAGCTGAGTTAAGTACATTCTTTGGTGCGAAAAAAAAATCGTCGAGTGACCCTACTTTAGACTTATAAATTTCTTGCTTACGGTTTTAGCAACGCTTCCAGTGACAACAGCTAGTGTTGAAAGAACCCTTTCTATGAACAAGATTAAAACAATGTCCCGAAGTGTAATGGAGAATGCAAGGTTAAGTTCACTTGCTATGATATCTGTTCATTCGGATATTATTGTGGATATTGGTAATTGATCTCATATAAAAAAAAATAAGACGTCTTCTGCTTTGAAAAAATGTGACTAATAGGAATCAATGAATTGGAATATACCTAGTTTTTTGTTTCGTAAGACTTGGAACCATTAAAAAGCAATATTATATATTATGAAGCTATGCATTGTCCGAAAGATGTTCGAACTCTGTGTCCCATTAAGACATAAGTAGAATCACTTGTTAAACACTTTACCGAACTGAATATAATAGTTGTTGAGTTAAATTCATTGCCTATTTTGGTGAAACTGTTCACTTGTCTCAATAAACATTTTAAAAACTTTTCCAATTAAAGTTTTTAGTTTAATTGTGAAAAAGTTAGCTTCGTTAACTCCATCAATTTTGGCTATAATATTCGTATCTCTCACTTTATCCTCAATTTATGTTGTGCTTATATCGCGTCATAAATTTTCCACAAAAAGTTATCCATTGTCCTTTCAAAATGTCCATCTCTTCATCATTCCATTCGTTTTCAGTTCATTGGCTTCCGCAAAATACATTATTATCCTTCCGTAGTTGTTTTCTCGGGCTTTCGCTCAGGAGCATCCGAAACAATAAAAAGAAGGAGACCGCCGCATGTCATACTGGCAGCAAGAGCTGACAGAAAACAATTATGTAGTTTCTGGCCATCATTTGCAGACAAACCACCACCCTAGTGTTGATGCCCACTTGAAAACCTCTGAAGGACATTTTATGTTTAAGTCGTTTTTCCACTTAATCGTTTTCATTCGGATAGTACTCGACACTCGCGTACGCTGTGGTGAAAATACCCTAAGGTGTATTTATCGTGTCCCACAGAGACCGATGACTTAAAAACGCTTCTCCAGTTAATCAAGCAAACTTCGTGTTCGCTTTACCACACTTAACTTCTATTTAGCACCACGAAATAAGTGTTCTAAGGAGTTACAAGTGTTGCACTTAATGTGGTTTCATTTCAAATTATTACCATGGTATAGGGTGTGGCCAATACACGGCCGTATAATATTTTAACCCCATATTTCAGCCTTGAGCCGTAAGGCACTTGTTGTTGTCCTTACATTTGGAACGAGATGTCGTGTCGCCCCGAGGAGGTTGTGATGCTTATTGCAGCGAAAAGCAGACTTTATGAAAATAAAATTTACAGAAGGAGTCTCTCACCTCCCTCTGGGTACCGAAGTACATAAGTAGTGTTTACGTTCATCTGGAACACACACGTATGACAATGTAACAGATGTCGAAAAATGGGCACGTATTGGCCAATAAACAAGACTATACACATTGGATTGAGGGTTTTGTTGGTAATGTGCAGACGGAGGCTTTGTTTCAAGTGGAATTATGTGCTAATCGATTTTATGTGCCTCCTGTGGGAGAGAGAGATAGAAAGGCAGAATTAATATGGACAAAATGTTACACGGGGAGCCACATAATTTATTGGATTTTATATACGAAAATTAGGGTATATGGAGGGCATTTGAAAAATCACCGGGTGTCAATTACAGTTAAATGGTTTTATAGTTTGTGAGGGTGAGTATATCGCATAGGTACTTATATATTTCTTAGACCGCAAATCGTGTATGATTTCGGCGCTTTTAATACTGGGTTCGCGAAAACACTCGAAATCTTCATTGAAAACAGTTTTCCCATACACACTGCAGTATTTAAAACGAGTTGTTTGAAACCGTTTACCGGTAAAACACCACGAAAACGAATTCCAATCGTTGGGTTGTAAAAGCAGACACATCTTTTGCAACACTCAGTCACAAATAAATGACTATTTTCAGATGTCTTGATTTTGATGGTTGTTTATGTTAAATATTTTATGCATACAACCATAAATTAGCCATTATCAACTGCCTACCTACCTTAACCTTTATTAACCTAGAAGGGTGGGTAATCATATTTTTAAGATATTACATATAGGTTTGTTGCAAAGCTCTTTATGCTTTCCTTACACGTATCCCACGGTTATCTACTTGCTCATTTCCCAAGTTTAAAGACAATAATGTAAGAATTGCCTCCTTTTCTTTACATTTATTGCATTTTTTGTGTTAAATTAGCTCAAATCGAACACTAGAAGATATCTTCGGTGTTTCGACGAATATTGCCGCCATTTTACGATCAAAATAAAATTTATCAAAGCAGTTTTTTCGACTAAAGTCCACAAACTAGAAGAACTTAGAGATGACTGATCTGACACGGAGAGAAGATTCGATCGGAGTAAAGATCGAAGAAAAAATCGAAAAAAATTAAATTAATATTCGTCAAATTGACGAAGATTACCCTTCTAGGGTTAGTTTTGTGTGTTTCACATATCGCTCATTTACTTCAAGACTGTCATAACTCAAAAAACTCGATTTTGCAGAAAACTTGTTTAAAGTTTTCGATTGACTACCGCCTTGCAGAAAATTTAAGAAATCTTATAATTTTGAAAGTCACTAGTGACAACAACTAGTCATTTGTGGTTGTTACCTGAACGAAAACATTCCCTACTTTGAATTGTGACGTTATTATTGCAAGAATAATATTAATAGGAGTGTCATATGTTAAAATGTGTCGTTATTTTTGAGAAAAAAACAGTAGTTTTGTACTTAGGCATTTTATTTTCAGCATTATGATTATGAGCTTAAAATATGATTTGAAATTTTGAGCTTAACTTATGTATAAAGGGTGATTTTCTTTAGAGGCATACAAATTCGATATGGAAAAAAATACTTGCAGCTAATGTTAACGTGTATTATATTAGCTTTATTTAATAGACAGTAGACCCAGGATGAGATGGTTAGATCAAATTCATAATCTCTCCTCTACCCGTATGGGGATTGCCCTTGATGATTTAGAGTCGATGGCGGAGGATCGAGAGCTATGGAGGGTCCACTTGAGCAACCTACACCCGCGACCCACTTAATGGACAAGCGGACCATTGAAAATGAATGAATGAATAATAGACAATTTTATTCCATGCTTAAAAATGATTTCGCGCGAATCGAACCATGGTTCTCAAAATAAGTTTGTAAAATTTGCACGAGTTTTTCTGACGTAAAATGGCAAAACCTAAAATGGCTTGTAAAAACGTGGAATAAGATTTTTTTAATTAAGTTACTGATTGTCATCTCTCTTATTGTTTGGTAAATCTGTTTTGGCATAAAAAGCTTTGCTTAAAGTAGTCGTTTTTGCTTGCTTCTTTTTTTGACAACAGTACCACCTTGAATTGGTTTTCAGTGTATGCAGGATTTGTAAAAAACTGAATTTGGTGATTCTCGTTGAATTTAAGTATTTTTACTTGTGAAAGTTTTAGCTCTGCCATATTTAACGGACCGATCTCATTTGCCAATAAATGGAACTCCTGTTTTTTCGCCGATTACTGAAACAAATGATTCAGCATGATAAATAGGTCCGCTTTTAAGCATTCGTTTTATTTCCCTCTCAATGTGCTGAATCTCCTTTATATAAACCCTGTTGATAAATAACTACTGTGTGTTTGAGAATATGTCTATCTTTTGCTTCGGAACTATGTTCGTGTGTAGTTTGATTTGGCGACAGGCTTCACGGATAGCAAGTATTTCCGCCTAAAACACACTGGCTGTGCCCGGAGCCTTAAGGATATTGAGATGCTCAGAGATTCCGAAAATACACCCGCGCCTATTCCACAGTCCATTTTTGAACCATCGCATCGGTGTAGATTATTAAGTTTTAATCCCTGTTCAACCGTCCGTCCTGCCAGTCTAATCTTGAGGGGAATTTTAGTTCAAAGTGTTTTTTAAATAGTATTCTGGGCGTAATGTAATAGGCTATAAGACTTTTTACACAACCACGTTTTAATAAATAGTAGACAAGCATTAAACTCTTTAATAACCCTGACATCAATAGTGAAAGGAAAATATTAAACGACGCCCAATTGTTAACTGCATATTATCCCTCCTACATTTTTAAAGGTTTTCCGTTATACTCTTTCGCGTTTTGCACGTTCTTCTTTCCAAGAAAAAGCAAAAAAAAATTGAATAAAAATCCTTGGAAATATTCTGTTCATATGTCCCCCGGAAAGCGTAGAACTTCAACAAAGGACTATGCTAAGAGAATAGAAAGGATTCAAAACGAATGCAGAGAAAGCCCCTAATTTAATTTAAAGTTTTTTATATCAGCGGTTATACAGCTCTAAGTTTTTTGTTTTGATACACATCGCCCGTTGGTGGGCATTAACAGGGAAGACCAAAAGAACCGAAAGGGTTGAAAGTGTTTCACTTTTCTTCTCAAGGATTTTCGCTTATCTGTCATTCAGTTAAAAAGATTATATTCGTTAGACGCGACGATGCGTTCGTTTTATGTTAGCATTTTTTCGTTCTCTCTTGTTCTCTAAAAATGAAGCTAGCTAAGGTAGTTATGGATATTTGAGTTGGAAATGTTGTTTGACAATTTAAAAGTTGACCCCTGAACGGGTGGACTTTGGTATGATAATAGTAGAATGTATTATTTCTTATAAAATAATTATGCTGGTCCTGAAAAACGAGAAACAATACAATAGATTATTATATGCATGCATCATCATGCATCATGTCAATAGAATTTTAAATTAAACAAAAAAGGTAAATATTGAGGTTGGGACAGTGGTCAGCGCTTTGGACTTACAGAAAGAATTATTTCACTTTCTTTGCAATACATAGTTAAATACATTTTAACAGAAAAATAGGTATAAGGAAACATATTTTACTAATTAAAATGTACCATTCATTAAACGATGAAAAAATAAAAAAATTGACAAAAAATCCCTTTTAATTCTAATTAAATTGAAAAGGTGTGTATTACATGTTAATGAGGAAAGGCTTTTGAAAATCTGTTTGTATTATACATGTCCGAAAATAAAAATAAATAAAATTTCAGGAAACATTTCTTAATAACAAAATTTGATTTAACTATAGGCAGTTTTTTATTTAAAGTGCATCTACCTAATTCAATACCTACTCTGTTGAGTCTATTGTGTCTACATCGGGTAGATGTGTTCATCAGAATCAAAAGCAACGTATATTCCTCTTTAACTAGTTTTGGGAAATTCGAAAAAAAAAACGTTTGTTAAGACCTTGCCTTCAAAATAATAACAACTATTTAATTTTTATTTCTTATCATAAGTTTTTAAACTTTACTAAATGCAATTTAGAGAATTAAAATGCACCGTCAACCAAATTTTTTCAAAATGTGGAGTACCTAGGTGCATCGTTTTTGATTCTGATAGAGACAGATAATGTCTTCGTATCGACACTGTATATTTGCAAATATAAGTTTCGTTAGCTCATTGCCTTATCTGTCAATTAGGTATATTGTAAGCCTTCAATGTTTTTAATTAATTTTATTACATTTTCGGTTGAATAATGACGACACTTAGGTGTTCGTTATTGTAGTTTATCATTCAAATATTAAGAATTTGTTCACACTCATTTAGCTTATTTGATAGTTTGACAAGCTTCAAATTTACAAATCTTTTAAAAGTCTTGTCAATCATTTAACGCAAAACCTAAAGTAGGCACATAAAATACAATTTTTTTTTAATTTAGATATTAAAATTTGTATCTATAAAATTAGCGCGTCGCCTTGTCTTCTTTAATATCATTCTTGAAGCAATTGTACGGAACTCGCAAGCCAACATCAGAGGTACAATTTTTCAATAGTCCGTTCAATGCAAGTAGCATATGCAGATGATATTGATATTATTGGGAGAACTCAGCGAGCTGTCAATGGCGCGTTTGCAAGCATTGAAACGGAGGCGGCGAAGATGGGTCTTGCTGTTAATGAGGACAAAACGAAGTATATTATGCTGTCATCGAGAAAGGATTCTCAACATCGGCGACTCGGACAAAACGTCACGGATGACAGATATAACTTCGAAGTAGTTAAAGACTTTGTCTACCTAGGCTCTACAATTACCTCGCAAAATAACATCGGCGTAGAAATCAAACGAAGAATCACTCTTGCCAATCGCTGTTTCTTCGGGCTAAGTAGGCATCTAAGAAATAAAGCCCTCTCTCGCAGAACCAAGGAGATATTGAACAAGACCTTAATCATCCCGGTCCTGTTGTATGGTGCAGAAGCATGGACCTTATCTAAAGCTAATGAAAACCTCTTGGCACGCTTTGAGAGAAAGATTCTTCGAGTGATTTTCGGTCCAGTCTGTATCGACGGAATGTGGAGGAGGAGATTCAACGACGAACTTAACGGGCTATATAGCGACGTTGACCTAGTCAAAAATACAGCGGCTGAGATGGCTGGGTCACGTGGAGCGTATGGAAAACAACGCACCAGCCCGACGAGTCTTTGAGTCCACCTCTGAGGGACAACGAAGCAGAGGAAGACCCCACCTCAGGTGGCGCGCACAATTGGAGAGCGACCTCAACCAACTTGGTGTGCGTAACTAAAGGCAGCTAGCTAGGGACCGAGCTGGCTGGAGAGGTTTGTTGGTTGAGACCGTGGTCCACCCCGGACTGTGAGCGCCATCTAAAGTAAGTAAGTAATATTAATTTAAAATTATGTCGTTAAAAATATTTCGTAACTTCATAAATGGTTTACGACGTCAGCCATTGGTATTTAGTATTAGAGCTAGTGCCCTGTTCGATCTAAAATTTGCCAAAGCCAAGCTGAACTTACAATTTTGAAGAAAATTTATATATCTGCCAATGTACGAAATTTAAACAAAATGACAGATTTTTGCAAAATACCTGCTCTATTTGATTCTGAATAAGCAGTCACATAATGATATGAAAATAGCGGCGTTAATTTTGAATAATAATTATTATTAATCAATCAAACAACAACTGCAAAATGCTCGTTTATGGGTATTTATTAATTATTTATAAAACTTTTTAGTTCCGCATCAAGAAACTTCCCGCACTCAATTTAAAATTTTTACGTAATCGGTCAATACTTACGCTACTACCAGAGCATCGATATTGAACATAATTTTCACCACCAATATTGCCCCTTACCAGATGCAATTAAAAATTCCAATTTAATTTTAAAATGTTGCTTCATCATTAAATTTACCTTTCGAATCAATAGCTTCAAGTTTCACGGGTCGTTGCGCTAATAGTGTTACAAATCCTTGTTTAGCATTACACATCAGCATTGTTCCTTGGTGTGGTGAAGCTCTATTAATTTGATACCATTAGCAGAACCAATTCATTTCATTAAGCTATATCAGCAGAAAAGCTACGTAGTATAGCATATACGGTACAATGTATGTGTGCATGGTTTTTATGAAAGCGTAGTAAATCCTGTTTAAGCCATTGTTTCAATTTAATTGTAACAAGGGTTTTGTGTAGAATATCCGATATCCTTTGATTATATTGGCAGAGAAAAAGCTCTCTGACGTCTGACCCAGCGCGCACATAACGAAGGCGTCAATTCTGTGGAAATAATTTCCACCAGCTTGTGGTTGTGGCTGTGCGCCTTGATTAACGCCACAGTTCGCGATAGGAGACCCTTGGATGGTATTAATTTCTCTGCCGTAACCAATTCTTTTACGGTCCAAACTGGAATAGGGGACGAGTGAAGTTTGAATGCCGTCTACATCAGGGGAGGTGTATTATCGAGTTGGAGTGGCTTGTGGTTGTGTTTCGAAAGGAAGCTGGGTGTTGAAACGTAAAGGAATTGATGCTTACCCGCGGTGTAAATAGTTTATTTGCGGTTTCGTTTTTAATTGGATTTAGTTTTAAGCTTTGAACATAACATTTTTCATAGGTAGACCGGAGTCAGAGGAGTAGAAAATGTCTTGTAATAAGTTAACTGATGTGAATCATATTTTAGATGTTTGCTATGTACGATTTATAGACCAGCAATCTTTTAGACAGAACTCCTAAAAAAATCGATATGCATTTAAGTGCATTTTTCAAAAGGTAGATTCCCTTTTTTAAGATACCGTCAGCTCATCGGCAAAACCACATTATCCGCTTGAAATCAATTTGTGTAAACTCCGCGGGCAAAGGATGGGCTTGCATTCGATACGAGTCGCAGCCACGTGATGTAAGTTAGGTTTTCCAACGACGAGTTATCGAATCAACATCCTCTTTGGTGTTATGCAAATATTCATCTATTGAGGGCTGCTTTTTTTTATCTCCTGGAGCAGTCACTCACTAACTGCTCCATCATTGCACTGAATTGTATTTCTCTCAGGCATAGACCATAGAGTACTGCTACTGCTACTGACTACTGAATGCAGAATGAATCCTTTCCTGGTACCGCTCTCTCTCTCATCAGTTGTGTATTGTATAGTATGCTTACTACTTTACATATACCTACGTACGGTGCCGGGTTTTTCGAAAATGCAATTTTACCAAGAACCGTTGACGACAACCAGAGGTTTAACTGGTGCATTCAGGCTTCGAATGCCAGTGGCAACAGCAGCAGTTTTTTGTCTGCCGTTTCATACATTTTTTTTTTTTGTCGGCGCCACTATTGCTCCTGGGAAGCCTCAGGTTAGGTATTCCCTCACGTACATTTCGGGAAACAACAATTGTAATGATAACTGACACAGTTGGTGAGGGAAATGATTTAAAAAGGATGTGCTGCACGTGATGTTGAACCATCTTGCGAATATTGATCAATCCCGGATGCGCAAAAAATTTTCCTTCGTTGAGAGTATTCGCTATGTGGTCTTTAGCACTGCTGGCTGGTGCGATGTGCGGTTCAGATGGATGAATAGGGTGCAAATGTTATCGCTTCGTTTGAATTTCAATGATTTGTTAAGTGAATTTTAAATCGGAGTTTAAGGAATGAACATCAGTGGAACAGATGCAATGATGATTTATATAATACGAGAAAACAGAGAATGAAATGAAATCCAGATAATGATGCTAGAGGGAATGAGGGGAGGCGGTATTTAGGGTTTAGCAGGTCTAATATATAAAGTTGCAAAGTTCGCAATCGGCCACCATACAAGTCGCGGTACTAATCATGGAATTGGGAAAATGTCGACATAAATTTATTTATTGTGACCTAGGTTAAAAATTGTTATTGGTAAACCGTATTTAAAGAGTCAAATAGCCTTCGATGCAGTAGCTGGAACAAGCCCGTAATTTGGTTGGTTAGATAACGAATCGATTTGATGTAAATACATAGCTTAATATTTTTGTATTAATCATTAGGTGCAAAACCATGGAAGCAGTAGCTACAAAGGCAAGGAACGAGAAAATAGAATTTTTTTTTTTTTTAATTTGAAGGGAATTTTCCAAATTCTGGAGCACTCAGACCATCCCGGTCCATTGTACTACCAAGCAGAAACCCTTTCTGGTGTAGTGGTGGAGAAACTCCGATATTATTAGTTTCTCTTTATGGTGGCAGGTATTGCTGTCCCCCGCCGGAGCTCGAACCAACGCCGCTCGGGGTCACAAGCAATGACTCTAACCACTACACCGTGGCCACCGCCCCTCAGAAAATAAGATAGTGTCAACATGACCGTCTGCAACTTTAATAAGGCGCTAATGGATGGCCGAACCCCAAAGTTGAGATATGTCTTCAAAAGGACGACTGTTTCATCGAAATGAATTTCTGCTGAAAGAATCATTAAATTCAACAGGAAAACTTTTCTTAAAGAAATACATTGCTCCGCATAACGAAAGGGACTGCACAACTCTTCAACTATTCATCTAAATATACATCCACGTTAGCCATCCATCATGATGAGAATTATTCAACTTCACACTCAACTAACTTGCCACACAAAAAGTTTGTGTGTGAGTGTGACATCATCTGACTGGTGCAGGTGCAGATGCAGACTCGCCCTACTCAGCAGCCAGATGATATGTCGGACCGCAAGGACGATCCGTCATTGCCCATGTATAAATATAGGAGAACGGGCCCTTTCTGCTACTACATCACAAGGATTTCCAACTGCCAGAGACTATGTACAGTTTTAATTAAATAAATTAATTCGAGATGAACAAGTCCGGTGCGCCATAGACGAGGTGGCTATATCAGGTACTTGGACATCCCTTGTGGACATCAACATGCTCAATTTGATGAATCTCTGCAGTCTACCTGATAAAGAGGAACTCTGAGCTATAGATAGACAGAACAGCTTGATGTATTTTCTGAAGGTAGATTCTCATACGCTTATCGCCATCAACAAATTCAGCTTAAAGAGATTTTATAGCCATCATAACATTTGCAGCATAAACTAGGTTATAAAATGGTGGGATATTTTGCATAAGGAAAGCTGTATTATGCGCATAACTGGCGATAACATCATAGAATTGTCATCTTGTGGCCGTCATAACTTTGAGGTCCTTATCTTTTATTATGAAAAAATGATTAAACGTTTAACAGCGGAACGAGCTATTACATACATATTTTTATGCCCGGAAGTTTAAAGACGTTAATGCTTAATATTAAATTTAAAAGAAATAAATTCAAGCAAGAACTGGGCGCATAATTCTAAGCTTTTTGAATTCTTAGAATTTGTATTTTATCCCCACATATCTTTATATATAACCAGTAAGACAATTATCTTCGACTATGCCGAAGCTCAAATACCCGGTACTATATTATTGTAAAAATAAAAAAAATATTTAAGTATTAAAAAATTATATATTTGTATGGGAAGTATGGGTAGTTTTAATTCGACCAAGCTCATTTTTTGTCAAAAAATTTTAAATATTATTAAAACAATATGTGCAAAGTTTAAACTTGCTATCTCTATTGTAGCTATTTAAATTTAATTTTTAATATGAAAAAGCTATATAAATCCGATATTTTTGTATGGGAGGTAGTAGTAGTTTTCATCCGATCTTGCTCATCTTCGAACTTAGCCTCAGTATGGTGGATAAAAGCTTACGTACCAAATTTCAAGTCGATAGCTCTTAAATTACGGCCGTAATCGTGCGGACGGACAGACGGACAGACGGACAGACGGACAGACGGACAGACGAACAGACGGACAGACAGACGGACATCGCTAGATCGACTAAGAAAGTGATGCTGATCAATAATATATATAGTTTGTCATACCTACAACGCCTCCTTATGCGCGTTACAAATGGAATGCCAAAGTGAATATACCCTCACCACAGTGTGGTATCGGGTATAAAAATGGATCCTGATTTGTGTTCTGCTACTTATAACTTGAAAACCACCGACTCGAATGAACTCAAATTTACAGATAATCTTAGGTATTGGCCCAGGAATATATCTCGAAATATATCTCGAATATATGTATCTCGAAAACTGACAAATCGATTGAGTTAAAATTTACAGACAATCTTAGGTATTGGCTCGGGAGCGGTCCCGTGAAGTGTGGTTAGAATTGGGGTGAAACTCGATGACGTTATAACTCGATCACCGGAAATGTTATTGCGTCAACCGCGTAAATCGACTGTAAATCTGGAATCAAACAAACAATTCATACGGGCTGTTTGATATTTGTGACTTGCGTAACTTTCAGCGGTTGGTTTCCGAGCCTAAATCGTCGCGGAAAATTATGAGGTCTGCGTTAACTATTCTCCATACAAAATCTGACAGTTCATTTACGAGGGTACAAATTTCTGCAGTTTACGAGGCTTTTACGCGTTTAAGTGAATACCCCTATTATTATCTAAGACCTAAGCAATACAATTCTTGTGCACAGGCAAAGCCGGGCGGGTACAGCTATATTATATATAAAATCATTGGTGCGTATGTAAGTCTGATAATGGCCGCTTAACCACTGAAGCTATCCACCTTCATTTCTAAACATAATTGAACACAAATATCAAAATTAATCTTGAAATATTTAAAATAACTATATTTGGAGCAGTAGCGCAGTGGTTAGTGTGCTGGACTACCGTGCGAGGGATCCCAGCCCCATGTTCGATTCCCGGAAAAACACAAATTACATCTTAGGCAGCTCTCAGATTGAGGCAACAAGCAATAAGCAACTAAGCAACTAGCAACTGGCAATAAGCAATACGCAACTTTATTTGAGCCTATTCTCACATCAAAGCAACAGTATTGCCTGAAATTTCTAACTAAAATGTCATCCGACGACTGCGAGGATTCGATTTTTCTAATGTGGTTCCATTTAAGAAAAAAAGAAAAACAAAAGAAAAGGAAATATTGGGTGCACCCCGCATTTACTAATTTAATAAATCATGGTGGAAATATTTGCGCTAAGGAACTCAGAGCACATCCCACCCAATTTCAAAACTGTTATCGAATGGGCCCCGAAACGTAGTATGCGCAAATGTGTCAATAATGACAAATATTGCTACTAGGAAGCAATACTATGTTGCCTTTCAACATGCGCTGTGTATCGCTAGCGATAATTATTGTAGCAACCAGCAACATTTATCGTTCGAGCGATATTGAGTTGCTTTAATGTGAGACCTCTAATTTAATTCTATGTAAAATAACTGTGAGCGATAATATTGCTTGTTTCCTATTGCTAGTTGCTTATTGAATGTTGCCTCAATGTGAGAGCCGACTTAAGGTTTTTTCTACTGCGCCACCTCTCGCGAACGTCTGACCAACATCCGAGAGTATAACTGTCCTGAAAAAGCTTCTCAATTCAGCCGTTCGGACTCGGCATAAAATTGTAGGTCCCAAAAATAGAAACTTACACAAACGAATGGTTGCGAGAAGCTAGGCCTAGGGTGTCTAGTGTCTACCCGCCTGTTGTGCCACCTATTTATTTATTTATTTATTTTAGGCAGAACAACGTTTGCCAGGTCAGCTAGTTTTAGTATAAAATATTATAAAACAAAATAAGTTAGGCAGAAGGTTTCGGTAAATTGTTTGCGAACTGTAGTAGCGAGTACTTTACCTCGCAATTTTGCACAGGCAAACGAACAATATAATATATCACCTTAGGTCAAAGTGAAATTCGAAATACATTAACATCCCTGGCTGTCTATAAATCGAAACACTATTTCTCTTCTCTTAACATAAAGTTTATCCTATCTCATAACGATCCAATTTATTTTCATAGCGAATTTGAATTCGTTATTTTTGTCCAATAGACATCGTCCTGACTTCTTGTACCTAAAACAAAGCGCAAAAGTCCCATTTTAAATGAAATCTTCCAAAACCATTTTGTTACAGTGACGTCCATAAGGGAACCTCTTCGCGACATGCAAAAAAACGTACTTAGCTGTAGGGCATTGCCAGCGAAGGGCTCCAACAAAATACACAGAAAAGTAATTTCTTAAACAGGAAACAATGGAGGATGAAAGACGAAGAGAATGGAGCAGCAAGTGAAAAAAAAACCATAAGCGAGCATCACTTTGGGAGTTAACACGGCTAAAGGATTAATCCTCGCCTTCAGTTGAGTGATTCTTTTCTTTTCCCCACCTCCGGTTGTGTAAAACTTTCCTCTTTCGTTGTTTACCAAGGCCAATGGGAGCTTGGTGGCAGATTTAACATTTTCAAGATCCCGAGCTCTATTCTGCTTTAACTTTTTGGCTCGTTCTAACAAAACTTATGGATGGAACGACTTTTACACAAGAAATACAATCCATTCAGTTGGGGGCATAATGTTCTTATTCTACTCAACCCAATACTAGAGAAAGGACGAAATGACATCATTTTTTTTGCACTTGCTTTTGGTGTATTATAAATGTTCTCCTATGCTTTTGGCTTTTTACAAGTTTGTGTTCGACAGTCGACACATTCATTTGTTGCTCTGGGGAAAAATGGAAATAATGGAATTTCCATGTCGCAATATCTGTGATTAGGTGTTGCGGGAGTGGGTTGTTTGAAGATTTCCCAAAAATATTTCCGAACATCAAACGAATTTAAGGAGTTAAAGTCCACAACGAATATTTCAATCCCTTATGAACATTTTTGTCGAAGTAAACTATTTAAAAATTGTCGTAATCATCCCAAATCCCAAATGAATTTGAAGCGCTGCTGGTGAGACCACATAGATTTAAACGCCATCATCACCAAAAACGTGCACATAGGCATGCTGTCAAAAATTGAACGCGCGTGCCAATTACACAGTGGGGATGATTTCACACCAAACGCAGGTCTCCAAAAAAAAGTTGCAATGCAAATGGGTCCGCATACATAATGTTGCCTTGCCACATGACAGAACATGCAAACGCTGAGAGACAGATTTTTCAGAGCCAATTTACCGCCTAATCCACCCAAAACCCAAATCCATTGGACCAGTCAGATACACACTCCCATATGAGATTTTCGATTTTCCGCCCCACACACAAGACACAAACACACATTATCTGTGCTCGAAGAGTTCGATTCAAATTTGATTTTCCACTGCACTAATCCAAAAAGGAGTAAACAACTCTTTACCAAAGTATGGACTCCTATTGCAAAGAGGCTAAAATGCAGTGAGGGAGCAATTTACATCATAGCAGGATGCATGCAAATATGGTCGAGAGCCCACACAAACTACTGGGATAACTCAAATTCTTTGCTGAGTTTGCCGAAACTCAATTCAATTGCAGATGGAAATTAGGTGCTTTTTGATGTTTGCGTATCAATTAGGAGAAAAACAAAGCAAAGGATAAGAGGACCTGAAAGCGATGTGAAGTTGAAGTCGTCGAATGTATGCGATGTGATAGGATATTTAGTGGAAAAACATGTATCTAAGTTGAAAGTAGGTAGGTAGAGGTTATTCAACAGAGTATCAGACTAGAAATTGTTACATAAAATTGATGAAAGAATCTATCGTGTTCCCACAAAGCTTGTGCACTCCGCCTCACTTGATTACAGCAGTGTTGTTGCTGCTGATATTAATTCTTTGCTTTATCGATTTCGATTTTGATTATCGATATCTAATGAAAGGGTAATTTGCAAGATAAACATTTCTATTGATTTTTGTCAGCCTGTCTGTTGATCTTTGAATCGAACATTTATTCAAATGCGAGCCAAACGGGCTTTTATACCCCATAGCAAATTGACCCACACAAACTGTAGGTCCCTTCTAATCATCCGAAAAGGAGAATCTTAGACAAATCGAAGTTAAATTATCCTGAGAAAGCTTCTTTAGAGAAATGCAGTGTTTTATCAAAATACTCTAAGGCCGAGTTTCCCAAAGTGTGCTCCGCCATGAAAATACAAGTGCTCCGCGGAAAGATGGGAAAAAATATGAAAAATTCATCAGTCTGGCTAATTTTGTGCTTCTGAAACTTAGTCATTTTGTTCGCAGCAATGGAATTTTTTTATTGATCACACGGTACAAAAATGCGTAAAAATAAAACGTGTACCTACTCCAGAACTTCAGAGCTATCGAAATGAATCAATCAATGGTGTTGATAGCGAAAAGATTTGGTTGTTCTACGAACCTTGTTTTCGGGGAAATACGTTTCTAAGAAGACCGGAAGTTTTGTTAGGCAATGGGTCGTAAAACAAAATCCTCGTGGATGCACAAAAACTATTGCAATTTTGGAAAAAAGTTCCTTGGAGTGCCAAATCCAAGTTTAATGTATTTGGATCCTATAGAAAAGTTTATGTAAGGCGTCCTCCTAACAAAGAATTGCAGCCAAGAGCACGCTTCAGACTATGAAGCATGGAGGAAAGAAAGTAATGGTCCATTAATTGTATAAGTGTCGACCCTTGAGCAACACTCTTATAAAAGCATATTAGAGAAAACCCTTTTTTTCATACATTCCAGTAACATAATGATTTCTAACACCACAGCGATCTTTAGCAAGCTCTGCGGAGAGTGAGACAATAGCTTACAGATAACAAAATTAATGTTTTGGATTGACCCGCAAAGTCCCGTCTTGAACCCAATTAAAAATTTGCGCACCCAAATCGAAAGAGCACTAAAAGCAAAAAAAAAAAAAAATAATAATCAAGAATATTTAATC
Source organism: Cheilosia soror (assembly GCA_949372485.1). Classification (NCBI taxonomy): domain Eukaryota; kingdom Metazoa; phylum Arthropoda; class Insecta; order Diptera; family Syrphidae; genus Cheilosia; species Cheilosia soror. The sequence goes on along the minus strand of OX443564.1, from coordinate 71,584,631 downwards.
AAACTGTTTTCAATCATAAACATATTTATGAATTGAATAGTGGTGGAGTGTACGATTGTCATCACAAATTTTTATATTTGAGCTGGCCTCGACTCCAGAATTGCTGAAGACCTTTTCGAAAACATTAAGGAGGTCTGGAACTATGTAGCAACCTATTATAATGCCGGATTGGCCCCTGTGCTAGGGGTCCCAGGTTCGATCCCGGAAAATACAAATCACATCTCAAGCTTTTTTCCACTGTGCCATCTCTCGCGAACGTCTGACAAACATTCGAGGTTCCAACTGTCTTAAAAAAGCTTCTCAAATCAGCCAATCGAACTAGGCAATGCTTCCATCGTGCCTTTACGGACCTGTTGCGCCAAATACTGCCATTGTAAAAAAATTAAGGCTATTCAACGAAATATTGATAATTCTTATAAGTTTCAGAAACTGTAAGTTTAAAGTTTTTGAAATTCTGTGGCAAACTCGAAAGTGAGTTATAAATGTATTTTTTTAATTTTTTTTAATATCTACTAGATTTAAATATTTTATAAAATGCTAAATGTCACATCACATACGTACATGTTACTTATTTCTATAATTTAATAAAATAAAAAAAAATGTCCATAACTACGAAAAATGGGATACGTACGGACAACGAAGTGCTTCGCGAGGAATTTCTCTCCAGAAAAGTGCTCCGTGACCAAAAAATATTGGGAACCGCTGCTCTAAGGTATCTTGCAGGACTTTGTATGGCCTGTCATCCGGGTATCGAACATCGAATCTCCAACTCAAGCACCGAGGAAACGAAAAAGCGACAGGAAACTGGAACAACTAGCGTACAGCTAGGGCAGATTGAGACATGGAAGAGGAACGAAGCTGCATCAAAAAGAGAGGGAGTAACGCAAGTAGAATAGAGTCAACTTTATATTCATTACAGGACAACCCTAATTATAATTACTAGACCGCGTTTTAAATCACTTTGGAGTGTCACGCATGCAACTGCGACTGAGAGAGATGGAGAGTTCCGTTTGATGATTTCAAATGCAGCTACTCACAATTTTCAGGTTTTTACACCAGATGAGACCAATTCACAGGAATACCTGTATTAATTCCCAACAACAGTAAAATAATAAAATTCTGACAGCTAGTGACAAGGGTTAGCTTATCTTATTTTACCTGCTACTCATCGCGAAAATGCAACAGCAACACGAGCCCATTTAAAGTTCACTCGTCGCGTGGTTATGATTTCGTCTCTCAAAAATTTAAAAGAGCGTTGTGGTGTTTAGTTTTTATTTTGCATTTAATAAAAAAAGTATTTTTGTGATAATAATGAATAACAATGAACCTGAACCGAATTACATTTCATTGGCAGTATTCCTGTTGATACTTTATCCACTTCACACCTTCAACATAATCGAACATGACATCTTCGAATTTATCACCGATTTTGTTTACACAAGAGAATTTAGAGACTTTTGCCGGTAATTTTCGAAAGTCTTACAAGTGACTTTGTTAAATATTAAAATCCTTCTTTCTATTTGCAGGTATATTCGGAAGAACGTATACAAGTCGATTATGTAGACAGTCTGATGGTTTAAAAATGTGTTTTTATTTTTTAGTGCATAAATAAAACTAGAAGATGTGATATTGTGTTGTTTTTGTTTGTTTCGAATACAGTTTGGTTTTCTTAGAAAAACTAAAAATTACAATACAGCAGTTATTAAAAGAAAAATACATATTAACAAAAAAAAAATAAAAAATATTACCATAGATATACCACTTTGTAGTCCTACTGATTTTACAAAATAAATTGCTCGATAATTTGGTGAAGTATAAGCTAGCAAGAATGCATACAATTTCATAAATTCTCATATATCCTGATTATTTTTCACCATGGTAAATACTTTAATACTTTAGCCCCAGAGTCCACTTCAGGAAATTAATACTTTGACATAAATCCTGCGAATTTCTCAGTTCTATGGCAACATAGAAAGTTCTGAGTAACACTTCTAACTTACTCGTATAATATTACGAATCAGGTACGTCTATATGCATCTGCTGACTTTGCTAAGTGCTTGTTATTTACAACATGAGTTAGGTAGGTATACCTACTTTACTTATACTTATTTTTATAGGAGGTACCTCACCTAGACGAACATAATAATTGTTAACCCTTACAAAATATTCATGCATATGCTATGCAGCCGTAATAATTTCGCTTCGCAATTTTTATTTCTTTCAACCCAAACAAGGAAAATTTACACAAAAGGATTTGAGTTTCTGGGTAAAAATATTGTATACTCAGCTATCCACTTCCCATGCACATGACCCGATTCCCTCGATTCGGATCAGCAAGAACGCTACTTCGTCAGATATCTACTTACTTATAGAATATGTATGGTATGCTGTATACCCACTGCCTCACTCCACGGAGAAGAAGCAAAAATTGAAAAAAGGACGAAGGAGAAAATGAAAATATAGGTAGTAGGTAGGTAGCTAGCTAACAACAATGAAAGGATGAAATTTCATTCTAAAAGCAGCCCTCAGCCATTAAGTCATAGCTTCGCTCCGGTTGCTTAGCGAAAAAATATTTACACTCACACAAACGACCTATATAGCCGATTCCGAGTGCTATGCTGTATAACTTTAAAATTCCAACTAACCTTGTATATGTTGCAATAGAATATGATGTCCTTAGGGCATAACCTTAAGATTGTTCTCTGGAAAGTTAAACAACAACGCGACATATAACGACAGCGATGAGGATGACGATGACGAAACTCATTTCACACACACTGAAGGAAGTGGAATTATTAAAAGGAACAGTGCATTATACACTCCTAATGGAAGCTGAATTGCAAGGACGACCTTCGTTCAAACTTCCGCGTTCCAAACACGCAAAGCAGTCATGCGCTGCATATGCGGCACTCCAACTCCAAACATCGTTAACTTTTGAGAATGGAGCAGGAAATTTAAATTTTAACGCTGATGATTGTATAATCAGTGGAGGCTTGGCGATGATAAGGAGTTGCGCTAAAAACACAACGACAAAAGCAAGTACCAACATGGTAAAGGCTAATTCAAAGCGAGGAGACTAATTACACACAGCGGTACAGTAAAGTGGTGATAAAAATGCTAATAGCTGCCACACAGTGTTGTGTGTATGTGATCACATTAATCTCTCCCATCACGTGCGGTGTATACGCAAAGCCAGAAGGACGAATTACATAGCGTTGGCGAAACAGGATTTGCGTTCAATCGGCTAAACTAAGGTCAACGAGGAAAAAGTAATAAAACAGTTAAAGTGTCCTCCAGGGTGGTAGGGTTAGATACGGTAATCGATGTGCGCTTGATGGAATTTATAAAAAAAAAGAGTCAACACATTGTACAGGGAAAATTTGAAATTGATTCGCAAATGTGATGCTACCAGAGGGAGGGTGAAGTTATCATAAGCTGATGGCTATTATCACACCAGAAGTGGTAATCATCGCTAGGAAACTTGGGCATTTTCTTTTTCAAGGATACGTTATCAAATGGATCGATTCAATGTAGTGAAAAGGGATTTTTAATGGCAGCTCGCCACATCTCACACTCCTGTCTATCACCACCACATCGGGGTGGTAACAATTGTTTATCGGTTTGGTCGAAGGATGAATGGGCCGATTGATGATGGGGAAATGCGGGCAGTTGAACGAAATTGTTTTTCGCCTTGATTAAGGTGAGGGTGATTTGCCGATAATGATGTTATTATAAGGGCATTTGTCTGCGGAGTGAGTGGAAGTAAGTAGAAGGACGAAATATTTGAAGGAAATAATTGGGTAGTATTTGATTTAAGATAGCAAATATGTACATACTTGGAAGGCGGGATTGGATTGCCTCGGTGCGTCGAACGATAAATTGGCAAAAGGAGTGGTATTCATGGTAGTATAAATACATGTAGCAATGTCGCTTCGGTAATAGCTTTGCTAAATGTTTTTTTTTTTAGAAATTAACTTACAACGGTTGCTCTACATATATGTATCTATGATTTGTATTTAAGTTAATTGCTTGATATGGGCCTTAGATCCCCACCAAAAAGATTTCCTTGTACCACTTACGCAATACGTCGCTCTCCGATTGTGCGTGGCATCTTCTTCGGCTCGACGAATTAACTGCAAATGAATTAATTCCAAAAAATTAAATGAAATAAGTCTCAAGAATTTCCATTTTGGATTTGTAACACTTTTAGTGGGAGTGGGAGTTATGTTTTTCATAAACAAATAACTATTCAGATAAAATAAGTGCAAATTATGACTTATTTCATCAGCACGGTTTTGGGGGTTATTTCATCTATTCTGGAGTTATTTTATTTTGTCTTAAAATAGCAATTTTTAAAAACATTTTGCCTCCCAAACCGTATGTTTTTTATTAAACTGTTGCACATTAATATTTTCAGTGGTTTACATCATTTAAAAGCCTTTTAGAAAATCGGAAATCTTCCCTTGCGGTAATTGAAGCGTTTCAAAGGGAAAACATCTGGAACACACAGATGAAAAATAATACTTTTAAAAGGCTTTGACTTAACTTCGTGAAAAATTTGTTATGCTCAAATCTTGCAAGCCAAATTTGAACCACTTCCTCCAAACTTAGAACTTTGCAATTTTCCTTTCCATGCTTGTTGGGCTGTGAAGACAATGGAATCTTTAGAAGGTTTTTTTTTGGATTTTGACTTCCCCTGCCCCTGGGAGGCTTTGAACATGAACCATTAGTCGTAGGTATTAACTTGAAACTTTGTATGTCAATTCAATAGATAAGTCAAAAAAATTACATACCTAATTAAAAATCAAATCAAACCTGCCGCGAATTTTCATTTATGTGGAATACATGTTAGATATGTACATTGCCTTAGGACCTTGAAATTTAGCATGCTGGTTCAGTTTCGATTACAATATACCTAATTAAATAGTAGTAAAAAAGTAGGTTGATATTAAACCTCACTAAAAACAAAAAATTATATAATATTTAAAAAAACTAATGAAACGCTTTTATAAGTAAATTATCAATTAATTAAATTAATCAATCTATGTCTAAGGTTTATCCTGTAAGGGGCTAAGTGTGAGCCATGTTTGTAGTTATTTATTATATTATTTCAGAGTAGACTACACAAATATGGCTTACACTAAGCCCCTTTCAGGATAAACCTTATAAATAGATTTATTAATTATACCCTCCAGAGGAAGGTATATTCACTTTGTCATTACGTTTGTAACGCCAAGAAGGATTCACCGGAGACCCTATAAAGTACATATGTTCTGAATCAGGATCACATTCTGAATCGATTTAGCCATGTCCGTCTGTCTGTCTGTCTGTCTGTCCGTCTGTCTGTCTGTCTGTTGAAAGCACGATAGCGTCCAAACGAATCGACTTAGGTGAATGAAATTTTGTGAGAGGACTTTTTTTTAACCGTCGTCAGGTTGATATTGAAAATTGTCTATGTCGGTAAAGTAGTTCTGCTACCTACCATACAAAACTAATATTAGACACATACTAACTCGCATGGCAAACATTTTGCATGACTTTTATATGCAGTGGAGGGTATCAAAGCATCGGCCAGGCCGATGATAACACTTTTAATTGTTTTTATTTTTATTTGCTTCTTAGTGCAGTTCTTATAAAAGCGTTTCATTAGTTTTTTTAAACTAGTTTCCTCAGAAAAAATTATAAAATCGATGCAGACGAATATTCCTGTGGCAAACCGCGGTAGTTCTTTGCGATAGTACCTTTACAGTGGTGCTTGTTGGATGTCGTGTTAATCAGTATACACAAAAGCGGTTATTTATTATGAGCTATTCAAATTTACCATATAAATAAGGAATCCCACTAGTCATATTATCTAAAACTTGAGGGATCTAGTGATTCTTAATTACATTGAAAAGCACTACTTACTGTATTCGCATACAACAAAAAAAAAAAAAAAACCCCCAAAGGAAAACAATAATAGGACCCGTTTAGACATTTTTCTAGGTCAAAAATAAAAAGCCCCAACGAATAACATCATTTCTTAGCCAAAACCAACACGACAGACACCACCCACACCACAGCCGCAAGCAAGTAGTAAAAAGTACACAAAATCACCAACGATATAGTGGTACAGCTAACACCTACAACGTCCTGTGGGTGGCAATATATACAAGACTATGTTGTTGCGATTTCATCTTCCCCCAATGTAGAAGAAAAATATAAACCACAGCAGTGTTAGGATTTATTGTTATTGATCCCTAGAGTTTTCCAGCGATAGTGGTTCTCCTCGTAAACACATCACCCACTGGAAGGCAGTTAACTGCCGCCCATTTCTTTTTCTTATTTTGTAGCCCAGTTACATCTTCCGTTACTCCCAAAAGTAAAAGTTGGCTTATTTATTGAGATTGAAGGCTATACGTCTTCTTTTCACAGTTGAAAAATGGCCACAAATCCGATGAGGCGAAGTAAATTCCCTGACGTGCCCGCATTCTGACATGGGTTGTATATTTTCTGGTGATTTCTTCTCTCGACACGGTCCAGCTAGATGATGAACAAAGTTGTTCCTCTTTATGTGTGTGATATCTCTATTATCCTGATGATAATTGACATGCCAAGATAGAGTACATTACTGGGGATATTTTCAATAATTCCATCAATGGTGAAACTTTTCCTCTTCCTTTGTAATGCGTATTGGGATTGACATGTTTTCCTTGAAACTTTATCAATATCAGTTGAATTCGTGTATGTGGGTGTTGCGAAGATTATCAAAAATATATGCCACCATCTACATCTCCTTTGACTAGCACTCGGATTTAGTATGCAGACAAGCACACTGTGGCAATGCACATAAAGTTTCTGAACAAAAATAAATTTCGTAGTTAAAATAAATGAGTGGAAATTAAATGAAGAGCGTGTAAATAATTAACTTATTCTGGTCACGAATTTGGAATGAAATTGTTCTTTTGTTTATGGCTGCTGTTTGGAATAGGCTTCTGGATGGGCAATTGTCACGGGCCTTAGTTATGAACTTATTTCAAGTTGTATAACATCTTGTAGTGACATTCACGTCGACTACGCACGACACGCAAATTCGGACAATTATCTAAGGAATCTTAAGTCATTCGAATAATTAGCAAAATGACGGAAACATTTTGTTTTCTTTGCGGAAATCAATTATTAGTCGCTGTTGTTGTTTTGATGAGGCTTACCAGGAAATTTAGCTTTTCTTATGTATCTACATAAATAGGCACCTACGTCGCGCAGGCATCCTCTAGCATTCTAGGTCGACCCAGGCACCGAGGATGGGATATGGTTAAATCAAGTACAACTCCTCTATCCGTATGTAGATTACTTTTGATTTAGAGTCGGTGGTGGAAGATATAGGAGGTATTGAAGTGTTCACTGAAGGAACCTGCACCTTGTTAGATAAGCGAGACATTTACAAGTAAAAGTGTTATCATCGGTCTGACCGAATCCTCGATACCCTCCACTGCATTCAAGTCATGCCAAATGTAAGACGCGTGAGTTAGCATACGCACACAACACATGGGTCCAAAATTGGTTCCATTTTCAATACCAAACTGACGACGGTAAAAATAACTCTCACAAAATTTCATTCGCCTAGGTCGATTCGCTTTAACGCTATCGTGTTTTCAACAGATAGGCAGACAGACAGGCATCGTCAGAATTTTGGGGTCTCCGGTGACTCCTTTTTGGGGTTACAAATGTAATGGCAAAGATAATATAATATAGTAACTTCCTATTGAGGGTATAAAAATGGTTGATCGCGCAGTGTACGGAAATCACTTTATGTAGGTAATAGTAAAAATCATAAATATTTATATACTAGCTTTTGGCCGCGGCTTCGCTCGCGCAGTCCTCAGGATTTGGTACACAGAACCTCCTTCACAGTCAGTTAGTTCCCTCTTTTATATTAATATATATATCGCGCAGAAAACCTACCTAAGAAAGTACCTAAGGAGAAATTAGTGTCTCTAAAAAATGTGTTTAATGCCATATTGGAGAAAACAGTTCAAAGATTATATGATCAATATTTTTGTTAGTGAAGCGCTGGCATCTCAACACAGATCATACTTAGCAGATTGAGTCACAATCTATGGGACAAAACATATTTCTTTGCTGACAAATACAGCGATATGATAAGCACCATCTTTAGAATAGGGGGAGCTTTTACCCCTTCATTATATTCCACACCTCCTAGATCTTATTACACTCTTGCAACCAGAAAGATGCACCACTTTCTAGCAGTATGACCCCATTCATACAGAATTCAGCTTGAATACCTTTGGAGTACGTACGCTGGAGTTAGATGAAGCGATAAGCATATTCAACGGCGAAAGATTTTGGGACGCATTACAAAGTTTAAAATTGATACGACGAACGGTTCGTGACTTAAGAAAAGGGCCACAAACTAAGTTTGAAGTCGATCGGATGAAAAATAAACTTTGACCCCCCTCTTACCCCTTTAAGGGTAGAATTTCCAAAATCGAAGAAAACATTTTCTTTATTTCTCATAGAGAATATGCAAACCGAGTTTGAAGTCAATCGGATGAAAAATAAAAATCTTCCCATACAAACTTTGACCCCCCCTTTTACCCCTTTAGGGGCCAAATTTCAAAAAATCCTTCCTTAGTGGTTGTATACATCATAAAAAAACCTCTGTGCAAAATTTCAACTTTGTATCGCAAATGGTTTAGGCAGGGCGTTGATCATCTGTCTGTCGGATACTTAATTTTTATATGTATATATAGAGATTAAATCAATAGATTTCACTGGGAAATCTTCCAGTTAACCCTTTGTGCGTATAAATCGAGAGTACATGTTGAACTACGAAAATACATAATTTCAAACACATTTCAAAATGATGACGCTCAACCGAAGGATCGTCAGGGTGCTTGACTACAGCTACATCCAGACCAATAGGCCTAGTTAGGAGTGGAGTGGTCAAAATTTGAATGACCAATGTAGAAAAAGTCTTCGAAAATCCTCAGCTTCAGTAAGTCCCGCGGGTTGGCCATTTTATTGACTTGTGTTCCATAATGTGTAATTGCAAAAAGTATCGTTTGATAAAGGACAACATAGTACAGCATATGTGCAAAATCGAAACTTTGTAGGATATATTTTTGTTTCCTTCCTTTTGTCGCAAAAATAAATAAATAAATAAAATAAATAAATCTATAGTCCTAAGGTGTTGCACCCACTGCTTATTGTTGTATCTATACTCCCATACGTATAATGCTAATAAAAAGAGGAAAAATTCACCGGTGATATAAGATAAAGATAAAACTGTGCATTACTACCAAAACTTGGTGGTATAGTAACTGTCCAAATCCGTGATCGGTAATGAATACAATGTGATCAGCTCCACATCTATGAATCGACTCACTGCAGAAATGGCAAACAAGTTCTCAAATACTATATCTATGGAGTATGATCAAAACGACACAAGTCCAAAATACAAGTTTTGAGATAAACGCGTTTTAAAGTTCAACAATTTATTCTAAATCGAGTTTTATGTATTAAAGTAATATTCCAGTGCAATAATAATATAAATTATTAGATGTACAATAATCAATTACTAAAATTTGAAAAATTATAACAAAAAGGTGTTTTAGTGGAGATATGTTGTTTTGACCTAACGGTATTTTGATTTTTTTCCAACCGATTGAGGTAAGTTTCAGATTGGAAATAAATTTAATAACAAAATTGTTAAAAACCGAAGGCATTTACTTAAATTTAACAACTAAATCAAAAGAAAAATTGATAATGTATGGGTTTCCCCAAATACTGCGAAATAATATGCACAATAATTGTCACGATTATCTACTTTGTTAAAACAACAATATTAATACAGAAAAGCGAAATAATTGTATACGATAAACGTGTGAGAACGAAGTAACAGTTGAGTTATATGTTGTTTTGACCACGTTATTATTTAAAAAATTTCAAATGTCTGTTCGGCCAAAGCAGCACATGTGGAGTAATGTCATTTTGATCAAACACAATTATTTGAAAAATTTAAAGCCACTACTGGGTCAAAACAACACATGTGGAGTAATGTCATTTTGACCAAACACAATGTTTAAAATAATTTTAATGTGTTTTTAGGACCAATCAATAACTCTGGATTCGGTTTGCTGAAACTTATGCTGTTAATACCAAACGAAAATAGATTTTTTTCTGAATAATTCTGCATACTCAACTCAATTTCACAAAAAATGGACTTATGTCTTTTTGACCAAACATCGTAGATATTTGGTACGCAATTAACTTACTTGCTCATGCTTTGAGCATAGATCACTACACAACACACTACCATCGCATTCATTAAATTTTCAAAGCATTTGGTGTGTTCGGTATGCCTACAAATCGTTTTCACAATAAAGATAAGAAATCACCTGCGCGAACAAAACAATCTTTGACTGACTAAAGTGCGTCACTTGGAATAAAATGTATTCTTCTATTCCTCAGACCAGACAGCTATATATTTCTAACCTAATTTCCGTATTTAACTCAGTTTTAATTCGAAATCCAAAGGAGATGTTAACATGTATTGTGTACTGCTGTTTATATTCGCAATGTTAGGCCGTGTACTTAACGTGACGGAAGCTTACATCTACGGCGATTCGTACATCTATGACGTGCTGACGCGGAATTCGTATTCACAAGGAACACCACACAAATCGCAGGATACTTCGGGTGGCAAATCATTTTACAAGGCCCTGTGTAAACTGATAAACCGCGATGCGTTCTTAACATCCATACCCAACCGGCAGTGTGTATATTAAAATTGGATCTGTTTACAAGCTGAATACCTACGAGTAGCTATAATGAGTTTTTCAAGTAAATTAATTTTTTGCTGCGAATAAATTAGTTTCTTTTCCGCTATCACTGCAAATGGTTATTTACTCTGGTTTTCATTTGTAAGCATGATAATCCTCACTGCAAAATGTTATGGTCTGTGAAGGAGAGAAAAAAAATAATTCAATCTTCCGGTAGATTTTAAGCGAAGCTACTCCATGGTTATGTGGAATGGCACTCGCGGACTAAGCAACTGGGAATCCATTTGGCGGAGTGCACAATTTTCATTAGCTTAAATAAACATTTCTGTAAAATTCTGGATGGGATGTTTCATGAAGTCGCTGTTATTTTGTCCCATATTTATTTCGACGTTTTTACTGGAGTGATAAATATGCAGATGGGTAAAGTTCTCCTGGTGCATTGTTTCAAGTTGAGATGCAAATTCTTTGTTCTGTATCTTTCATCAGCAGGTCAGCGCGATGTTGGTGCAGTAAGTACTCAGTAGTGAATGATGAGCATGATAAGGCATACAGTGACAACACAAAGGATAACAACTCTAGATGTGGATTACATTTTCCCCTACGAAAAAGTCAACTTGACAACCGATCTGTAGGGATCACTAATTTAGGCTGAATTCCGACCGAATTTGAATTCCTGGGGATTTCGAATTTTCGTTGCCTCAGTTCTTCTAAGACTTTCACCACACAAACTGGGTATAGTATATTCAAGTCTGTTGTTCTCTGAGCTGCATAGAAAAAGAGGATACTGCTGTCCGAAACTCAACGAAGTCTACTATAAAAAAAACTTGCTTTCATACTATTGTGACTTCCAGTCCAATCCAAGTCTCCTTCCAAATGAAGGTTCTGCATTCAAAAGCCTATCTAATATATACCTATCCTCAGCTATTCAACCACAAATTTGAGTCCCTGCCATATTGGTTTTCACTCTACCTACAAATTTAAATACCAAAAATTTTAACAACAACAAGTCTTGCTAAGGAAATCAGATTTCGCAGACTTACCTGAATCTGATTAAAAAATGTGCACGACTGGGTCGCACGAAACTTTCTCGTTTATTGCAAATCTCGCAGAATCTCAGTCAGATTAGCAAATTTTACACTTAAAATTATACCTACTCAAGATGTACTTACTCAGGTTTAGTAACTGAACCCTTGTTAATAAAATACGTAATACCTACATAACGATATGCATTGTACATTGACATACTATACATGGACTGCTAGCAGCCAAATTTTCGTTGAAGCAAACATAAGCACTAGCTCTTTTGGTTCACGGCGGAGAGAAACGAAAACACTCAAATGTCATCCGAGCAATTCGTGCGATTTTGTTTGAGTGTTGAGTGTGCCATCTGTAATAGAACGTTTGAAATAATTTGAATAAGTCGTTATTTAACGCAGTTGCAATGTTTCTACAATGGATGACACTAGGTTCTATGTAAAAAATAGCAATTTCGAGCAGAGGTTCAAACCTCTTTCCTACTTTCGCCGCATTAAACCAAAAGAGCTAGTGCTTATGTTTGCTTCATTTTTCCTCGCACTCGCAGGTTTGTATGAAACTGACATTTCACTAGCAGTCCATGTATAGTATGTCAATGGTATTGTAACTACAACACATTATTACTTTAAAATTTCACCCTAAACTGACACTTGAAGGGGGCAAGTCGGGGATGAATTTCGAATTATATTGCCACTGAAGTTTTGGGGCCTATACCAAAAGCATACCGTGTGTAAATCGGATCGGGATTTGGGTAGTCATTTTTGAGAAATATTCATAAAACGGCTGTATTCAGCATATTATAAACATTACCTATCAGTTACATTTTCATATAAATCGAAAATGGCATTTTCGAGAAATGACCAGTTTTTAAAGTACCTACCATTTTTAGCGATTGGGGTGAAAACCGAAAGACGATTTCATGGTTCAAAAACTGTTTAGCTGTTTAGCTCAAAATTGAGCAAATGGTAATTACTAAGCATTTAAGCAATACCTGCCAGTTACATTTTTAGCATAATCGAAAATGGCGTTTTTGAGATATGAGCAGTTTTTTAAAGTACTACCTAATATTAGGGATTTGGGTGGATATAAAAGGACGCTTTTTTTAGAGACTAACTAAGTTTGGTATCAAGTTAAGAATGACGATAATAACTTAAAAATAAGTTTTTGTTACAATCAAGAAAAAGCTAATTTTAAAAAGTGCCGTTGCTGGATTTTTTAGCTAAGAACTGGGTATGCTGTCATGTTAAACATGCCTAAATTAACTCAACTACCAATTTTGGTTCAAATCGTTAGAGCTGTTTTCGAAAAAAATATAGGTAAATTGTTAAATATTTCGTAAACTTTTTATATGGGAAGTACCGTTAATATTAGGGCTAAAATAAAGAAAAACGCCTCCTAGCGGGAAGCCCACAAACTCTAAACACGAAATTTGAAACAAACAAACAGACATACGGACGGACAGAATTGCGAGACCTACTTTTTTGAGCTCCCCTAACATCGAAATATCAGAATTGATCAAAATCTCGAGGTCGAAAACAATTTATCTTGCTCTTACTACGTATCCTACGAGAAAGTTAAACATCGGCACAATAAACTATCGCATTTATAATGCTATATAGCTATGCTAAGCCAACGGACCTAAGTTATTTTTTTGCGTAGATACACTGTCACACTATCACCACTGCGACCACTTTGCATATTGTCATGTTTTCGGCATGTCAAAGCAAAAACTATTCGTCTAGCCAAGTCAAAAGAGATTCCCAAACCCTATCACGTTTCGATCGCATTAATAAAACTAGACACTCGTTTATTACCAAAAACAGCAATTTATTGTGGCCATAATATAGAATATAAAAAGTTCACAATGAGTATCTTCTTCGGGGGTTCTTCGTTCTTTCCTTTATTCTTATTTCACTATCTTACCTCGGTCGGTCGGTTTGGTTTGGTGCGTTGGCAGGTTGCAGCCAACAATTTGACCACATGCGGTGGGACTGGGGCAATATGTTCGGCTCGGGGTAAAATTTAACTGCATACCGCATTGACATTAAGCAAGCCGAACATGCTCTTAACAAAATCTGGTAGGAAAATTCCAAGAATTTAACATGTTTTGTACGGGGGCCGGCGCCTGCCTGTATGCAACTAATAACTAAAAAACTTCTGCGCTTTCTCTTTTATTTTGGCAGTTCGTTATTTTTTTCAATCTAGCAGCTCATTTTGCGCTGGATTGAAAAATTCCCCAGAAAAGGATATTTCACAATATGTGCTAGCGCAAATGCTGAATTGTCAGTTTTTTTTATGGAGTTTGGCATTCCGCTATTTTTTTAAATTTTACTTCGCGCCGAAAAGTATGCATCTGAACAGAATTATATTTTTTAATGTTGTATGCTTTGGCTATTAGGCGGAAATTGGCGCATTTTTAAATTTCAAATCACTTGAGCGTTACAATTTGGGAATGTCTGAGATTTTAGGTAGATTTTATTTTAATAAGGTGGTAAAAACAGAGAGGACGACTCGCCCGGGATGGAGAGTAACGTATATTAAATATCTTATATTATAAGAAATCAACCCACAGGACACAGGTACTCACGACATTTGGGCAGTATGCGAATAGGGAATTAGGAATGGTATAGCTTTAGTATAATACATAAAAACAGCAACAATAATGGCTCGAAAATAAGTTGAAGCAATTATATATCTATAGATTTTTCAAATGTCGCCACAGATTTATGTCAAGATACAAGAAAAAAGGACCTCTTTTGGAGGCTGTAAATATTTCAGAATCAAGCCATAGACAAATAGCTTTGGGTGAAACAAGAACAACAAGGTGAATCAAGAAAATTACACATTCACAAGAGCTTGTGACTTATGAGCCTTCACAAAAGCAAAATTGGGGTAATCTTTTTAACGACACCGCTACTAATTGGAAACAATATCTGCCTAAGAAAGATGTCACTCACATTCGATGTTCCTCAAAAGCACTTAAACTTAACACACTTCACATCTTGTAACTGAGTATGTATACCTAGATTAGGTATGAGTACCTACTTGTAAGTGAGACAATTTTTTGTATTTCATTTTGTTGAAATAAGATCCTTGATTCGATTTGATACAGACTTCCATTCCGGCAATATGCTAAGAACTCTAAAATTAACCTTCATTAAGCTGAAGCACAAGCTGAAAATGTTTGATAGGTAGCTCATTATAAAACAACGCTATGATCGTTGTACATTTACCTACATACATGCTACATATAGTGAGAACGCAAATCCATATCCAGTACGAAACTTCACCACAGAGTTAAAAATCTATTTGCCGTTCCTGTATTTAGGGATTCTCGCCGCTAAATTGCTTTTTAAGTCCCCTCCACCTCCTCGTCTTCGTCGTCTGTCTCTCTGGTTATACAAGAAAAGATAAATCTCCATTAAATCTTATCATCCTGCGAAAAATCTGCCCACCTAGTAGGTACTTCAACTTGGTGTGCAAATATTGAAATTTGTGAAAATTCAATTCAAGCGCACATATACAAATACTCTCCGCAAGTCGTTCCTATTCTTCCAAAGGCAAATAGTGCTTAAGAATAAAAATATTTCCTTGAGGAGACCAAGGGTGGGCCACTGCATAGATAAGAGAAAGATGAGTAATTCATTGTGAAGACAAAGAAACGTGTTGATAAATTCAATTATATTCGCCTCCCCCCATCGCCTCATCCGGCCTTCAGGATATGATGATAACGAACGAAGGAATAAAAAAAGAAAAGAAAGAGACCACGAACACGAAGAAAAGGTTTCATTCCGCTTCTGAGACAATATAATTCCATTTCCAACACAGCATTAATGTCTGCGAAATTCAAAAGTTAACACAAGAGTAGCTAGCAACGCGAAACCCACAAACCTGATGGAAGATAAGAACGCGAACGGGAAGAACATTTTTCCCATCCAGAAGCGAAATTCCATAACGACGCACGGACAATGGGGGATGGGCTTTATTTAAATAACCAACCCCCCCTACCAGCTACCACCCATTGTTGTAGCTCCGCTCTGTGGCCCATTTGATGAGCAACCTTTAGAATAAAGGGGTATCCGTGTGGAAGGAAATGGTGATTTGATGTTTTGGTTTGGTGTGGGTATACCGTCACGGAGTTGAGGATTTTAATTTGTTTTCCTTTAAAATTGGTTTGCCTAAGACACGTTGCTGCAGATAGAGATTCTCGTAACTGACTCCTGGAAATCAGTTGTTTTGATAGGAACAGCAATCCACCTTCAACCTCTTATAAGAGATACATGATCCTAGACGTTAGATGGCTACTTCTCAGAGTTAACGACAACCGAGTTAAGGTAGATATGGGGTTTGGTTAATTGACCCGAAAATTAAAAGGGTGCGATTGAACTCATCCAGAATTGAGTCATGGTATATTATGACACAAAAAGTCAAACTTCAATCAGAGCCTAAATGCAAACACCTTTGTCCTAGATAAACATAATAATTTCGGTTGATCTCATTCATTATACGAAATACAAATATCATGCACCTTGTGTATGCAATATACGTATGCCCTAACACGTCCCAGATGTATCACTTTCAAGGATATGTGCCAAGGCATTGTTCCTTTCACTACAATAGATATAAATGAGATTACTTAAACAACTCTCTACAACTGAGTTACTCACCAATAAAGTGGATAGTTAAATTAGGTATATGATTTCCAATATTCCAATTAAAATCCAATCAATTAAAAATAAATTCAGTGACTTGTATCGTCTATACGATATTCTCGTATCATATCTCGGCAATAGACTTTTCCGTGTAAGACATGGAAGCGAATACTCGGATCTAAAAGAAATATCGGCTGGTGTACCGCAAGGAAGCGTTCTTGGGCCGCTTCTCTACCTGTTATATACTCGTGATATACCAAAGGAAGATGACACTATTCTTGCTACGTTCGCCGACGACACAGCTATTCTAGCAGTTGGCAAAACAGTCGAAGAAACGACTGCAAAACTGCAAACCGCGTTAAATAAAGTAAATGAATGGACGAGGGTCTGGCGAATCGCCCTCAATGAAACTAAATCTGTTCACGTGAACTTCACATATAAAAAAACGAATGACTTGCCAATTTTTCTAAACTCGGCCAGAATACCTTTTGCGAACGAAGCCAAATACCTGGGAATGACACTCGACGCAAAGCTGAAATGGAATTCACACGTGAAAATGAAACGCAAAGAGCTTGAACTCAAATATAGAGAAATGTACTGGTTACTTGGAAAACATTCCCAGCTCAGTACCGAGAACAAACTGCTTTTATACAAGCAAGTGCTAAAGCCGGTGTGGACCTACGGTATACAACTTTGGGGTTGCACCAAGAAAACAAATGCCAATATTATACAATCTTTTCAAAATAAAGTGCTTCGAGAAATTGTAAAAGCACCGTGGTATATTAGAAACGACGATATCCACAGCGATCTCGGAATACCTACAATCGAAGCTGAAACGAGAAGCTTTGCGCGAAAGCATAGAAACCGACTAACCGGACACACCAACAATACAGTCCTACAAATTTTGGATGATAGCAATTTATTGCGCCGACTACAAAGAACAAAACCTTTCGACTTGGCGATATAGGGATTAACCGCGTCTAAATTGCGGAACATGCAGGATCTTTCATTGGAGAGTAACCTGCCAAAAGTTTTCATTTCGTGATAGAAAAATTGCTTGATAAGTTATATCTTAGTTGCAGTATCTACAATTTATATCGAAGGGTGGTGTTTTTAGTCAGTAAGAATCTGACACTACTATGAGCACGCGTTGTTCTCATAGTGTCTATGCAAGATTTTCACCTACCCTCGGAAAAAAAAAAAAAAAAAAAAAAAAAAAAAAGTGACTTGTAATAGCTGGATAGTTCAAGAAATTGCAAATCAAAACACTTGAATTTAATTGAGACATGAAAAGAAATAATGGTCGAAATGGGACAATGATTCTTGCTCTTGTTATAACCAGCGATTTTTAACCTTTCTGTTTAATAAAGACGAGATTAGTGCACTAGTTGTACCTTTTATATGTTTCTTGTTGTTTCTTTTATATGGGCGGTGCCACGCCCTTTTGCCGAATTTTGACCAATCTTCTTAGGTGCACTCCTATCTAAGATTTTCTGTAAATTTGAGCTCAATCGATTTTGTGGTATTCAAGTTATAAGTAGCCGAACAAAAATCAGGATCCATTTTTATAAATAAAGATATTTCATTTAATAAATTATATACAGTTCAAAGCCTCACTTTCAAATGCTGTTTACACCCCGACTCCAAGTAGGTGTATAATGGTTACAACATGTGTCAATTTATTTTCAGTCACCTTAGCCTACGGTCAAATGTAAATCTTTGTCCCTTTTAAAATTGTCGCCTCAATCAGCTTATTGCCAGAGCCAGAGGGGATATCAAAATGCAGGACATTGTTTTCAATCGATGGTCTATAAAGGCACAAAGTTGATGTCGTTTCGATCTGACTTGATGGTGAAGTCCCCTTCCCATACTGCAAAGTATAGTTGATTGTTAAGCTTTGATACAAATTTTCAATTTCATCCTACTGGCAAGGCTTCTTCGATCGATTCCTTGCTGAAACAAAAAGCATCGCATGTCAATTAAAATTTTCAAAATTCAACTCACGTTCGATATTTTACATTGAATTGTGAGGAATATTGTTTCGGGGTATTCGGCGCTCTGTTACTTTGGTGCTTTTGTTTAAAATCTACCCTGCTTTTGAATAGCGTGCAACCATTATAACCATCACATGAAAGACAAAGTCGTCACAGAGTAGCTATAGTAGCTAGGTACTGCTCTATATTTCTCCGGAGTTGTTCGCCAATTTGTATACTCTTACTTATCGCTATAGGGTAGGTTAATTATATGAATTCGTTAATGTAACGCAGAGTTCTCAAAAATAGAAAAAAATGTATCTTATAATTTTCGACACCATTTTTGGATAGCATTATTACACTTTTACTTTTATATACTCAAAACAATATTAATTAGTTAAAAACAAAAGCCTTCTGACCACTGCTGGAATCAACTCTTGATTTTCTATCCAGTCGGAGTCCTGTTGGCTGGCAGCTGTCTAGAAATTGACAAACAGATGGCACAAAAAGCAACAAGTGGTTTAGAAAGCAGTTGGTTTGGTGGTACTGCGAAATTTCACTGACACTTGCACAAAGGAGAACAACGCATGCAGTGCATGGATACACGGTCTTTGACATGACTTTCATTGGCATGAACGTCTTGGAAAACAAACGAAATTTTATATGGGATTTATTTTGAATTTTTGTAAACAATCTCTTCAAATGTAACCATTTAACTTTCGCAAACACTTAACAATTACTAAATGTCAATTCTGCAATGTTTTCAATTTGTATTTTGCACTTTGTTATAAGCTTTCGCCAATAAATTAGGAAAAACCTATCCATATAAAAAATCCATGAACGTGCGTTCATGCACAAAGGAAATCTTGTGTACCAACTTGGCAATATAAAAGTTCGGCTGGCTTCAGCTTGTTTGCAATTGTCCAAATGATCCGCTGGCTAGCGAGGTTTCAGAAAAACACATTAAACGAAAGTCTCCCAAAACCTCAAATAACACCTTAAGGATTTTTACACTGCGCCACCTCCTGTGAACTCTTGAAGTCGTTCGGATTCTGCATAGAAACTCGCTGAGCCTAGTATGCGACGTAGGAAACCTAATCCTAATTGAAAATATTATAGTTCTGTATACTCAAAAATAGGTTTTAGATTTAACTAAGGAAAGAAAATAACATCTACCTATGTACATATCGAATCATCGATAATGTAAAAAAAAGACACGAAAGCTCTCTGCACATTTTCGTACAAACCTTGAACATCTGTCCGTATAAGGTAGGTAAGTATAAAATATCTAAAAGAATTTGGAGCAGACGCAACTGGATTTCGCATATCCATATAAATATTATAGGGCATCACACTATCTACTCAGTACAATCATTAATATCTCTTTAGTCCTTTTCGCCTCTGGCTACGCCACAGCCTTTATTGTGAACGAGGTGGATAACTCTGAAATCGAATACTCGATGAGTTCAGCTTCCTACGAAGGACTCAAAGGATGATTTGGAGCAAGAATGGGCAAATGGAGTAATTCCATGTATTTCTGCAACACGATATCGATCGGCTTTTGTCCTGAAAACAAATTGACTTTCATGTCATAATGCGCATAGCATGGTAGTAAAACTCTTGAAACACGCGGACCTCCACCAATGGATAGGATATGTGTTCATTAAACCCTTATTCGACGATGCCAATTTCTTTTGGATATACATATACGCAATAAAAGTAGTCCATCGGTAGCTATATTTATGGAGATATCCCAATAAATTACTATCATTTTATATGTCCCTCCTTTTATTGTGTATTGATTTTAATAATGATTAACTTTTATATTGGATATATGATTTGTTCAGCACTTATTGAAAAACATTTACTTACCTATCTTAGATGTATACGTACCTATAGTTATGTACCTACTACTTATTTTTTATGCAAGTTTCAAGTTCATACAAATAGGTATAGTATTCAAGGTGGTAAAGCAAATTATCCTGTACCCTATTTTTAAACATTTCAAAAATGACCTAATGGTTTCTGTCAGATGGATTTTAAAATAAATCTATTTTTTTTAACAGCTGATGAGCTTTGTGCTTATCCAAAAGCAAAAACGAGTTGGTATCTACAATCGCCAATGTTATTCACAAATTGTTGGACCGAAAAGTAAACAACTAGTTTTAAAACAACTGAGTTGTAGGACAAACAAATCTCATATAAAAAAAAGCGAATTTTATATGACTATATGATATAGAACGTACATATATTTTGCCGTATATATGACACCAAAATTGAAGTATGCTAGTGTAATACTACCTTACAGCTGATTAGTGCTGATTTGACAATGTCTGGCGCTGTAGTTTGTGCTCCATCATGTATTCACTTGACGTAATCTTTACTGAAAAATCGAATCTATCCAATAATTGAATGAATTGAATAGCCACAGCCATACTAAGTTGTAGGAGCCCGCGCCACATAAGAGTCTTCCTTTGTCTCTTATGCGTTGTTCTGCAGGGGTGGACTGCGAAAATAATTGGATCTTGCACAATCTCCTTGGTTCGATAAGGGAGGACTTTACTTCTTAGATACCTTTTTAGCCATATGGACAAGAGTAATAGTAGCGTCCAGGTATAGTAGAAACATTTGATGATGAAGGACTCTAGCGCCTTTAGCGCAGCCTGATGACTATCAATGTAGATAGCGATATTCTTGTTGGATATTGATCCCATATCAAGTAGATCCGCAGCTTTGAGTACGGCCAGAACCTCTGCCTGGAACACACTGCATGTATATGGAAGTCGTAATGACACGTGTAGGTCTATATCCCTAGAGTAAATCCTGTACCCTCCTTAGTTTTGGAGCCATCCGTATAAATCGGTCATTCGAAACCTCATTCTTTTGCCAGTCCTCCCTAACTGGGTATTGTACCTCGTACGGAGTGTCGAAGTCAATTTCCCCCAAAATTTCATCCGTTTTGTCGGGGATGTTGGAGAAAGATTCCATTAGTATGGAGCTATGTCCTACCTGTTTGGTTTTGAAAAACACTGCGTTAGTTAGCCGAAGCGCACCTGCTTGCAGTTTTATTTGTAGGTCCAGGGGTAAAAGATACATAAAGCATCAAGTGCAGCTGTGGGTGTGGTGCGTAAAGCACCAGTGATAGCAGTGCAGGCTGTTCTTTGTACCCTGGTCGACATATCCCGTATATATAACTTATTTGTGGCTTTCCACCAAACAAGAGCCCCATAGGTAAGGATGGGTCTAACCACCATGATGTATAACCAGTGCATCATTGTTGGACTAAATTCCCATTTTTTTCCTGCTGTTCTCTTACAGACGAAGAGAGCATTATGAGCCTTTCGGACTCTTTCCTGAACGTTAAGTTTCCAATTAAATTTTTTATCTAGGACTATTCCAAGATATGTTGCGCTATCGGAAAGATAAAGCTCAACTCCACCAATCCTGGGTAGTTTGAAGGGTGGTATCTTGTATTTTGTACTAAAAAGTACTAGTTTTGTCTTTTTCGGGTTGACAAGTCCTCACCCTTCACCCTCTGAGCTTGTTGAGGGCTGATTCCATGGTTTCACTCAATGTGTTCAGGAATTTACCCAGAACTAAAATCGCCACATCATCCGCATAAGCGATTACGCTAAACCCTGCGTTATTGAGTTCTTTAAGTATATCGTCTATGACAAGAACCCAGAGAAGAGGAGATATAACCCCTCCCTGGGGAGTGCCTCTAGTAAACTCCAACTTGGACAACGACAGAAAAATTGTAAGTAGAAACGATGCTCAAGTATATTGTTGCACAAATTTATAACACGTATAAGTATATTCTTTTGAAGTTTTAAAGTCAGGTTCTTATGTGTATTGTATTACAAACAATCCACCTTTCGATTATTTCTTGCTTCTTTCACGGATTACGTGTACTTTTGAATAAGGGTTTTATAATTTGGGAACAAATCCCACGTTTTGATAGTGCTTTAAGGTTAATGCACTCTAGCTGCTATTATCAAAGGTTCAAGTGAGCACTTCTGCTCCTGCTTCTGCAGGTACTTTAACCAACCAACCATGCAATCAAGCCATACCAAGGTTTAATATTTTTAAATTAAATACCTAGTTATTTAAAGAAAATTCAAGGTTTTTTGTTCAATTTGGTGTTAAATGTTTCAAAATCTAAATCAAATATCTTCTTCTTCATATCGCTTACGTAAATATTATTTTTTTTTATTATTAGTCAATTATCTAATTTCTAAAACAGTTTGCTTATTGTTACGGAGGTACAAAATAATTATGTACAACTTGGTGAGTACAGTAAAAATAAACTTAAACGAATAAAAAAAAATGGAGAATCTCCTATTTACAATTTATCTTCATTCTTACTCGTATGTTCGGCAGAAAACATTTTTTTCCCTTTTTAACTCCAATTGAAGACAACATTAAAGCTTATAAGATACAATTTTCTTCTACTAAAATACTATATATATAAATATCGAATTTGTATATGCAAATATTTGGATATCAGTCATGTACACAAGTGAGTCAAATGTAAGCCTCTCTCCTTGCTCTAGTTCTATTTTGTTCTCTATAATCAGTCTAGTTCCAGGTAGGTCATCTCCTTCGGGATGGGATTTTCAAAAACATTCAATGCGGTTGAGGTGACCACAGTTTCCGTTTGTGGCTGAGCATTGCCAGCGATTGCTGGTGCCGCTTGACTGTTAATTGGCACAAAGACACTGCAATGAGAAATTCGATGATTAATTGATATTTGTGACTGCACGAAACACGTTTCTACTAACCTCAAAGAATTCGTGGAACGATATAGCGGTGGCGGAGTATTGATTCGAAATTGCGGATGTTGAGCTAATGCACCAGGTTGGAAAAGCAATCTACAAGGACGTATAATTGTTGGAAACAAAATTTTATAATTTTATGATGAACCTTACCCAACAGCGCACTCATTCAAACTGGTCAAATACGATGGTGGTGGTGGCCGATGCTGAAACTCCGGATACAAGTGATAGCTTCCAGGCAAAACTCGATTGTTGCAATAGGGACTGTTGCAATTGCGGCAGGTTTCCATGTGTCTAAAGCAGGGGCATTCGTCTACTTCGTCCGGTATGCTTAGTCTCCAAATTGCGCCCGATATCACCAAAAGGGATACACCGATTCCGATCATAAGTAGGGCAGCACTCAAGTATTGCGTTGAATGTTCAATCAGTCCGGTGGAGCCCAGTACAATACCGCCCAAGGTGCAGGCTACACCACCCAACGCTAGAATTCCAATTACAAAAGGCAGTGATGGCCGCGAAAACCATTTGCGAAAGCATCCACGCTGTGCTGCAACGGCTTCGGCCGCTGGTCTGTGAAGAGGAAAATAATTGTTTTAGAATCTTTTGTCCAGTATACGCCATTGATATGAGTTCAATGTGCAACATATGGTGTTCAGGTTTTTTAAAAAAAAAAAAAAGGAAAAAAGATTTAAATCAAAGATAAGAAAGAAAAGATAATGTGAGTTCGAGATAATGGTAGGGAAAAAAATACGAGTTTGTGGGAGCAGGTGTTGGATTCTCTCTAGGGCGCTGTTCTATTTTGGGATGGCAGACCTATTAATGTCTCGAATATCCTATAAGAAACACAACAACAGTTTTTCTGTTCCCTTACGTGTGTGGCAGTGTTCGTTTTTCTTTGAATTATCGGCGGGTGTCTAAACCAACATGAAATGATGTTTAGAAGAATAGGAATAGGACATTCAAAGGATGCCATCAATTCTTTCTTGTTCTGCTCTATTACACAGTGTATGAGGGTTTCTTTTGAAACATTCTCTATAATCTCTATTCGTTGCGTTTCCTCCTTCTTTTTGGGGTACGTTTGCGTCACCTTGGGTTGGGTTACAGGTAAGAGCAAAGTATGCAGCTCTTGCAAATGTCGTGGGATAATAGAACGCCCTAGAGCAATATTGCCACGATATTTTGGTTTAAAGGGCAAGATCATGAATTTGAACATAATGTCGGATAACAACATCAATCAGTCTGTCAGAATAAAACCCCAAACAATGGCATAGGGTTCAGTAAATTCGATAGCCTGCACATACAAAATTTTTAAATGTTTGCACTGGGTTATTGAACTTTTTAGATGGATGGATGCCAGGCATTTTTAAAATCAATTGACTGTATTTTATGCTATACATAGGTACGTGACATAGAGTGCATATGGTCCGAAATTATTGGTGCCAACTGTTACGTTTTTGTACATGAAAGACCGTTGCGAGTATATAGGCACTAAGGACATTATAAAAAAATCGTTTACATTCACACTGAACATTTATCTTGCACAAAACTTTGAAGATTCGGAGCAATCATCAAAATTTATTCTAAATAGAAATAAAAAAAAACACTGTTGACATATGTAAGACTGTCACGCCATTCTATAAATATCATTCTATGCCACAGTAAACAATTTTACTATAAGGACAACATTTTTAGTTTTCGAGAGCCACCGGAGTAGGCCATTTTTGGAGTAAGTAAGCAAGAGACCTTGCATATGACTTAGTGGTTTACTTTTAATAATCTTTCGATTAGGCTTCTAAGATTTGGAAGCCCACAATCATTCAATTCTGTCTTTTGACATCAGGGTACCTTGTAAATTTCATTCAAACGTACCAAACAAGCAGTCGCAGCGATGCCAAACCTAGCCCAATAGTGAAAATTTAGTCAATTATTTAAAACTTCAATTTTGTTTCAGTATTTTGTACGTCAAAACAGTGTATACTAAAGTATTTTCGGGTGGCTCTGAACTAGCCCTGAAATCACATTTGTGGCTCTATCTAAATCACATTTTTGAGTTGGCATCGCTAAGCAGTCGTCTCTCATGATTCGAAGAGTTCGTTACTATCATGCAAGATCAAATAAAAAGAGATAATCATGCGGTAAGTTCTCTCCAGATAAATGTGTATGCAAAAAAAAAAACAATTATCATCGATGTTATTTTTATATTGATACGGCATGGCTCAGGTCGTTCAGGTTTATAATTTCATTTCAGAAGAAAACTCCCCCGAAAACTGAAATATATTTCACAACGCAAATAACATAAACATTAATCCCATGAGCATTGCCAGATAGAATTGCAGCCAAATCATAACCCCAGACACGGATTTATTTTAAAACTGATTTATGTCTCCCAACGGTATACCAGTATGAATATGAAAGAAAAATCCCGCAATCTCGGATGAATAGAAATTCCCCACTGAATGTGAGAGGAACAATTCCCTTGAGATTTTATTTAAACTTCCGGCTTTCATATCCACATTCTTTGGTATGTACTTTAAAGTAACCCTTCTCGCGCGATAGATAACAATTTATGTTTGCTATGCCAATCCACCATAACTGCCAGTGCTACATAAGGGCTCATTATAGTACCCCATAACGTCCGGCACAATTTCATCTCATCATCTGCATCGTTGACCACCAGCTACGCCCTGTTTAAAGGAAATCATTAAAATAAAATGCATCTGACCCACCATCCGCATACGAAAAGTATGTACACACAATATTGTAGGTAAGGTACCCTACCCATACAGCATCCACTTACGCGATGGACACCGCGTATTTATCTTTCACACCGTGCGTGCATGTTTGCTGCCATGTCATGTGTGATAATCGGATTTAAACTGGACTAAATGCCCTCCAGAGGGCTACTACTCACTTTCAGAGAATCGTTTTAATTTGTTTATTCTTGTTTTACGGTGGCTTTGAAACTGCTGCGTAGCGGAATTCTTCCACAAAAGAGCATTTCTTACTCTCTTATTCTAAGGATATTAAAATATTATTATCCGTTGGGGTCGTAATAACTAAAACAAAGAAATAGCAAAAATAACAGCTCCTGTTAGGACCAGCCTTTGGGTCCCTCTAATTTGACTATGTCCATCAACACTCCATAGAGCATATCGACGCGTACATACGAATCAATAAAAACAGAAAAATCGTCTCAAATCCAAAAACAGACATCTCTCGTCTTAGAAGGAAAATTCAATTAAATTTCCTCTGACAATCATCGATTGCACCCTGGGGTGTTGATATAAAGTGCGACCTCTCCGATGGCCTGCAGTTGTAGATTGTTTTCGAGTTTTGTTGTGCGTTGCGTGTGCGAGGGGAGTATTTGAATCTGAATGCCAATCCAACTCCAGTCGTATCTGCCTGTTTATTCTTTGATGCTATAGGGGCTAATGGCTTGGAGCAACAATTCGTTTTCCGACTTTTGTCTCGGGACAATTTATTAGCTTTTGGGAGTTTAGAAAAATACTTAATCATCACTTAGGAATATAGAATCCATTTTAAGTTTCAAAAGGCGAATACTATTTTTAGGGAAAATAGCTGCAGGAATGACACAACGCGTTTAGGTGTTCGACTTTTTTTCTGTTCATATAATAAATGTGCACAGCTGCTTTTCGAATTTTGAAATACTCAGTAAGAGGAATTTGTGCGTGCAGCGCGGTGTATCTTTTGAAAGGGAATCTCTTAAATTATGATTTATTATTAGTCAGGTCGAGCTGTGTTAGCTTTAATTTGTATTTCTACACCTGACCTCTCAATCATTGTGGAGATATCATTTATGGGCGTAAATTTTAGCTTGATGCCCGTGTTCAGCATACAAAAAAAACAACATTTTACATAATTGGACTCTTGCCGAATGATTTCGATTCGTTCCTCAGTCTCTCTGGCATGAATCTGTTCGATATACCATATGACCAAGGAAATTTTCAACATAACAACATGAAGATGTCTTCACGAACGTATTAAACAGCGGTAGTCATTTTAAGATTGCCAGTGATTGTATAGAATTTCGGACAATTGTGGACGTCTTTAATATTTTTTGAAATGTCCCCCGCTTTTATTTGCCAAACTCCAACAATTTTTGATAATTTTGATTAGGGACTATGCGAAGACTTGGAATATGTCCATTTGAAATTCGAAATGTCAAATGTAAGGCAAGGAGTATACCCCTCCATCAAAGTTAACTAACAAATTTCTCATGGGATCAATAGTCAGACTTGCTAAACTAGAAATCCAGTCAATGCCTCTTTTGGCAGATGCTAATGACTTTATACACTTTTGGGCTCAGAAAAAAATTTCATAAACCTCATCCTGAAAATCTACTCATCATCATAAAATATGTACATATTTGAATATAAATAAATAAAAGTGCTAGATGTTTGTAAATCTTAGAAATGCTGCTTTATAGTAGGTACATTTACACCGCACATAATTTCAACATTTCAGCAGACAAAATTTCGAAATCCAATTTTGCGTTCCCACTGAAACTTCAACATTTTAAATGACAGCCAGGGGCCAACTAATTCGATTCTGTAATCAAAATGTTCGAATTCGGAAGATACGTACTGTATAACATAACTCTGAGCTCTGCCAGCGCTCATATTCGAAAATCGAACGGACCTCGAATTGTCTATTTTTTTTTTTTGGTACTACCTAATCCTAAAGTAAAATAATGTCAAAACCATTCGAATTCGCAAATAATCATTCTAATGCAAATTTGTTTGCGAACAGGCTGTGTGAATTGCAGAAATCTCAAAAAATGTAAATAAGAAATTTGTTCATAACTTATAAATATTATTAAGAGTATTAAAATATACATTATGCATAGGGAATCATATAAATGGGCAAACACAAAGACATCTCAATTTGAGTTTCTTGTTCAATACATGACAATGCATCCCGAGTTATCCCGAAATAGCCTTGGCTCAATTTGATCATTGCAATCCTCATCTTCTTTGGTAAAAAAATCAAATTGCGACACTGTCCATGTTGATTTAGCTAGCACCTATTCACGAATCACAACAAATGATTATTTCGTTTTATTCAAAAGTCTGTCAAACACAATGCGAGACTTGTTCGAAAGTCGCAATTTGTTTGGGAAAAAGTTGTCATTACTTAGGTACATTCGATTCTAATTTCATACGTAGTTCTGTTTGAAAGTAGAATCGGAATCAATTGAATAGAATCGAAAGTAGAATCGAATTACATAGTTGGCCCTCAGTATCAGAATTGATTACCTACTGATGTTTTTTGTGTTTCGAAATCAGAAGTGGTTTGTGCCTAAATAATTCATTTTTTAGTTATATTTATCTAAACATGAATACAAGTAGATAATAATTAACTATTCAGACATATTTTACATACTTCCTAATTTTGTTATCTTTTACAATCTAGTTTTACAGCGTTTTTTTTTTTGTCAGTGAGCTCAAAAGTCATCAGAATGAGGTTTGTTCGATTTAACAAACTTACAAATGCAGCGATGAAATTCAACATTTCGAAATGTTGGAAAATATATGGTAAAATGCTGAGCATTTGGCCTGAAATGCTGAATTTAGCCGAATTTGGTGCGGTGTAAACGTACTATTACGTTACATATACAGTGAGGTTCAAAAGTGAGTGAACACCAATGCGGTTTTCATTGTCTTTGGATTTTTTTTTTAAATATCTCAATTTTTTACTGTCGAAATATATTTTGTTATTTTTATTTCGTTATCAAACTATTTACAGACATATTTCAAGACGCTATAGAAAACTTAAAAGCATCCATGTTCACTCACTTTTGAAGTTCACTGTGCATGCTTCCCCTACGCCTCTCATCGGCAGAAGTTCAACAAAACTGTTCTCGGTTCTCGCCTGTCATAAATATAGCGTCGCGGTTGGACTTGGATTTCAGTCTTTTGAAAAATAGCGATAACTTTTGTTCAAAATAACATTTCCGTGAAAGTAAAGTAATCCGGTCTACGGATTTTCTCTCCAAGATCTACTAATAAGCTATAAACATCAAACTGAGGTATCTTCTAATCAAGTATGATATTTTGTGTTTGCATATAGCTAGAGTGTGTAATCATATCGTGGCTCTAAGAAGAATGTATGCATCTACTGTTATGATTGAGTGTGTTGACATTTGAATGGAAATTAAATTACAATAGTAGACTTCCTATCTAACTCAATAAAACGAAAGTGTTTGCTTAACAAATTTAGAGTCACTTAAGGCATTAACACCGCTTGGAAGATTTCAGTTTGACTTTTATCAATTATCGCCTCGAAATGGATTCAGATTGACTCGAATGTGGCCTGGAAGATTAATACTGCGGGGGGCATGTCATACATTTGACCATATGAATTCTAATTCGTAGGCCACCAATACGAATGTGAGTTATGTTAAGCTAAGATAAGATATTAAATTTGGAGTTTTGTTATACCAGCTAAGTGATTTCCATCGTGAGCTGTGAACAAAGGTATCATCGGCCATGGTTTTATTGCTCAACAAAAATGTCATGAATAATAGAATCATGACTGTGATAACAATTTTCGTATAAATTGAGACTCGTACAAAAGTGCATTTATACATCCAACACGAACACAACGATGAATGTTCTTCGAATTCTAGCGGAACAAAAATATGATTTCCCACACCTCGACATGAGTAAATTTTGACTACAACCGTTAATTGTAATATTTTATCAAGGAAATAAATCAAAGTCAATAAACAACACTGATGCCACCTGAATTTCATATGCTACATATGAGTTTTACGTTCGCCACATCAAGTTTGAAGCTTTACTATAGAGTTGATAATAAGGTACTCTAAACGGTCAAGGGGTTTCCAATTCCATCGTATCGTATCCAACACGAGTATAATTTTTTTATTTTTACATTCGTGCCCCAAAGGCATAAGCACAGGGGGTCTCCATTCGACGGCACTTAGCCGCACGTGAAGTGCTCAGATACATTTCCATTTCAAGATGGAGATGGGCTCATTAAACATCAATTTTCTGTTGATGGATAGAAAGGCTACACAAAAGTGGCTATGTGCTTGATAATGTGGACACATTCTTGGAACAAAACAAACCGCCATCTATTGTACACTGGTAGCGGCAGGAAGTACGTTTTGTTAATTACACTAATGTCCATCACGCAAATGGTTACGAAGTAGAAAACCGACAAAGAATTGAAGAGAGGGAAACAGTGTAAGATAGCATAATTAGTTAAATGCGTGCAAAGAACAAAAGAAAACCTAAACACCGCCCAGATGGGTTTATATCCACACAAAGTAGATACTCTTTGGAAACACACCTTTAAGTATATACGGGGTAGGCATTTGATCTTAATTGCTACTCACTGTATTGTACACTAGTTCGTTTCGAAATCTTCTATTAAGCTGTTTAACAAACCAATATCTGAACGTCAAAGGAAATTATTCTGTCATTAGATGGCTTAAATCTAATCTATCTGCATTATGTGTGCATTCATATCACACCTATTCCGACCGACATATCACTCCTCAGCTTGCTTGGTTTGTCGTTCGGATACATATTGAGATCAATGGCATTTTTTGTTCTTTAAGGCTATACTTGACACACACATAGGGCGTTATCGAGGTGATGATATTTTTGTAGATGACTGACGTTTTTGTTTGTATCCAAACTTTTTAATGGCAGAGTTCTCAAACGCCCTTCTGTGAAACCAAGATTTGTTGTTGACAACTTCAGACAGACTTTCACATTTGTTTTGTCTACTTGAGCCTGTTGAATTGAAGTGGGTCAATTAGACATGTACTTGTTGCATGTATGTACAGAACAGACATTTAGATAGATAGATGGGAGACTGTTGAAAGTAAAAAAGTGTCACTTGGTGTGAAAACGCATGGGAAGAATAAGAAACCACTTTTCATGACAGATCTCAAGGGGACATACATAGATCTGTATAATTGAAGTATACAGTAAATTTGTTATTCAGAATGCGCTTGAATGGGCTATCTATACCTCTTTTGTTAATTGCTTGCGCATTTTCCTTTCGTGTATCTGCAGTCGTCATAGAGAATAAAAACGATAGGGACCTATTCAAGGTGCGAGTGTCGTTGTAACGATACCTACACCCTTAGGGTCCAATTTAGTTTTGGAGCATTTTACTTATTTTCAACATAAATGTTAGAAAAGCTGGTATCTACCAATGGGAGAAACAATCGGGAAATGGCTTATAAAAATCGTTAAACTTTCGAAACCATATCGCCTTAATTAACGAGCCACAGTAATTGAATCCAGGCAGCATATTCATGAAAGTGCAATTATCTGAGAGTTTCTATGTGTTTTTCTAGGATTTCAATACTTTTCAATATTGACTTTTCGGTAGCACACACAATTTCGATGTCAAGATCACCTCAGTCGTTCAATGGCTTCAGCTATCTGTAGTCTGTATAAAAGCCCCTTTTTTACGATTATGCGCTCAATTCCGATTCTCCATAATTAAGCCAGCTCAACAGCAAAAATACGACATTGTTATATGGTGATAGGCAGCTCATAATTCGATTAAAATGTGTTCATGCTGCAATAAAGCAGACTCAATCCAGCCGTATGATGTGATTACGTAGATTGTAGGCATCTTATGCGACACAGATACGGAACTCGCATGAGCATATTTTATTGCAAAGATGGCAGAATATCATATTCCTAGTCGAATATCATATTGATCCTTAAAACAAGTGTGTGATTCATTAGCCAAACCTAGGTATATGTCCAAATTTCGACTGGTGGTTTCCTTTTTTTTAAACTTTTCGATGTATCCCGGTATGGGATCTTTGGCAAGCCTTTGATGACGTCTTTCTAGTGTTTTAGACTTTTGACTATGAACATCCACATCGGATAAATACCATACCAGAGTATCCA
The DNA here is from genome assembly GCA_949372485.1 of Cheilosia soror. Lineage (NCBI taxonomy): Eukaryota > Metazoa > Arthropoda > Insecta > Diptera > Syrphidae > Cheilosia > Cheilosia soror. The sequence goes on along the minus strand of OX443564.1, from coordinate 71,552,488 downwards.
GCCCATACTCTATGTCGTCTCCAAAAATACCGTAACTAATTAAGAATTCAAACATTTAACAAAAAATAAACACCTCAGCCACTACGTGCCCAAAGGCACACTACTTTAGCCAACACTAACATCCAACACCTCATGATAAACGAAAGCAAGAACACCAAAATGAACTTAAAAATCAATTAGCCAAAAACCGTAAATCAGTGCTACAAACAGAAGACACCATATAGGGGAGCCCCTTCGCCTTCTTTCATTGAAAATCCTTCCTTTTTTACTCACTACAAGTTATTAATGCCTTTTCACACCCAAAACCCATTAAGAAACCCGCTGCTGGGTGAAAACTGTTAGAAAAAAAAACATAAAAATTAATAATAATTACATTCACTTCCCTTTACGACAGATTCATGGAGCGATTTATTATCCCTACGATGGTGTTGTTTTCATTGCTGTTCGCAGACGATAATTAAAAGACTAAAAGTTATGCATGTCTATAGCTTGGTATTCCTTCCTTTTCCAACTACACGAAGATAACCTCAGTCTGGTCAGAGGATTGAATTGAAATAGTTATTCCCAGACGTCGTCGACGTCGACATCGAATAAAATTTCGTATTAAAAAAAAGAATTCGTTACTACTGCGAATGGAAATGCTCGTAAAAGTGTTGAATAAAAATCACTTGATTTGTTCTCTCCTGATACCGTAATCTTGTCTCCGTTGTATGTATATCCGCGCCTAATGGGCGAAGTAGGATCGTAAAAATTGACGCGAGTTGAACCTAAACGGCGCGCCGACCGTGGCATTCGCATTCGCCTTAGCGTGGCAATTGAAAAGGTAATGTCGTAAAAGAAAACGTAAATCGCATTTGCCAGAGCCATACACGCATTTCAAAATCCTACCATCAGCTATGACGGTTTAGTGTCCTACTGGAATATTGCATATCCTGTTGGCGGTGGCCCCTTTGAACCAATTTCACTTCCCCCTGGTTTTGTGGGAAATTGAAAATTTCAATTCGACAAATTTATCACTTTGAATCCGGTGCGCGGATTGAAGACGGATTCCAATCGGTTAATGTCCTTCCATACAATGGCCCATACATGCGTGTAGCATTAAATTGAATGGGCAATCAGGATAATATTGCGGAAGTGTTAAGTGCTCAGACTGTGGCATGTTGTGGTTGCCATGTGATATGGATTGTATATGAATTTGCAGCGATTAGATTTTGATTTATATACTTAGAATGCGATTAGAGATGGTTGATGTCGCATCTATAGACATATAATGTACCACGATTTTGAAATTGGCTTCCAATGTTTGAATTCTAAATTTGGTGATATATTTAGTTGAATTTAAGTGCATAAGCTCTCGTAACCATTCGTCTGTGTGAGTTTCTATTTTTGGAACGAATGGAAGGGATCTACAATTTTATGCCGAGTCCGAACGGCTGAATTCAAAAGCTTTTTCATGACAGTCATACTCTCGGATTTGTCAGACGTTCGCGAGAGGTGGCGCAGTAGAAAAACCTTAAGATTTAATTTGTGTTTTTCCGGGGATCCAGCACACTAACCACTGCGCTACTACGCCCATTTATTCTGTATGCTACTGATTTTAAGATCAAGGAATATGAGAGCTTGGCTTTGGTATACCTAAGTTTTCCAAAATTACAATTCGTATGAAATTCTGGATGGTACTTGAAAAGGCTTGGGAGTATGCCACACCTGTTTACGCATGCTTCGTAGATTTGGAGAAAGCATATGACCGAGTCCTTCGAGATAAACTCTGGAGTGTAGTACAGGAGTATGGAGTTGACGGTTCTCTCTTGAGAGCCATTCAATCTCTTTACACAAACTGTAAAAGCTGTGTTCGGGTAAACGGCGTTAAATCAATACCTTTCACCGTGGGCGTTGGACTTCGTCTTGTCTCCTCTCCTTTTCATTACTTATATGGACTGGATGTTACAGCGCAGTCTTGGCGAGGAACGTTTCGAATTGGGAGATCTGAGGATAAGTCATTTGATCTTCGCTGATGACTTGGTCATCCTTGGATTCTCTCAGACTGAACTTCAGCGCGCACTCGATCGGTTTGTGGCCGTTTGTGTTGAAGCTGAGATGAAGGTAAACGTGAACAAATCTGAAGTGATGGTCGTCTCCAGAACGCCTGTTCAATACACTCTGTATGTTAGTGGAGAAATGGTCATTCTGTCATTAGGAGGACTGAACTTGGTGTCAAAGCTAAGTTGACAGTCTTTCCAACTCTTACCTATGGTCATGAGGTTTGGGTAATGATCGAAAGAATAAGATCGCGGATACAAGCTGCCGAAATGAGATTTCTCCGTAGTGGTGTGACCAAGGATGAGATGGTTAGAACAAGTCTATAATCTCTCTTATACCCGTATGGGGATTGCCCTTGATGATTTAGAGTCGATGGCGGAGGATCTAGAGCTATGGAGGGTCCACTTGAGCAACCTGCACTCGCGACCCACTTAATGGACAAGCGGACCATTGAAAATGATGATGATGAAATTCTGGTTACGAAAATATTCATAACAAGGCACCTAGGCATAACGTAGCTACTACATGTTCTATCTTCTATATGTATAATTCCTTCGGGGTGACACTTGATGACGTTAGAACTCGATAACCGCTGCGGGATTTTCATGATTCTATTTTTGTTTGGTTCGCATTGCTGTATATCAGGAATATCGATTTATTCCCATTCTCATGTAGGTGGCAGTGGCATTGGGGGTGGGCCCAACTGTTGCCGGCAAAACGGAGTTCTGCCTGGTCCAGTTAATATTTCAATAAAGAATTGTTTTAAGTTCCCACTAGTTACTACTCACTGGCACTACCATGTCCATATATTTACTCCATTATTCCCTAACTTACTACTCTCATTATTATACTTCCACGTTCGTGTAGTGGTTTTGTTTATTTAATAAAAAAGTTTACTATTTGCCGCTTGAAACCTGATCCTTTTCGTTCTAAATGGGCATAAGGAACAAACAATGTTCATTCATTTATCTTCCACTTCATGAATGATCCATGTGAATTAATTAAAATCAACCATCACGCGTGTATGGTACATTGAACTCATCTCGGCTATCGTCTTTTGAGGACAACAATTTAGTCGAGTGGACTTCCTTTCTGGTCTCAAATGACACTGAGGAGCTGGTACTCAAAAGACAAATAAGAACTGTAGTCTTCTTTATTTATTTTTTTTTCTATTGTGTATTTTAGAAGCCAGTGACCAGTTTATTTGACTTTTCTTAAAATGATGGACATGGACACACATGTGGATGGAATATGGATAACATGTGTGATATGTGGTAGGTATAATTTTGTTTTGTTTTGTTTTTTTTTTTTCTGTTTGAATAATGGGTGGCTTGAAATGAAATGGTTCATCAAAAGTATATTTGCTGCCTAAAAAGGAGTACAATCTGTACCAAATTTATATGAATGTATTCTACATACATGTGTTTTAAGGGCGCATTAGATGTGTGCATTTGTATACAACGATCGAAATTTGTTTACTTCACTATAGCTTTAAAGTGAAGTCAAATGGTATATACAAGAAGCCACAAACATAAAACTTGTTATTACCATAACACTGGAACTATTACTTATCTTTTAATATCTACAAGTCTTTGACATGAGTGGCAGAATAGTAAAATTACTGATGTCAGACGCACATATAGAAATGTTAATTTAGTTGACTAATCCATGTGCCTTTTAGGTGGATGGTTCGAAGGATTCAGGCGTTACAAAACTGCAATATCTACCTTAAAGTTGACTTGAACTACGTTAGATGTTTATCTCGATGGGATAGACTTTGGAAAGTCTATGGTTTTGACCTAAAGTAAAGTAAAAGTAAAAAAAAAATAAAGAGTAAAGTAAATTTCTTTAAAAATGGCGCAAAATAGGTAGAAATAATAAGTATTTTTGCCTGAACTTATTCCAAATGTGTGGTACAAAACAGGCATCAGCTAATATCGAGTTAATCTGAGCTCGTATATCAACGGTTTTAAAGTTGAAAGCAAGAGTAACAGTCTGTGTTAACAGTCTCCATACAGGTTACTGCCATGAGAGGAAGCTGTCACGATTGGCATTTGCTAGTCGATTTCGACATCTTGCCTAATAATATTTCAGGTTTTGCCTAAGAAACATGCACTTAGGGAGCTTCCACACCGAATGGAACGGAACGCCTTAAACAAGCAAAACTGATTTTCAGACAGACAAAACCAAATAAAACGCTTGAAGCGTACGAGCGACGACTATCGGTATTTATGTTTCATTCAATCATTTTCTGTAAAGTGCAGCATTAATATTATGTATGTAATGTCGAAATGGAATCCGTACCATCGGGCAGGCGTCCCCTAGGTAGACCCAGGCTGAGATGGTTAGATCAAATTCATAATCTCTCCTCTACCCGTATGGGGATTGCCCTTGATGATTTGGGGTCGATGGCGGAAGATCGAGAGCTATGGAGGGTCCACTTGAGCAACCTACACCCGCTACCCACTTAATGGACAAGCGGACCATTGAAAATGAATGAATGGATGAATGAATGTCGAAAAAATAATATTTTGGATTAAAAATCGGCCGCCAATCGCAATATATATATATTAAATGCATCGAAATTCATTCTTATGTAGTTTTTAAATTTTTCTTCATCCTGGTGAAGTTCATTAATAAATTTAATGATTAAATTTACATTTGTCCTTCTTTGGTTTACAGGATGCACCCAATACTGCTTAACTTTTTCACTTAGCACAAATTATTTTGCTGCCACAATAGCCATATCGTCGTCCGAGTCTGAAGCCATCTTAAGTGCAATTGGTATGGATGACTGTCAATAACCCACACCAAATTAGGCAAGTCAAAAATAACGTTTTTATTTTGCCTTATCTAGTGTGGGCTATAGCAACAGTCGTGTTTGCTTTGTTTGTTTCTGCTTTTGGTGTGGGTTCAGCCTTATAGTAGAACTGTAAATGGTACGTGGCTAACTAAATATGCATTTTTTTCGAGCATATGTTGTCTCTGATGATGATGAGTATCTTAATGGGATAGATATGGTGTTAATTATAGGACTATTTTCATACGATCAGCAAATTGTTCGTTCGCATTTGAATTGCTTAGTGACTTTAAACGAAATATCTTAACAATTTTCACCTCAGGAATTGAAAACAGGTAAAAGTGTTATCATCGGTCTGGGCAATGCATACACGAGTCATGCCAAATGTTAGTTTTTTTTTTAAATGCGAAAGCTCGATTTTGTATGCTCTCCAAAAATCCTAAAGTTCGATCTTTTCAAGACTTACGATTGACTATAATAGAAATAAATTTTAGGCAGCTCTCAGATTGAGGCAACAAGCAATAAGTAACTATAGTTACTATAGCAACTGCCAATAAACAATCAGCAACATTTTTCGTTCGAGCGATATTTAGTTGCTTTGATGTGAGACCTCTAATTTAATTCAAAGTAAAATAATTGTGAACGATAATTTTGCATGTTTCCTATTGCCAGTTGCTTATTGAATGTTGCCTCAATGTGAGTGCCGACTTAAAGAAGCAAATTCATTTGTCTACATTTAAAAAAAAATTGTGTATGAAATTGCCTTAAAAGCAATAAATATCTAATTTGTATTATTAGAAATTAGCCAATTTATGTCCCGTATACATAACTATGTAGGTAATGAAAAATAGACTAAATCATCTACAACTCAGTATTCAGGAGTATACTTTTCTGTGCGGTATAACAACAATAAGCTAAACAGTTTAACCTGTGGATTCACAAAAACCTAATATTTTATCAAACGGTGATTATTTTACCAACACCCACCGACCCACCCACACGGAAAAGTTCGCATGTCTAGGGCTCTTTACCATTTTTGTAGTAAGTATTATTGTTTAATTATCTCGGGATATTATAATTTACGAGCTATGGAAGGAGCAGTTTTCCTATACAGCATTTTTCAAGCTGCGATGGGTTATTTTGAAACAGCTACGTCATTCTGTAACTGTTTCTAACCTAAGTTGTATTGTCGGTCTTTAATTGTGCTTCTTCCAACTCTTATAGTCATGAGATCTGATTTTTAACCGAAAAAATAAGTTCGCGGATGGAAGCTGCCGAAACGAGATTCCTACTGCAGTGGCTCTTGATGATCGGTTAGGGAACACCATAATAAGGCAGCTAATCACCGAGTCGAGCAGAATCATCTTCGTACGATGCAGTCCAGCTATCTTTAACTAGTAACGTGTCTTCAAAACCCGATGAACAAAAGCCACCAATGCTTCATTCTAGAGGGTAGCAAGTTTTCTAATTTACCTTACCAGAAAACTAAAACAAAAGAATTATGTACAAACGGCATTCTTAAGTGCATCAGCCCTATATAAAACTTTTTATAAATATTTTCGGGTATACGATGCCTAAGAAGCCAATTTAAATGATAGTATTAAGAGTTCAACTCTTGGGCAAAATTTATTTCTAATTCCCTGTAATATTTCATGTCAATATTGGCATTCCATTGGTACTATACATCATTCCATGCTCCAAAATTAAACAAGACCAAAAAGCAAGACAAAGAATCCCAATTAGTAAATTCCATGTCTTAAATATGTAACATAAATGGATGCCGTCAGCATTGACTAAAATCCCCTAAAAAGAATCCATCTAACAGCGGTCCCTTATCCAACAACCAGATTCCTTGTAATTTATAATTTCCCATACACTTTCCCCCCAATCGTGTGCCTAGAAAGACGTCCAACATCAAGAATTTAGTAATGAATAAAGGAAAGAAACCATAAAACGAAATCGTTCCACATTCTATTCCGATTTATGGTTCAAGGAAATAAGGCACATACACACTTTGAAAAGATTCCGAGAGTAGAGGAGTAGAGCGATTATGATTATTATTGGTATCATTACCTGTGACCGCTAACAGGAGCAGCCGACATTATTTGATGATGATGTCGATCTACAAATGGGCTGGCTGCCGCCGCTGCTGCTGCGATTTGTTCAATGGGAGTGTTGGAAAGAAGTCCTCCAGAATTGGCACTTGGATCGATGAAGATTGCCGTATACTGAGGGGGAAAAGCGTTTGCAAAAGCCTCCGCAGTTCGCCTCTGTAGCGAATTGCATTTCTTCGACTTTCGGCGAGATTTCTTGCTCTGACGAGAATCCCGACTAGTATTCAGGACGTCCTGTTGATGCTGCGAGGGCAACTGCAACTCGCTGTAGATGCTGCTATCCAACACGTTACTATCACTACCCGAACGATTCAATACGATATCAACATTCGCGTTTTCGTCATCCAGCAGAGCTGTACTCTCGTCTAACATTTCAATCGAGTTATTTGCGAGAATATCACAGTTGTCATCGCTTGACGATGTAATCACAATTTCGGGCACCGATACGCATGACAGAGACGATAAGGATGACACACTATGGCATTGTTCCACTAAGGGGGTTGCACTTTGGATAGCACCCTCGAGGGTGCCATTTTCAAACACCGTAACTGAATCTCGCTTTGCACTACTACCGCCACTACATGTCGTTATATCCTTTGAACGGCGTTTGGGATTCATTGCACCGAGTTTCTTCTTTGGTGTTGTTAACATTTTTATCGCACTCTGAAATTTAAAATCAACTACCGAGCTGTGGTTAATATCCAAAAACCGATTTAACAATAGTAAAGTTTAATCGCAAAATAAATTAAGTCCCAAGATGACTATCAGGGAAGGCGAAGGCGAACGACGACGACGACGCACGCTAGCACGCACTTTCTTTTCAACATGAAGGACCGCCAAAAACTGAATTCAAATCTGAAAATTTCGTTTCGAACCTTCGGACGTTGTGTAGATGCAATCGATCGCTTCTCTCTGTCTTTCGTGGTAGTTGAATGTTGAAGTTGAGTTGCTTCTTCTTTTCTGTTTTCACCCTCAGTTTATTTTCTATGGCTTCGGATTTGTTTTTCGTATTAAATTTTTCTATTTTGTTATCCACGATGTTCTGATGGTGCTTTGGTGGGTCAAATGTGCGTTGTTCTTATTGTTTTTGCCCTCCCTGATTTGGAAGTGTGAGTAATTTGATGATACAAATACAGACAGGAATGCAATTGGGATTAAATCAATGGCAAACGCATCTATTTCTTTTTGTTAGGTAGAAATTTTGAGAGATGCCTTTGTGATAATATGGGATGATGTTTTTTTTTTTTTTTTTGTTTTGTTCATTTTGAGATGGAGCAATGGTTTGGTGTTTTGTTTAGATTATGAAATGGTAGGTATTGCCAGTAGAAAGTGATATAACAAAAATGTATCTACTAACGTACATAAGGCGGCTCTCAGATTGAGGCGACAAGCAATAAGCAATTATAGTTACTATAGCAACTGCCAATAAACAATTAGCAACATTTTTCGTTCGAGCGATATTTAGTTTCTTTGATCTGAGACCTCTAATTTAATTCAAAGTAAATTCATTGTGAGCGATAATTTTGCGTGTTTCCTATTGCCAGTTGCTTATTGAATGTTGCCTCAATGTGAGAGCCGACTAAGTGCTTGCAAGCGTCTTAAATTAAAAATATTTTGGCGTGTATCTAACCGTTATCATTTGTAAACGACAGGCTTCGTAAAGAGCAGCGAGGAGACTGCTTCCCATGAAAATAACTATGAATGTACCTACTAGCTGTAAATGTCTGCAAGGAAATATTTGTATCTATTAATCGTCTAGTCTAGTGAATCTTGGTAAAGAACTACTTACAAAACTCTATTTAAGATCCATATAATCCATAATGCGCCCATGTCCAAGGCGGATAAAGACATTCTTGGCAAAATTGCTAAATTTTTTTTTTGGTCCGGTTTGCGCTGACGACTTTTGATTAAACAACGAACTCCAAGAAAAGTGCGAATCAATAGTCCAAGAACACTGACACTCAACCATCTTATGGAGTGCGCAACTGCAGGCAGTTAGCCAAAGACCACGTTGACTGAAGAGGCGAATTGATTGAGGTCCATATGTACGCCCAGATTTTAGCACCACTTAAGGAATTAAATAAATTGTTTCTAATAATACTAGAGGTGGAGTTCATTGGGAATACTATCTATCTTCGAATTTAATACAAAAGAGTTGATGTGCGAACTGGAGCTATTGCACACAAGAGTTTACTTACATAAAGGGCTCCTTATCTAGGAAGAGGCACTCTTGGCCTTCATACTGTGCGACTCCGGGCATATGCAGTTAACTAGACCAAGCGTTATAGCATCTGCGATAGCTTGGTTTCATCCCCTACCTACGATCTAGGATTCTGAGTTCTAACATCTTTTTGGCTTGAGCATTGACGTCCATTCGCCATGATTTAGTATTTTAAACTACAAAACTTTTGTCTTAGCACGATAAGAAAGACCTTTAGTTTTTAATTGTATAGGCTACTTAAGAATTTCATACTGCCCTTTTTTAAGAAATATATGATTACCACCTGTGTTATGCTTGCGGGATAAGAATCTATGAATCTAAGTTCAGTATAACAGATGAATAAGCTTAAGACTTTTAATTAAAAAAAAATATTGTACATATATGTGATAGTCCATCTTCAATTCGTACTCATAGCCTACGGATCATCTCATGAGATTTGTGTTGATCCGCTCTTCTTAGTTTAGTTCCCCGTCTGCAATGTAGAGAGGTTTTAAATTTGCATTATGCTAAAGCGGAGAACTGGGCACACAATTTTTTTTTTTTTTGTAAACTGCGCATGGTTAGGGCCAATAGGCAGACCTCAACTTCGACAGGGAGACAAATCAAAGCGGATTTTCGAAATGAGTCAATCAAAGAAGCGAATGGAAATCTGGAATGTATCCAGTAAGCGATTTTCAAAATATGGGGCTCGCTAACAGAATCTTAAAAAGGAAAAAAAATAATAATAATAAGTGGAGAGTCTCTGCCTGAGACTTTACAAACCAATTGACGAATTGACTTGTAAATGAAAAACAAATCAATTTAGCTGAAATTGAAAGCTCTACTTAGCTCTTCTGTCTTCTATTTAGAAGAATTGAATTTGGAAACAGAATAAGAACTGTGTCGATGTAGTCTATATGTAGGTAGTCTATAAATGACTCTAACTACATAAGTAAGTAACGTTATCTAAGAGTCGACGCTGAGTTTTCGGAATAAAGAAAACCAATTCTTATAGACCATAAATGTTCATCTGTCAAGGCATATTATAAAATTCAATGCGTCCAAAAAACTGTCCGTTAAATCCCTTATAAATCAAGAAACAAAGATCTAATTAATCTGGGTGATCACAGAATCTGAAAGAACTATCACAGAATCCGTCGTAGTGGACATTTTTCCACATTCCATTTCCACTACAACGGATTCTGTGATAGTTCTTTCGGGGTTCGTAGCAAAATTTCGAATATGACGGATTCTGTGATCACCCAGAATGTGTTTATATGTTTTAGTTTTTAAGGACATATCTATAATTTTTGGCAACCCTTCAAAAATAGTTCAGGGGCTATAAAGCATTATATTTCATCGCAACTATATTGGATTTGTCTATACTTATTTTATTTTTTAAAAATTGCTTTTCTTTTATTTTATATCACTTGAAGACAGCATTTAAAAGAAGAACTGAAATATTTGTCAAATATTTTCAAACTGGCAATATTGCGCACATTCAGGAACACTCTGCTTCTCCTTCCAGTTTTCACTACATCAACAAATGGATCTGCTCCCTATAGTGTGTTTCTTAATTTCTTGTTCCTTTTGTGTGCATCCTCTACCCTTCCCACTCTCTCAGCCGATTTCCTTCATTTCTCGTTTTACTATGTTCCTTTCAATACGTACCACATCCATCGAATCGATTGAGATAATCACAGACATCATCCTCATCATTATAATGGCGGTCATGATATGCCACAATGGGCCGTGGCGGCATGATTGGCCGCGTAGCGTGGCAGACACAAACGAAAATCTCCCTTTTGGATTTTCTATGATTTCCAACTCCAAAATTGGAGTCTCAATCTCAGCAGCAAATGCAATCATGAACATGCAATGCCGCAGCCCAGAGAAACCATTAAAAAAAATATGGTCAAAAGGCGAATAATAACTTCGACCTCTGCCAAATAGCAGGGGCATCATCACCGAATCTTCGATGATGGATCAGAAATTGTCTGCAGCTTAACAATGGCCCCCGAAGGTGCTTGAGATGGTGTGGGCCCCAAACCCTTGCAGTTTAATATGATTTCAAGGGAAGGGAAACTTGCTGTGTAATTTGGTGGTTAAGTTGATGACCGATGGCCATCATCTGGTGTTGGATAATCGAGACGAATGCGAGTAATATACGCGTGTGTCGGTTGACCTCGCGTCATATGGGCTATTAATTCATCCGCTGCTTCAGTGTACGAGCAGTATCTTTGATTGCGATGACCCATTTATCAGGTTATCTATAATTAAAATCGCTTGCTGGGATTTATACAATTTGTACAGGCAAGTTTTTGTATACACCATTTTATAGACAGGTGAGTCTTCCTAATGTTTGATGGAAATTGATTTAGACATGAAGAGTCATTAAAAAAGAGCTGGTTACCGAATTAAAGAAAGTTAAAAATAAATCAATTGTGGTGCATTGTTTTCATGTCCCGCCAAATTAACTCAACTTACGACGCACGTGTGAAACAGCACAAGTGATTGAATTCTTTCACAGGACATACCTAATTAAACCGCCCTGACGTTTGTTTTTAAAACTCTGCCGCCGTTAAATTTCAATTAGACAGTCTCACCGTGAAGAGAACCAATTGCGTTTGCTAATTCTTTCGTCGGCAATTTTAATTTAAGAGTCCTTTTAACAAACGAGGAACATGACCATGACGAATTATGCTCTTTTGAAACGGATAAAGAAGGGGACTGTTGACAGCAGGGCACTGTGAAGCGACGCGACGGTATGATGTGATCTTTTTATGTTATTCGTAACCTTGCATTACGAATGCAAAAGGTAACGCATTCAAAACGAATTTCAAAGCCATCACGTCATCTGGAGGAGATGTCGGGGTGTCTTGTAATATTGCAACCAGTTGTTAAGAAGACACTCTTGCCGACCGTTATCTGTGTACAGTAGCGCAGGTGAGAAATGGAAGAAGATGGAAAGTGGCTCTAGCAAAAAGGCATACGAGTATGCGGGAAGATGAATGAAATACCTAAATGAAAGGGATCTTTTTTTAGATTTGACCGATGTAATGAAAAGCCGCATCCTGAAAGATGTAAGAGATTTTGTGTGGCATTCATTTTGCCGTCTACTCCCCGTTGTTTACTAATTAATATGCTGCAATAATTGATCTTAGTTTTTATATTTGCTGCGAAGTGATAACGATTTGGATCGAGTGCTCAAAGATTCATTGTTTCGTTGGAAAGAAATCTCGGAAATCACGCTATGGAAATAAAGTCGACCACGAAAAAGGTGCAATTCGACATTATTTCCAATCAGAAATGGAAATAAACACGTTTCGGCCTTATTTCTTTCGACTTTATTTCACGGCACCCCGGCCTTTTACCTTATTGTTTGTAAGCAGAGTCAATATCGCTCGATTACCAATTCAAAATGCTACCTATTAGTTTCTGTTAGCGGGAATTGAATTTATAAGCCCTGTAAGAGCATTGGCCACTAGTATGTACTGTACAGGTACAGTCTTATGTTTCTAATATTGGTTTTGTATGGGAGGTACCGGAACTACTTTACCTACATAGCCCATTTTTAATACCAGCCTGACGACGGTAAAAAGAAGTCCTCTCACAAAATTTCATTCACCTAGTTCAGACAGACTTACTTACTTTTGGTGGCGCTTACAGTCCGGGGTGGACCACGGCCTCAACCAACAAGCCCCTCCAGCCAGCTCGGTCCCTCGCTAGCTGCCTCCAGTTACGCACACCAAGTTGGTTGAGGTCGTTCTCCAATTGTGCGCGCCACCTAAGGTGGGGTCTTCCTCTGCTGCGTTGTCCCTCAGGGGTGGATTCGAAGACTCGTCGGGCTGGTGCGTTGTTGTCCATACGCTCCACGTGTCCCAGCCATCTCAGCCGTTGTATTTTCAGCTTTTTGACCAGGTCAACGTCGCTGTATAGCCCGTATAGTTCGTTATTGAATCTTCTTCTCCACACTCCATCGTCACAAACTGGACCGAATATCACTCGAAGAATTTTTCTCTCAAAGCATCCCAGAAGGTTTTCATCCGCTTTTGACAGGGTCCATGCTTCTGCACCATACAGCAGAACCGGGATGATTAAGGTCTTATATAATATCTCCTTGGTTCTATGAGAGAGGGCTTTACTTCTTAGATGCCTTCTTAGCCCGAAGAAACAGCGATTGGCAAGAGTGATTCTTCGCTTGATCTCTGCGCCGATGTCATTTTGCGAAGTGATAGTGGAGCCCAGGTAAACAAAGTCTTTAACTACTTCGAAGTTGTATCTGTCCATCGTGACGTTTTGTCCGAGTCGCCGATGTTGAGAGTCCCTTCTCGTCAATATCATCAGCATAGGCAAGTAGTTGAACGGACTTTTGAAAAATTGTACCTCTGGTGTTGGCTTGTGAGTTTCGTACAATTGCTTCAAGAACGATGTTAAAGAGAGTACATGATAGCGCATCGCCTTGTCTCAAACCTTTTTCGACATCAAATGAATCGGTGGTGTTCTTGCCGACTTTAACGGAGCAGCGAGATTTCTCCATGGTCATCCTGCACAGACGGACGAGCTTTGCGGGGATGCCAAAACTTGACATGGCTTTGTATAATTCGTCCCTATGTACGCTATCATAGGCGACTTTAAAGTCGATAAATAGATGGTGTGTATCGATCTGAAATTCCTGGGTTTTTTCCAAGATCTGTCGGAGTGTGAAAATTTGGTCGATGGTTGACTTCCCTGGTCTAAAACCACACTGATATGGGCCGATCAGGTTGTTGGCGAAAGGTTTTAGGCGTTCACACAATACAGCCGACAAGATCTTATACGCGACATTCAGGAGACTTATTCCTCTGTAGTTGGCGCAGTTCAGAGTATCTCCTTTCTTGTGGATGGGGCACACGATGCTGAGGTTCCATTCGTCGGGCATGCTTTCATCCGACCATATTTTACAGATGAGCTGGTGCATGCTCCTTACCAAGCTATCTCCCGCTGCTTTGAAAAGCTCGGCCGGGAGGCCATCCGCTCCAGCAGCTTTGTTGCACTTAAGTTTGGATATCGCTATGCTCACTTCGTGTAGGTCGGGTGGACGGAAATTTTGGCTATCATCGCCCAAACTGAACAGATCATTCTGCCTGACAGCGGGTTGTTGGCTGTCTCCGCCGTTTAACAGTCTGCAGAAGTGTTCTTTCCAAATCCTCAGCACCGACTGTGAATCTACTACTGTATTCCCATGCTCATCTCTGCAGGCTTCTGTTCGGGCCTTGTATCCTTGGGTGGAACGTTTTACCCTTTGGTAGAACTTTCGAACATTGCCTCTGCAGTAGCGTCCCTCAATTGATTCGACCGCTCGCTTCTCGTGCTCTTTCTTTTTCCTTCTGAGAAGTCGGTGTTCCTCCCTTCTTTTTTGCCCGTAGAGCTCACGGGCAGCTCTCTCAGCCGCTCTGGTTCAGACAGACAGATATATGTATATACAATAAACGTTTTTATTTTTTTGACGAATGCAAGGAACGGGTAAATTGAGAAGCTTTCTCTTTACCGTTGTAATCTTGGTGTCCAGACGTTCGTGATCGGCGTAGCAAAATAATGTAGTTTGCATTTTTGGACATAAGACCCCTCGCTCAGTAGTCCAGCGCAGTAAACAGTGTACCTCTATGTACTACAGTCCTATACTTTCAAAAGGCTCTGTACGTTCGGGGCTCCTATTTCATACTTAGGAAGTTCCGATTTAAGGCCATAGGACTCTCATCGGGCTTAGCTTTGGGCGATTGGTCATAAAAAGCGCACTAAGAATGCCAGCTAAGTCTGCGGATACAGTTTCAGAAACTTCAATATTATAGACTAAGAGCTAGCAACGTTTTTTCTCAAGTCATTTTAGCAAGGGTGTAACTTTGTGAGCTTAGTTTGGGGTGACTACTGAACACGAAAAAAAAATTGTAAGACTGGCATATAATAGGCGTATTTTCTTGAGAATCTATAGCTAGCTCACTTTTACTTTTACATGCAAAACTTTTATACTCACTTTTGGCTTTGTTATACTACTTTTGGTTTTACATGCAAAATTGTTATACTCACTTATTGTTTTGTTATACTCACTTCCCAAAAAAATACGCCAATTATGTAAACGATTTTATGGATATGGGTGATATCTTTATTCTTGGTCCAGTTACGGCGGTCCTATTTTTTAAAGGTTAGACTTATCGCTTGTGCAGCGCAGTAGCGCAGTGGTTAGTGTGCTGGACTACTGTGCGAGGGATCCCAGGTTCGATCCCCGGAAAAACACAAATTACATCTTAAAGTTTTTTCTACTGCGCCACCTCTCGCGATCGTCTGACAAACATCCGGGAGTATGACTGTCATGAAAAAGCTTCTCAATTCAGCCGTTCGGACTCGGCATAAAATTGTAGGTCCCTTCCATTCGTCCCAAAAATAGAAACTCACACAAAACGAATGGTTGCGAGAAGCTAGGCCTTGGGTGTCACCCGCCTGTTGCGCCACCTATTTATTTATTTATTTATTTAGACTTATCGCTTATAGCACATACGTAATATATTCCAGTTCAACTTACTCGGGCTTAAAACCATTAATTTCATTCAAATAACACCTGAAATTGCTTACTATAGTTACTTATGTGCGTCCATAATATCTGTTATGAATAATCCAATGTACCTACTTACTCGATTCGTGAAAAAAAAGTTTTATTTAAAATTTGTATTTCAGCACAATTTTTAATTAACTGAAACTTAATTACATCTGTTAATCCTTACTTTTGTGCAATTTATATAGCAAATTGTGTAGCACAAAAAGCAAATAAAAAGCAATTACCTTGTGTATAGTGTGCTTCAATTTTCATTAACTTTCACTGGTGGTACCTTAAATTAAATTGAATGGACGTAAACTAAAAGGCTTGTTGTGTTACGAATAAATTTGCATTTGCATTTCCATTACCCATTCAATTGGATTCCTTCAATGATCCTTGAAATGTTCGAAATTTCCAGAAGCCCATTTAAATTAAATTTTCGTTAAATGCAGTTGCCTAATCACAAGTCGAGGGTGCACCTTGCTCTTGAAAATTACTCTGCCATGTGAAACCTTTGAATCATTCATGTCTCCTGCAAAAAGCAGACCGAATGGTGGTGCTTAAAAAAATCAGACCACCCCAAATCACTCATGTGAACAACAGCCACTTTTGGGAAACTCGCCCGCCGCCGGCCGTCCACTTAATTACAAACGACCTTATCGTATTTTACTGCAACTGACAGTCGAAAATCAAATTTTTGTAAGGGATTAGAGACGAGACCAGGGTGAGTGTACGACTAAGAGGGTTCCATCTAATTCATAACCACCCCAACTATGGTTGGGATTATGAGTGTTTTCTGGTTATTATTCGGGGATGACCAATCATTTTTATTTTTCGTGCATTTTTGGCAATCTAAATGCACCCTGTTGTGTATGGAGTTCCCCCTTCTATACCTACATATATACAAATACCACACGATGGTCCTTACTATGTATCTGTGAAGAGACAGTTCAAACAAAAAATCTACGGACAGCAAATAAAATTCTTCGATTGTTCACCATGGGTTGCAATTTAATGGGACATCTATATCCTTTGTCCGTTTTGTCCTTTTGGCATTTTCGTTCCGCCTGCATATCAATCGATATAGGCAGGAGGGTTTAGTGTCATTGCATCATGAAGTTGTACATGTGTTTTGCACTGGTGCAGCAGCAGTGTCTCACCCATCTGCTACGATTGAGGGTGACGGAAGGACCACAAATGCCAGTGTCATATGGTTGACAGTATTTTTTTCTATTGTCCTTTGTCTCCTCTCTATTGATCAAAGACTAAGCAGCATTAGGTACTTACACTGACTTCTTCACACAGAGTTGAAACTTTTTTATATTTACACAGCCTTCGTACTCCTTTATCCGGTCGGTGTCACATTGCATTATATGTTTACACCTATACAGTAGGACACGATACCGAATCAGAAAATATCGTTGAGGTGCGCTGTCAGGATGCACCTTTTTTTCTGACCTCTTATGGTCATAGTTTTTATGAGCAATATGAGAAGTCGTGGCATATGGTTGCTATGCAGGGCCCGTATAAAAATATTCTCTTTGCCTCTGAGTACCTAATGTTTGCTAAGAACAAAAAAATATACACACTTCCTTCAAAAGTCAAAAACTAGGGTGTGTTGTGTAGTGTAGATGTAGAACGAAAAGTCTACCATCATCTCGCCTGATTTAATTATTCGCGTTGAAAAGGGCGATGAATGAAAGATGATCCAGCGTTGGCAGAATGCTGTCCAAACACTGGATATTGAATTCACAACTGCGAGGCATAGGAGTTTAGGTGAAAAGTTTGTAAATATTGCAGATGCGGAAGAGGAAATGAAAATATTAAAGGTGATTTCGAGTTGAGAAAGACATTGAAGGTTCTATGGTGGTAGGGGAATTGAAAAGGGCATGTGCCAATTTATAAGGCAGATGCACTTATCCACGACAATGTGACCCATTTTCTATTAAGAATCCCATCTGAATCAATTTTCTGTATTAAATTAACACGGATAGGTTTTCAGTCGGGGTATTCGATGGCAGCCCCGTTACCAGAGTCAAGTAAGGCTGTCACATTTCAAAAACAAATATTTGTGCTCAGATCTGATTACAAGATATAAAATATATAGAGGAACTTGCAGAAATATAATGTTTATCCCTCTCAAGGATTTTCAAACCCAAAGTCAAGGGAAGTCAGAAGTCCCGGAAAAAAACTTCATGTGCCTTAACCCCTCGCGAGAGACGAAAGATTCGCAGAATAACCTCAAATTGAGATCAGTCAGTAGATAAAATCAGGGGTAAGGTTAATATTAAGCAATTCATACTATTCATAGTCCCAATGGACGAAATTGCCAGACTCATTTTTTTGAAACTCGAGACCCTTTAATTTCAAATGTTCATACAAACTACTATTAGAGGGGCACGCGGGCGTTCACTGTTCATTCATTCAAAGCATCGATGGACCTCTGACCTCTGTACTATACAGCGAAGGGAAAAATATTGCATAATAAGACGTCCTTTTTTAATCTACCATATGTACCAATGGCGGCTTTTAAGTCCTAACAAATTAGGTACCTTTCAACATTAGAAGGAAATTCAAATCTCATTTATGTCCCTTTGAGCTTGAACGAAATGCTGCCTTCAATTCCCTACAGTGGTTGATCACATCTTGACAAAACTTTTCTCATTACGATAAAAGGATGATACCGAACTATAAAACGTGTGTGGTACACACGCTTTCGCCACACATGTAGGGTCAATTTCAATTTCTCTACGACTTTCTGCTTTGAAGAGAATATTTTACCTGAACCTACTAAGTATTGAAAATAACTTCTTGAACCCCCATCATATGCCCTTTATAGACTGAACACTCTTAATACGAAAATCGATATATGTACCTACATAAGCCACTAGAGCATTGCTCACTACCGGGTGTCCTTGCTAGAGATCTGCATATGGAAGAGTAGGGGGATGTTCGTGTTGGTTTGTCTATTAATTTACACACTATTGTTATACTGAATGCACATGCCGTCAGCGTGGCGCAGGATCTATATAAAAGGCCATTTGAGTATTATTTTTGGGAATTACGATGCCATGCCGGGAGAACATCTGGGATTGATTACAAAGTGATGCATTTGGGCGTTCCCTGTGTACCTTTTGTTTATGATTGTTTATGACGCCTGCCGCTTTGAATCGAATGATGATGTTGATATGGGTCATCAATTTGCAATAATTACACAAAGCAAAAGTATATAGAGAGCAAGATTGAGACTGGCTCCTAAACTTTTATAAGAGATAGGTAAAAAGTAACCACATGGAGGCTGACACCGTGCATGCTATCAATGAGCGCTAATAGCAACACTATCCCTATACGATCCTCAAGCAGGATCTACGGTGAGAAAATCAAATAGCGATAGCCCAAAAAATAAAGACAATTCTGCATCACAAGAATGAAAGATATTTATAATGTAACCAGTAAGACAATAATCTTCGACTATGCCGAAGCTCAAATACCCGGTACTATATTATTGTAACAATAAAAAAAATATTTAAGTATTAAAAAATTATATATTTGTATGGGAGGTATGGGTAATTTTAATTCGACCAAGCTCATTTTTTGTCAAAAATTTTTAAATATTATTAAAACAATATGTGCAAAGTTTAAACTTGCTATCTTTATTGTAGCTATTTAAATTTAATTTTTAACATCAAAAAGCTATATAAATCCGAAATTTTTGTATTTTGTATTTTCTATATCGGAGGTAGTAGTAGTTTTCATCCGATCTTGCTCATCTTCGAACTTAGCCTCAGTTTGGTGGATAAAAGCTTACGTACCAAATTTCAAGTCGATAGCTCTTAAATTACGGCCATAATCGTGCGGACGGACAGACGGACAGACGGACAGACAGACGGACATCGCTAGATCGACTAAGAAAGTGATGCTGATCAAAAATATATATAGTTTGTCATACCTACAACGCCTCCTTATGTGCGTTACAAATGGAATGTCAAAGTGAATATACCCTCGCCACAGTGTGGTACCGGGTATAAAAAAATGTGCACGACTGGGTCGCTCGTAACTTTCTCGTTTATTGCGAATCTCGCAAAATCTCAGAGTCATTTCAGCAAATTTTACGTTTAAAATCATAATTCATACGCACTCAAGATGTACTCACTCACACACTGAAGTTTTGGGCTTTGCAAAAATATACCGTGTGTGAATACAGATCGGGATTTGGGTAGTCATTTTTGAGAAATATTCATAAAAGGGCAATATTCGAATTTTCTGAGAAAAACTAAGTACGTGATCATGTTTAGAATGCTTATGTTGTCTTAAATATGTATTTTGATCAAAGATCGTTGATCGTTAGTGCGGTTTTTTGTAAAATTATGCTGACAAATGTTACAATTTGGATTCGAAAAGCAGTGTTATTAAACTGTTTAGCTGAAAACTGAGTACGACGTATTCTTCAGGATATAAACATTGCCTATCAGTTACATTTTTAACCAAATAGAAAATGGAGTTTTCGAGATATGTGTAGTTTTTAAAGTAGCGATTGGGGTGGAAATCGAAGGACCCATTCATGGTTCAAAAAACACTGTTTTTCAACAGTTTAGCTCAAAACTGAGCCAGTTGCATTACTATGGATTTAATCATTACCTAAAAGTAACATTTTGATCATAATCGAAAATGACAGTTTTAAAAGTACTATTATTAGGGATTTGGGTGGATATCAAAGGACGCAGTCTTTTTAGGGAAAAACTGAGTTTATTATGAGTTAAGAATGACAATAGTACCTTAAAAATAATTTTTTTTTTTAAATCGTTTTTACCGTTTTCGAGAAAAAGGAAATTTTCAAAACTGCCATTGCTGGACTTTCAAGCAAAAAACTGGGTATGCAGTCATGTTAAGCATGCTTACATTAACTCAACTCAACTTTTTGAAAACATCTAAATTTAGGCATATTTCGTCATATGTATTTCGTAAAATTTTTATACGGGATGTACCGTTAATATTAGGGCTAGCATAACAAAAAAAAAAACGTCCCGAGCGGGAAGCCCACAAACTCTAAATACGAAGCAAATCCGTCCAAGCGTTTAGATTCCCCAGGGGTGGGACAGACAGACATACGGACGGACAGAATTGCGAGACCCACTTTTTTGAGTTCCCCTATCATCGTAATATCAGAATTGATCAAAATCTCGAGTTCGAAATTTTGTACGAAAACAATATCTTTCTCTTACTACGTATATTATACGAGAAAGTTAAAAATGTCCAAGGAGCATGCAGTCGGAGAAGATTAGAGAAATAAGTATCCATAAAGGAGCACATAAAATGTTCTCTCGCTTTCTGCCTGTGATTATAGGTACAAAATTCTAAGCGAACCTGGAACGTTCAGTACTAAAAGTAAACTGAACAAAAATGCAAAACAATTCAGCAAAATGTAGGTCAAAAATGAAAGAACCGTCTAATAACAATGCATTTTACATTGCCTCCGATGGAAGGCCATGCGAACCTCTATTCAGGATTCACTTCCACAAAGACTAGATTCACTTTCCAATTCTCTGCACTAAAATTCACTTTCATCTACCTAACGTCTTATGTAATTCCGCATGTGTTTTGTTTTGCTTTTTGAGATGCTAAAGTATACTCAAAACGGATTCAAATAATAGTCCATTATCCCAAATAGCCAGCGAACCGGATAATTTTACAAGGATAGCATAAAGTAGATTCGTGCACTTATATTTTGTGCTTGTATTAATTTTATTTGTATTTAACTCTGAAGTATCCGCGACAACAGGTGAGTAACCGGTCCGCCCGGCGCCTATAACATTTATTGCGTACAATAAAATGGACATCCTCAGAAAAAAAAAAAAAACATTTTTCTTGAAAAATGCTTTTTGTTGGTGACTCACTAGGACGGAAGAACGAAATTGAAAACAATACCGCGCTCGAGTCGTAAAAATACAAACAACACTTTCCAAGTACCCCAGTCTCAATGCCAAGAAGTTAAATTTTTAATTTGCTTTGCCTATGCCTTATTCATAAACATGATTTACGATTTTTGTTGTTTTATTCTTGTTTTGGGTCAGTAGCTCTATTAAACTGATGTTGTCTGGAAGCTACTATTAGGCTGTTACGTGTATGGTAGGCTCAAAGAGCTTATTTCGGACGAGATGCAAGGAAACGAAATTTTTAGACCTGGGTGGTCCATATTATGTTTCGGGTATGGGCAAGTTAATAATCTGTTTTCGTGAAAAGGGTTTTACTTTAAATTATAGTACCTGCCCACTGAAAGGGCAAGTGTGTAATAAAAAAGTAACTTGTGGTTGTTGTGCTTATGTTAGATGATTTACAACAGGTAATTTTTATCTCTCTACAGTTGGCTTTGGATTCCGATTGTATTCATAATGTAGGTACCTGTGGCATTTAGTTCCGTGTATGAACTTCAAAACCGACTTACTTTTTGGAATAGATGACAATTTGTAAAGTCGTTTTTCTGAACCTACTTAAGAAACAGCATCTATGAACAAAAATCGAGAATGTTGCTCAATTCGTTAAATTGCAAGAAAGGATAATAGCTGTAGACAGATTGGTTGAGTTACGACCTGTGACTTTCTCCACTGACATTTATTGGCATGCTTAAAGCGATATCTTTTACGTTGTTAAAAAAAATCACCTAACCAAATGCATGTAAGCTTACATTCAAGTCTTTCGTTCTTCTAGAGTTTAATACTAGTTACCATCTAGCCGCAAGGGGTCGATATCTTTAAACATCTTTAATTTTATCTTTATCTTTAAACACAACGTAGCTTTATAAGCTCAACTAAGTAGTAAGTAAGTACTGCTTACTTGACGGGTTCCCGATTTCCTATCCATGAAGATTCTCTCTCTATAATATAAAATGCAGCCTTCTAGCACCTGTAGTCCTGGCCAGATTGCTTTTTTCAGTTATAAGTTATGTAGATGCATCTAGCTTGGTCTTTGAAACGGTTAGGTTCATTTTCTCTCGTCGCCTCGAATCTTGGGCTGGGACTCATAAATTCTAATCACACTATAGCTGTATGATTCGACGCGGGTGAGCCAATGTAGGTAACGTGTTGTAGTTGTACGCGTTTTTCAATAAGAGCGCTACAAAAAGTTTTTTAAATAAAACAAAAACGGTTTTGGATATCAATGAAATTCTTTATTCCTGTGAAAGTACGTTCGATGCCATTATGTATGGAACTCGATTTCTTTTGCATGGCCACCACGGGCACGCTTGTAGAAGTCCAGACGCGGAACCCAATTTTCGACGGTTTTCAAGCATAAATCGGCCGATACTGCAGCAATTGCAGTTCGATATTCGTACGAAGTTCATCAATCGTCGCTGGCATAGATCATAGACTTGACGTAGCCCCACAGGAAATAACGGCGTCAAATCGCACGACTGTGCCTGTGGATTCAAATTTTTCCACTAGACGCTCAATTGTTGATCTGCTAAGACGATTATGACGACCATAAATTGGACGTAGCGCTCTTATAACGTTGAGGCCACTGACTCCGAATTTCGGTAGTAAATTTTAATAATTTCGACTCGTTGTTGGCTCGTATATCTTTCCATCATGAAATGGCAAACCTTACTGAAGAGAAATGTCAAAAGAGCGGCAAGAAATTCGGCGTCGTTTGCTCTCCCTGTCGCTCTACTTTTGCAGCGTCCCTGTTGAAAAACCCGATATATGACTGACTAAGTTCAAATTAATTACCTAATCAAGCCATCTAGGTTGAGATTTTGCGCCGAGGTAAGTTCGCGGCCCTGTCTGCTAAAGAAAATACATAGTTATGACAAGAAAATATTATTTAAATACACAGAATGTATCCGTGCAAATAAAAAGACGGCAAAAAGTCATCGATCCAAATCGGATTTTAGACGTGCCTCGGAATCAGTCTTTAGCATCATATAACCGCGAACTTTTGTTATGTTATTGATTGACAGAATATTTAAAATGAAGATGAAATCAAGTCCTCCTCCAACACCTCAATAGGTGTCACAGTCACGCATTAACAAAGACCTACACTGTACAATAGGCTTATTTTTCAATTTCCCTTCAATCAAAGACCATTTAACCTCAGTACATGGCTCTACGGAAAAATTTCGCTCCAATTACGTTTTCATAAATGAACACAGTTTCCGTGTATGCATGCATTCAACCAACCATCCAACACTTTAATTTCACATGCACTAGTTGGCATTCAGTGCACGCGTATAGTGAAGTAAACGTTCGCCATTCACAGGGGCGACGTGTTGAACGTAACCGTTTTCGAACGCAATCCCGACCCTACACTCTTATTTGAAACCTTGAACTCCCACTATCGCCGCATATTGAGATTTTAAAGCTTTCTACTACTCGCATTGGTTGAGAACTACAATTGCAATATGTGCGAGTCCTGTTTCCCTATACTGACCGTGATATATTCAACACAGATGTGAATGCCCCAGTTGTCCACGCATCTGAAATTTCGATGCTCTGAAGTTGGATGTAAAACAAAATGAACATCCACACAAGGGGGTGGCTGTCGAAGGTTTAAGTGTGTATATGGGTACCAGATACAATGGGCCCAATATAATGAAGTGGAAAAAATAGTTGTTAGCTCAGCCATAAAAGCGGTAAAATTGATAGGTACCTACTTGGTGGGTAGTACTTTTCAATGATACAATAGGTTAGCATCAGCGCTCCTGAAGTAGTTCCACTCCACTTGAATTTATTATAAAATGAAAGCACAAAATTAAAATTAAATATGTCAACTTGTATAATCAAATCAAAATACGTAAGCATCCCCAAATGAGCTCAAAATCACTCAAAGCAAATCCCGCATAGCGCTTGTATATTCATTGCATTCCATTGAATGAACTCAAATGGTGCTCCCCTGGAGAGCCCTTTGAATCCATTATTTAAGTCCTAAATCACCACAAGCCGCAGCCCTTCATCATTGCAACCAACGTCAGTCAACCCTACCTACACATGCGAAGCTTATCCCTCTGAAGCCCCAACGCGGCCATAATATCTTTTGCATTGGTAGCTTGCAATCTGCTTACATTAATATTGCACGAGCGGCGCGCGGTATACGCGTGTAATTACGAAAATGTTGCAGCGGCCGCAAATGCATATGTGCATATGGAATTGATCACTCCACAAATTTACAGGCTGTAGCATCTCCCTCCCACAATGGAACTGACGAAGTGTATCGATGCTGCAATCGTGTAGTCATAACAACTAACAGAAATAAAAGCCCTCTTTGCATCCACTGTACGACGTAATCCACCAATTGACGGTAATGGTGGCAGGTCTAGGTAGTGTGGCAAATTGAAAAATAAGCATCGCCTCATTGTTCGACAGATGGCGCCCCAATCCCATGCGACTGTCCCAGCAACAGTAACCATGGATCAGTTTCCGGTGCACACTTTTCCTCACGGTGCCATGCCGACTGCGGATTTGTTTTCGGGCGCTTTTAAAGGGTTGTTCAAATTAGTACGATATTGGCAATTATGCGTGACCACATTGTACAATAAACAAAGCTTCGTTCCCTGTGTGTTTATTTACCATAGATGAAGGGAGGTTGGGTTCTACGACGAGTAGAAGCTACAGCTTCCTGTCCGGTTCTACTGAAATGAATATGTGTATTGCCGTGGTGCACGGCTTTGTTTTATGTAACGTGAAGGCCAGAATGGGATGTAATAATGAGATCCATTTATCTGTAAAGCTGGGGGCTAGGTCCATGGGTGGGGCTCAGGTCTCAATAAATAAGCCGAACTAGAGGATTGTTTTCGTTATTGAAAAATAACTTTTTAATCCTTTGATGCGCGCAACGAGCATTGAACGAGTTTGCATATCTCGGCGTTTTGCGGCTTTTTAATTAGGCTAATGATTAGGGTGATGCAGCGAAATAGACATCTAATTGAGATAAGCTATTGTTCACGTTTGATGAGGGTGGAGATTGTTGCATGCATGACCGCAATGGGGGTATGGATTGTGGTACAGACGTATTAATCAAATTAATTTGGCAGGATTATAACTGATTAGCACGTCGGCGTCGGGTTCATATTGAATAATCAGACAAGTCGTTTTGGACAAAATATCAATTTGTATATGACTACGTATGTATGTACTATATTTTAAAATTATAATTAAATTGTGTTTATTGCATCAGATGCACTCTGTTTTAAGAAAATTATATATTAAGCTAAAAAACGTATGTACCAAGAAAACTTGTCAATTTGGTTCGTATAATTATGTTCAAAATTTGAACTACCTGTGAGTTATTATTTATTTGATTATTAGAAAATAATCCTACTAAAAGGGCGGGAGGACATACCCAAAAATGTCTTTTTAGCGCACGTCCACACCAAAATTTTGTCTCAATAGCAAGAGGCAAAAAGGGGTGGGACTTGGCGTCTCATTTTATTTTAGACCCAATTTTCTCATCGTCGTGTGTCGCTAACTTCATTCATTCATTCATTCATTCATTCATTTTCAATGGTCCGCTTGTCCATTAAGTGGGTCGCGGGTGTAGGTTGCTCAAGTGGACCCTCCATAGCTCTCGATCCTCCGCCATCGACTCTAAATCATCAAGGGCAATCCCCATACGGGTATAGGAAAGATTATGCGGACTTGATCTAACCATCTCATCCTTGGTCTACCTAGAGGACGCCTACCCGATGGTACGGATTCCATAGCACGTCGTGGAATCCTGGTCGGGGACATGCGTTTAACATGCCCAAACCACCGAAGCATGGATCGCTCCGTCCGGAGAAGTAGCTGTTCGACATTGAGTTCCTCACGTATTCTAGTATTTCTAATGCGATCTCTACGGGTCACACCAGCAATACAACGGAGAAATCTCATTTCGGCAGCTTGTATTCGCGATCTTATTCTTTCGGTCATTACCCAAACCTCATGACCATAGGTAAGAGTTGGAACAAACACCGAATTAAAGACTGACAACTTAGCTTTGACACCAAGTTCAGTCCTCCTAATAACAGAATGACCAAGCTGTCTCAAAATTGACCCAGCCTGACCAATCCTACAGGAAAACTCGGCATTGCTCCTTCCATCACTCGTGAATAAGACCCCGAGATACTTAAACTTCTCCACCTGTTTCAATGGGACTCCACTAACATGCAGAGTGCATTGAACAGGCGTTCTGGAGACGACCATCACTTCAGATTTGTTCACGTTTACCTTCATCTCGGCTTCAACACAAACGGTTACAAACCGATCGAGTGCGCGCTGAAGTTCAGTCTGAGAGGATCCAAGGATGACCAAGTCATCAGCGAAGAGCAAATGACTTATCCTCAGATCTCCCAATTCGAAACGTTCCTCGCCAAGACTGCGCTGTAACATCCAGTCCATATAAGTAATGAAAAGGAGAGGAGACAAGACGCACCCCTGACGAAGTCCAACGCCCACGGTGAAAGGTATTGATTTAACGCCGTTTACCCGAACACAGCTTTTACAGTTTGTGTAAAGAGATTGAATGGCTCTCAAGAGAGAACCATCAATTCCATACTCCTGTAATACACTCCAGAGTTTCCCTCGAGGGACTCGGTCATATGCTTTCTCCAAATCTACGAAGCAAGCGTAAACAGGTGTAGCATACTCCCAAGCCTTCTCAAGTACCATTCTGAGAGTGAATAACTGGTCGGTTGTGCTTCTGCCGGGACGAAAGCCGCACTGCTCATCTCCTAATCGTGCCTCGACCACAGCTCTGCAACGCGTTTCCAGCACCTTGGCAAAGACTTTTCCGGGGAGACTTAAAAGTGATATACCCCTGTAATTGGAGCAATCCCTTTTATCCCCTTTCTTGAAAAGGGGCACAATCACCCCATTCTGCCAATCGCTGGGTGTTTCGCCGCATTCCCAGGCCA
The DNA here is from genome assembly GCA_949372485.1 of Cheilosia soror. Classification (NCBI taxonomy): domain Eukaryota; kingdom Metazoa; phylum Arthropoda; class Insecta; order Diptera; family Syrphidae; genus Cheilosia; species Cheilosia soror. The sequence goes on along the minus strand of OX443564.1, from coordinate 71,524,879 downwards.
CTTTAATGACACGAGAGAGCCATTTGACTCCCTCTTCACCTAAGGCCTTTAGCATTTCTGGCCGGATTTCATCCACTCCGGCAGATTTGCCAGCTTTTAGCGATTTGATCGCAAAAGTGACTTCCTCTACCGTGGGACTATTTTCCGCCCTGCTTAAGGCGATGGATGTGCTCGCTCCATCTGCGCAAGATGTCCTCCTCATTAGAAAGAAGTGAACCATCTTTGGATTTGACTCCTTCGATAATGTTCCACTTCCTTCCTCTAAGACGGCGGATGGTCTGCCAGAACACCTTGCTTGCAGATCTGTGATCACGGTCCAATTTTTCGCCGAACTCCTTCCAAGACTGTTCTTTGGCTGCTTTAACAGCCAATTTGCAAGTTCTTCGCGCCTTAATGTACCGGTTTCGAGAAGGAGAGTCCCCCAAGTGAATCCACACCTTGAAAGCCTTCTTCTTCTCTCTGATAGCTTCTTGAACTCCGGGCGTTTTAAACCACGCAGTTCTTTTCTCACCACCAGCCGCCACACCGAGCCGCTTCACTCCGCAAACATGTCCTGCAGAGGAAATAACTGCTGTTCGCTAACTTCATGAAGTTTAAATGAGTGCAGTATTTAAAACGACTGCTAAAGCATTCACGGACCAACAGCCAGCGCGGTTCAACTAATTTGATTGAGGTTTGAAATTACAACTTTGGCGTCACCTAAGGTGGGTTTTTTATCTGTTGCGTTGTCCGCCAGTTGTGGTTTCAACATTTTTCTTTGTTGCTTCCTTCTTGTCCATATTCTCCACTCTTAAAATGTTCCACGAGATTTTTATCCGATTTCGACAGTGTCCAATGTAGAATCGAAATGTCTTGGTATTGTACAATATAGCTATTCTTGGTTAAATGACAAAGGGCTTTACCTCATAGACGTCCTCTTAGTCCCAAAGACACAGCGATTGACAGGAAAGACCCTTCGTTCGATCTTTACGCCGATTGTTCACGACGCAATTAGTTAACTCTAGTTTTTCTAGAATATAATTTTGTTCTCCTGCATTTAACACAAGTGGGTATACCAAAACTACGGTATATTATTATTGTCACTTTTTGTTCACGGAGTACCCGCCGGTTTACTTCATGTAATTTTAAAACTTGGTTTCTGTAGGTAGTTTCTGTAGCACGACCTAATTTTGCTGACAAAATCATTTAAAATTAAAAAAAAAAAAAAAAAAACAGTCTCAATTAGCATTTGAGCTGTCTGCAGCATCACAAATTAGACAAGGACACACTCTAATAGGCAACCTTAAGTATTGCTCAAAGTGTGCGTCCTTGTAATGCTATACCACCGCCTCCATATAGTAGATGGGTTTACACCTATGTCATTCTGCTCCCACTCATGGTAAAAAGGGTTAGTTTGATTTACTTTTATGCTGTGTTCCACCCATGAACGCACGCACACACAAAGCCATGTCTGCTTAAAACAACATTATCTCCCCGTGGAATTGAATCCTGTCGAGAACATGTAATGTTTCTATATGCTTTCATCCTTGACTTACCCTCTTTTCACATTTTCAAGGTGTTCCAGGGCATGTTTCACCTGCGCTTAGTACTCCCCAAGGGCTACGTACCGACAACATTTTAGCACAAAATATTGAGGTGAGCACATTTGAAACTGTTGCACTGTATAGACTATAGACTGTAGAGGTTGACTATGTAACAGTAGTCACCTGGCCTCCGTTATCCTCTTTACTATAGGTAAGTATGAATTTAAAGTGCATTCGTACACAGACGAGGCTGTATACTCGTATACCAGCCCACTTTTAATTTCACCTCATTACACCCCCATTTGAATCCGCTTCAGTCGCCCAGAGTACCTCTGTGCTAATGGCGGCGATGTAAACATACACACTCACCCAGCAGTCCTGTGGGTTTAATTAAATCCTGTGATTGCTTACCAGATTCGGTCCCTGTGCTGTAGGATATTTCCGTTGCTTAAAACTCTTTTGCGAGCGTTTGTGTTTTTTCACTAGCACCTGCATCATCTACTCCGCATAAGTGTTCTTGGATATTATAAAAGTAAAACAAAAACAACCCCCATCCCCATAAGCATGTTCTTTACGAGTACGCGACGCGAAGTACAAGAACACATTCTCTACAGTCTACAACATCAACCCATATCGGGGGAAATTTGACTTTTAATTCCGCTCCAGCAGCGAACAAGGTTAATTCCCTATGATTTAACGTGTTCCACATTTCCGGAGATTAAGCTATCATCCGGTTGGTAACTGGTAACTGGATTTTTCATAGCTCCCCGGCATTGTTGGCTGGGTGGATGCGAAGAAGTGAAGGGCATTTTTCAGAGGAAAATGCTTTCGGGTTCATTAGAGTATGCTTTCATGTGATTGTTTTGCTAAGTGGGTGGTGTGGTGCTTATGACGAGATGACGAAGAAGAAGAATTTTGTATATGAAAATTGTAAAGCAATTTATGGCTTTAAGAGAATAATGAAATTGGTTAAATTAGGCCAGATACAAATGGGTTTAAAGATTTACAGGAAATTGTATTTGGGATTATTTTCATTGTGTTAGGCTAATGGTTATTATTTGGGGGGCTAATATTACTCAGAAAACGAGGAGGATCTTTCAACGAAACATGAGTCTAGACAGTCGCTGAAGAATTTATAAAGATTTGAATAAGACTTAAAATGTTAAGCAAACTAAAACTAGCGAACTACCTACATACTGATGATTTACATGGAATTTAGTTGAACATTTAGTACCCCATATACAATTTGTGCCAGTTACATGAGCAACGCAATGAAAGAGTCTCCTTTCGGCGATCTTTTCGTTTCTCTCATTAGCCAATTAAGATACAAAGTGACTGACGGTTAAAGGTACAGTGTAAAGAGATGGAATTACTCTCAGAAGATAGTCGTCAATTCAATTCTCACCCTTTAGTGTTTTACCTTGAGGTACTCCAAGTCTAGAAGGCATGGCAGTGGATTCATCATCCTTAATGCTCTGTTCTGGATTGAGCAGCTCAAAACAGTGTTCGTTCTATACCTCCGATGAATTTATTCTGTGTCATCAAAAGCATCTGACTTAAATAATTTCGACATTAGATCGGGGCAAAGCGGCAGAGATAGCGAAGGAAACTTAGTCACCGAAGTAGCGCAGGGAATAGTAGATGTGTTTAAGCAGCATTTCCAGCAGCTGCTTGATGGGCCTCATGTAGAGAGAGTGATAAGGCAAGAAGAGAACCCACGTCCAGTCAATGAAGAACTAGTTCCACCACCTAGTATAGAAGAAGTTGGCTTAGCTATAAAAAAGCTTAAGAACAACAAGGCCGCAGGCTCTGATGGTCTACCAGCGGAGCTCTTTAAATACGGTGGTGATGTTTTGGTAGGGAGCATGCACCGAATCATCAACCAAGTATGGGTGGAAGAAAACATGCCCGATGACTGGACTATCAGCTCCATATGCCCCATCTACAAAAAAGGCGATCCTATATGTCTTGCAAGAACTATCGAGGCATATCCCTGCTAAATGTCGCATACAAGATCCTATCCAACGTACTGTGTGAACGTCTAAAACCGTTCTGCAACACACTAATCGGCACGTACCAGTGTGGCTTCCGGCCCGGCAGATCGACTATTGACCAAATTTTCACACTGAGGCAAATCTTGGAAAAGACCAACGAATTTCAAGTCGAAACTCACCACCTATTCATCGACTTCAAAGCCGCGTATGATAGTATACATCGTCAGGAGCTCTATATGGCGATGGCCGAATTTGGAATCCCGGCAAAACTGATTCAGCTGTGTCGCGTGACGCTGGAAAACAAACGCGCTGCAACGTGCAGTTTGGAAGCAGCTCTGCCGAACTATTTCAAACATGCACCGGATTTCGGCAAGGAGGCGCTCTATTATGCGACTTCTTCAATCTCGTACTGGAGCAGATAGTGCGCAGGGCAGGTGTCAACACGGAAGGCACTATCTTCAACAGGTCCGTCCAACTGCTTGGCTATGCGGACGATATTGACATCATCGGTCGCTCCCAGCGTGCCGTGATAGAAGCGTTCACGGCGATTGAAGAACAGGCGAAATCCGTTGGGCTTGAAGTAAATGAGGACAAGACTAAGTACATGCTATCAACAAACAAACAAGCATCTGTCCACCGCCTAGGACAAAACGTCACTATTGATAGCAACAATTTCGAGATAGTTAAGGAGTTCACCTACCTCGGAGTAAACGTAAACTCCACGAATGACACCCTAGTGGAGATCCGGCGAAGAATTACCCTAGGAAACCGTTGCTACTTCGGTTTGGCAAAACAACTGAGTTCAAAACTCCTAACTCGAAGGACGAAATGTGTGCTCTACAAAACCCTTATCCTGCCAGTTCTGCTTTATGGCGCCGAGTGCTGGACGATAAGCAAGAAGGGAGAGCTGATACTGGGCTCCTTCGAAAGAAAAATACTTCGGCGGATTTTTGGTCCTGTGTGCGAGGAGGGCGAATGGAGGAGAAGATACAACCGCGAACTCTATGAGCTGTACCAAGATGTGGATGTAGTCCAAAAAGCCAAAACACGTCGACTACTACAGAGCGCTTGGTCTGGACAATTGGAAGCAGCGTGGGTAGAGGATGGAAGGCTGCAGTGTCTCAGGCAGATACTCTTCACAGGTCGGGAGCCCGATAAGTAAGTAAGTAAAGCGGCAGAAGGACAAAATATACAGTCCAACACACTAACCACTGATCCTATATATATATTACACATCATTTTAGGCCTATATAAAAAATCATAATACTTGAGTCAGTACTTACTACTTACCTACTTATTGACAAAAAAACAAACGCGAATGATAGATTTAAGTATACAAAATTAAAGGGAAGAAGAAAAATGTAAAGCGGCATCAAGAACCAATCCAATAAGTTGACATGCTGAAAACCTTAATTAATTAATCTAATCATGTTTTCTTTATGCATTATACAGCATTCTCATTGTAGGTATATCTCTTTCGAAGCACTTACTTGGGACTACAATGAACCTGCATTAGATTCACTTATTTAATTTTCGGAATACAATAACGTTTGCTCGAAATCCTCCCCATTTCCAAAAGAATTTTCTTGATACATGGGTACTCAACTCACTCCACGAAAAATAGAATAAAAAAATAACCCTCTCCTTAATCGCAACGATGTCATGTTCATTGACCTTCCTTTCGATTTCCATTAGCCGGTGAAGTACATTTGAGGGCAAAAATAAACATAATCCTTCAGTCTACCCTAGCCCAAGATTGCTATTTTTTCGTATCGATGAAATCCATTTGTGTTATTTGTATAGATATATCCACTTTTTATTTCTGCTTAAATAAAATTAATCAATTAAATTCGGCGAAGCGAAACGTATACAGAAGAGGGAGAGGGAATATCGAAAACGAAGCCACAGCCACAGGATAGCCCAGAGCTCACTTGAATGGATCTGAGTATATGTAATCCTTATTAAAGCAATCAATTTATCTTCCCTTCGGAAGTCTGTCAGTCCTGGCAGAGGGCGGTAATGAAATGGTTTACAAAATGACTATTATTTCAAATATCCTATATAGATACGAATATCCTTACTACATAAATGTGAATCTCTTTAATACCCAACGTTGAATTGTTAGATGCAATACCTCCATCCCACTCAGCTGCACTTGTTTTGAGAGATACTGAATTCAATTTCCAAATCATTTCTGATTTTGCGACTAAACGTTTAGCGCAAACCCCATGCCGTATTTATTAAGCATTTGTGACGGCTGTAGGTACATTATGCTGAAAGGATATGCTTTTTACGAAAATAATTTTATTGTTTCTACTGTGGTTTGCATCCTGCGGAAGGCTTTTACAATTCCCTGGTCGAACTAAGACATCGGTGAAGCATGATCGCATACAAATGAAAACAGTAATCAACAGAAAGAAGTGTCAATATTGACCGAAATAGTGCATTTGTTAATTGGCTGCATTCCCAGGATCTATTTCTTGAGAAGCGAAAGAGAAAGGGAAAACCTACAGTTTCCGATCCTTTCAAAGATACAATCCAAGACCAGACAAATAGATACTTTTTTTATTAAAGGTTATTCATATAAATTACAGTAAATATCTAAAAGAATCCCTTCTAGGCATTTCTTTGTCCTTATTCTTCGGCATGCTTACCCGCATTGTGTTTTCTATATTTGTCGATAAAAATCAGCCATCAGGAAAAATTTAAGGATCTCCTCTATCCATTAAATTATTTTCTGCATAAAACAAATTCCTCACACCAATGAAATGTATTTTTTTTCCGTTCGATTTAAAAAAAAATTGCACCTGGCGGAGCTGCAAACAGGAAAATGCGTATGGTTATCCTGATCACCGATCCATAATGTCTACCTGGACATCAAAAATGACTTATCATTCTGGAACATAGAAACGTAAAGATTGCAGATGTTTTGTGTTAAAATCAGCAGGGTGGTGAAACGTATTCCAATTGCAATCTGCAGTGGGTGTGACAAAAGGTCACCATGACAGTCATGTTTATTGTTCGCAAGAGCATGTGAAAATCTAGACAGAAAATTTGGTTGCTATACTACTATACTTTTATTTGTATCCCCCTTTATGAGCACTTTAGATACTTTCTAAATGTGGCAGCCTCTTAAGACACATTCTTACTACATAGATTCTCTTGTCCGCATGTCCACAGCAATTTTACAACAAGATTGACTCTCGAAATCGAAAATAAAATAAAATTATGATAAACAACCTAAGCGAATCCTTTTATTTGTTAATAAAAAAACGAAACATAAAGAGGAGGGAGAGGGACATACACACATTCCGTTCTTTGGAATATGTCGCGGACAGATATATCGAGTGGTATTCCCATTCTCTATAGTCTATACAACCGGTACAGGGTCATAATTTATATCGAGCGCAGAATATTGTCGGAATTTTTTTACGAGATTCTTCGATGCCATTAAATTTTCAAATTAAATCTTTTGTTGCATAGCGATAGCGAATCGAATCGTTCGGGGCAATTGTTAGCTGTATTAGACGGATGGGAAGTGCAATTTCCCAAAATTTCAATTATTTATACAAAAGAAGGACTTTTATGTTTTGGGGGTTGGTTGAGTTTAAGGCAATTAAGGAGAGAATTTGTAATTTATTAGGGCCCACATAGAATTTATGAGCCATAATTATTGGTTGCTCACAGGACATGGATTTATTAAATTTTATGAATGGCAAATGTGGTATTGAAATCAAAATTTGGTCACATTGACATGAAACATTAGCAGCTATGGTAATACATTTCCCATGTAGTTACTGTCTTATGTATAGCTTTCTATGGGTACCTACCTACTTCCCATGACAATACGAATTTCTTAATAACTGCAAAATGCCTTAAACACATTTTCCGTTATCTAGTTGTCCCATACTGTGTTGCTTTTGTTCTCAATTAGTCACGGTTAGTCAAAGGAAATATATTTTTATCGTGTGTGATAAATTTTATTTAGGGACAAACAGATTTTGAATACAAGTAGATCCCATGTTCGATACCTAAATCGGTTTAGATTAGATTATAATAGAATGTTTTTTAAATACTGCACCTAAGCAAATTTTATGAAATTATTGTTTTCGTACGTTCAATTTATTTAGTAATGAAAGAAAAAGTGACACTTGTGTTGATTTTGATAGCAATAGATTTAAAAATGGCTCTAAATTTGACACTCGATTTTTTGATGAAGATAAACTCAGTCTTTATTATCGTAATGTAAATTTCGAAAAACATCACAAAGATTTAGAGCATCATTTTGCTGGAACCACATATCGTCCAGATCAACGTCGCCCATATTTTAAGATTAAGAGTCATGGAGGGTTCACTTGGACATCCTATGTTGGTATGTACTATATTAGCTTCATAAATTTAGCACTTATTGTGCTATAATATGAAATTAAATAATAAATGCACAAACAGAATCCGAACCACTTTGTGTTACTATCCTATATCCATATGTACTGGTGTCCACAATACATAACTATACTTAGACAACATCTCAGATTCATAAACTTGTAGCTGTACCTAGCTTTGATGGAGCTCAACAATTTTGGGTGTATATACTTAAATACCCATATACACTGCTGGACAAAATAAAAGGTATGGAAACATATTTTTTAAAAAACTAAATTTTTTTCATATTTTTCAATTTTTTCTGTTTTTGCAATTATATTAATAAAATTTACATTATTCAAGATATATGGAATATATTTATCTGTTTATTTTTCGAATAATTAGAAAAAAATAACAAAAACTTTTGGAGTTCTGTTTTTCCGCTTGGGCAAAAAAATAGGTGTGTTCCTAAATAATCATTAGTTATAGGTTTAATTAAATTTTTGTTGGGTTTTTTTTTTAACTTACTCTAGTAACCTGAGTATCCTCCATTATTTTTCAAAACTTTTTCAAACGATCTGGCATTGATCCTACCAATTTCTGGCATGTTTCGGGAGGGATGGAATACCATTCCTTATTTTGCACTGCTTCCCACAGTTGATTTCAATTTGTGAAGAACTGGCCCCTTAATTTTTTTTGAGATCTGGAGATTGACTTGGCCATGAAACTACAGAGAAGTTTTGATCCCGAAACCAATCTTTCACAATACCGGCCGTATGTTTTGGATCGTTGTCCTGTTGGAAATGCCATCGGAGGGGCATGTTTTCCCCGGAAAATGGAAGCATGCAATTTTCCAAGATGTCCCTATATCCATATTTTGTCATGATATTATTGACACGAAATATAGGAACGACACCATACCAGGAAAAACAACAGCATACCATTACATTTTTTCACTCCTTCAGGTCCGTTCCAACTTCCATGGCTTAAAGCAAATTATTTTCGGGACCTTACATTCCTAGCTCTTAGGAGTGGAACTTTTTGGCGACTCTTCCTGGGAGATTGAAGTTCTGTAGTCTCCTGCGGATTATGCATGCACTGATTCCATCCCCAATTTGTGCGCCTATAGTCCGTGACGAAACAAACGGATTTAACTTCGCTAAAAGTAAAATGCGGCGGTCAGTAGTAACTGTGGTTTTTTCGCCCTTTGTCATTTTCTATCTCTAATGTTTGCTTAAGAGCATTGGTTACGAAGATGTGTGACCTTCCTAGGGCATCTGCTATAAATTTATAGGTTTTACGCTCACCCCTAAACCGCTGAACTAGTTGCCTTTCTTCCGCAGAGCAGTGGACTTTTCGACCCATCTTAAAATATGATTTAACAAAAAAAACTTCAACAAGAATTGTGATAAAGTGATTAAAAAACAAACTCACCTTTGAATTTAATCACTTTTTAATAACACCTTTGAAACAAATCGACAAATTTAAACAATTTAATTAAGCACACCTATTTTTATGTCCAACTTTTAAAACGTACAAAATGGTATTGCAACGAAAATTAATAAAATACTTTACAGTAAACTTAGTAAATGCAATAACCTTGACGTCATACTAATCGAACTAAGCATTTCTTAATAATAATATATTTTGTTGCAAGTCTTTGTTGGCAAAACAACTGTTATTTAGCAGCAAGAACAAATTAACTAGCAACAAAGCTTCTCACACCTATTTTTTGACCAGCAGTGTATATATCTGTAATTCGTGACATCACAATTTATTAACAAGTACCTACATGAGTACACTTAAAATTTAAAATTTAAAAAATAAATCCATTCGACCTGACAAACACCAAAACCAAATGCCTCAATAAATAAGCCATTTCGGAGTGAAATTCATTACACACATTTCCTCTTTGTTTCCTTTGTAAATTGTCCGTAAAATGACAATTTTTTTAAAAAACGCATACTTACCATTGCACCACCTACAAGGATATTCCCCCATACTCACATTCATGTAGTGGCCGTCTCCCCTGTTTCTAAATTACTAGAACGTGACTAACAACTCATATTCCAGATTAATCCCGAACAATAAACAATTTGTATGTACCTACTATTTTCGACTTAATTTACCGAACAGCCAGTAAATATATCTGAAATCTAATTTCACACGAGGGCAGTCGAAACTGAATGCACCCCTACCAATACTAAAGAGTTTTAATGAAAATTCATTAAGTTCAAAGTGGTTTGCGATTAGGCGCACATCAATATTCAAATCATTCAAGCGGTTAAAGGAATTCTTTTTTTTTTTTCTTCTCACAATCACAACGCTCGAGCTCGAAAGGGAAACGCCAAAATTGTTAATGCCATTTAAGCGACGTTCCACTTGACATTGTAAACGAAACACAAACTCTCCCTTTAGCAGTAAACACTCTATCGATGTGCGCACATGTTGATGGAGTGGAGGTAGAGAATACGATAGTGGAATTCAAAATACCAGATGGACGCCATTAACACACTTAGGATGCACTATTCCACTCCATATCGGCAGCACTTATCAAAACATTCCCTGCAGTTGTGGGATAGATGCAATGACTCAAGACCAATATAAAAAGAAAAATGTTTGAAACAATCCTTGCGCACACCCTCAATTCCACCGAGACTATAGGTATATGAAAGTGGGATATAACAGTCTCGGCGTTAATCATGAAATCTGAAACATTTTCTCCTTTTTGTCTATACCTTCTGGCTCTTGGGCCTCTGGCCACCATTAAACAGTCATCATGATCGTTGTGTGTCCTCATCGGGTACGTATAGGAAAAGAAATTAAATGCAAAAGAAGGAATGGTTTCTAAGTGGACGAGGGTGACGCCCGAACTGATTACAATTCGGCGTGAACAGACGAATACAGTTTGATCTTGGGTAGCGGTAGAGGATCCTATTCCAATTTTCTTTTTCACTTTTATTATGCTTGTGGGTAAGACGAATTGTAAATTCTAATCTTGTGAATACAAGCAGATGTTTTTGAAATTTCATCTGAGCTGCTGGTGGCTCAAGATGAGGTTTGGTAAATAGAATGATGGTCTTCGGCACTTTTTTTTTACCGTGGCAGGATATAGGTAGGAGGTCGCTAATTGACTGGATTGGAAGTATATTCTTGTGAATTTTAATTGGTGTGTCTATAATCGTCAGCCAGCCGTTTCTTTTTAGCAAGCTAGCAGGATGTATCTATTCATTTGAAATGAAACTTTAGGTGGGAAAATTTTATTTTGTGATGTAGGTATAGACTAGAAGGACCAAATCGGTGGTAATTATGGGAATTAGCACCTATTTTTACCGGCAATATAAAGGACACATTCAAGGGCAACAAAAGAGTGCCTTAAGCCGTTGTCTAGATTTCCGGTTGTATCTGTAATTTTCTGGTAAAATTGGCGCGATTCTATAGATTTAATTATAGCGTCAGTAGGTATAGATTTAGTTTGGTTTATTTATATATGGATGTATAGGTACATAGAATAATGGCGATACAAGTCACATACATATACCTATCAACAATTTTAATTCGGAAATACTGCGTCTTATTAATTTTTTGCCGCACTTTTAGGACAATGTCACGCACTTAGCCAAATGCTCCTAGTTGCGTAGTCTAATTTGGTTTAGGCACACTACCTAATGAGATTGGTGCCTACAACAATAACCTTTTGGGTTTAAATCGAAAATTCTGTGGGCCGGAGTATTGAACTCCATTCGCTCCATTTAGTCTAACCATCTGACTATCTTACAAATGTCATATACGAGATTATACCTACATAATGCCAATGTAAATATGTATGTATATAATTATTAAACATGAGATTGTGATTTTGAGCCTGCTTTTCATTTTCTTTTATCGGCAGGACATAAAAAAAACCTTTTACCAATAACAATGACCACAATCCAAAGATGTCTCCTTCACTTTTCAATTCGAAGAATTTTGCGTTATTTCCGGGCTTGCACACAAAGTTCCTAAGAATACGAATACCGAATACCTACAGTTTGTTCATTGTACTCACAACAGAACGAACCACATTCACATAGTTAAGCAAACACAACAATACCGAAAAATAATAACAACAAACAAAATAATATCAAATCAGGTATCTAGTAATTGCAATGTCCTTCTCCATATGTCCCTGATTGAAATCACAATTCAATCTTGGGGTTTCCAACAAATCTTTGACCAGACAGTGAGAGAGTCTATGTAACCCACTTATATAAAAATTTGTAGGATTACCTATTACCGAAAGAAAAAAATAAAGAACTTTGTTGTTATGGTTTTTCATACCTGGTTTGGCGTGTGCAGCGCGCAAATCTACTGAAAGAATCACTACATATATGCATAACGATGATTTGAGTCCATTGCTCGTTGCTGTATTTCTATTTTAAGAGCCATATACACACTCTCCTAAGGATTATCCGGAAAGCCTTCCTCAATGCATTAGGTTCGATGTCGATAATCTTCCAATTCGAACAATAGTTTTGGGATTTAGTAGCAGTTTGGGTTTTATTATCCCAGGGACTTATTTTATGAGATAATCATCAATTCGTTTTCCAAGGACTTTGCTATACGAATAACTACTAGGTATATGTGCATAAGTCCATGAATGTGATTTTGTAGAGATGGGTTGGTATTATAGAGGTACCTACATAATATTATAATTCTTTGTTGAGTTTGTTTTCTTTAATTTTAAAGATTATATAGTTTGTAACCAAGAAACTGTCAAGTTAAGATGACAGTTTTATTGAGAAATGAATCTTCTTTTTTTTAAAACTTTCAGAAAGTGGATGCATAAAGCAAATTAAAAGCCACGGACTTAATTTTCGAACATTCTACGACATGAACTCGCTATTACCAACATATACATAGCTACTCGTTGTTAAGTCAGTCCACTGACTGCAACCTCGTTATAAAGGATGAATGAATCATTACTTAGTAAGTTGATAACTATACATGCAAGCATTCAAAATCATTTCTCAACATCAAACATCGCTTTGCACTAAGTTTAAAACAGTTTAAAGTGATGTTTTTAAAGTGAAATATTACATACATATTAGATTATTAGCTATCAGATCACACTCGCATATGAAACAACACAATGCGTCTAATATTGGTTTGTATGGGAGGTATACTACTTCACCGACATACTTAGTCCATTTTCATTACCAACCTGACGACGCGACGGTAAAAAACAAGTGCTCTTCAAAAATGTCATTCGTTTGGATTGTGTTTTTAGCAGACAGACAGAAATGGCTTAATCGATTTAGAATGTGAATATACTTATATACTGTATGGCCATGGGGTCGGTCTCCTCCCTCCGGTGACTCCTTCTTGGCGTTACAAATGTAATGGCAAAGTGAGATTATTCTGTGGAGGGATAAAAATCTAAAGATATTTAATCACATACTCATAGGTACATGTTAAGAAAAGCCTGTTAGTAATAATTATATTTGCGAAAACTGCTAAAATCCTTCAATTTTTTAAATTTTTCAAAAAACGACAAAAATTCTAAATATAACACAAATATAACACTTAAGCAACTTTGCTTTGTACATTATTTGGTTTACACCTTAGCTTAGATTTGTAGCTACAGTTTGTACTAAAAATATATTCTCCCCCTATGTGCGGACGCATGCAAGTGAAGTGAGTTTTGGCTAGTCGATAATATACGGCGCTCGTTAGAGTAGAGTCACGAACCATGTTGCCAAAACTGTACTATTCGCCGAAAGGTTGCGCTAGCTACGACGTGAACAGGTAAGTACCTGAGGTAGTAAAAATTGAATTAAGTAATTGACGAAATTACTAGCTAGTTGGAGTTGGAAATATGTAGGTATCCCAATAAAAAAATTAATAAATGAAGTTTAGATATAATAAAATGATGCGTTTTAGAGGAAACCCCTTTTTGTGCACCGAGTCAATATTCAACTTAAGTAAGTAACGAGTTGCATAATTATTTGCTTATCAATAATGATACTAGGCGTATTTTTTTGAGAATCTACAGCTAGCTCACTTTTACGTTTACATGCAAAACGTGTATATTCACTTTTAGTTTTGTTATACTCACTTCCCAAAAAAATACGCCAACTAAAATGCTAGTCGATTTTAAAGTTAGGTACCTATATCTAGGAAGTGATATGTACCAATGCATTGTTGAATAAAATAACGAGTTGTGTGCGAATCGACAGTGCAACATTTTTTGTGAAGTTATGGCGGAAAATTAATTATTGAGAATTTGCCCAGTTGATGAAACGCTAAAAAAAGTTTTTAGTACCTACGCATATTTTAAGGGTCGAGACTTCTACCAGTAATCTAAAAAAATAAAAAAAAAATAGATGGCGCAACAGGCGGAAGACACCCTAGGCCTAGCTACTCGCAACCATTCGTTTGTGTGAGTTTCTATTTTTGAGACGAATGGTAGGGACCTACAATTTTATGCCGAGTTCGAACGGCTGAATTAAGAAGCTTTTTCAAGACAGTCATACTCTCGGATGTGGCGCAGTAGAAAAAACCTTAAGATGTAATTTGTGTTTTTCCGGGGATCGAACTTGGGATCCCTCGTGCACCCAGCAGCGTTACCGATGGGCGACTTTAGTCGCCATTTGGCGACTTTTTTGATCCCCGGCGACGACTTTTCAAAAATTCTCTGTTTTGGCAACTTTTTACAACATTGGCGACTTTCGGGCGACTATTTCCATAAAAGAAATCCTAAAAGCTGTTGAACAACTCAAAAAATATATAATGTAATCTGTATCCATAATTAACACTTCCCAATATTAATTTACTGTCAAGTAAGTATGTTTTGTTTTACCTCTGCTTCACCATTGTTGCATCTTTGATTATGCACAGAGCAAACCATCACTGAATAAAAATTGCTGAAGACAGTTTTTAAACTATTTTGAGGAACCAAATGTTAAAGAATTTTGGTTTAAGATTGGCCAAATGCCGAAATGCATGGGAAAACCATTTTTATAAATGTTTATTGATTTGTAGTGAAAATGTTTACTCTGCCTCGAGTGAACAAGATATTACCTCTCCACTGAGAATCTTACAAACTTTTTATTCAACGAATTTCCGGTACATAGTAAGATCTGAAAAAGCTATCAGCCACAAATGGACAGACATTTTTCGTACTATTTGTCATATGCGTGAAATTACTATTCACATTTGTGGTTTGACTTCATCAAAACTATGTTCGATTAATTCCAAACCACTTTCGTCGGTAGATCAATAAGCTAATATTGCTAACAAATTAGTAAATTATTTGCCTGGTATAAGACATTTTAAAGACCTTTTTACCACTGCAATTTATGAATTGACAAACAAAAAGGTCACATCACAAACTGCAATTTATGGAGAAACAAATTGGCTCTGTAATTTTTCTTAAGTTTCTCTTCTTGAGAAAGACTTTATCCCCACTGACATTTTAACAGTATTTTCTATTTTCACTACAAAAGTAAAGGAAAAACCTAATGAACATGTTTTGTTGAAAATACTGCATCGAGTATTAAGTTTTGTTTGTATAAGGCCCCTTTTTAAACTCTTGGCGACCTTTTTTGGCGACTTTATCATTTTGGCCATCGGTAACGCTGGCACCCAGTAGGTAATCTAGAACAATATTATTCGTGTCAGCATATTTTTTGTTATGCTACTGCAGAAAAACCAACCGCTGTCTCTAATAATTTGGATCGCTTTGGCTTGAACCATATTACTTTGTAACCTAATCTCTCTAATATCGTGCACATGTACACTAGTCGGCATAAGTATTTTGACAAAACTAAAGTTAATTCTACTCATAATTTGAACTTACTTCATGTAAATTTTGGCATCAATGGAAACGTCATTTAAATTCCGTATGAATGATACAAAACTTTACCTAACCTATTACCCATTAAAAATTTAGAATTTTTGTGAAAGTCTACTTTTTTGACTTTTTTTCTCGGTCTCAAACAAAAAATTTTCTGATGCAAAAAGTTTCTACAAAGAATTCTAATAGTGAATGGGAAACATTTTTTTTTTTCAAAAAATCTCTTCGCTAATATTTTTTATGAGCGCGCGTTACATCAGTTTCATACCATTAAAGAAATTAAAAAAAAAAAAACTTAAAATGGTTTCTATATTATCTTCATATTTAACAGAGGGGTTCCCAAACTATGCGTCGCGACGCACTGAGGCGTCGTGGCGCTATCCTAAGCGCTTGCTTCGTGACTGGCACTCGTATATTTGCATAGCACTCAAAATTAAATAAGTTCAAGCAAAATTGTCATAAATATGGGACGACGATATTTTTAGAAGTGCAGGGCGTAGCAAAAATATTTCAACCTATCTATGGAGTCGCAGTATGAAAAAGATTGGGAACCTCTGATTTAACATATTCGAGCCATCTATATCTTACTTAGGCTGCAGTTATAGCTATCAGTAAAATGCATCCGTAAAAAAATTGTTTCACTTTTTTGGAGCACTTAAACTTAATCGTTGAACTCAATCTTGGTAAGACCAAGTTGCTTTTGAATTATAAAACTAATTCGTCAAAAAAAATTGAGCAATTGATCTTTAAATTTTCTAAAAACAAAATTTCTTTATTTCTCCGTACGAAAAACTTTTTCTGTTCAACTTCTCAACCAGTTTCACAAAGTGTTCCACTGAATTCCTATGATATGCTATGGTTAAATGTTTCAGATTTGTTCTGTTGCGTGTTTTTACGGATGGACTTTTCTGATAGCTAGAACTGCAGCCTAAGGTAATCCAAGCTTATCATTTCTACTTGCCTTGTCGAAATACATATACAATTAGTAGTTGGATTGGATTCCTTGGGGCTTTTGCAAGTCATACCTACTCAGAGCTCAACAATGATGAGACGTTTTATATGTTTTTGCTTTAAAGTAAATTATAGTGTTAATGAAATGGATAATTTATTTTCATAAATTTAATAACATAAGTACATACAATTGCTTTTTCTTCATCTTACACATAGAACGTTTTAAACACAAAACATTTCCAGTGTGTAGTGTTAGTGATACTGATATGTATAAGTGGAAAGCTCTACACACAACACTATCTAACAATTCGTTGTTTTCTTTTTCTTTTACATATTTTTATATCTTCATATAAATATTTATCCGCGGTGGATAGTCCTTATAAGCTAGTTTTATATAATTTAATAGAATTAAATATAAAAACAAATTTCGCAAAGAGAAGCAATAAATAAAAAACAGATTTTGTGCATAATGTGCTGTTCTTATGCAATGGTAACAAAATGGTATTCGGAGGAGTAAGTGGTGTGGTTTGCGGGTAACAAAAGGGCACGGGACTATTCCGAAAATCTACAATCCTTGTAAATAACGCCTCAATTCCTCCTCGGTGTCGTAAATCATAACAGGGAATGGGGATCCCGGCACGAATTCACCGGCCCATTTAACCTCTACCCGATAGTCACCCGGTTCTGTTGGGTCATACTAAGGAAAAAAACGAGTTAAACAGTTTTCAACTTTGAATAATGAAATATGATACGATACCTTGCATAGAATCGTCCTGTCTTTCTGACTCTCGCGTTGCATTTCAACACGGAATGCACCTTTGGGACCGCGTACCCTAACTGTGAGTTGGCCAGCTCCAGCGCCTCTTGTGTCACAAATGAAACGTGACTGGAATGTGGCAAGCACTCCGTGTTCAATACCAGGACCATAAACACGAACCTGAAAGCAATTATGAAAATGAAACAAGGCTTTACAGAAAAGCCTAGATATATTCACAAACCTTGCTAGCATCGGGAGCTCCAGCGACCTTCAAGCCAAACGGCGAGCCTGGAACGTGTTGCCCACCATACTTGATGGTGAGCAGATGCCTGCCAGGCTCTTGTGGCTTGATGTTCAGTGTAAAGGTGGCGTCACCATGGTCGTAGAGTTCACAATAAGCCACCTTCCGCGGACCAGCGCAATGAGCCGTCAATTCACCAGGACCAGCACGCCTGGTGTCGATCCATGATTTGATTTCCTTTCCTACTACACCATGACGGAGGCCCTCGCCGGAGCATATGACCTTTGAGGCGTCCATTGATGAGCCGACAGCAACTGTCAGTGGACATCCCTTAACTAGTCTTCCATTCCACTTCACCGACAGAGTCAATGAACCAGATGACGACTTCTGTGGAGTATATGAAGCCAGCCAGATATTTTCATTTGGCCTCGGTTGAGCTAGGCTCACGGGTACAGATGTGTTGTCCTGGTGAATGAGGATCACCTCTGGCCTTCCAGGTGGAGCGTTGGTTGCGTCGATTGTAAAGTGAGCCGCCTCACCGGCTTGGGATGCAGCTAGCCCGCGACCAGTTAAAACAACCTTATCAGCTGCTTGTTGAGCAGTCACATAGGCACTTCTAGGGCACTGTACAATAGACATGCCACTCCACGTGAGATCCAAGTCGTGTTCGCCGGGAGCTAAATTGTCAGCGGATACGAAAAGCCTTGCTTTTCCATCGCTCAGCTTATCGACGGGAATCTCAATTCCATCGATCGTGCAGACCAGTTCTCCTGGACCAGCCTGTTCAACGTCAAAAACTATACGGGCCGGCAAAATAAGTCGGCCTTCATGATCGAGCAGCGTTCCCCAACCTCCAATTGGGGTAACTTTCGATGCCTCCACACATGATACATTCCATGGTGAGCCGGGTAGTGATCCTCTGTTGGGGCAACTTGCTCGGATTTCATATCGTCCCACAGACAGTATGGTATACGAGATCCGCCATTCGTTGTTGCCAAGGGCCTAGAGAAATCAAAGAAGTGTCAATCCGAAACTGAACAAAAATTTAAATGCAGGCTTTTACCTTAATTTTGGGCTCAATCCTCTCTCCAAACTCATCGATCCGCTCGATTTGAACATTTGGAGCTATCGGGCAGTACACAACAAACGAAGCTTCCTTATTCCTATGGCAAACTTCGAGACCAGTGCCAGCTGCGCGTGAATCACCCTTGTTGCCTGTCGGAGATACCGCAAAACTAAATGGTGATCCTTGGATTGTCTCCCCACCATACAAGACCGTCAGTCTGTGATTGCCCGGCACCGATGGCACGAAATCGATGGCGTATACGCCTTCCGTTTGCTCTGTCACACGAACGGGAAGGTTCTGATTGCTCGGGGATACTGCATATGCCTCTACTTCTGCAACACCAGCTTGATCGGTTCTCACTGAAAATGCAAACGAAATTATATAGTCTAAATCTCTCCAAAGGAAGGATCAAATTACATGTGAGGGCTATTGGGCTATGAAGCGCCTGCTGTCCCTTGGGAACACCTTGAATAGCAACCTTGCTGGAGTCAAACGCTTCACAAGTAAACGGGCTTCCCGGGATGGACTTCGACTGATGCAGTACCTCTATTAAAAGACAACAAGTCAGAAATCTGAACTGCTTCCAGATGGAAATATCCCTTACCTAGAACACACTGTCCTACTTTATTTATGGTAAACTCAGCTTGCAGTTGCCCGCCCTTAGTCTGATAACAGCGGACTGGCAAGGCTTGTCCTCCGGGTCCCGAAACGACGACATCAAATTCTCTAGCCGGCCTTCCGATTGTGTCAATTGCAAACGAAGTCGTTTTACCAACTCGTGACTGATACAGTCCCAAGCCACTTACATTGATTTCTTTGCCTGCTCCAGCTGGTAAAACACTTATTTCAAGCGGCTTTAGAGAAACCGGGACTCCATTGTAGAGAATTGTGATCTTATGCGGGGCAACCCTAGTTGGATGGTATACAATTTCCCAGACGCCACTTTTGGAAGGCCCTCTAATGGAATGGGGAACTTCAGCTGCCCCACATCTGACCATGGCAGTCAGTGTTCCCTGTCCAGCGTCATTTAAGGACACAGATATACTAGCAGGTCGGTGGCAGAGGGCTTCGCCAACCTCAGTTATCTTCACTAGAGATGGGTCGAACACTGTCAACGTGCGGGTGGCGATGTGATGCCTTGTATCTCGGTCAATGAATCGGATCATGTAGTTTCCGATCATGTTCGTTCGGAACTCGGCGGTATGCCTTGTGATAGTGTATGCCACAGGCTTGTGATCGGGTCCAACAATTTCTGCAATTTGGTCATCTGTTGGAAAGTCTACAGTAGCCAAGCTACCAATTTGAATTTGTTGTGTGGTCTGCTGAATATCGACACGGAAAGGACTGCCATCTACCGGAACATCATTGAAAGTTATATTGACGTAGTGAGGCTCACAGCTTTGTGGTATAAACGTTACGTCATAAAGCCCTCTGGCGCAGGCTACAACCTCAGCCTTGACGGTGCTTGTATCTGTGGAAACAACTAGCTCTAATGTGCCCTCACCAGCCCCAGCAGCATCCACACTGAAGGTTACCGGAATACCCAAAGGGCACGGTCCCTCGTGTTGCTCAAGACCACTTATTGTCACGCGTGATACATCAAAGACGTTGCATGAAAATGGGGAACCACTGATGTGTTGATCATTGGCGGTTACACTGATCAAATGGCGACCCACTGCTGACGGACGGAATGAAGCTTTATAGGTGTCCCCACGATGATTTATCTGGCATGGAACGTTATCCCCCGATGGAGATGTGACGAAAATCTGTGGCTCAACACCATCGAATCCGTCAAGTTCGAAAATATTTTCCATTTTAACAGCTGCTTGCTTCAAGCCCTCCCCAGATGCCACCGCCCGGGGAAGCGACACCGGCGCAGCGGCAATATGACACGTAAATGGCGACCCAGGTACTGGATGTCCATTAAACCTTACAGACAGTGAGTGAGCTGCAGCCTCTGTTGGCTTAAAGTTAACCTTGAAGCGAGCATTGCCTTCAGATTGAACAAAGTTCGGAACATTCTTCCCACTGACCGCAACGATTATCTCCAAATTACCAGCTCCCGCCTGACTGGCGTTGATACCGAAGCTTACGCTCTTTCCCACGACGCCTGGACGTATATCGGTGACAACAACCTTCTCAGCCGAGTAGGCCTTCAGCAAGAATGGACTACCTTCGACATGTCCACCACCGGGAAGACGAACCTCGACCGAGTGGTCTCCGACGTCAACTGGTTCGAACTTGACGCTGTATCCAACATCTGCTCTCTCGATTTTAGTCGCAACGCTACGACGAGCTGGACCCAAGACCTCAACCAGAGGCATGGTATCTGACTCCACTACAAAGTCGAACGTTCGGCCAACGCTTACTTTATCCATGGACTCGGGAGAAACTATCCGAGCAGCGGCTGAGACCCGGCAAGTGAAGGGGCTTCCGGGAACATCCTGGCCATTGAACCGTAGTTCGACGGTGTGGTTCTGTGCATCTCGCGGTGTGAACGAAATGGCATAGGTGTGCTGACCTTGGCCCTGTGCTGATGTGGGAACCCGACCTCCATTGACGGTTACCTCAAGATTTCCTGGACCGGCTTGGGATGTTTCCACGAGAAAGGTGACAGGTTTGCCAACCGTCCCAGTGCTCACGTTCTTCACTTTAATTGCGTTGACATCGTACACCTAAGAGTGGGGTGACATTATTTAGCTTCTTACCACTTCAGCTAGCGACTCAGTCTTACCTTAGCAGCATATGGACTTCCGGCTGTTGGTAACCCATTGACGGTTACATTTACACGGTGTTCGCCCACGGAACGTGGCACGAAATCGGCTTTGAACACACCTTCGGCGGTCTGATGAACTTGAGCTGGCACTGATTGCCCAGCGGGTCCTGATTTAGGGACAATTATTCGAAGCAAGCGCAGGGTGCAGGCGCATTTTTTGTGCGTAACGTTTTTATTTAGATTTTTAAAATATATATATTTTTTTTGTTTTTGGTTGGTAGTAGTAGTTTGGTGGTAGCAATACAGAAGAAGATAATGGAGTCAAAAAATTTGTTTAAGTCGGCAAATTATGGTATGGAAATTGGGTTTGTTTAATGAAAGGAAGGGGTTTCTTTTTACAAAAGCCATGGGGGGAAATTGTGTGACGTCAAGACGGGATTGGTGCTCAAAAGCCATTGAAAAAATATAAAGGTGCAAATATAGCTTGTTAGTGAAAAGTTTAGAGACGTGCTCACTGCTTAAGGCGCCAGGGTTTTGGTTAAAAATAAAATGTGTCGAACCCTCCACCACAAACAAATTGAAAAGTTAACTTCAGAGAAAAAAAACAACAAGATAAATTTTATTATAACTTTTTTCGTAATTTTTACAAGACAAGATTATTAGTACATTTTTTTTTGTGGAAATCTACTACACTATCGTCTACACGAAACAAATTAGTAAGTTTACTTTTGTAACGGTTGTTAGGTATGGTAAATACAACATTTCATCAATGTGTGTGTGTGTTTGTGTCTCGGTTTTAGGTTTAGGGTTATTGAAAGTAAGTATTATTTTATAATCAAAGTTAAATATATTTATAAAAGTCTAGTACAATAGTCTTCGTCGTCCTGAAATAATATACAGATATAAAAGTGAGAAATAAAAATAAAACAGAAAAAAAATTAATAAAAATTCGTAAAATCAATTATAACAGAAAACATAAATTTGAAAATATCTCTTTTTTACAAAACAAAGCATTTAAAAGAATAGTCAGAGATAAGTAGAGAGAGAGAGAGAGAGAAAGAGGAGAGACAGGGACAGAATGATATGTGACGATGTAGTTGGTAATTTTTGTGCTTAAATAAATCTTTAGAAGGTGTAGCTTGCGTCGTATTTTAATGCTAAAACTCAATGTTAATTTATGACTTTGATTTCGGAATCATTTGGGAGATTTAAAAAAGGTTTAGATATCTTCACAAATGCAAGCATGCGAATCGTTAGTTGCCATAAATAAAGCAGTAAATCATTAAAAGGCAAGGCACGGAAGCGGCTGAAATGGGTTTAGCGGTTAACGAGGCCAAACTCAAGTATATGAGAGGTCAATAGGAAGGGACACCAAACATCGAGTATTCGGATTGAACGTCAAAATAGAATCTAACTTTGAGGTAGTAATAAACTTTCTTTACCACGGCTATGATAAAGGGTCCGCCATCATTTTTCAACTAGTGCTTATTTCGCGAATGGTAACACTTAGCTCATGTCTTATTTGACAGATACCTAATTAGTTTTATTCTTCCGCTGAACGAAAATGGTTGTGTATAGGCTTGAACAACGCTGGGAAATATTGCGACATTACTTTGAAAATCATGGTAATGTGGGTCTGCGATCGACTTAGAGAAGATGCCGATTTTGCCAAAAAAATCATCTTTTCAGATGAAGCTCATTTTGATCTTGGCGGTATGTAAACAAGCAAAATTGTCGCATTTGGGGCACAGAAAACCCGCACGCATACATTGAAAAGCCGATATACCCAAAACAAGTCACTGTTTGGTGCGGATTTTGGTCCAGAGGCATAATTGGGCCAATTTTCTTCGAAAATGAGCAAGGAGTGGCCGTTACAGTCAATGGCGATCGTTATCGGGCCATGTTGAACGAATTTTTGTTCGCAAAAATTGAAGAGGAGGATATTGGCAACATTTGGTTTCAACAGGACGGCGCTACGTGCCACACAGCCGAAGCTACACTCGATGTTTTGCGCCCTGGTTTTGAAGATCGCATTATCAGCCGCAGAGCTGATGTCGTTTGGCCACCGCGGAGCTGCGATTTGACACCGTTGGACTATTATTTGTGGGGTGCCGTAAAAGATAAGTGTTACGCCGACATGCCAGAGACAATTGATGCTTTAAAGGACAATATTCGTGAAGCCATTGGTGAAATACAGCTGCACACAATTGGACCGATCGTGTAGGCTACTGCATGGACAGCCGAGGCAGCCATTTGAATGAAATTATTTTCCATTATTAACCGGAAGGATTGTACTTTCAAATAAAAAAAGAAATTTGAGAAAAGAATAAAATATTCAGTAGTTTTTTTTTATAGCATTTTCAAAAAAAAAGTTATTTGGCGGACCCTTTATTACATCTGACAGATAAACAGAAATCTTTGGGCTGAGAAGGCTATTTGCGGTGAGGCCTTCTTCCAAACACCTAAGAAGATTCTTTACTCAAGAAAATAATAAAAATAATCCCTTTCAAAAGCGGATGAAGATATAATTTCGGCCGATTTGAGAAAAAACTTTTCGCAAGATATTTGGTCCCGTTTGGCGGGTTTTCGAGGAGACGATTCAATAACGAACTATACAAGCCGAGCTGTGACATCGTCTAGTAAAAAATACTGTTCAATTGGGGATTTGAGATGGGTAGTAGCTACAGCTACAGCTACATGCCGAGCGAATAGATTTCAACGCTCCGGGCCGCAGAGTCCTCGATTCTAGCCCTAATTCGATTCTAAGGTCAACGCAGTAGACCTCGCCAAAGGTGGCGCGCATTAGTATAGGAATCTAGGAATGTAGGTACCTACTTCAAACAACTTGAAGTGCGGAACTGCAGGCAGTTGACTAAGGAACGAGTTAACTGGGGTAGCATAGATATATTTATTTCTTTTAACACTAAACACAATTAATTACACTCCATTCCTTTAAGTAAACAGATTTAAAAAAAAATACGCCAAAGTTACCAACTAACTTCGCACAACTCGTAGTAACGTGCAAATTGTGTTACAAGTGAAAACCGAATTTATTAACAACACATTCTTCGTTAAGAATTCAAGTGTGCAAAAAAGGAAACGGATTTTTTTTTTAAATAAATAATGGGACATGGGAACGATGAAGGGATATTTGATAATATGAATAAAATATTATACAAATGCACACAATTCCGAAACAAAAAGATAATACACTGTACAAATTAAAAATAAACAAACAAATTTTGAATTTGGTTAAATTTTACAAAATGCATGAATGCATAATGTGTGCGAATGTATATGCAACCGAACCCTCAGATATAGTATTATAACACAAATCAATAAGAACTCATGTCCACCACTGTAATGATCCGAATAAAGGAGATCATCTTCCACACTTACCTTCGACATTCACTTCGATGTCTTCTAAACGACCGCCTGTGTGATTGATAACAAACGAATTTGGCTGATGTACTGGGCCGGGCCCACCTAACGATACCTGTGGCCCTGACATTCCACCGCTGATATTCACGGTTATGGGACACCCAGGAACGGGCATTTTATTAAACGATACATTGATCGTGTGCTCACATGCCTCAGCCGGGACAAACGACACGGAGAACCTAGAAAGAGACAAGCCCGTGTTATGGTGTACCAAAATTTGTGATTCATGTAACCTACCTTGCATTACCCTGCGGATGAACCTGTGTGGGTATATTAAGGCCTTTAGCGGAAATTGTTATCTCTAGATTTCCTTCGCCCGCATCTCCAGCATCAACTGTGAACTGGACGGAGCGACCTACCGTTCCCCTCGATACACTGCCAACAACAACTTTGGTCGCATCGTATGCCTTTGCGAGGAACGGCGTTCCCTGCACTGGGAAGCCATTATACTCCACGTTAATTGAGTGTCCACCGACAGTGTTCGGAGTGAATTCGGCAGTGAATCCTGCATGAATGTCACCAGTCACACGGACTGGCAGTTCACCATGTGGTCCCCGAACACTGACTGCCAATTCTGCAGCGCCTCCACCACTAACTGTGATATGGAACGAAGCCGGCCGATTGACGGGAATCAATTCCAGATTTGTGAGATTCAACATAACGCGACTTGTATCCGCCACCGAACATACAAACGGACAGCCTCGGACAGTTTCTCCATTGAACTTGATGTCGATTAGATGTGGCTTAGCCTGTTCAGGTGTGAATGACACTAGACAACGTCCACCGCCAACAACTTGCACATGATTCGGTACTTCTCCTTCGTTTATCGATATTTCTAATTGACCTTCTCCAGCAGCGCTGGCGTCTACACGGAACTGGCATGGCTGACCGACAACTCCTCCGTTGACGTCAGTAACCTGTATTAGGCTGGCATCGTAGACCTTTGCGACCAAGGGTCCGCCAGCTATTTTCGTTCCGCTAATAGCAGCTTCGATGATGTGCGTACCAACTTCGGTGGGGACGAATTCGATGCGCACTGCACCGTTTGCCGCCTCATGGGTAACGCGGGCGTTTAGTTTCGATTTGTTTGGCGTTAAAACTGTTGCCACGCATTCGCCTTTCGAAAGGCTAGCTCCAGGAGGCGGCAGAATCTCAAAAACCGCCGACGTATTGGCCGGTACGAGGCGGGTGGACTCGCCTAAAGCTGTTAATCCGGGTGAAGACATGATTTCAACGTGCCACGGTGATCCTGCAATCAGAAAAACGAAATGAATTAGAATGAACAACTACTTCTCGTAATAGTAACAGATACCTAGATAAATATCAATAAAAAAAAAAGTATCTTGCACGGTCTAACAAGCCCAATCGTGATGCGAATATTGAGTTTCAGTTGAAATAGTCATATAGACACTCCTACAGCGATACCGTACAAACCGGGCAAGTTAAAAGCTATACAGAAACTCATAAATTGGCCAAGACATGACATGAAGTGCTAAGAAAAAAAAATATCTTCGTCATGCTTGGTGGAGATTTTCTTTTTCTTCTATCGATACTTCTTCCTCTACGGCTTCAGATTTGTTAGATTTGGTTAGCTGCTCTTGGATCGTTTTGCATGTTCGCCGGGCTCCGTTTCAGTAAAAAAATATGACACAAGGCTCAAAGAGATTTTCTTCTTCTCGACTTGCACGCAATTGTGAGACGTGAACGTGAAGAGTTATACATGGGATAGGAATGCAAAGTTGTACTCGTGCTGAATACAAATAAATTCGTTTCTTCGCTGATTTTATATATGTAATCCCTGACCATTCTCGATGCAGTTACGCAGTACTATCCCACTTCAAATGACTATATCAAACCTGAATACTTATTTGAGACTTCTTTTGACCGTATACGGAATTTTTAATGATCATCACAACCACTTCGTTTGATTTAATTTTCTATTGTGCTTCGTCAGTAGGTACGTCAATCTCGGTGACGCGCTCTAAGTACGACGCTCACAATGCTGTGGCTGTCTTAATGGTCTGAGAAAAAAAATACCCGCTTTGATCGAGATGCACAGGTTCGAAGTGGAAACATGGTCAGACGTCAACGATGATCTTTCTCTCAAGGAAATAAATTCACAATTCCGGTCTGGTGAAAGAGAAAGTTTCAGGTTGAATAGTATACAGTGGCCAAAGTAGCTGATGATGTTGCTGATGGCCTCGTCAAGTCTTCAACCGCCAAAATGATAAAAAGTGATTGCAACAAAACAAGACTCAAGGCCTTATGCCGTTCTTCGAGTTTGGTATTAAATCCGAATCAAATTGGCTCTAGTGTTATGCAGGTTTGACTTGAGCACATTGTTGTCGATAAATATGGAGAATTGGGTGTATACAAGAAGAAAACGAATTGCTTTAAGAAATACATAGTTTGCTTTGTAGGTACTTCAAGGTCGCCTATATTTATATAGCACGTATCGTAACGAAAACAAAAAGGTCGTTTGTTGGCTGCGCGTGAAATGATTGCTTGTTAACAAACATCTCAAATAGATAAATGCTGACACACTCGTAGGTTGAAGAACAATTATTACGTAGAAGAAGACATTCTAGAGATTTTGTTGTACTATTTGATTATCACTACGGACAACTATTCAAACATACAAAATATTATCTGATGATAATTAAATGAAATCAGGATCAATGTCTTGAAAATAATGCAATTTTTTCATATCCTGGGCCAACTATACTGCATTTCCCTTAAGTTAATAATTCAAATAAAATACGAGTTTATAAAAATCCTATACCTATTAGTATACATGTATATATGTGTCTAACATACAAATAACCATTTCTATAACTATGTACTTATTAAGAAGTGACCATTTTCACATTTTTGGACTTTACAGTCTTTCAGTGGATGGTGGATCACAATTATTAGTGCTATGGCATATAGGTTAGTGTGCATGAGAACCAAGACATGTTAATTTCGAGTCGTTTTCAAGAACTTGAAAATTTGTATTCGTGAATTTTGCAAAAATACCTTATACCTATTTGGTATAAAAATCCAAATTCAAATTTATTATTAAAGAACTGGAATATGCAGACCACAGCAGAGGGTCTAATCCGATCCGAGGCATATTTTTGACTAGAATGATAACTGGCTACGTAAGGAAACAAAATTTAAAATTTGTACCAATGCAAACCCAAGAGATATTATACCCCCTTTGCATTCAGAAAAATGCACCATTCGGTGTGGATCGAACCTTAATTCTTGCAAAGAACACTAACGGAGTCGATATTAACCCAGAGTTTCTTTTATGAAGACTGATCATTAAGGGATAACTTATGTGGCCGAGTTATTCAAAATTGGAACTTTCATGGACCGGCGGGCAGCACCTAAGCCGCGGACGCCATACAAACGGTATACCTACAAATTTTTTTTTTTTTTTTTTTTCAAAAAATGTATTATTTGTCACCCTCTGGCTATATGGAACAGAAGGTCGAATGCTAGCTCAAAATACTCGATGAAGTATAGTCTAAGATTTAAAAGCATTTTTTGAATTGACCTACTAGTAACGTAGAAATAAAAAAAAATGTTTTTATGTTTTGGAAAACGATGAATGAGACATGTAATAATTTTGACTTATCTATCAAAATACAAACTTTCAAGTTCATACGGCTAATGGTTCGTGAGACCCCTCTTACTCCCCGAGACCCCTTTTCTTTTCTCACCCACCCTAATTTGGCTACACATCTATAAATCAGAAAAATCGGACGAATGGTTCTCGAGTTTATGGAGGGACGAACAGACTGGCGCGGCGTTGCATTTTATATAGTAGTATGGATGTAATCAGGATCACTAAACAAAGTAGTACATTTGCATTTTCCGAGAAAAAAGTCTTTATGCGAGAAACAGATTACTACAGCACCAGCAACAGCAACTTTGACAGCAGCAGCAACTTCAACAGCAGAAGTCGCATGAAACACATTGGAAACATCGACAGCAAACTTTGTCAAGGGAGGGAAAAAAAATTTGTTGTCAGTTGATTGCAACGCAGCATTACCAGATTATATCTTCCAAAATAAATGGTAAAAGCGAAAAAAATGATATTAGGTACATGACGACCTGTAAAATGTTAGAGCAAATCACGTACTTAGTACCAGCAGGTATATGTACCAGTCAGTATAGGTACTTGGTGGTAGCTAAAGTATAAAATTCGAAAAACATATCTGATGTCATTTTCGACAGTGTTTTTCAGATGTTTGCTGCCCAATCAAACATCAAATCAAAATTTGTATGTACTTTTCTTTTAATAGCTTGTCAAACATTAATTTTAACACAACTCGCGACGATTGAATTAGATAACTCGTATCCACATTGCAATAGTAAAACTAAAATTAAAAATCACGTCCCACCGACAGTAAATAATTTGACGCCTGCAGATCACAAAAAAGAATTGATTTCTTTTGCCAATCGAAAATGAAAGGCAATCTAAATCAAAAAAAAAATTAAAATAGTATTTTCTAAATCATTTACATAAAAATAATTTGTAGACTGCTGAAACTTTTTTTGTATATATCTGGTAATGATGCTGCACCTTCAGTATGTCAGCCAATGTCAGCATTCGAAAGTTGAGAGAACTGAAAAAGTCACCGTGGTGTTGGTAGCATTTGCACAGCAACATTGAATTTAGGACTTAGCTCTAACGTCGATGTCGATGTTGCTGTAACTTTAGCCATTAAAAAGCAGGGGCTCTAAAAAGTGCGCTGTGGCTGTCAAAGTTGCTGTTGCTGTTGCTATGCCAATCTGTTTCTCGCATTAGATTCAATTGCGTAAACAGTGTTTCTTTTATCTTCATCATCATCATTATCATCATTTTCAAATGGTCCACTTGTCCATTCAGTGGGTCGCGGGTGTAGGTTGCTCAAGTGAACCCTCCATTGCTCTCGATCCTCCGCCATCGACTCCAAATCATCAAGGGCAATCCCCATACGGGTATAGGAGAGATTATGGACTTGATCTAACCATCTCATCCTTGGTCTACCTAGAGGACGCCTACCCGATGGTACGGATTCCATAGCACGTCGTGGAATTCTGGAAATTTGTTTCCTTTATTATTATTATATAACTACCAACGTTTTTATTTCGTCTCCTGTTGTGAAAATCTTAAAATGCGTTTTTCTTTTTTTAGTTCAGAGCGAGAGCAGGACCTGAACAGAACTATCATAAAAAAGTTCGTGTTTTTTTAGCTCAGAACAGACTCAGAATTAGTGCTTCTTATTTCGTTCAGACTTCAGAGAATGATCAGAGCGCACTCTATGAGCTTAGAATAAATTGACTAAGCAGGCTGGAGTAATAGGCTGATTACGCCATTACAGTCACATTTGACAGACAAAACAAAAACAGGATAAACAAAATAGTTGAAACAGTGCAACCAAAAAAAGTGTCACTACTTTAATCACAAGCTCTTATACAAGGTGGCGCAAAAGTAATCCTCCTATCAGAAAATGCTATAAATTTTGCGATTGGCCCCTAATGTCAGTTCTGTTTTGACATTTGTGTACTAAACACATGCGAAATACACGTTAATAAACAATGTTACGCTACACTGCTCCAGAACGCGGAATATTGGTGACTATTTATTTGAGCAATAATCGGTCGGTGACTTTGGCACAACGTGAATTTCGTCGCAGATTTCCTAGCCGTCCAACGCCTACTGGTGAAACACTAGCCGCTCGCCTCGAAGAGACTGGCTGCCAGGCGTGGCAGACCCCGGAGTAGCCGTTCTGCAGAGAATATTGCTGCTGTAGCCGAAGATGTCATGGACATGAAGACGTCGCGGGCCAAACGGTTACTGTGAATGGTGAGCGCTACAGAGCAATGATCAACGAGTTCTTTTTGCCGCAACTTGATGAATTGGAATTGGAAAACATGTGGTTCCAACAGGACGGTGCAACGGCACACACTGCACGTGCCACAACCGATATGCTGAAGGATGCATTTCCCGGGCGCCTAATCTCCCGTTTTGGCGATTTGCACTGGCCAGCAAGATCGCCTGATTTGACCGCTCCAGACATCTTTTTGTGGGGCTTTTTGAAGTCGCGGGATTATGTCAACAAGCCTCAGACTCTTGCTGCTCTTAAAGACAATATCCGTCAAGAATGTGAGGACCTATCGCCGGAAGTTTTGGCCAAAGTGATGGAAAATGCCATAAAAAGGGCTCAAATGACAATCAACTGTGGCGGCGGCCATTTACATGACATCATATTCTCGACTTGATGTTAAAAAAATTAAAAGACCAAATAAAAATAATCCACAAGAAAGAATCAAAGTTTTTCATTTTTTTTTTTAAATTACAGCTAAAAAACATCGGAAGGTTATTTTTGCGCCACCTTGTATAAAATGTATACCTACCTGAACTAGGTAAATAGATCAGTTTTTGTTTTTATTTGGTTATTAAAAACAACAGTTTTAAGAAATTTATACAGATACTATTTAAACAACATTTCCAAGATTCAAGATAGTTATCATAAGCTAATATGTTTTCGTGAAAGAGTGTTATTCAATTGAACTTTTTATTTATGACACTTTCATTCGATCTCTACCCCTCACAACTATGTGTAAATACTCGTATAACTAGTGATACTAGCGTGTTTGGTATGGCTAATAGGAAACATTTTTGCCAAAACCCTCATTGCATATTCTGAATGATTATGTACATGAATTCGATTCAAAATTATGGAGGTAGATGCCAATTTGTCAGTAAATTGTTAACACTTAAACTACACTCGAACGCTTAGTCGTCAAAAATTTAAAATTGAAATTCCATGCGGGGTGAGAGTGCTAGCAGCCTTTTAGCTGATTCAGTCATTTTAAAGTAGGTACAACAATTAAAAAAAAACTGCGGCCGTCTGCATTATTCAATGTTCGTTTCTATTTTACAGTAATTTTAAAGGTGTTTGCAATTTAAAAAAAATATATATATTTAATTACAGTAATTTCACTTTCCTCTCTTGGCTTGGTTTTTTTATGTTTTACAAAAAACCTCAAGCATAAAATCTAATTTGCATCGCATGTTAAATGATTTCATAAATCAGTGAATAAACACTTTCGCGGCTTTATCTGATACATCTTTTTGCATTATATTAGCTGAAATCAATTCACAAAATTACGAAATGATGAATTAAATTAACTGACGATGAAAGTTATTCGCGTCCCGATGCGCTAGCGTTGTTGAATTTCAATGATGTCATATTCTAAAGCACGTTATTCTGAAGATACATTTTTATGTATGGTATGGTTCATTGCAATTTTGCAATAGAATTCAAACTGACGACTGAAATGTGTAGACGGTGGCGCTTTCGCGTTTTATGTTGCACAAGCCAATTAAGAAAAGCTTATCGTTGTTGCTCCATGTGTCACTGGCTAAATAATGCATATTTCGCTTAGTTTACGCGGTTAGGCCATAAAGGTGAACAGTCAACCCCAATTATGTCTTGTGACATCAAGAAACGATACTTAAATTAATTTCTTGTGTCATTTCTCTTTTCAACTTTTTTTTATCTTTTACGTAATCATGTGACTATTTAATCTGATCAGACCGCACAGACTATGCTTTATTTTGCCTAAATTGCAAGAGCGTTTCGTAAGAAATATTTTCGGATGTAGAAATAAAAATTTAGAAAGCATTGTTTGCTGTCACGACTCGTTTAACTATTTGATCAGAATGTTTTTTTTTTTTTCAGTACTTAATGCAATTTTTATAATAGGTTAAAAGCAGATATTTTATTGCTGCTATTTAATCCATAATAAGGCGGTATGCCTTCAGGTAACTTGTTTTTAACAAACAAAAACCTATAGATGCTTATAACAGACTGGAAGTTTCCAACCTAATTTGTGTCGTCAGATCGAATAGTTCAAATCTATTGGTTTAGCCTTACTAGTTAGACAGAACTTCTAATGGAGTTGGTAGTGCCAAAAAGTTATTTAAATAATAATTATTGACAAGTTATCGGTAAGTAACCTCTCTTATCTTTAGACTGGTAAAAGAATTTCGCTTGTATAAATAATAACACAAATGAGATCGAAGACACAGAACAAAATGTGTGTTTGCTATTTGGTATGATTGTCACTTTGGATAGCGCAAATTTGTATCTACACTCTTTGATTTATCAGCTGAAAAAAAAATTGGCTGGAAACTAAACCAAGGACAAAACACATTGAGTCTTAGGTACTAACAATAATGTTTAATGTTTACCTTCAATCTGATGAAACTCACAATAGCTGCCG
The DNA here is from genome assembly GCA_949372485.1 of Cheilosia soror. NCBI lineage: Eukaryota > Metazoa > Arthropoda > Insecta > Diptera > Syrphidae > Cheilosia > Cheilosia soror. The sequence continues at coordinate 71,491,723 of OX443564.1, read as the reverse complement.
CTTCTGGAAGTTCGTGAAATGTTGAACCGATCGACACTATAAAAATGGTACCTATTGTCCCACGATGGAACTTGAAGATATTCACGATAGTTATCGCTAAAAGCACTAACTGATCTATAATTTCTTCTCTGTCGAATTCTTCACATTCAGTACTCACACTCATCACTCTGGTTCAGCGAAATTTAATGTCGTTTTCGGTTGGTCGTCCAGAACCGTCCGGAAGAACTCTCCGCGATTCTGAATTCAAATCCAGAAGCAAATTTCTCTTCTTTTTCGTAGAAGAACTGTCAGTTGAGTGTCAATCGAACGCTTTCAGAAGCGGACGGTTCTGGACGACCAACCGAAAAAGACATAAGTGTAGGGCTACGGATTAATTGTACATAATCCGCGGTACTAATAATCATTTTTAGTGTCTAGGGCTAGGCTAACTTTTACGAAGTCACAATGGCGAAAATTTCCATATAAAATGTTCCATTGTGACCGTCAAAATATTTAAGTTGAAGATTAAAAATGATTATTGGTAAGGCCCAATATTTTCGTAATATACAATATAATATATCTTATTCTACGCCCTGCATTAATTTTGTTTAATAACAGCGACTACCTATATATTATTTAACCAATTCACCATGCAATTAATGACCTGTTAGATACTTGAAACGGAAGTACATTATGCGATATAATTTGTCTATTTCCCAAGAGATAATTTATCGCATGTTTTAGCAAATACTGAGGCTGTGAGGATGTAGGTACTTTAGTCTCGTTTAAATAAGACAATTAGATTTCATGCTATAACACTTGTATTGTGCTGGTCAATGGTAATTAGTCAGATGGGATGTCCTCACCTTAGCTCTGCAGTGCAAAGTTAAGTCTCAACTAAGGCAACTTACAAGGTTAAGAGCAAGCATTTTGAGAAGTAATTTAATTGATATTTTTAATGTTGTCTACATGATAGATGCAAAAAAGAAGAATATGATCAGAATGAGATTAGTTTGTAAAATAGAAAAATTTTGTTTTAAGAGGCTAAGAAATCGAGACTTTTAAGAGGTCAAACTTATACGCAAAACACAATTAAATCTGTTCATTATGCGGTTAACAAGCAATGTTTAACATGACCCTAATAATTACCAGGAAATAGGTAATAAATCAAAAAAATGTGCACGACTGGGTCGCACGTAACTTTCTCGTTTATTGCGAATCTCGCAGAATGTCAGAGTCATTTTAGAAAAATTTTACGTTTAAAATCATACCCACTCAAGGTGTAATTAATACCGTAAATACATACTACATAAACATAAACCTACGTATTAACTAGAACACTTTATTACTTTCAAATTTCACCCCGAACTGACACTTGAAGGAGGCAAGTATGCGATGAATTTCAAATTCTATTGCTGAAGTTTTGGACTTTACAAAAATATACCGTGTGTTAATAAAGATCGGGGTTTGGGTAGTCATTTTTGAGAAATATTCATAAAACAGCAATATTCGAGTTTTCTGAGAAAAACTAAGTACGTGGTCATGTTTAGAATGTTTATGTTGTCTTAAATATGTATTTTGATCAAAATCGTTAGAGCGGTTTTTTGTAAAATTATGCTGACAAATGTAACAATTTGGATTCGAAAAGCACTGTTATTAAACTGTTTAGCTGAAAACTGAGTACTGATTATATTCTTCAGGATATAAACATTACCTAGCAGATATATTTTCATCCAAATCGAAAATGGCGTTTTCGAGATATGAGCAGTTTTTTAAAGTACTATTATTAGGGATTTGGGTGGATATCAAAGGACGCAGTCTTTTTAGGAAAAAACTGAGTTTGCTATCAAGTTAAGAATGACAATAGTACCTTAAAAATATTTTTTTTTAAAAATCGTTTTTACCGTTTTCGAGAAAAAGCCAATTTTCAAAACTGCCGTTGCTGGACTTTTTAACGAAAAACTGGGTATGCAGTCATGTTAAGCATGCTTACATTAACTCAACTCAACTTTTTGAAAAAATCTAAATTTAGGCATATTTCGTCATATTTCGTAAAAATTTTATATGGGAGGTACCGTTAATATTAGGGCTAGCATAAAAAAAAACGTCCCGAGCGGGAAGCCTACAAACTCTAAATACGAAGTTTGAAGCCAATCCGTCCAAGCGTTTAGATTCCCCAGGGGTGGGACAGACAGACATACGGACGGACAGAATTGCGAGACCCACTTTTTTGAGTTCCCCTATAATCGTAATATCAAAATTGATTAAAATCTCGAGTTCGAAATTTTATACGAAAACAATATCTTTCTCTTACTATACGTATACGAGAAAGTTAAAAATTATATGTAGTTGGGAAAACAGGTCCATAGAGGCTTCCTAAGCATATTTCCTATAATAGACCAGGGGCCAGTATCACGAAACAACAAGTATTGTTAAACAGCAATTTATCGGAGCAATATGTTAAAATGCTCCCATTCCACAATACTTGTTGTTTCGTGGTACAGGCCCCAGCCAACCGATTTTACACGCAAATTTTAAAATAAAATCTCTCATGGGAATTAATTGCTCTATGGCATTTACAATTACAACCAGGCAGCAACGCTGCAGTCAGAAATGTTTGTGACAAGAAAAGTGCAACAGGGTTAGATGATGACTGGCGATACTTTACGCATAAAAAACAACCACACGCAACCGAAGAAAAGTATCGGATCGCCATTTGAACGAAATTTTTAGCAACTCAAAATCAATATATTCGAATAAATTGCAACCCCATATTCGCGTGTTAATGTCTTTGCACCTTAATATGGGCACAATGTCACTGCAACGTCTATGCCAAATAAGCAGTCGTTTTTTACACAATCAAAAATTTAAAATTTGCAAACATGGAGGTGCTGCATATGAAGGCATGTTGCATCCTTCCTTTTAACGATGTATTACCTTTTCAACTTTCTATTAACTTCACACAGACCATTTAGGTAACTCCTTTGAATTCTTTTTACCGCTTTCATTTGCAGAAACAAAAAGTGAAGGAAATCTTGGAGAAAGGTAATTGTCGCCGATGATCAATAAATCACGTTTTCCCAAGCATGCACTTCTCGTTGTATCTGGGTATAGTAAAAATATCGCACGACAGTAGATTAAGGTAAAATCTCGTTACCTTTTGGCTAACCCCAGTCAATTGACAACGTGCCAGTCAGCAGTCAACAATTTTAATTGATTCATCAAATATAAGAAAATATGTTCAACACTTCTTCAGCTCGATACGGTAGTCGGTACCATCTTCAGCGTTTTCTCTCCACGATTTTTGGTTGGCATTTTTTCTGTTAAATTGATTTTTCATCGCAACGTAATTGGCCGAACAGTGAGTGAACAATTTCCTTTGGACGTTCTCATGATTACTAGTCATGTCTGTGTCTGGCTATGTCAGTGCAAGAGACTTTCATAATAAGACACCTTGACTTTGACTTTCACATTGTGGTCAAGTGGATGGTTTTTAAATGATAATGGCTGTCATTAGTTGGTATAGCTTTATGGACATGGACCTCTGGATGGCCAGCTCTGGATTGCAGTAGACCGATTTTACATTCACAATAGAACTATTAAAATGTAATAAATATCTGAGCTGTAAGCTCAAATGTGATTGAGAAATTATAATGTGTATAATATACATAAAAAAGTTAACCTACTTTGACGAGTCGCCAAATGAAGAGTCATTAATCGTGCTTGTTTTTGTTATCAAGTTTAAGCTCATTAGGGGCAACCAAGCGCAATTTTTCACACTTCCACCCAGCAGGTTTCATTGAGTCCACGGCTGGAATAACACATATTGTATTGTCACAAAAGGTCCATATTATAGGACGTTAGACCTAGCAGATTGCAACCGTTAGCTATGTATTAGTTATTGGGATGATTGGAAGGCACCTGCAATTTTATGCCGTATTCAAACTGCTGAATTCGGAGGCTATCTCTAACCTCAATCAGTTAATCAATTAGGTGAGTATGTACCTGAAAGACTTACGACTGATATATTGCCATACGAGTAGATTAGGTAGGTACCTATTTAAGATTGGGTTTTGGACCCAATCTGAACTTTACAAATGTGGGTAGAAAAATCCAAAGCTGAACTTTGGAGTCTGTTAGATACATATATGAATCCCAAAATAGTCTGATGGGCATAATTTAGCATTAATGCGTTCAGCAACAGTTTTTACTATATATCACAAATAGGTCGATTCCGTTGTCTTCGACAAATTTACCGTGTTGTGTACATTGATTCGAAATCTCTAGGTATCTATAATTAAAGTCAAAATGAACCGAAAAAAATATGTTTGAAAATTTAATTACACGAACTGGAGTAATGTCAAATACATAGTCTAAATCTAAACTAAACCTAAAGAATAAAAAAAACTCTCCAGCATAACTTGTCAAAAACTTATTTTACGTTTAGAGACCATAACTTGGTCCAATATTGGTTTTATTTATAGATATACAGACATTAAATTTTAAGCTCTTGTCTCCTTCAAGGGGAACTATCTGTGAAGTTGCTAAGACTATAAATACCTAGTAGATGTATCGGCTATTTGATAGGTCATGCTGTAAAAAACCAAAGCACGTCAATTGCTACACTTTTCCTAGTAGTGTAAGTCCAATTCTTACCTTCAGTACCATTTTGCTGTTAAAGCAAAATTTGAGCAGGTTGATTTGTCAACTGACTTGTTGTGCAAAGGGCTCGATTGTGAATTTATGCACGTATTAGCGAAAACAATCCCATAATACGCTGCAAGCTAGCTGAATACCTAAACCATTCTCTCGAAATCAAAACCAATAACCTTAATTTGAATTGCATTAGCTAATGCGATCGGTCATCGATCTGCACGAGCTGCCTCAACAAAAAAGTTTAAAACAAAAATTAATATATAGATACTGGTTGGTATGACGACAAACGGCCGCCATTAATTATTACTGTCGAACTGAAACTTCCTCACGTACCCGTTATTCAAGTGAACCAAAACGGTACCACACATTTAGGTACATATACAAAAATATTTCAAGAAGCGAATTATATAATACAGCTACAGGTACAGGTACACTAAGCAGTCAAACTCAAGAGTAGGAATATTAAACAGGTGTATAAATAAGTAAAATGTGAATTTTCCACATGGGTATTACTTTTCTCTCTTTTGTTTGAGTTCTCTTTGTTTTTATCCAAATATTCTCTTTTTGAAAAAATCTTTGTATCTTTTTCGTTTACCTTTAAAATAGAAGTCACTGTGCGTGTTCTTGTATCCACTTAACACAGGTATGAATATGCTTTAGATACAAGAAACTTCCGGATTGACAGGTATTCCCAATAAATGCAGGTGGCTGATGTTAATGATGGGCAAGCAACCAACGTTGTAGGTAGGTACACAGGTTTTTACGAAGAAAGGATTAAAAACTGAAAGCCGTATACACTTGAAATCAATCACACTAGGTATAGCGGTAACGTAGAGAAGATGGTATTTGAATAGAAAAAAAAAAATCAAAATTAATAAAACAGAAACTGAAATATTTTTGTTGTCACTTTTTACTCTTTTTTCATTTATGTAGGTATGTATTTCGTTTAAACGTTTGCACAAAAAGATGTTGTGGCAAAAAAAAAAAACACAAGCACACACCAAAAAACTTGTTTTGATATCTCTCGCCCGTTTCCTCTCCCGTGAAACACACCCCAAATATTTAATTTCACTGATCACCGATCAGACTCAAAACCGAGAAAACGTATCTAGCTATTGTCACCGTCTTGTAAGGCGAAACAACAAATTCACTTAGAAGAAAAGAAATTTATTTTTATTTTAATCCCGCACGATAGAGAGAAAAAAAAACTCGTCACGTCATCTCGCAGAAATGTGCTGGAATGTGGACTCGAATCTATAGGTTGCGTTAGATGTTTTTTTTTTTTTGCATTAGTAATTCACATTGCGTTTGAGACAATTTTTTTTAACCAATTTCCTTTGATGCAAGAAGGAGCAATATTTATCGCAATAATTTCACTGTGTACGGCAAGATCACTTCAGATGTAAATGAACTGCAAAAAGTAACACCCCAATGGGTTAAAACAAAATGGCGACGTTGCAACGACAAAGTACACTTTCCAGTTGTTTCCCGAAGAAAACTTTTACCTTGGGCCCTTTAGTATCTAGCGGTTACTAATATTACCAATGTGAGTTTATGGCAGTTAAAACCGTGATTCAAAATGTTGTAATAGAATGTTCGTTCAATAAAATGTATTGCTTAAAGTTTTAAGTTATTTGATAGAAAATCAGTCTTATAAAGATGGCCAAATCAGGTATCTGAGGTTTCATTCAACTGCAAGTTTTTTTTCTCTCTATATTTTATTTTAACTGCGACTACGCGCGAATACGCCACACTTAAACGAACGGAGAAAAGAGACTGGCTGAAATTTGCTTGCAGAAATTCCAGTAAACCCTCTGCTCTCACTACGATTCGATCGTTTTCTTATAGCTGTCTCTAGTCAGTTTCTATGAATGATACCTAAGCTAGTCTCTTAATAAAAAACAGGTAACCATACTCTTAAGTCTTTAAATCAACTCAAAATTCAAAAGGTAGGTAAGGTAAGTTAGCGAAGCCGCACTCATCGTCATCGCAGAGCACAAGTGCCGGGCATGACTTTGAGTGAGCTTAGAATGAATTTCGGTGCGGCTTGAGTTGTGTGGATTTCTTGAGGAAACCTGTTGCTTAACACCTACACAGGTGAAGGTACAACTGAGTATGAGCAATAGCATTCGAAGTTATACATATGTAGGTATATTATCCATACTAACACTGAAGCAGATACAGTGAGTAAAATATATTTTCTAAGATAACTAAGAAGAAATAATCTTTATATGAGCTCACATCAGTCGAGTAAATATGCCTACTTTAATTTTAAATTAATGCTTAATAATTAACTAGTGCAGCGTTGGGTTCAAATCTAAATTTTTTTTTAGTTCTTCTTTAAAGTAGTTTTACAAGTGACTTCGGAAAAGTGATGTGTCATCTTCAGTGGCCTATTTCACCAACTTACAATAATTTTGTGTTTACAAGTATTTTTCACAAAATCTGTAGAAAAATTACAAATTTGCCTTTTAAATAAATTTGGTGAAACCGAATTCGTATACCTTTTTCTAAAAATATTGTGAAAAATACTTGTAAATACCTACAAATTTGTAAGTTGGTGAAATAGGCCACAGGTGACCTGTACATTGTACAATACACTCTAAAGTATGTGAAGAAGTTATATCTGAGTGTTATTCATAAATCATGACCACGAGCTATAAAAGGAGCAATCCTGAGTTTTCTTGTAGTATTGGTCAGGTTGGGTCAGCTATAAGAGAGGGTCGTTCTGCTATCAGGAGGACCGAGCTTATGGTCGGTCTTTAATTCCGTGTCTGTTTAAACTCTTATACTTATGGTAATGAGATTTGGGTAATAACTGCAAGAATGAAGTCGCTGATACGACTGTCGAAATGAGGTTCATTCGTTGAATTGCTGATGGTGTGACTCGCAGAGAGATCAAGAATACCTGAGGTACTTCTCCGAACTGAGCGATACATGTCCATGATCCAAAGCACCGGTTTTGGCACCATAAAAGCATGTCCCAAACTATGACGTACTGTGAAATATGTGCCACCAGGCAGGCGTCCTCTAGGTAGGTCCCGACTGAGATGGTTAGATCAAGCGCGACATCTCTCTTCTACAGGTATGGTGACTTTGCGTGCGCCCCATAATCGTTACGAAGGGCACACTTGAGCATCCTAACCGCGCGACCAGTTATGAAAATTAGTTTATAAATGAGGGGAACGACTCGAAAACGGTTTCAATACAATCGCACATTGGCTTAAGCTGCATTTAGATGGGTTTTTACACGTCGTTTGATTGACAACCTATTACAAAGAAGCTATCGCTACTTTAGTGTTTAGTTGGTCGCATCTGAGTTGAAGTTGCAGGCACAAGACGAAGAAAGCCAGAAGAAAATTCATTTGCAAAATCCAAAACTGCTGAATGGATTTTAATGATCCTTTTCTTAGTAAAGAGGACATTTTGACTGCAGGTTTGGAATTGGAACTTTTAATCGGATTGCTGCTTTTGTGTACGGATTATACGTTCACCGAATTTTGTCACGAACGAAACAAAAACAAATTGCGTCACATATTCACGTTTGCCGATCAGGGGATTTGTCCCAAATATATACCATTGGCTTTTTAGCGATTCTAGTTGATAAGTGAATGTGCATAGTTGTCTGATGAGGCCAACTCTCTCTCTTACATTTTTTTACATTCGCAACGATATCAACTCCATCGTACATCAAAATAGGTCGAACAAGGTGCTCGGAACTTAAATGAATTTCTACGCACGTAGCTCCGAACAAGGATCTGCCACGGAAACGTATAGAAGTGTCATTTTCAGGAGATGTCGTGGCATTGCCAGACATCGCTTGAATGCATTTATGGCCAACCACTCAATCAGCCTCGCATAAGCTGACATCACTATTACACTCCGAGTTCAAAATCTAATTTTTAATTCAGCCTCGGCTTAATATTCAAAGTCGACTACAAGTAAATATGTGTTCAATCTTAGGGCAACTTACCTGGTACAGTCTCCCCATTGAATGTAATTTGCACAGTGTGAATTCCCGGCTCATGCGGAGTGAAACTGGCAACAAACCGCTGACCACCTAGTGACCTCACCGACGACGTCACTCTTCCTCCATTCACAAGAATCTCCAGATTCCCAGAACCCGCCTTGGATCCATCGATTTCAAACTCAACTGGTCTTCCAATCGCCCCATTTGGGATGTCCTGCACGCGTATAGCTTGAGCGCCAGTAGCATTACTATCTATCGGGCGAAATCGAGACAACGATGAGTATCCATAGCCGCCTGTGTCACTGCTCCTCTCGGTTACGTGACGCTCGGAAGTTTCCTTGATTGTGGTTGTATAGCCAGACTTGGAATTGTAAAGATTGTCGTTCTGTTTAACGGTGATGGCACTGGGTCTGAAAAGCAGATACTGTTAGTATTTCAAAAAAAGGATTAACTCATCATTTGCGAACCTATATTGATCGGAATCATCTGACCCACGTCGATCAGAGTGCATCTGTTGCTCGGCTAGAGCGAATTTGTTGTACTGTGTGTTCCTGTGGGTTTCATGGTCAATGTCGGGTCGATGGTAGGACAGATCCGTATTTAGCTGTTTTTCCGTCATATTGGCAAGCGATTCAAGAGAGTTGTGTGACAACATGTGCTTTGTCTTGTTGATGACATCCCAGCTATCGCGGCGTGCTGCCGTAGGCTTGATTGATGAAACCCTGACGTTCGATGAGTGATCGATGGCTGGCTCAGGAGACGCAGTCCTACGTGTCACGCCCGCGGAAAAGAGCGGGCTAGCGCGTACATTGGAGTCGGTGACGTAGTTCGAGGACGACTTGTAGGTTGAGGACTTCTCCACATGTCGGACACTCTCGTAACCAGGCGACTTGGTAGTTGTTACTGGGCTGCCAATCCTGTGGGTAGCCGTTGTCACATAGTTACTCGGTGAGCTGCTATAATGCCTCGGCGGTATCGGCGATGCCGATAAAGTCCTCGGGCTCGATGTCAAATTCCTCGTGGTGTGCTCGTAGTGATTGGACGTCTTGATCGTTAATGGGCTGTTCCTGGTTACTTCACTTGTTCGGATCTAGGCGATAAAATTAAGTTAGTTTGTAAGTGCCGCAAAGGCAATTGCAATTGAAAGGAAAGTGTAAAGGTGTAATTTACGTGTATGGGACTCGCGATCGGGCTGTCAGACATATTCGCCTTCGTCACGTAACGATCTTCTCGTGGCGGACTAAGCGTTAAATTACGGTCACGATCTTTCTTTCGCGTGTACAACTCATTCTCCTTGTCATAGTAATAGTCGGTCTTTGAGGAGGATGAGTTGGAAAGTTTCGATTCCCTTCGACTTGTCGAGTATAAGTGATCATTGTTTGTGGTGCTGACGTTGTGTTTATGAACTAGGGATGCATCGACTGTGTCACGGGACGGTGAAGCCAATTTTGGTGAGGAATCCTGTGTGTTAGTAAAATTTTGATTGAAGGTGTTTGTATGTGATTTGTATTTATTTATTTTTTTGCTTTACAAGGATTTAGTCACAGGTTACAACAAAGATTGAATTAAGCAATTTGTTCGGCTTACCTCACTCTCCCGCTTGTAATAGCTGCTCGACTTATAGTCGGTTTCATTCTTTGGTGAATATTGTGGAGAGTAGGACCGCTGGCGCTCCTGATTGAGCAAATCGTTTTTCGCTGTTCTGTAATCCCTATGTCTTGCTGTTGTTGATGTGGTATAGTGTAGGGAGGGACTCTCCGAACGATTTTTGTTCTCGTGTTGGGGACTGTTGCGTGTCTTACCAGATCGACCCTTCGTTCCAACTCTCATGATGAAAGGCGAACCCTTTACATCGTATCCGTTGAAGTACACGTACACCCTATATTTGCCATTCTGACGTGGCATGAAGGTCACCCTGTACTTGTTGTCGACAATTTTCTCCACTGAACAAACCAACGAGCGTTTATCATGAACAATGTCCACATGCAGCTCACCCGAGACACCAACCCCGCGAGCATCAACTTCAAACGAATGTGCACGAAGGGGCATTGCTCCGTCCAGACCATGAACAGACACCCCAGTCGAGTCGAAAACTGCGCAGGTGAATGGACCGCCTTGGATGTGTCGGCCTTGGTAGGTGATGGCGATTTCCCATATGCCAGCTTCGTCCGGTTTGAATATGGCACTATGCCCTTCCTCCACCTTCTTAAGTGGACAATTGTGAGAAATTCCTGTGGGACTCACAGCTGTCACTAGGATGTCCTCAGTTTTTGGGGCACCTGTCGCATTGACAAGAACTTCAACCAGACTTCCGAGGGCACATGGCGCCATACCAGGAGGAGCCACTTGAATGAATCGCGGCAAGACTCTGAAGAAGTGCCCACCTATACTGTCATCACCGACCTCTACTACAATCTCATGCATTCCGTATTTTTCAGGAATGAAAACACCTTCCCCATGAGAATTGAGCCGCGCAGAATGGGGAGCGCCGGTCGGAGGAACAATGACTGCTCGAACGGAACTGATGTCGATTTCACGAGACATAACATCTACACGGAAGTGTGTCTAGAAAGGAGGCAAACAATATTAGATTTCTTTCAACTTCCTTATGACTTAAGAAGACTTACCTGCTCTCCAACTCTTCCTGATGTACTCTCCAAGTACACATTGATCATGTCGGACAAAGGTGGCCTCGGAGTTACCCATTGCAGATTAGCGGCATATGCCATGATTCCCAGATGTTCGACATCAGGACTGGCCATATCCTTCGGCGAAAGAAACGGCTGTACACCCAATTTACTGCCAGCTTCCACAGCCTTCCGAATGTTGTTCTCGTAGTGGAATGGATCGGAACTCAATTTTTCTGGCGCAGGTGCTGCACCGCCAAGGTTCCTGATGATCTCACAGAATACTCGACCATCATTCCAATCGCTCTAAGGACATACAAGAAGTAAGGTATGATGTAGACAGAAAAATTTCACCCGAACTCACCGTAAAATTTGTGACTTTTTCCTTGGTCTGGGTGTTCACCCACCGCATCGTCGCATTGTAACCCGGTGCACCAGGTTTCATAAAGTACGAGAGGTAGGTCATGCCCGACAACTCATCCAGCCACGGTGAAGCCAGGTACTCAGGCTCGAGAACCTTTGGAATTCCAAACTCCCTTTGCGCTATATTCATGGCGGTCGTACAATTACGAACACTCTGACTAGGATCAATGTTGCGCCAATGAGGGAACAGTCCTGGTTCACAGTAGTCCAACAAGGCTGACAAATTAACACCGCTATTCCAATCGGTAGTTAAATTTGAAATCTTGCACTCGGGTAGGGCGGCTTGCAACCATGCCAACATCAACTTCCTGGGCGGGAACTTACTTCGACCGATTTGGTATCTCACAATCAGGGACCAAATGAGCCCCAGGATAAGTTTGACATTGCCATTGACAATATCCACATTGCCAATGTTCACCAACTTTATATGATCAGCTTCGACGGATTTGAGGGCTGTCGACGCATTTTCAAGGTAATGATGCTGATTAGCTGGTCGGCGATTCCATGACGGCTTCAGTGGTCGCGTTTGCAGATTCTCAACCAGCGCACATAGGTGAGTGCCATCGCAAAAGTCTGTCGCCCAGTCATGTACCTGCAAATGGAGAACAATCGACATGAATACGAAATATAATTGTGGGAACTATGTCTAAAGGTTTAATGAGCGCGTGTGCAGAGAAATTCAATTGTTTGCATCCGCCTTTTGAGCACATTATTATTTTGCTCATATTACAAAAGACGAAAGCATAATTTCACCATCACTATTCAAGTTTGAGAGATTTCCCTGTTCATACACACATACGCCTCTGGAATCCATCGCAAAACTACCAAGTTTGGGTAGGACACCGCATTGGGCGGATTGCGGATTTTTTTTTTTGCAATTGAACTTGGTTGTCTTTTCTGGTGTTCATATGTGGGTGGGTTCAATGAGCTTTAGGCTCAACTTCCACAGATGATGATGTTTTATTCATAAGATTTGTTAGATCTGCATTTGTTATTCAATTTGAAGGGGAAACAGGAACCGTGTCTTTTTTAAATCGTTACATAGCGAAGAGTGCTAAACTTTCTACTATGTGAAGTACTTTCGTTGGTTTGTGGCAGTATGGAACCAGCTTCCTACATAAAGTCCACAATCTCCATGTTATTATACAAAACTACTCTAAAGCTTATTTAAAAAAAATGTCTTAAAACAACAATCTGTTGGCACATACCTACCTATATGTTTGAGAAGAAGTCCTTACTTTTAGTCTAACGCTGCATCAAACTTTCGTTAAGGAAATTATGTCCTCCCCATCAGCATTACAAGTTTGCTTTGCGGAAAGAGGGAGATGTGCAAATGTTATGAAATCAACCATCGAATTTTGGGAGCTATGTCAAACACAATTCAAAAAACTACAAAAAATGTCAGTGCATCGAAAGTTAGTCATAATGAGTTATTTGGATTTCCAAATATTCCGCGGATTCATTTTATAGAAATCATTTCGAAGCATTAGCAATCTGATTTCGGTTCACGGGATGCACAGCTTTGCATAGTTATCGATTGAAAAATCCACGATTGTAAAGTTTGTAAGCAAAACGATAAGCAAATGAATTAATTGTTCTACAAAACATCAGCGCCACTTGACACTTAACATAAAAAATCATATAACTGGAGACCCAATTTTACAAAATAATCAGAACATAGAAACAGAGTTGAAATCCATGCTTTATTCTAATTCCCTAAAGGCCTAAAGTCTTCCTCAGAGGATCAGAATTATTATGTTTCAGCTTTCTTTATAATAGGAGAGGATGTTATTTATTCTGAGTTGACAGCGACTGGGCACTGAGTAAAATTGTTTAATAAATATTTTTGAAATTCCAATTATAACCTTCCGCCAAGACCACAGGTTTACATTTGAAACTCGCAACAATCATTCAACGGCAGAGGGACATATCTCCGCCCAGTACACTTTTCGAGCGGAATAATGTCGCTTTTTTCTGGCGGAGTTATGTGTCATTTTGAAAACGTTATATCTCCGCGCGGAGCTATGTCGCATTTAAAACGACATATCTCCGCCGAACTAAGAACGACATATCTCCGCGCGGAGTTAAACATATGCAAAAGGTAATTATTTTTTTATTTGTTTAATTTCTGAATAAGTCTATACCAAAAACTGTCTGTAAGAAAGTTTGGTGTATTTGAAGTATAACATAACTCCGTGCGGAGATATGTCGCTTCAAAATGACATAACTTCGCGCGGAGATACACTCCCATACACTTGAATAGGGACAAGATTTCTTGTTTCTCTTTTGAGGTTTTTCAATAAAACAACATAATATTTGTATAAACATCAATTTTTTTTATGTTTTGATTTTAATTTTGTATAAAGGGAAAATAAAATTAAGCACCAAAATCTTTCCGTTATTTTTAATCAAATGATTTTTGAATGTAGTCTTAAAAAATGCATATTTTTCTCTTGCCGCACTTGAATAGGGACAGTAACTGAAAACAAGGATCAATAACAAAACGTTGCAAAATACAGTTCAAATTCATTTCTTTTTATCTTGTTAAGCTTAGGTAATAATGGGTGTAGCCGCATTTGTTTGAAACAAGTTCATAAATACCGTTTCGAAGTGAGTATCTAGGTAGCTCTAGGAAATGGCTGCTGTAGTGCTATTAATGATTTAACATCTGAAAATTGTTTACCGGACTCGTATACTTTCCGTGACAACTATCTCCAAACAGGTTCAATTAGATTGAGATCAGGGGAATAAGGTGGGCACCCCAATATAGGCACGTTTTGGGTACAGATACACTCTTTTACCACGCGTGCGGTATGAATAGGGGTGTTATCCTGCTGGAAAGTAAATTGCACGGGTCCAAATACATTATCGTAGTAAGGAAAAGCCTTTTGCAGTACGCCTTTGTAGAGCTATTCCATGTCATGCAATTCCGAGCAAAAGCCATGCGAGTCTCCTTACGTGTTGTGGTAAGAGGCGGTTTTTTTTTTTAATTTTAATCTCTTTAGATATCCAGCTCTCCGAATTACTTATCTTACCGTGTCAACTACAGCAACGATTCCCAAATTTGATCCGATCTGCGAGGCGGAAAAGTGAGAATTTGATGCTTCTCCAACAATCTATTTTCAGTAGATGTAGTAGCTGTTTTGTTCACAGCTTTTTTTTCACTTTTCACTTTTTTTTTGCGTGGTCAAATAAAAACCAACATAACATCTAACTGTAAAATTGTGAGGATTTAGTTTCGCTCCTAAAAGTTGCCTACGTACATACTAAATAAAAGCATAAAGGAAATACCGATATTTAGGAATGAGAAAGAGAAACACAACATGAAATGAATAAAAAAATCTTGTCCCTATTCATGTGCATGGGAGTGTATGTCGTTCTTAGTTCGGCGGAGATATGTCGCGCGGACTTATGTCGCTACCCCCATTTAACAATATTCACCCAACGATAATAAATCCAATATTAGCAAGCATTAAATATTCAGTTTATACGAGTTGGGTTCGACTGGGGACCATTTATCAAGTAAGTGTTGTCTGATGGATCGTCAAAATCATTATACGATTATGACAGTATAATTGCATATAATCGAATGGTTGTTCCCTAGGTGCCAATTTACTGACACAAATAAATATGTAAGCATGGCGAATTATGACATCATAATTCTAATTCGAAAATTATTTTAACATCTGGATGAAAGAATTTGGCGTAACATGAAATCTGAGGATCACTAAAACATTTCAATTAAAAAACAACTTATAGGGCATAACATCTAGAAACCGACTTCCATGATTACGGGATTAAGATTTAAAAAAACCGAAAGTCGCAAGATTTAAATGGCCCTATGACCCAATGATCATTTTTAACCTTCAACAATCAGACACTAAAACTGATTATTAGTAGGTACCTCCCGCGTAATGACTTCAAAAATCATTTTAGTAGGTGTATACAATAACATCGATATAAAAAAATAAAAAATAAATAGGTGGCGCAACTGGCGTGTAGACACCCTAGGCCTAGCTTCTCGCAACCATTCATTTTTGCGTGAGTTTCTATTTTTGGAACGAACGATTTTATGCCGAGTCCGAACGGCTGAATTGAGAAGCATTTTCAGGACAGTCATACTCTCGGATGTTTTTCAGACGTTCGCGAGAGGAAGCGCAGTAGAAAAAATTTTAAGATGTAATTTGCCTTTTTTTCCGGGGATCGAACACGGGATCCCTCGCACACTAGTCCAGAACACTAACCACTGCGCTACTGCGCCCAGAACATAGATACATAGATATACATATATTAAAATTAAAAAAATTAAATAAATAGATGGCGCAACAGGTTCGTATAGGCACCCTAGGAGTAGCTTCTCACCTTCATTCGTTTGTGTGAGTTTTTTTTTTTTTTGGACTAATGGAAGGGACCTATACAATTTAATGCCGAGTCCGAAGTCTATATTGAGAAGCCTTTCGATGACATTCATACTGTCAAATGCTTCTAAGATACTGGCGAGGGGAGGTATAGGTATATATCTGTGATGCAGTAAATGAGCTTTAAAGGAAATATAAGGTGCCATTTTGGGCGTCCGAAATATTGGATATTGTTCGGATTTGCAGATTCGCTAACTATTTTGCCGTTTGTTATGCAATTGACATTTCTGTCGCACTGTCCTTAAAATAAAACTACTTTGCGACTATTTTTCTAAACACTCAATATGTTCGTATAATTCTTTGAATTATAAACTCAGTACAGAGAAGTGATTAAAACTGCCTGAGGCAAGATTTCCTTAACTATTATGTCAGCTACCCCTCTGTCAACTGTCAACCTCAATTAAAAGAAACTTGAATTGCATACGAATTTTTTCCACCACTTGACATCCATAAAGTAGGTACCTAGGTATACGATTTAATTTAGGACTCCTCTTCGGTTCGCTGAAAATGACGATGCAAATTATAAATCATAAAAGAATAACTGATTAAAAATGGAAACTTTCAGCCTGTAACTGTTGTAGTGTACAAGATCAGAGCGACTATTTCCATACTACCCCACGGTTTCATTAAATAGTACCTCCACCCTTTAAACGCTTCGCCTTATTATATTCACTTCCTAAAAAGGAATAAACTTCCGCAGCTCGCAGTTTCAAGATCATCGAACAACCGCGGCGCTATTATTGGATCGTGATTTTGCAGCCCACGTTTCGTGTGCTCGTTTACTCGTATTCACAGAAATTACGTCATTTAAAACCAGATGCAATGTTTTAGACCAAGGCACGTTATTAGTTAACTCCCACGCAAGTATGATGACTAAAATTAATTTGAGGTTAAAAAAATCTTGTAATGAATTTACGAGTATGTAATTTTAATTTTGCACTTCAGTCGCATTGTCATTCTCATGGCTATATGTGTAACATTTACAATTGTAGATTTGAACTACACGCGGAAGTGAGAGAATGATTTGTGGCACATGACTACTTGTCTCATAAACACGTAAAATCAGGCGATGTGTCAAACACGTCCTTACGAAAACAACGACTCATCTAAGCTAGTCTCACAGTTTTGTTGAATTTATTTTCATAACAACTACTACCAACTTTGCGCACGCAATTAAACGTTCATTGTCATTCGGTCATAACAAGATGCCTTATATGGTTTCCTAACCAGACCAATGAAGGTGAACCCTCCACTGTTAAAATCGAATGAACTTGTCAATCACTGGATCTTGTTTGTTGGGAAGATATTTTCTTTTACTAAAAACACAAGGCAAGTTTATGCAGTGTTTGCTTATCCTTAATGCTGAACAGCGTTGGAGTGGAACTGACCGTTTATGGGGGCGATGACGTCAGTGTTACTTGATTTCGTCACTTCCTTTCGGTCTTTTCCCCCGCGCAATATATAGTGTCAAACTAATGACACTTGTGCGGTTCATTAACTGCGCGATTTTTGCCGTATCGCGTCGTAGCATCTAAATAGGCGGATTTTTTAACTCCGTCAAACTCTTATAGGCGACAAAACCCCCGCGGAATTTTTTTCTCTTTCACTTGCAAAAGAGAGTGAAATGAATTTTAATTGAGGCTATCGAACGCATGGTAGTGTTGGAAACTGGAGAGACAGTATAAGCACTTAAGCAGTTCCCTGCAGGCTGCAGTCGAATTAAATTCAAAGTTGCGCTTTGTACTTCATGGCATAGCTGCCCGGTACTCATGAAGTCGCATCACGTATACATGCATCTCGTGGCCTGCAGCGTGTAGGATGCGTGATAAATCTTTGGGGTATTATTTAGCAGAAATTGAGTGGTACTGAATTTCAGTTTGGAAGCGGAAATAATTCCTTACGTGGCCATTATAACTGGTTTGTGCGTGGATCGTTGACGTGATAAATTTGACACTTGGCATCCCAGATGCTACATATAGCTTATGGACAAAGTTTCTAAAATTGTATTCAAATGAAATCAGCTCCACTACCAAAATTCAAACAACATGTTGTATGACATCGACACTTGATTCATATATATTTAATCATAATCACATATTTATGGGTATAAAGCGGTGATTTGGCGGCTCATCAAATTCAGTTGAAATCAGGTTTTCGTGATCACTGCTAAAAGCAATTGTTGGCAATAAATTGTGGGAGTTGTTAATTATTTGAAAATATATATGAGTTCACTACAAACGCCATGTTTTATTACAGAAATTTATTAAGCAAAAATATTGTGAACCTGATTTTATTTTGTCGGTAGATAAGTCAACCAACTTTGAAAACCCAGTTTAGGCGAGAACAATATATTTGAATTGTATTTTGTTAAACAATCATAAATAAAAATTAAATGGAAAAATGTACGCTACGTTTGTCACAAAATTGTTACAACCTACAAACATAATATCATCGTAGTAGCATTCCAGGTGATCTGAAAAGCGACATAAATGGATAATCATTGGCAGGGTTGTGATGTGCGATTTATCGCCAAACAGGCGATTTGAAATTTAATTTGGCGACACGAAAATCGGTTTGGCGACGCACCCAAAAAAAAAGGCGATATTTTTAGACTTTGGCGATTTAAATTTTTTTAACCAAAATCCTCATATTTTTCAAATTTTACATCTTTGATGACTGTGACGAAATATTAAAATTAGTAACGAATAAAGACAACTTTAAAGCTTGGAAAGATATGATTTAGAGTCGGATTTTGAAAGAATAGAGATAGAAAACAGTGGTATCACAGAGCATGTGAAAGTGAATGAAGTTAAGGAGCAAGTAAACGATTAAATTCTTGTATTACTAAGAGAAATGCGAAAAAGATTGTCTGACTGCAACACACCGTTTGTTTCTTTCGGATATTTTTAGCCAGGTGTTTGCTTAAGCCAACTGCGACCCTGTTTTAAATACTGCTTGTAAGCTTGATTCCAGCCAAAAGCTTATAACATACTGAGACTCAGTGGGAAAAATTAATTTCGGTCAATTAGTCAAATGAATCAAATCAAACTGAATTTCATCTATCTAGAAAGTTCCCGAAGAAGACGTTTTAAAGTTTTGAATCAAGGTGTACAAAATGACAATAGGACATCCAGAGGAATTTGCATTAAATTTTTTTTAACGTAAAAATTACGAGTTGCACTAATTCATTTGATTTATATGGTTTTTGAATTTGGAGAGTGGAAACTTTTGAAATTTTACGATTTTTTTGCGTTTTATATTTTACTTTTGGCGATTCCGGTTTTTTAAACCTGACAACCCTGCATTGGGTGTTTTTATTGCTTTGTGTCAATCGGTCCCTTAGCTGTTTTTGTTCAATATACATACTAACGCCATTGGTTTGCTAGTAAACAAATAATGTAGGCAAGTAGCTCGCAAACAAGGACATATGAACATATTTTTAGAATTTAAATCTAAAGTATAGCCTCTGATATTCTGAAATAAATTTGAGACATTTTTAAAGAACGATTTCACGCCTTTAAAATGTATATGATTATATTGTATAATGTATATACCTAACACCTCACAGTCTGAGCTAGTTTATATCGTAGCAAGCCATCTGAAATATGTACTCAATAGCATCTCGTCATCCCTGGAATGGTGTTATAACTAAAGAACGGAACGGAATCATGACTTTGATTCCAATTTCGGAGTTTAAAAAAAAACCAAGACACCATTCAAAAAAAATTATAATCGTAATGAGAAATCTATTTACTGAGAAAACTTGGAACGCAATCTTGCTGCAATCATCAAATAGCACACAAGCTTTGCAGTGCAAAGTGGATTAATGGAACTGTCTTTATTATAAACGTAACAATATGGGTATTCACGATGTGGTGCAACAAATCAACAGGCCTTGTAAAATTGCAAATTTTAATTTTACTTTTGTAGATGGTGAACGCACCTTTTCTAACCTGTAGCAACACGAAGGCAAATGATACTAGCGACCTGTGAAAAACGCAAACGCAAATTTTACTCTGTTGTATTTTTCTGTGGCAATAAGGTCGGGGTATAGCAAAATTTGTTTTTTTTTATTAAGCATTGCTGGATTGGAGTTAAAATGCCCTTTTCTGCATACGAATTAAATATTTCAACTGGGCTGATGTTCTTCGAATATATTAGCCGGGACTGTGTGCTAAATTCTGTTTATTCTCTAATTCATCTGATATCGGAACATAATATATACTCCCGGTAAAAGAGCAAATTAATAGACGTATCTACATATACAGAAATGCTTGCTAATTTTTTTATTTTATATGACTTTATTCATTTTTAATTTATTTTTATTCTAAGTTGACAACAACTGGCTTATTATTTGTATTAACCGAAGGTTCATGTGGCCATGTAGATAGTGCTGTAAAAACTAAGTTATTTTACTCTTTAATAAATAATAATAATAATTAATATTTGTAGTTATAGGTACCTAGACCTACCTACATTGAATATCGAATTCAATATCATGAAGTGGAGGGCTGAACAACGTAATTCCCGAGACTTGAGCCACCATAATAGGATATACATATTTAAAATAAAAACGTTTAGGCCTAACACCCTTGGGTTTGCTACAGGATAGTAACTTTTACTACAGGTGAATCGTGAATTGGCATATATCGTTGGTCATATAACGTAGGTATCTTGTTGATCTCATTACGGAAAACAGTTTTCAAATGGGGGTAATGTATATCAGAATTTTATTTAATTCAAAGGAGAGTAACAAAAATCAAAATTAAAAATGATGTACACCATACAAAAAGAGTGGGCGAGCATTCATGATCGGTTTTTAAAGAAAATTTATTGTCCAAACTGTTAAATGTGGCAATAACAGGTCAGCAGTATACCTACACATTCCAAATTGTAGTACCTACAAATTATCCAACTAAGACGGCGAAATCCTTGAAGATTTGGCAATTTTAAACGAAAAATGAACACAGCATAATTCTCGAAAGATCAGATTGACAATATTGAACTCACCTGCATTCCAGTTCCTCGCAAATGCTCGTTAACCCAATTCCT